>CM076580.1:1768833012-1770033012 GCA_034641835.2 Pinus albicaulis
GAACACAAATACCGAGAAACTTAATCCCGAGCGATAATATAAATTCGTAAATTCTTAATTATATAATAGGTTATTAATTAAATTTATATTATTTAAATTGTATAATAACATGTAATTAATGTACTATATAAAAATAATATAATAAATATAATATATTATTTTATGTATGAATTTTATAACATAAGAAGAAATACTATATAATATAAAAATACTTAGATAGATATATTCTATAACATTCGTATTACTTTTCATAATATTATATATAACAATATATAATACTAATGTAATCATAATGAAATAAATCAAGTTGTATTTAAAATTAAAGAAAAAAAAAAGTATTGAAATTGATTTAATTTATATTTATAAGTATAATATAAGATTTATATACATTGAAATTTAGATTTTTTTTATGCCCCAAACTATGTTGAACCTAATATAACTTTTTTCAAACATACAAACTAATATACCTTTTTCATCATACAAAACTAATATGTTTTTTTTTTTTTTTAATATTTTGTATTGCTATTAATATTATAATAGTATTATTTGTAGATTTGATTTATCCTAAACTTACAAAGTTATATTTTTATTTATTTTGATTTTATATGTATAGATATTAACTTATAATTAATTTGAAATTGTAATATTAAATAAAATTAGATGAATACATAATTTTAAAAATAAATATATGAAAATATACAAATATAATATTTATTAAAAATGGTGTAAAGACATGAAGATTGTGTAGGAATATGTATTGTTTCTTTCAAAAAATATGAAATGAAAATAATAATATTTTATTCAAAAAGTGTGAAATGACATTTATTATGAGTACTTTAATTTATGAGTTTAAAAATACTTAAAGCATTATCATGGTTAACCATGAGTTTTATCAACCATTGAGAATGTGACAAGTAAGTACATTTAACTCAAGCAATGCCACCTCAACCATTAGGATGATGGCATCCCCTAAAATGTGATTGGTTCTCATAAAGTGAATTTTGATTATACATTTTCCTCAAGAGGCCCATTTTAGACCTCAAAATTCCCCTAATGGCTAATAGAGCAGGTGGTTGCTCTAGAGGTCAGAGCTCGGTTGTTGGACGATGCATGGGGTTGAGTGGACCGCTTGACCTAGTGGATGCCTACCCAAGGTTTTGTAGATGACCTCGAGGATGCGTGGTTGGAGGCCTTGATGGCCCAGGAGAGGGGCAATCAACCGGTTCTACGTCGGGTAGGCAATCTTTGTTTTGACGGCGGCTCCAGTATTGGTACCAGGAGCAGTTGTGGGCCCAGGTGCCCCACCTGAGGGAGCACTGCCCTAGAGTTTTATTGTACACAGGGAAATCGCCCATTATGAGGATGCTTTCCCTACTTTTGTTGACTTGTACTTGTGTATCTTTTGGGCTGATTTACGGGTCAGAGACACTATTTTTTGTACTCAGACACATACATTTTTTGTATATATGCAAGAGATATTTTTTGCGGCTCTACATGATTTTCCCCCTGTTTTTGTTTATGGATTATGCTACGTTGATGGATACCTATGTTTTTTATGTTTTTATTTTTTATGTATGACAGTTTATCAGAGACGCATTCCAATTTAGAATATTGTTAGCTATGCGACCAGCTGTTTGGTTTTGACTTCTTGGTACATGTGTGAATGTAATGTAGTCAAATTGTCAGCTTAATATTTTTGCATGCAAGTATTTTCTAAACAGATGTGAATCCCTTATCTCAAATGCTTGGTTTAATTGACACTACTAACTGGGAATCAAGGTAGATATTTTTATGGTGTATGCCCTGATTGAGGGCGTCGCACATAAGTCCGATGACGGCGTCATATTCTATTTGATTGTTTGTTGTTGAGCCGATACAAACACCATTGGTGTAGAGTGGTGATCAATTAGGGTGATAGATAACCTAGGCGGTTGCTGCTAAACTTTGAGACCATCGCGATGCTCCATCAGCAAATCCGAAGTAATGGTGAGGTTGGTAATCCATTGTGACACTAGAGAGCATTTTGTGCCAAGTCTTTTGGTCAAAAATTTAAAGTGTTTGTGTATGTGTACATTGACTCTAGGGGAGGACCTTCTCGACCCTTGTGGGTAGAATTTATTGAGATAAAGGCCATTGACGGGGTTGCTGAGGCATGTTCCGTCCGGTTCAGTCAAGATATATGCCCCCTTGAGGAGGCAATGTTTTATGATGTAGGGTCCTTTCCACAAAATTTTGAACTTTCCTGGCCCTAGGGCTTCTTTTGCAACATCATAGTGGAGGAATAGCTCTCCCTCAATGAATGAGCGAGGGGTGATGTGGTGGTCGAACGATGCTTTTACCCATTTCTTTTAGGCCTCATTGTGTTGCAGCGATTGTTGTCAGATTTCATCGATGAACTCTAGTGGTACTAAATGTTGTTCTAGAGGCAGGGTATCATCGAGGAGTTCAATAGTGGCATGTAAATTCAAGATCTCGCAGAAATCAATGTAAAAGCGTAGGGTGTCCTAATTTTTTATGACGAGAATTTGGGGGCCCAAGATGCACGAGAAACTTGAGTCCTAGTACCAATACATGACGATATGAATCGTATATGGCATATCGTGTTGTCGGCGTTTGGTGGGGGAATAATTTATGTTATGGGAGCTTGCGTGAGTGCAAGGCTAGATCCTTCGTTATGTCGGGCACTTTCCGAGAGGTGGAAGTTGTGCCTCGTACTGAGGTGCTTGAATTTTTCCATTAGCAAGCATGCCTCTGGTTTGTGGTTATGGCCAGTGAAAATTATGCATGGTACCATTGCGCCAGCTAAGCAGATTGTGTGGGAATCAACAACACTCCTCATCCTAGAAGTGCATGCTCGGAAAGGATCCGATGTAGAACATGAGGTCTTATGCTACCATTTCCGAGTTTTAGGCATGGGTATGCCTAACTCTTTTGGGGAGTGAAGACTTAAATTTTCTCTTGCCACTCTAAGCTTTGGGAGATGCTCGCATTTTATTGTATGATGAAAGTGTGAACAAATCCAGAAATAGTTGTGCGTGTTCTTCTCTTGGTTAGAGAGAAGTCTTTGCGGGACAAAAGAGACTGTGCAAAAACTATTTGCGAGGTGCTTCAGTTCTTTGCACTAATTAACACAGTGGTCGATCAGGTCACATAGTATGCACGTTATCCTAGGTTGAACCTGGGTCATGCTTGGTTGCTGCGTCATCCCAGCTCATCCATTATGCCGATATGGGTATGGGGTAGATGGCCTGGGGGCGCTCTGTCTTCTATATTGGTTGAGGATATCTTCGTGTTTCTTCTCTAATGTATGTATCATATCAATTAGAGGGTGAAATCGTGGAACAGAAGCACAGTTTTTCTCACAATGATTTCCTTGACACACTAGGAAAAAAAATCCTAGATATGGGATTCCTATCCTGCTCGCTTGATGACATGACAAGGTACCAGGGGCGTAGCGCTTCTAAGTCAGGGTAAGTGGGAACCACATGATTGGGCATTTTATGCAACGTACATGTTGGTATTCTCTGTAGAGGGTGGTTGGGGGTAATTAAGGGTTCCCTGATTGGTCATTTTCAGCTGACAGAAAGAGGATGATCTACTCGTCACATCTTCTTGAGTTGTCGAGTTGTTCATGGATTCAGAGTCAAAGCCATCTTCTTGGGAGAGGTGAACTATAGTCGATCGCATACAAGTTATTGCTGCATGGAATCTAGGGATATAGTGACAATGGCGTAATGGATGATTGCCACCACATAACTAACATGAATATTGTGTATCTGGGTCAGTGCGATACACTACATGGACTGGATATCGTCGTTGAAACATTTCCAGAGCCAGACAATCGACGATGAAATGATCACTTTCATCACAAAGTACACAGCGTTCGATAGGGGGAGGGGGAATGGCTGGGAGTCTCTCAGGTGACTTTCGTTCCTCATATAGGTATAGAATGGTGTGAGGTTCATCTCCAGATGACTTGGTGGAGGGATCCTCTTGATAGGATTGCTCGATGGCAAGTAAGGCATCCTTATATCGCGAGATCTTTGGGCAATGATGGGTATAGTTTCCATAATTGTTTCCAATAGCATATGCATGAGTTGTATGCAATTATTTGCCTTGAATTTTGGTGGCAGGTTCCTTTTTACGGTAACTTGTTGCCGCGACATCTACCGCAGAGCTAAGGAGAAGTGTTAATTTGTTCAGACTTGGGCAGATGTGGGTAGGATGGCCTACTACGTCAAATATGGTGCAGTGTGGTGATTCCCTTTGTGGGGTGGGATTCTCCACCTTATTTCCTCTTTTATTGGTGTTCTTGGACCTAATCATCGGCTTTGTGGTAGGAGTTATCTGCACCGGGATGTTTGCGACAATATCCTTAACGGGTGGGGCCTCCTTGGGACTGAGGGGGACTAACCCTATAGAGGTGATGTGTGTGGCTCATGTCCCAGTAGGTGGGACGAAGTACCAAAATGGGATTCCAAAAGATACATTTGGTAACACCACGGTGGCCAAGACCTGCTGGGATACAAAACCAGCTAGGGGATAGAGAAAAGGAGTTTGGGAGGTGGCGTAGGTTAGAGAGGCTGTTGTGGCCGAGGACTCAGTGTCATTATTTCCCATCTTCATGTCTTGACTGGTTTCGGTGCTTGATGAGGACATCATGCACACTAGGGTCTCTATGACAGTCGGTAATGACTCAAGTATAATAGGGGGGTCTCCTAGGAATGACCTAAGGATGGATGACGGTTTGAACTAACCGGGGCCATATTCTTGGTACCTTGTAATCATCTCGAAGGATGTATCTACGTAGGGTAGAATGACATCGGTATTTGTTAGGGGTTGCTTTTCGCTCTGTGTCAACTAGTCGACAGTAATGATGCGGTCCTTATGGGGGAACATCATAGTTCAAAAGATGGAGGATGTTATGGCTAACATGGCATACATATAACTCTGGCCAAGGATTATATTGTAATCTAGCTGGGCATCCAAGACTTCAATGTCTTTAAGGACCTTCTTTCTGGCTAAGCAGACCGGGACATTTTGGTAGAGACCAATGGGGGCTAAAGGGCAACCATCATATGCTCTAAGCGTGATGTCTGATGGCTTTAGTCCGGGAGACCCTAACTTATGCCAGAATTTTTTTGACATGATGCATGTGGATGCACCCTCTTCAATGATATATCGGTGAATGGTGATGTTTTGAACTGATTCCGGTATCTGAAAGGAAACCATCAAGGGAAGCCTAGGGGTGGCTTTATCTAAATCAAAAGCCATTAGGCGCAAATCGACAAGGTCGATGGTGCCTAATGCGGAAAGTAAGGCCTTTTGTTGCTTTTGGCATGATTGTAATACCTTCAAAGATGACATAGTGACAGGAGATTGAGCTAGATCATCCACATTGCTATAGTTATGGCCTGCTTTGGAATAGTTTCTTGCCTGCCTAGTTGGTCCCTTATCCATTTTTGGCAAAGGTTCAATAGGAATCTTTGATATGGTCAAAGGTGTTGTCGGTGCACTTGTACTAGCCCCTAAGGAACGGGTGTCTGGTGGGGTATCATAATTTTGGTTTCGTGTCTGAAAAAAAAAAATCTCCATCAGTCATGTAGATTTTGTGGCTATTTTTTCCGAAATCATCGGGATTTTGTTGCTATGTGTTAACTGTCCCTTGATGTGGGAAAGGCCCCTACATGACTATTGTCTGTTGTGAGGATCCCCCTTGTCCACGGTTACCTTGAAGCTTCTTCAGCTCAGGAAGGTTCGGATAGTGGTGATTTTAATGGCCGTACTCACCACGGATCTATCAAGAGTGTTTTTTCCAGAGATTTACCCTCTTTTTCTACCTTTGGGGGTTATTTGGTTCCTGGTTTTGATTTCGGTTGGAATTACCTCTGGTCTGAGATCACAGAGGGTGTTGTTGATTGTTTCCCCCCTGTCTAGGATTTCATTTAGGCTTGTTTTTTCCTTTTTTCTTAACTACGTTAGGAGGATAATTTGGATTCTTTTGATTGTATGGTTGGTGCAGTTGGATTTGGGAAGGTTGTGCAAAGTTCACCTGTGCATTATTCTGCATGGGCGGGCCTTGTGTTGGGGATTGGGTGTATTGCAGTCCCTGGTTTATAAATGGTTGTTGGGGGGTAGCTCTTCCGTCAACATGTCTAGTTGTGTACTAGTTCCCCTGAGCCAGAGGATAGGGTCCTCCATGTTGATGGCAGTATGATGATGCCCTACTGGTCAAATTTTGCGGAGGTGCAGGATGCCTTTGGTAGTCAGGTTGCGATATGTTCTGGGTAGAATCATATGCGTAATCGGGGTATTGAACGTTGCTGCTTAGATGATTTTGGTTCAATGACCCAATTAAATCATCTACGGATTCCGACGCACCTGGAAATTCTTTGTAAGTTTGCAGGCGCGGGGCGTTAGGCATGATATTGTAAATATACCCTGACTGCATATAGATCAACTTTATTTGTTGGGAATTATTGATGGTGTCCCCATCGGATATGGGCCTTTGTTGCACCACATCCTTTTAAATCTCTGGGATGATAATTTTTAGGAACAGGTCTAACAGAACTCGATCGTCGAGTTTGGCTTTGCACAAAATACGATGCCACCGCCATTCGTGGAGATGGTCCGATATATGGACAGTGGGTGTATGCCTAAAGTGGGTCAGTAATTCCATTCCAGAGTCATGGTGGATGGGTAATTGAAAATAGGTCAAGAATGCAATAGCGAGGGTGCTAAAGGTTCCATGTGTAGCAGAGGGTTGCTCCACACACCATTTCACAACTATTTTGGTTAGGGTGCGTTGAAATAGTCTTAGTCGAATAGTATCATCAACGATGTTGTTCGATAAACACCATAGGTGGAAATTCATCACATGATTTCCGAGGTCTTCCGCTTGCTTCCCTTCGAACTTTGGAATGTACAAAGGGAGCTTCATGGGCATAGAAGGCCATGTGGGATTGTGTGCAATGGGGTCATTTGTCAACTTGGTTAAATCTGGTAGATTTCATGAAGCTAAGAAAGGAGACTATGAGTTTTTAGGCATTGAAACCTGTGAAAACACAATGTTCTGGTTAGGAATAGGGGTTTTATGTGATGTATCCTACTGTGCATTCACCTGGCTTCCCGAATGGGTAGCACTTCTCTGCCTTCTAATGGTTGTGGGAGGAGTGGTGTGCGGTGACCCTGTGGGGGTGTTCACTGGTGTGGCGTTAGGAATCCGACTAGGGTTCCCAACTAATGTTGCCCCAATAAAGGATGAACCAATAAGGGTGGTAGTGTTTCGTCTTTGATGCCTAAATGGCGAAAGACCTAGAACCCCTCCTGGTAATGGGGGGAGATCCAAAAGACATCTAGATCGATGAGGTCCCGTTGGGTCCATTCTCGCGTCGACTAGGTATGGTTTTGGAAATATTTGAGAGGATAGAGTTATGATCGAAGAAAAAATTTGATTGCATACATAAAACAAAGCAAAAATAATAAATTTTCCCTTTAGATTAATCTTATGTGATAATTTCCATCAAAAAATATGGTTTTTTGTTTTCTGCGTATGATACTCAAATCCTAGAAGACCTATTCATCCTCACATGCTCAAATGTAACAAGGCCTTGATAATATGTCTTGCGAATGCTAGCACAATGTCCCGAAAGAACTGGCGACGCCTCCAGTCAACCGAAAAAAAATCCACCAAGGTAAGGGTAGAGGATGTAGTGTTGCTTGCTCCATCACCTATAGGGAAGGATGCCCTAATTTTGGCCACTAAGCACCGTCGTCCCACATGAGTATTTGAGTCTTGGGCTTCTTGGTAATTCAGATACCAATATCGAGTATTAGATGGGTCAGGTAGCTCCGAATAATATCACACGCACTGGGCCTAAGCCTAACCCCCTTTGAATCGAGTCTCTAATGTGCTCGGGTTTTCTTTGTGGTGGGCGGATAGACAGATTTGAAAGTTCCCTAAATAGCCAACTTCTATGTTTCAAGATGTATACTTACCACGATGGCTTATTAGATGCCTACCCCCTTGGTCCTAACTTAAACTATAAATTCTCTTGTGGCCCCTATGGGGAGAGTGAGTTTCGTTAAGTTAGTTTTAGGTATCTTCAATTTACTTAGGGTGTGAATATGTGTGAAAAAAATGTGAACAAGCACATAGTTTGAACGTGTGGATATTCAATGATCCTTTTCAAAATCCCCTATTTAAACTATGTTTTGTTGTTCCTTGCTCAAAAGAAAAACATGTGCGGATATGGGCTGCTTCCAATGTTTCCTAGTTAATATAAATGATCAACTATAGGGAGATGGTGAGTTATCAATAGAGAGTGTTCATATGCTTTCCTAAGATCACCAGAAGGTGCAAAGGCAGCAGAGATTACTTTATCTCTACAAACAATTCGATCCTAGTCCTAAATCCTAGTGCAAAAAATTAAACTAAACTAATAATTTTTACACTAGAAAAAGAAAAAGGATTTAGCTAAGCATGTGTGGACTGGAGCCACTTACTTTGGTTAATTATCTAAGTTTTTTTTGATGCCTAAATTTTTAAAACATAAATTATTTAAGAATGGAAATTAATCCCCCCCCCCCTACTTATACTATGTGTTAACTTTGCGAAAATCAACCTGAAATAAAACTAACACTTAAACTACTAAAACACAGCTAAAAGTGATCTTTAACAAGTTGTGGGACACCTCAACCAGTGTTGGAAGATTTATTAAGGGCTACTAGTCACTTTACAAGCAATAAATAAATGGAAATAGTAGAAAAATACTTCTATTGGTTTCCTCGCGCAAAAGGCTAAGACAGGCGCGAAGGTTGCACGTAGGTCACACTGGGGCACGTCTGCCTGTAAAAAAAGCCATGCAATTTTCCTACAAAGTAATTTTTGGGAGCTCTTCAACTTCAGCCTATCACTAAGGGTGAATCAATTAGTGAAGGAGAGAAAGGGGGCAGTTCTGGTCCAACTCCACATTAAAGAAACAGGTCTCTACAAAAAGGCACAACCACATAAACTTGAAAATAAACATTAGTGGAGTCGCCAATCCTGTTTATGTGTGTTTGGCACATGAATGTACCAAATCACACCTACTTAAGAGGAGTGGTTTTCCCCTCTTAAGTTCTTGGTCACAGGCAGAAAATAAAGGGATTCAAGAAAGTTAGGGAACATGATAAGAAGATAAATCTATTGCCAAGAAGATAATTCCTCCACATCTTCTGCACATTAATAATAGCTTCCAACTCAAGATCATGAGCTCCAAGATATGTTTGTGCTCATTTAGTTTCCTACACCACTTCTGCTCGAATCAACAATTTCTTCGCTATTGGTAAACACCCATCAATACAAACCTATTGCCAAGAAGATAATTCCTCCACATCTTCAAGCCATGAATAATAGCTTCCAACTCAAGATCATGAGTCTTGTAGTTATGTTTGTACTCATTTATTTTCCTACACTCATAACATACTACCTATCCCTCCTGCATAAGGACTCTACCAAGCCCTCTCTTGCAAGCATCTGTACACATTACGAACTCTTTATTCAAATTTTCAATCTTAATAACTAGAGCATTTGTCAACAATTCCTTTAACTTTTCAAAATTTACTGCGCATTCCTCTATCCATTCAAATTTCTTACCCTTTCTATGCAATGATGTAATAGGATATGCAATGCGTGAGAAGTTCTTGATGAACCTCCTATAGTAACCTGTTAACCCCCTAAATTATATGATTTCATCCATATTTATACGAGTTTCCCAATCCATGATAGCCCTTATCTTTTTTGGATCTACTACTATGCCTTCCTTGGAAACAACATGTCCCAAGTAATGTACCTTTGTCTGAAAGAAACTACACTTGCTAATCTTGGCATACAATTGATGCTCTCTTAGCAATACCAACACCACTACTAAGTGTTTGACATTCTCTTCCTCATTCTTGAAATATATCAATATATCATCAATGAACAAAATAACAAAATTGTTGAGATAAGGAGGCAACACACTATTCATCAAGCACATAAAAGTAGCTGGAGCATTAGTTAAACAAAATGGAACTATAACAAACTAATCATTCACATACCTGGTCCTGAAAGTTGTCTTGTAGATGTTCTCTTCTTTGATGTGTACGTGATGGTATCTTGATCTTGATTCAATCTTCAAGAACATCATTGCTCCCTTACACTGATCAAACAAGTCATCATCCCCAGAAATGGGTACCTGTTCTTGATCTTCACCTTGTTCAAATGCCTATAATGAATTCACAATCTGAGGGTGCCATCCTTCTTCTTCATAGACAATACTGGCACACCGAAGGTGATACACTTGGCCCAATGTATCTCGTATCAAGTATTTCCTTCAACTGTAACCTTAATTTCACTAGCTTTGGAGTGCTCATCCTGTAAGGCACCTTTGATGTTGGTGTTGCCCCTGGTACCAATTCAATAGAAAATTCCACTTCAGTATGAGGATACAACTCTGTAATATCTGCTAGAAAAATATCCCCAAACTGTTGCAATACAAGATACCTCTTGAAGATTTTTTCATCCTCAAAATATTTACCCTTGTCACTGGAAACATGAACTGCAAACATCACACACCCTTCTTGCAACTATGCTTAGCCTGCATAGCTGTGACCATCATAACTGATGTATCCTTCTTCTTTCCCTACAAGATTCTCTTTTTTATCTGAAATTTATTATTAGTTAATGTTGTGCTAATATCAGTTTCAGATTTAAAATAACATTTCTTTGGTTTGCTTATCAAACAAGAGTTTATCCATGAGCTTATGTGTGACAATTCATTAAAACTTGGTGAAATTTAGTTTTTATCATCAAATAAAAAACATAGAAACTTAATGTTGAACAGAAGCATATAAAAACACATAAAGCACAAATAACAAAGCTCAATACACAATTTTTGTTGAAGAAGTTCACCCCTCCTAGGCTACGTCTCCTTGGTCCAGCTTCATAGTGTGGCCCTTTGTATTAGCTTCAATTGTGAAAATTTCTTGTTTATAGTCTTCTGTTTCTTTTGAAACCTACTCCAATGGCTCAAAAACATCAAAATCTACCAAGAATGACTCTTTCTGTGCTCATTTTGGTCAAAAAATTCCTCAGTTATGGTCGAAAATTTATGCCAGTTAACATGGCTAAATTTAGAAATCCTCCTAAAAAGCGCCTCTTCCATATTTACCGCTACATTAACTGCACTTTAATTAAAAGATAAGCACCTCTTAAATCTTAATATAAGTGTTGTTTGGGTATAAAGTGCATTTAGGGCTAATTTTGGATTAACGTGGCTTAAACCATGGATTAGCATATAATAACCATGGGTTAATGTTTAACACCTCCCCCAGTTGGCAAGTGATGGCTCTTGGTTCTAGGCACGTGATCACGTGGATAGGGGGCTGGCCCCCTCCTTCGTCCATTAGCACGGAATTGAAGGCACATATCCTGGCAGCAAAGGCTTTCAAGGAACATGTGAGTGGTCCATTGGTGGTGGTAGGTAGTGATTTGGGGGAGGTCGTGGAGTCAAACCCCGACCTCCACCATTTGCGCGTTTTGTTTGTTGTTGCAATGTTGAATAGATATATATATATATATATATATATATATATATATATATATATGTATATGCGCTCAAATAACTTTAAACTTTGGTTAATCCAAATTTTGCATATATAATATGACATGCACTCCAAATTTGAACCTGTGAATTAATCTATTATACCAATCCATGGGAAGGGGGCACGTGGTAGCCCCTAGCTGTGCCATGGCCCTTTCCCATTGGCTCATAAATTCACCAATTAAAATAATAACCTGTACCATTAAAATTCAAAATTCACCTTTAGACTTAGGATAAAAAAAAATTCACTTCCTAGTCATCATCAACGAATCCAGCTGTGACACTTGGCACAATGTAATTGGCTGATTCTGGAGAATGTTACTTGTGAAGCTGACTATACTGCCACATCATCCCTGTACCTGTTCTGCTCATTTTTTGCCTGTTTGGGAAAAATAACAACAAACCATAACTCCCTCATATGAACTCGGAATTTGATGAAACGAGTTATGTTGGAATCCTAGAGACGACCTCTATCCAGGGGTTCAGGTCTGAAGCATTTCTGATCACTTTCAATTTTTAGCTAAATATTGATCTCTTGATCACTCCTCCCCACTAGAAGCCTTTTGGACCCCAAAATATACTATCAAGTGTTCAGCAGGTGAGGGCACAACTCCCTCACCCTTCCAATCTCCTTCCATTTGGCCTTCGAAGGATTTTGTCCCTTGAGTCCCACTCTAAGGTATTCAACATTCCCTCTTCTTGAAGTTCTGATTCTTCTGTCAAGTATGAGATCTTATTGAAGTTCATCAAGATATTCTTGTGATGAATCATCTATTGATGGCATCTGAACATGTTCTCCTTGATCATCAATCAAAGGAGGCTCAAACAATCTCAAATTATCAATATTAATGACAAAATATATTTGCATATAAGGAGGCAAATCTAGCTTGAATGCATGAATACCAATCTTTTCTAGAATTTTAAATGGACCATAATGGATTGGTTTGATATTTTTACCTTCCCCTTGCAATCTTTCTTTTCTTATGTACAACCAAACTTAATCACCAAGTTGGAATTTGTGATCAACACGGTGTTTGTCATGCCTTGCTTTGCAGCTGCTTTGACTCTTTTCAAGTTGCTCTTGCATGGTGTGATGTATCAACTAAGTTTTATCAATGAACTTCCTTGCCTTATCTATGTCACTATGACCATCTATAGAAACATCTTTCTCAAAGATGAATTCAAATGGTGATCTTGGAAAATAACCATAACATGCCTCAAATGGTGATATGTTTGTGGAAGAATGTTTTTCCCTATTGTATACATGTTGAATGTAATGCAACTGTTCATCCCACAACTTGGGATGCTTTCTGCAATAACCTCTAAGAAGATGAATGATTGTCCTGTTTACTACCTCAGTTTGACCATCTGTTTGCAGATGAAATTTTGTACTCTTCTTCAACTTTGTGTCCATCATGTCCCGTAATTTTGACCAAAAATTCGCAACAAACTAGAAATCCCAATCACTCACAATAGAAGTAGGAAGACCAAAATGAACCCAAAAATTTTGAAAGAAAAGGTGAGTTGTTTGTTCAAATGTAATTGTTTTTTTACATGGCATCAAAAGAAACATTTTCCTGAACCTATCTACCACAACATATAAATAAGCATGACCTTTTCTTCACATAGGAAGACCACCTACAAAATCCATTGAGATGCTCTCCCATGGATGTGAAGGAACCGAAAGTGGAGTTTACAATCCAAGCTTCCTATTGCTAGGCTTAATTTTTTCACATAAATAACATCCTCTAATAAAATTAGATACACTATCAATCATGTGTGGCCAATAACAATACCTTTGGAGATTTGCTATTGTCTTGCCTACACCGAAATGTCCTGCAATCAATGAGGTGTGCACCTCCCTTATGATATTGTTTCTTTCTCCTTGTTGAATACATAACTTGCCCAAGTGATACAACAAATTGTTATGCACATGATAATCTAACTCTTCATTTTGGTTTCCTCGACTCAAGCTCTCATACACATCTTTAAAATCACTATCATTTTCATATTGTTCAATGTAACTTTAATGCATAATGGAATTGTTCTCGAGTATAATAGTTGAATTTACAATAAGCCTAGAGAGGATATACAACTTTGACTATGATTGTAAGTACTGCAATGGCTGATGGTCGGTATGGATAATGGTCACTTTCCCCATCAAGTAGTGCTTCCATTTCTTTACACTTTGTACCAGTGCATATAACTCTTTATCATAGGTGGAATATTTAGTCATGGCTCCATTAAAAATTTCAGAATGAAATGAAATAGGCTTACCATGTTGCATGAGCACTGCTCCCATAGAATAATCACTTGCATCTATTTGGATCTCAAATGGTTGTCTAAGATCTGGAAGTGCTAAAACCAGTGTTGAAATTATATTTTGTTTCGAAGCAGCACATGATTTTTTATAAAAAATCTCCCCAATGGAGGACTTTCTTCACACTTTTCAATGCCTGTAATGGAGCTGCAATGGAAGAAAATTTAGCAATGAATTTCCTCCAATACTGTGCTGCCCCTAAAAAGCTTCTTACCTCTTTAACTGTACTGGGCTTGGGTCAATTCAGAATGACCTCTACTTTGGAAGGATCGATCTTCAGCTCATCTCCTCCAACAATGTGTCCCAAATACACCAATGAAGTCTTACCAAAGTCGCGCTTTGACATATTTAAAAACAGTTTCTCTTTGCTCAAGACATCAACTACCTTGTTCACATGCATGACATGTTCTTCTCTTGATTTGTTGAATATGAGTATGTCATCTAAGTAAACAATGACAAAGTCATCTAGAAATGTTCTAAGTACATCATTCACGACTTTCATGAAAGTAGCTGGAGCATTTGTTAAACCAAATAGCATAACTAACCATTCAAACAATCTTTGTCTGTTTTTGAATTCAGTTTTCCAAACACTACAAAATTTGGCCCAATTTCCGACGGCCACTTCGTCGCTATTCTGACACATAGTCGTCGCAAGAGCGACAGTTTGAGAACGGGAAAAACGTGGTTTTCCATTACGTCGCAATTCCGACGCCTTGAAAAAGTGTCGCACTACCGACACTTTTTCCATCGCTTCCAAACAAGCGTCGCTCTTCTGACATTTCCCAAACCGTCGCTCTTCCGACGTTTGTAAACTGTCGCAATTCCGACGAAATGTGGTCTGACGTTTTTAACGTCGCTCTTCCAACGTTTTGATACCGTCACTCTTCCAACGTTTGTAAACTGTCGCAATTCCGACGAAAGGTGGTCCGACGTTTTGAACGTCGCTCTTCCGAGGTTTTTATAATGTCACTATTCCGACGTTTTTAAGCTGTCGCAATTCCGACACCGTACAAAAGTGTTGCAAGACCAACGCATTGAAAAAACGTTGCAATACCGATGCATTCCAAAAGCGTCGCAATACCGACCCTAGGAAGAATTGTCGCAATATTGACAGACGTCACAAGACTGACGAAAATGGAAATCGTTCAAGACGTCAGAAGACCGACGCTTACAAAGCGTCGGTATACTGATGGTAAGTTCAATTTTAAAAAAAAAAATGAAACTTTAAAACAGGACAGTAAATCTCCAATATTTGTTATGAATTGTGGGCGTTCCAATTGTTATGAACATAATTCGACTGTGAAATATTAATATAATAAACCACCCCGCAGCGCTTCGACTATAAAAAATCATATAAGCATGGCTCTGTATTTCAAAAAACAGGTTTAAAATAGAAACAGGGCAACATTTTTTTTTTCCAATTGTTATGAACATAATTCGACCATGAAATATTAATATACTAAACCACCCCGCAGCACTTCGACTATAAACAATCATATAAACATGGCTCTGTATTTCAAAAAACAGGTTTAAAATAGAAACGGAGCAACATTTTTTTTTTCCAATTGTTATGAACATAATTCGACCATGAAACATTAATATAATAAACCACCCCGCAGCGCTTCGACTATAAACATGGCTCTGTATTTCAAAAAACAGGTTTAAAATAGAAACAGGGCAACATTTTTTTCTTCTAAGTTAATCTATTAACAGTGGGAATAAAATTACAAAATGACCGAAGTCAAAAACATTGCCCAGACTTATGGCAAATTTTTCATCAAAAAATCAAAAAAGAATACTGCCCTCATACGGGGAAACTAGTCTTGAACGTTTTTCAGGTCGTTGCATTGCCCACGCAGGGGAACCATCGTTTGATATCTTTGACGATTACAGTGTTTACAAAATTCAAAAATAAAACAGAGGTCCAGCACAGTAACATAAGAAAAAAAATGCCCAATTAAGTGGGCCGCGAAGCAAGAAAACCAAACCAAAGAGAAGCAGCTACTCATCCAGTGGTTCTTCAACAATTCAGCACCATCCTTCGGCAAACATAAAAATGAAACTTTAAAACATGACAGTAAATCTCCAATATTTGTTATGAATTGTGGGCGTTCCAATTTTTATTAACATAATTTGACCGTGAAATATTAATATAATAAACCACCCCGCAGCGCTTCGACTATAAACAATCATATAAACATGGCTCTGTATTTCAAAAAACAGGTCTAAAATAGAAACAGGGTAACTTTTTTTTTTTCTAAGTAAGGTTAATCTATTAATAGTGGGAATAAAATTACAGCATGACCGAAGTCAAAAACATTGCCCAGACTTATGGCAAATTTGTCAAAAAATCAAAAAAGAAGACTACCCTCATACGGGGAAACCAGTCTTGAACGTATTGCCCACGCAGGGGAACCATTGTTTACAGAATTCAAAAATAAAACAAAGGTCTAGCATAGTAATATAGACAAAAACATGCCCAATTAAGTGGGCCGCGTAGCAAGAAAACCAAATCAAAGAGAACCAGCTACTCATCCGGTGGTTCTTCAACAATTCGGCACCATCCTTCAGCGGGAGCAGCTTCAGACACAGAAGGTCCAGGATCTCGAGCATCCAGTTCCTGCACATTCACACCACCGCTCCCCTCCTGAAGGCTCGAAAGCTGGGCTTTTTCTGAGCTCGGACCCGCCGAATGGTTGCATTGTTCCTCCACTTGGGCCTCTTCACAAAAAACCACGGTGATTGAAGCTGTGATTCATGGGTGGTTCAAAGAGAAATTAAAGGAAAAAAGTGCAGTGCGCGTCGTGGGAGAAGGTGAAGCGGTGGGGAAATGAGGAGCAGGGGAGCCCATATGGTGGCCAGATCCTAGAACCCAACCCCACCCACTTCTGGTGTTTGGATAGCGGCCTGCGTAATAATCACTTGATTGGAAAGATGACTCGATTGAGGGGTTGGAGGGGGCGCGCAAGGGTTGGCCTCTGGTGCTACCCCTGCAGCAACACATCCTTTGACACACGCGAGACATGGGTGCAGTCTCAGCAGTGGGCACAAGACGAGACGGAGAAGCAGGATTCCAAGAAACCGAGGAAGACAAACACAGACCAGATCGAGAGAAATGCAAATTTGTAGCAAGGTCTAAGTGGCAGTTCAGCTGGCTTCTCTTTCTCGTCATAGTGAGCAGGCAGTGTAACCCGGCAACCGGAGAGCATCTTCAATTCAAAGGTTGCGGCTCGTCTGAGAAACCATAGCGAAATGCCATTTTATCAACCCAACTGCAATGGCATCAAAGTACGCCCATCATAACTCTCATTGATGAGAGTCGAAGGCCGGATCATATTGGAGCATGCGAAATCGCTAACAGGAGTGGAGGTCTGATCTTCAACAGCATTAAAACTTAATGTGATTGATTGAACAGCGACGTTAAAACTTAATGCGATTGATATGACAAGCCAGAGGAGGACACATGGAAGAAATTGATTGGAGTGGATCTTTGTTTGGGCCGCTCGCGCAGTGGAAATCCAGACCCGAAAAAGATTAGGGCGAATTTTATAAGAAATTCACGTCACAACTCTCTCTCCATAGTCACAACTCTCTCTCCGTATGCCAGCCCAAATTCGGACCCGAAAAAGATTAGGGCGGAATTCATTTGGTTTTCGCATCACAAAATTGGTCGACGTCAGCAGGCTATTTTGGAATGCGAATTTGGTTTGAATTATGGTTTATCGCCGTTTGAAGCCCGACGGGCTCCATGGCTAAAGGGTTCGTTTGAAGTTTTGACAAAAGTTTTGTTATATGTTTTATTTTATATAACACGCGGCGGAATAGTTTTATTGTTTGTTAAGGTCCCACACTGGTTTTGGTAATATTTCGTTTTAGATGCGACGTATATATGTTATATATATATATATTTCATATATATATTAAAACATTTATAAATTGTGGACCCCAGGAGCATTTTAATAGATTTGTTATTTGCATAGTTTTGTTATGTTTTTAATATATGCGTTGCATATAAAATAAAAGGGTTGTGAGCCTGTTTCGGAATGTAGTTGTAAAGTTTATTATTACACACAATAGCAGTGTAAGTGTTTTGAAGAGCACAGCAGTGCGTAGTTTTAGAGACAGAGAAGAATTTTGAGTGCACTGCGTTTTGCAGCAGTCACATTTTGTAATCCCTCTCAGTGAGGAAGAATTTGTAATAGTTTTTTTTTTTAAGGAATAGAAATTTTTCAAAGTGTTGAACTCTGTTTCCAGTGAAGAAATTTCAATATTTTCTCTGTGTTAGAAGAGGAGAGTATTACTCTCTCCATTGTTATTCTGGAATTTTCAAATATTCCAACACATGGCTATAAATGAAGGAGATTGCTACGCATCAACATCAACATCTTTTCAAGTAGGAGCTGCCTAATTTTGTAACAAACTTCTCTCTAGATGTCAAAATTTGCAGACACTGAAGATTACTCAGGTGATGCCTGAAATTTCCATTGAATTCCTATAAGAATCTTAGATTTGTGACAGAAATCCTTTTGCTAATATATTAGCTTAATCCTTTTAAGTTTGTCTCATTCAACTAATAAAAAATGTTTCAAGGAGTATAATGAAAACTAGATTATGTGTGAAGCATAAAATAATCATTGATGCTAGACTTGGAAGTTAAGAAGTATAATAAGAAGTAGATACACTTCTCTAAAGCATAATATCGTTTTTCTAAAGCATAAGACAATCATTGATGCTAGACTTGGAAGTTCGAATAAGACGAGATAAAACAACGAAAAAGGCATTCCATTACTTGCATGAAATATGAGTACCGCCTTTTACCAGTAAGCTGGGAGCAAGGTCTAGATTTTGACTGGCATTGATTCTTGTGAACTCAAATTTCACTAAAAACATAGTTTTTTGTATGTTTTTCAACACATGGTTAAAAATGATAGTGCATCAAAATCTATATTGTTGGGCCGAATACATAAGTAATCAAAAATTCTCTTTACCAAGTTATTCGCTTCATCAAAAGCCTGATCTTCACATGTGACACTTTTTCTAGGGATAAATATCAAGTGGGTTGTGACATTTTAAAACTTGGTTCGCGGTGAAGTGCCCAAAAGGAAAGTCTATCAAAGCATCTGTGACCTGTGTCATTTAATAGTAGCGGATGATTTGATATCATAATGGAGGTGCTCCAATTCAAGCAGTGTAGAAGAGGTAGGAGCCTACAAGGCAGATCCAAACTTTGGAGAAGAGCAAGGCAGATCCTGGGAAGAATGAAGAATTTGGGAATCCGGGATCTCTTCCAGAGGCCATGATACCAAAGGTTTGTCTTGTTTGTAGATATTTCTCATCTACATCCAATATAGCCTTAAATTCCCACATAGATCACTGTCTATCAGGTGAGTCAAATGCTAAAAAATCTGGAACAAAGTTTTCCAAGCCTAAAGTGAAGGTGAGAAAAAAACGATCAATCCTAGATATAATTGCTGCGGCACCTGTTTGCATGCTAGAGGATTTGGATTACAGTACTAGCAAAGAGAAATCGACCGCTGATGCACATCCATTTCCTTTGGATCAGCTCAATCTCAGAGACACCACCAAGCAGAGGCAACATCAATGCAAAGATCTCAACATTTCAAAATTAATGCAAAGATCTCATGTAGTGGTAATGCATGTATTTCAAAAGAAACAAATAACAATGCACATTCTAACCCATTCGAATAACCACTGTAGCAAGGGTTTACATCTAATTAGATCCAATCCATATATCGATGGAAAAAAATTAATATAATTACATTTTCCGTAGCAGAGGAAACTTTGCAAAAACAGAAAAGGAATATAAAATGAGGATGTCAAGATGTTTAGATGACACAGTACAAAAATTATTTGTGCTTAGTAGACACAACACTGTATTCTTAATGCATTTTCTGTAGAATACTAAACAGATTTGTCCAAAATTTGAGATGCAAACTATAGTCTCTACTACGTTTGGAAAATTGGAGGTTTATAAAAGATAAACTGCAAACAGAATTGTACCACTATGATAAGAAGCTGTCAGAAGCATTCCTTCTGCTTCACAAACGTGGAACTACCTTAAGAATGCTTATGGTTGATATAAATATTAGAGCATGGTAGTTAAATGTAGTAGTTATGCTAAAATACTGAATAACAACTTGAGAGTGCTCTTCAGATACTGTACGAATGCACCAAATTAAAGTTGTACCATTACTAAAGATAAATGGCCAAAAATAGTCAATTTTGATATCTTGAAGTTATGTCTTTCTTGGTAGAAAACTAGGGATAGGATGGCAAATATGAGAGAAATAAGTTCCAAGGACTAAAAAAACAAGGCCAACATAGTTCTGCCTTGAATCAGAGACAAAACAAAGCTGCCCAAAAAAGTGTTTTCCACTGTCATAACCCTAAGGAGCGCAAAGTCAGTTGATGGTGCCAACCATTTGACGAAGTAGAGAGAAGATTCATGGTGCCAATGGTTGTAGCACAGTTTGTTGATGTGAGCCATCATTGTAACAAAGCATATTGATGGTGCCAATTGCTGTAGAAGTCCATTGAGAGTGCAACTACTGTAGTAGAGCAGTTTGAGAGCACCCATTGAAGCTCCTATATATAGCAGAGTCAACATTTTCCTATTGAACAAGTTTTTATAGTCAAAGCCACAGCAAGATCAGATAGCCATGATCCTAAATGAGAACCAGAGCCAAAGCTAAGACAGATCCACGTTTAGCAGAACAAGACAGCCATAGCAAAGGATTTGACCACAGAACCAAATCATGAGAGATAGCAAGATTCTTGCTTCCACTGTGGAAATGTAGAAACTGTACAAGGGCTTTGCTTCCAGCAGATTTCATTGTGACAGTAATTGCTATGGTGTTGTAAGCGCTCATTAGTAGAAATTAGAATCTTAAAGCCATTCTGGAATTATTTTAACCTGGAGAGGGTTTTCTCTGGTTATAAATCCTCATGTTCAAATTCCATTGTGGATTGGTTGTGTTTTATATTATGTTTTTACTGTCCGCAGTTGAATTCAGAAAATTATCAGTCTAAAGCGAGCAATTTTGCGATGTTTCTTTTGCTTCCTATTGTGAAGTATTTTTCTCAGAACTCTACTCGTTGTAACAGAGGTCTTGGGAATAGAACAGGGGACTTGGGTTTTTTGGAATCAAACTTCAGGTTAAGATGCTCATCTGAAGAATGGCACAGTGAGCCTTAGCATGGATTTGGGAGTACCAATTTGAAGTGCAGGTAGGGCATTGTACAATAGACCAGTTAGATTTTTGGACCCTAATACAAAAGTTTCTTCTTCTTTCAAAACATGTTTCTCATTTTCTATAACCAATGTGGGTCCTGTTCTTGTTTCAATTGGGGATGGATCAGCATTTTTTATTGCTCCAAATGATCACACTCTGGGTAGCCCTGGAGGCTATTTGGGGGTGATGAGTCCAATAGGTCTCAATGAACTGTTGCCCTCGCCGGGGAATACTATTGCAGTGGAATTTGATACTATTTTGGATGTTGAATTCCACGATCTTAATGGAAACCAGTACCTTCAGCTCCAGTACCTGTTCACAAAAGAGGGTGCCATAGTCATTCATGCGTGCAGAGAGGGTGAATTGCAGGCATTGCAACAGGAGGTGTTGTTGTTGTTGCATTGGCCACTAGATTGTTTGTTTGGTTCTGTTACAAGCGCAGAGTATTGAAAAGGACAGACAAATTTAGTTCAGATATTGTGAAATTGCCTCGGAAATTCACCTACAAAGAGCTCAACAATGCTACGAAAGACTTTTTTTGAATGTGATTGATAATCAATAATTGCAAGCAAGGGTAATCCCCTTGTGAAACCCAAATTTCTGAGCATTTTCTAAAACCTGATGACAGAGTCATTATAATGAACAAGCACCTAGGTCCATATTACGTCCAAATCTACCAAGCACCAAGATCTATAAAAAAAATCCACAGTATCTGCGAACTAAGAAGAAGAGGCAGAAAATGTATTATGCTTACCTGTTCGAATAGTGGTTGGGGTTTACCATGGAAAAAATTTGACAGAGCCCATGTAGCATTTCTTATCATTGAAATTCTGGCAGTATCATTCAACTGGGCAAGCACCTGCCTCAGAGCTCCATGACTGAGGGCAAGATCCATAAATGTTGCAGAGTCTCCAGCAATATTTCCCAAAGCCCAAACAACCTTACACGAACACCAGTTGAACTCAAAGTTGGGTACTAGTTTTTTAAATCAAATTCCAAAATTACAGACATATAAAGATAGTTGGGAAGAATAATTTTATGCCTCTAAAATAAACGTGCTACCTGTTCTCGAACATTATCATTCCGAGAGGTAAGAAGTTCCACAAATATAGGCAGTGCCCCGTAATCAATCACAACCTTTGTATTCTCAGAGGTTCCTGAGACTATATTAGTCAAAGCCAAAGTTGCTTCAAACTGCATTATCAATCACAAGGTATCACCATCAAAGCTATAATTTTAAGATAACAATTTATCTACCATTGAAACTATAATTTTAAAATATATACACCTAGTGATATAGACACCTAGTGAGAGTAGAGGTTAGGAAATTATAATAAGAATTATTACAAGATATCACTCACAGTGCAGTTGATTGTTCATTGTCTGCTGTAACTATAATTTTAAAGAAGATACACTTAGTGATATAGACACCACCAAGTGAGAGCAGAGGTTATGAAATTATAATGAGAATTATTTCAAGATATCATATTACTCATAGTATAGTTAATTGTTTATTGTTTGGTGTAATAATTTTTTATTATTTATAAACACAATCAAACATATTATGAGGGACGGTGATGAAATTGACAACGGTCTCATAACAAACCATAACGAGCACATCCCCTGGCAAGATAGACTCTGAATAAGAAAGAAAGCAAAACAAAGTGATTACTTACAGGATCATAGGCTTCCTGAAGAACAAGATCCAGAGCAGCATCTGTAACCCCTAAAGCAACACCTCTCTCTGCAAGACGAATCGCTACATCTTTCATATGTAGTCTAGCAAATTTTCTGAGCTCATCATGAGAAAGAGGATCAAATAAAACTATCTCATCAAGTCTATTCAATAGCTCTAGCCTGAAATGTCTTCTAACCTGCAAAAATATTCAAAGGCATGTCAAAGCACTGCAGCCAACTTCGTGATAAAATTATATGAAAAATATGCATACACAGAGTCCAGGAGAATGAAACGGCAGGTGTATTGGCAGCTGCCGAAATGCAACAACTAAAACGGCAGGTGTATTGGCAGTTGCGGAAATGCAGCTACTAAAACGGCAGGTCTGTCGACGGTTGTAGGTGTGTGGATTGTTGCTGGTATTTTCAGACCGATTCCATGGAAATATACCAGAAACCAGTGGTATGTCAAACCTATAAGGTAACCCGAGAGACTGTGACCGTCAGATTAAACAAGTAACAGGTGTCATGCCTAGATAAGAAGTGTTGACGAAAAAAAAATTGATCTCTTTCATAACAGAAGGCCTATCGGCCTAAATATCTAGGACATGTGGCACTCCATGATAAAGACACATGGTGTGTGGATTTGAGTTTTTCAGGTGGTCAAGTGGGCCGAAAATAGGTGAAATGTGGCACCACTTAGAGATTGACATGTGCCAATTGGTACAAGTGGTAGACAATTGGCATGCTCAAACAACGAGGTGATGCGGGAATGACATGAGGGAGAAAATATCAGAAAAGCCCCAAATCTGGAGAACTAAAGCTCATCACCAACCTGAGATTGACAACTTTACATGATGTAACCTATGAAATAGTAAATGGAGAAATCATAGTAACAATAAAGTAACCTATGTAACAATAAAGTCGGATTCATCCTGGGAGTGGTAATGGGAGAAATCATAGTGAACAACAGGAAACATGCAGAGTTGCTTACAATCAAATAGATGAAAAAAACACATACAAAAAACCTAGATAATAATCATGAACAAGCTTAATATTGAATTATGAACTGTAAAGGAACTTACAAAATGTGACATTACGAACTTGGTCAAGCGCACAAGCAAAAATATCCTGGACATGACCTTGGTTGACAAGTTGTATTGCTCATGATGCAAGAGGATTTGTACCTGCACTGCCAAGTCAATCAAAATCCATCATTATCTATACAATAAATACAAGTAATTGATGTAGTATTTTTTACTCTAAGATGCATTCTTATGATGTTAGAACATATGTTGAAAATTTCAAAACATACCTGAATAAGCTCCTCTTCGTTTCAAGAACAATTTATTGGAGTCGCATGAACTTGGAACAAGCCTCCCACGATGTGAAAGAGTAGCAACTAAGTCAACAGTGACTTTTTTGTTGCTACGCTGGATCAAGGGAGGTTTGCTCCAAGATTAAATCGCTCCAATAAATTATTCTCTACTAAACAGGGCCAACCACGTGAAGGTGGAAGCTCTTATGGCCCCTCCCCCCCTCACATCACTCTCAATTCCCCAATACCCAATCTATATTTCATTTTTTACTTTCATGAGCATAAAAAAAAAAATTCAATAACTAATAAAAAAAACAATTCAACAAAAAGTACGCAAGGAAACATTGCAATTAATGCTTGACATAAAAATAGTATGATAAATGAGTTTTTTATATAACGCAAAAAACGTTCCAAGTATGGTAATGTTTGTCTTATAATAATACAATATTTTACATTGTCAAATTTTTTTTTTCTTCTTCCTATTTTTAAAGCTCCTAATTACATCATCAATATCATCGTGCTCTGCTCCTGTTTCGTGCCTTTCAACCCGCACTGCTGACCTAGTTGCGTATTCACGATGTCTGGGCTCATCCAGTGACGGGGCATCACCTACAAAAACAGATAATATTAAATTTAATTGTCAGTTTTTAAATATCATTGAACTAGTTCGGTAATATTAATAAAAAAAATTGCAATGAGATTATTTACCTGGTGCACCAGTTGTCGCCGTTGGGACTGTTGCCCTGTCTTCCTCTCTGGTGGTAAGATCCTCGAGGGAAACATTCTCTGTCATTTAAACAAAAAACGTTATAAGGACAACCATCAAGGTATAATTAGAAAAAATTATAAGTGGAAATTAATTACCGTCACGGCCCTCACTGATAGCAGCATTGTCGGCCTGGTCCCCACTACAATGATCAGGTTGCACGAGAGGATCATCTACATCTGGCTCTAAAATTGGGTTATTTGCCTCGTCGGTAGTGCTGCTCCCCTGATTTAAACAAAGTTGTTAGACATTAAATTTATGGACGAAAACAAACATATTGAAAGGTTAATTTTTTACCTTATCAGGCATTCTGGATCTTGGGACCTGCCCCAAGCTTCTGCGACGTTCAACTACGGCTTGATAGCCGAAATGGAAAGAAATATTTTTATCTTCCTCTGTAGTTTCTGTTCCGAAGTCATCACCCTACATTACATATGATTGTGTATTTTTAATCATATTTGATAGGATTACAAAAACGTTGGAAGGCGATACAATTAATTATAAAATGTTTAGCTACTTAATTACAATTCTTGCGGCTAATTTCAAGTAGCCGCCCTGGCCTAGCTTGTGATGGCCCTTTTTTTCAATCCTAGCTTTGGTTTCCTTCGAGGTGTCAGGCAACCTAGCATCAAAATATTGAAGTCAGATATGACGTAGCACACTTTTATTTTAGACATAGATAAAATTAAAGCTATTGAATTAAAGTTGTAATTTACCTTGCGGGTCCAGTTGGCATTTTTCCTTCTTTCTTTGCCCTTTTCTCTTTTTCGTCATGGATGAGTGCTCTCCACTCACTCTCTAGAACTGTGAGAGGACGCTCATATCTAGGGTTAAATTGCAATTGTGTCCTATAGGTGTCCCTGGTATATTTCAAATATTTGTCGGCTACCCGAGCCACCGTTGTTCTGTCAAATGTGCCGACCCCAAAAAGGGCTTCTAGATAATCTAGAAGTTATTTTTTCAGGTTGGAATTCTGGGAATTCCACCTTGTGCGTATGGTTGGGCCAAAAATTACCAACGCATGGCTCTCCAAAAACCTGTAGAACTCATTGTTTCCTACACGGAAAAAAGAAGAAGAAGATATTATCATTAATTTAAAAATAAAAATCATGATAAATATGTTTTAGATAGAGTACATGAAATAGTTAAAATATTAAAATTTACCTGGGAGTTGTACGTGCTTTATAGGGACACCTTCATCGTTCACCAAAAACGTGCCATTAATGGTCCCTGTGGAGCTGACACGTGTAGCTCCAGGAAACGCAATAATGTAGCTGGCCATATCAGCCTCATCATTGCCAACACGTTCAGCAGTTGGCTGGGTGTCAGCTTGGGCAGGGTGTGTTTCTTGGCTAGCACCTGAAGGAGTAGAAGGTGTACGAGAGGGTTGTTGGGCAATCTCTTGCCCTTGTGTCCCACTACCACCAACACCGGGTTCAGCAAATGCCAGAAAACACTACATACAAAAGAAATTTTTGTTAGTTTAGTCAATGTAAAAATTAAAAATCAAACTATCACAATTCATCTCATGCAGAACAAAAAAAATATCCTTTTGAATTTTTATTATTACCTGATATGTTTCTAGGTGGGTCATAAGTTGTTTTATCCTCTCTTCTGTTTCAGGTGTTTGAGGCGCGTCTATCAAAGTATCAAATTCCGACCTTGCATTTCGTGCATTTTTTCGCAACAAGAGCGCTGGAGAGAGGGATGAAGAAAGCTCTTCCTCATAGAGGGAATCATCAGATGTACCATGGCTAGGTGTCTGCATATTTGAACAAAATTAATATTATTTCAATTATGTAAATAACTAAAATACCTGAAGATAGAGCAATGCTGGCACTTTACATGTTCTTCCGCTGGCCTCTTTGCGCGATCATCCCGTCTTGGGGTTGTTCCTGCACTGCTCTGATCAGTCTGCCACATTGCAATAAAATTATAAATGTAAAAAATTGAAAACAATATCTAACTTGAAAACACAAAATGAAAACTGAAATAATTTCTAATAAGACACCGAAAGACAGAGTTAGAGTTTCAAATATGCCTTGCATTGAATTCAGTCCTGAAAACATGTCATTGCACATTAAGGCACCCAAACAAGAGACGAGTTGACAATGAAGACCTTATTGAATATATTGTTGGAGCAACTTCTAGTAAACTTGTTGTGAAGACCTTGAGGAAATTTTTGGAGCAACATTGTTGAAGCTGATGGTATAGCATTGTTGGAGACGATCTTGAAGGGCCTTGAAGTGAAGCTTTTTGAGCAACTATTGAAAAATCCTTAGAGCATTTAAGTAAGGCACTTTCTATCTTCCATCACCTTTTTCCTTTCAATATCCTTTAAATGATTTTGTTGATATTTAATGTTTTAAATCACGTTATAATTCCTTGATTATATGTGTTTGGGGACATTCCCTTTGAAATTACCCAAAAATACCCTGGCAATTTTATCTTCAGGATGCATGTCTGACCCTATTGTTCAATATTTTGATTGATAGTAGTAAACATAGATAGTTAGGGGGCTCTTGACTTGGTTTGGTTGGGCCATTAGATCCCTAACATCTACTAGGGAGAACCCCCCTTGAGTTGGAGGAGAGCTAGCCCGAAGTGAAAAGAGGTTGGTGAGGTGACAATGGGGCTATTGAATTACACATGGTATGACACTTTAGCTTTAGGACTTTATCTTGAGAAGTGCGATATTTTGCTATATCAATTCTCAAATTGTTTACAACACTATTGTTAAGAACTAATAAGAAGTGATGTTGAGGGGTTTTTGGGTATAAGAAACAATACCATTTAAAAACTAGGGTTCTCAGTCCTTGGCATTCCTTCACATGGGCCTAGGGGCACACAAGAATAATTTCACACTAAACCATGCAAACTTAAAAGTAACTTAACAGATCCATAAAGTAATAATAATCATAATTCCTAATTTCCTATTGTATGATATAATGAAAATTATTCAAACATGAAGCAATGAAGACATGCAATGTTTGAATTTCAAGATTGATGAACCAATACAAGAAGTTAGAAACTACAACTTTGATTTAATACTCTGTGTCCTAACTCCAGGAAGGAATCTAGTTTGTAGTACAGAACATGCATCGTGTATTATCAATTCTTAATTGACAACAACTAAAGGTCATCTACCTCATCAATTCCTTCCCATTTGTGTTTTTATGTTATATTCCTTATAAAAGTATCAAATTTCTCTCAAAGTAAGCAACCATTGAATAAAATAAAAAATAGTTGAGATATGATTGAGAAATGGTCATTTATTTCTTGAAAGGATCTTCACAATTTCTTTGGTTGTTTTTCATCTCAAGAAACAAGAAATGACCTAAGAAACTGTCGTGATGTAATATAAGAAACAACACGGTGCAATGGCCATTTTCAAAGCCAAATGATGTCCATTGAGGACATGGCCTTTATTTGGTTCCTGTTTCATAGGAGTTTCAGGGAAAAATGGAACTTTGTTGTACCATTTCTAGTAGTAAAAATGGAAAACCTTCTTTTTCCATGGGAAATAATTTACCTTTCCTTTTTCAAGATAATCTAAATCACAAAAAATATGAAATATACTGCACATTCTTGGATAATGTGAAAGTGGAAAAGGAATACCCTACACAAGTGATGCACACATGTACATTTGAACACTAATAGATTTTTGTAGTTGAAATGCAATGCTTGTTTTCATTTAAATGTAGGGTTTTTAAAGCAGGGAGAAATAATGGCTGCCAATTTAATAAGTGTTTCTTTGGGAAAAAATTAAATCTTGTATTGGGTGATGAAGATAATAGAGGGTATTGA
Source organism: Pinus albicaulis (assembly GCA_034641835.2). Lineage (NCBI taxonomy): Eukaryota > Viridiplantae > Streptophyta > Pinopsida > Pinales > Pinaceae > Pinus > Pinus albicaulis. The sequence continues at coordinate 1,768,861,775 of CM076580.1, forward strand.
ATCTTGATTCTTGACATTGTGTTTAACTTGAATAACTCAAATGATTATAAATATCAGTCGATGAGTTCTTTTTTCAAGTATGTCACTCAAAACTCTTATGTCGAAGCATTGTATGATGGCTAGCATTTGCTTGTTTCCCTTTCTTCAGTTCAATGTAAAAAGTATATTAATATATTGGAGCACGAATGATAACTACAATTGTTTGCTCTGCAGTATATACAGCCCCAATATTATGAAAAGTTTTCTCAAGTGGAGCTATTGGTTATTGATGAAGCAGCTACAATTCCATTGCCTATTGTAAAGGCTCTGCTTGGGCCATATTTAGTGTGGGCCATATTTAGTGTTTCTGTGCTCTACTGTAAATGGGTAATAATTATAAATGAGCCAACCACAATCACATATTTTGTAACCATTCAGTTTCCATGGATAGTGATGATGATATTAACCCTATATATCAGTGACCTATATCTATATGAGAATGATCTCAACATTGACTTTGATATGGTTGTATGGATGTGACCTTTGGTATGTCATCAGAAAATCCCCAAATCTGGAGAACTAAAGCTCATCACTTTCGATCTGGAGTACTACCCTTGTGATAAAGTTGATGACTTTCGATCTCCCATTCTCTACCAATTTGCACTTCACCTTCAATATAGATCATACCAAGGGCAATTCGTTACTGGGTGTTGAGATGGATGAGTTTGTCGAACTAAAATCCATAGCTTAAACTTCATGAAACTGGTGGAGTCAAATTCATGCAAGCACAAACACATCTCACACATCCTCTTTGAAACTCATCCGAAAGAACATTGGAAGACATCTAGAGAGAACCCTACAGCCTAACACAATCCAATGGAATTGACCAAAAAAACCCAAATAGAGTCAACCCTACTATAGGAGGAAGGGCTTGCAGTAAGAACTTACCATTTTGCAAGAGGGCGAGGGCGAATGTGATGCAAGGCGGGTGAGCAACGCGGAGGAGAATGCCGTTGCCAAGAGCTCGGGTGAATTCTAAGGGAGAATGATATTAGGGCGGGGGTGAATGCGGGGGGGAATCTTTGTTAAGAGCTAAGCAGGGTGAATGATGTTCGCCAGAGTTGGGGCGAATGTTGAGGGGAAAATGCTATTACGCAAAAATTTGAGGGCGAACACGGCGAATGCTATTCTACAAGAGGGCGGGGCGAATGCGGGGAGAATTACGATTTTTGCAAGAGGCAGGCGAATGCTCGGGCGAATGCGTTACGCAGAGTGGAGGGCGAGGTCGAGCATGACCCGAGACGTTAATGTAGTTTTTATTTATTAAATCATTTTATGTAGTGTGCATATAGTTTTATTTTTATTAGCACACATATGAAAGTGTCGTTATACCAATGAGCGGACAAAACGTACGCTATTGGCGACGGATGCCTCAAACGTCGCAATTGCGACACTTGAACGTGTGTCGCACTTGCGACGTTTGGAGGCAGCCGTCGCAATAGCGACGCTTTGGGGCATAGTGTCACAATTGCGACGTCTTCCTCCAAACGTCGCAATTGCGACACTTTGTCTAAGTGTCAGTATTGTGAAAATTTTCTCTAAATGTTGGTATAGCGACGGTTTCAGGCGGGATTGAAAAAAATTGGGGAAATTTCCGACATTTGGTCAAAAGCGTCGGAACCAAGTGTCGGAATTTCCCCCAAATGTACTAGTGAACTGAAGGTATAACTGTAAAGCTAGTACCCATAACAGAGCATTTTTGAACAACTTAAAGAAAATTATTTTCATGACATGGATCTTTAAATTCTTTAGAAAAATAATGGCTAATAAAAACTTATGTGGCTATACCCTGAACGACCAAGGATGTTGGAAGAAATACCACAAATTGCAAAAAAAATATAAGGATAGCTAATCAGGTTAGTTGTGTTTGTTGAGTATTTGGAGCATTCATATGTGTCATTCTAGACTCTCCTACCTTGGCTTCATAAGGTCTTAATCTTGAAAAAGTTTGATGCAGCCTTGGCTGCGTTTACCCACTAAATTCATTCTCAATGCAAATCTTATGTAAACCAATCTTTAGTAACCTCAAAACAGAGGCTTCTCCATATGCAGAAGCTTTTTCACATTAGCTCCATAATGTTGTTAACCATAATAAAATACCCACCTTGACAATTTCTTTTTGTAAATTCGGCTTTGGTTTAAAAACTCAAAAATGTCAATAACTCATACCTTTGGACCCACGACATACCCAACTCACTCATTTGACATGCCTTATCTTATTCAAAGTTTTATTGCGCTTATGCTGAACCCTTTCTCCATTCATTTCTATTGTAATAGAACTATAATATAAATTAAACATACCTTTATGAGCCATGCCACAATACTTCGCATATTCTTGCGGAATTTCATTAACTTCAAACATATATTACATCTTAAAATAAGTCTTAAAATATTTATAACTTACCATTCCGCATTCAAGGCATTTCACATATATCAATGCTCATCATTCAATATCCGTCATCGAATTCCATTCTCATCCCACGGTTATCACTTCATCATATTTTAACATATCTTTACACCGTCGATCTTCATCACTCATACATCTGATGGAAATCGCATATAAACTTGTGTTTCATTTAGCATTTCAAACTTATGCGAAATAACCGGTTTTGAGTTGTGACGTGTCACACGTTGACTAATATCGCACTTGTTCCAGGACTTACCACTTACCATCTTTGTGCTACACGAAAACCATTGGTGGTTTTCAAAACCGATTCTTATTCCTTTGAACCATAAATTCACGGTTCACTTGTTATAACAATTTCTTCATTCAACGCACAACCATTTTCTTCTTTGATGTGAATTAGATTTCAAAGCGAACATACCAATGCAATTTTAGCAAATAGAAATTACTTCTCTATTATACTTTTAAATGACGACTGCAATTAACCCTCCATTCTGGTACTAATCCGAATTCAATATTCAATTGGATGCATTTCTGATACATATGGTCCAATGTATCCAAAATACCGAATTGAAAAAAATCATTTTCTTTTCTATGTCATCGATCCTTTCAGTGATCGATGACTGAATTTAACAAACGCAAACTCATCCACTCTTCTCAAATATATATGCAAACCTTTTATGCTCTCATTTCAAGTCATAATATTGACATTATACCATGTCTCGACATTTACATTAAATTTCTCAATTGTATGCAGAACCACCATATCAAACCCCTATTGAAAAGTGTTATCACACACCTGTTCATAAGCTCAGGGCATTTCTCTTTAATTCAATCAATTAATGCATATATAATCACTCACTTTAGAATCGAATTTTATCTATATATACACAACCAAATAATTTACAAATATTTCTTCTTCTCTGGCCTGATATTGTAATTAGTGGCCTTTCTGTCAATTTTTTCCGTAGGCTTACAATAACAAACCCCTGTCTGTCTAAAACCTGAATCTCTACTCTATGCTATATTTTTTTTATGCCTTTGAGGCTTACAATATATAAAAATTTTTCTGAACCCAATTATGGTTTCAAATCCTCTATTTCTTCAACAAATTCCTAAGAATCTTCTTTAATCCTAAAATCTCTACTTAATCCCTAGGGACTCTCATAAATCCCCAGATTCATGAAACTAATTCTAATTCGGAAAATACAATTAATTCTCAAATCTATCTCTCATATTCTCTTTCAAGAACATTTACAAAAATCCTCTCAATATTAATTAATCCTATTTTAAAATATTAAAATCACTCAACTCATTCTAATTTCATAGAAATACAAGACCCCCTATATCTATTAAATTAAAATTAATTTGCTGAGTTGGATGCTCTTGCATCAAAGGTTTTCTCAAAACCGCATTTTTGAGGCTTGTTAAACCCTAGAAGTTTCTGCTGCTGCTGCTTACGAAATGTCTGTTTGCATGCCATTTCCCAATTTTCCATCCAAGTCCATACCTGTCATGCCACACCTTATAGTTTAGCTTCATTGCATTATATCTAACAAGCCAGGAGGAGAACAAAATGAAAAAAAGAAAATGCTATTGCAATGAGTAATCTTGAATATAGAAATCTTATAAGTTAGAAAAATAGCAACCAAGTAGAAAATGTCCCTTGCAAAGCAATAACACAGAAAGAGCATGAAAACTCCGAGCAAGGAAATAGTCTATATATCATGGTCCAAAATTTCTAGTACTTGGATGGTGCACCACAAGATGTGACCATTTCTTAATTTTATCCTCGCACCACTTGGACTCCTCCTATTTTATAAAAATTTATGTGGCTATACCCTGAATGACCAAGGAGTCCTCATTCCATTTCTCATAAATTCAAACAAATATGGACAAAATCACCATAATATGTTTATATGGTGCTTAGGTTTTCCAAATGCAAAACTCTGACATGTATTGTGCATAGCGCAATATGGTGTATAACCTTTGCCCTCTACCCATTGGAAGTGTGCAACTGTTTGATAGTTTGAGAGTACAAAGTAGAAGCTAGCAGTATCCATTTCAGTGTTTTGATGTCTATGTGCACTATGCATGTGATGGGTTTGTATAGTTATGAAGAGTGAACCATGACCATGGAAGTTCCCAATGTCTTCAATTCTATGTCTCACACAGTGATCATGACATTCCTATCTGGTGTTTAGTCCTCAAATTGCCGATGTGGAGTTCTGATCATGGTGTTCACATCAGTGAAATCTATGGGAACATGTCTCTCTTTATGAGCAGGGATGGAATTGACAGGCAAATTATTTGTGAGAAAGGTTATTTTCTTGTTCAATATAGACAATTTTTTTAGCATCGCATCCACATTCTATGTTAAAATGATTAAAATGAAAATCAACCTTCCATGTTAAAATAATTAAAATGAAAATTATTGTTGATAAAAATGTCTATGTAGCACAACATTTTGAAGCTGGGGTTCTTTTCTTACCACTTTGCACATACGAAAATAAAGGATTTTCTCATTTATACAGCCAAGAGATGGCGCATGGAATGTGCTGCACCAAAAGAGTCAAACATTATAAACTTCAATCAGATAGTTCCATCACATGGTAGCATGTGGGAAGACAACAATTTCAAAGGTTTGTCAGCAAAATGATTCACTTATTCAGGTAGGTTAAGTGTCAAGCACATGGCCAGTACAGAAAATACCTAGATTATGGTAGAGGGTTTACTTGTCTAATAGGGAAAGAGCTTATGACTTAGGTCAGTCTAAGTTGGATAGGAGTTATGCTCATAACCCATTATTTCTTTTTTCTTTGATAGTAGACATGCATTGTTCACATTATCAAAATATATATGTTTAGGTCATTTGCATCCACTGTCTACTTTGAAGATTAGACATTCTGCAACCTTCCCATCTTCAGTATTTTCTTCAAGTTGAATATGTCTGACATTGATTCAAGGAACAATGTCAAATGATTGCATGCTATAGGTGTAGAATAGGGGATGATATAAACATTCTTAGAAGAAGACTTGCATGATGTTTAGCTTCAAGGAAGTGAGGTGCCCTACAATTTTGGTAAAGTTAGGAAGTGTGTTCATGTGTGCAAGGTGTCGGGATTTTATAGATTGACTCTGATATAAATGCATACATGTCTGATATTAATTTATTGTTTTTTTATGTTGTAGGTTTTTTAAGTGTGGACAATGGTCAAAAAGTGGACATTGTGTATCGAAGTTTCCTGTCGTCCAAATCCTGGAGAAGCCATATTTAAATATGTGCTTTACAATCCGGCGCGAAATCATGTCGTGCATGGAAACATAGATCTACACGAGAGGACAACTAATAATGAAGCCTAATATGTTGCCCTTATTGAGGGCTTAAAAGAGGCAAAAAACAATGTTGTGAATGATATTGCAGTTTACATGAACTCGCAACTCATATGCAATTAGCTCAATGGAATCTTTGAAGTTCGAAAAGAAAATTTAAAACCCCTATACAAGGAAGCAATAATGTGGAGCTCTTAGTTTAAATCTTTCTGCATACAATGGATTGCAGACATTCATAGGATGTCCACTGATATACTGGTGGCAGGAATGTCAAGTGTAGATTCAGGTGTCAGAGATGACACCGGATCATGGTTTATTACAAGTGAAGTCATCAATCATCATCAGGATAACTCTCAAATATGTGGATGTGTTATTTTTATAATTTTCCTTGGGGCTATGATGGCATGGTTCTCTCACTAGAGAAGAACCGATTGTAATATTTGGATGGTTTGCGATATAATACATGAATCTTTTTGAGGGCATAATTATTTTCTGTTGTGTTATTTTGCCATTTTTCTGTTGGGTAAAATTTGTTTTTGTTTTTACTTCCTTGGGATCTAATACATGATAGATTAACATGGATAATTTTCAGAATAGTAAAAATAAAAATTAAAAACAAATTTGACACTCTATAGTAGGAATTCTATATAATCAAACAACTGAGCAAAGCAGCTCAACGATTCTATATAATTAACCCTCTACTCATTCAGCACTTCTATCTAATCAAACAACTCAACAATTCTATATAATTAACCCCGTGCTCCATTCAGCAATTCTATATAAATAACTCTAACTGATGTGCTGCATTCAAAGCATTGCAACAGTACATAATAATGAAACCCACAACGTCAAATGCAAGTCAACTGTTCAATTCTCATGTAAAGTTTTATCACAGATTTTTGATCTCTTTTGTATCATCCCATCAATTACAAAACTTGCATTTTAAAGTCAAATATAGTCAGCTCAATCTGAAACAACATCAATAGGGATTGGCTCCAATAGGGCAGCACCTGCTCGCATGTTCATGAAGCTAATCTACATGCAGAAAGCTACAAAGGCTCAATCTAACCAGATAAACAGTGACTTCCTACCACACACTATTCTATTTGAGTTGTTCCACTGTATTCATTCAGGAATGTGGTCTCCATATCATAAATTTTCTTATCAATGCCTGAAATATGATGAGCTCAGTGTTTCCATAACAGATTGCATTTTTTGCTTAAAAGTCACATGGAAAATTGTGGCTAATAAGTCACATAGCCATCCTAGCTAGTCTGCCTCTTAGTCATAATGGTTAATAGAATGCAGTGTCAAAATAATCTGAGATATTTAATAGTGATTATATATGTAATGGAAAAAACTTAAAGAGGTATGTTGGTGGCCCCTTTGTCTTTTGCACAATCCATGAACATGAACATGAATATGGATTTCTACAACTCAATGGCTTTGCAATAGCAGCAGCAAGTAAAACATCCACAACAACATCAATTTTCCCATCATCAACAACAACAAGCAAATAATGATAAATGATGCCAACAAAATGTGCTATTGAGTATTTAGTTATGCAAAACACATTAGATTTGACTTGTATTTAGTTATGCAAAACACATGAGATTTACCCTGCAAAACTTCCATGACATGTGAATCTTAAATAGACAATGGTGCAGTGGGTGTTGTCTTTATTTAGAGATGAAGACTGACCAAATTTGCGTATGGATGCAATGTATCAGTTGAAGATTAAATTACTATTATTTCTCATGTAGTATATATATGAATAAAGAAAGTGATGTTCTGAATTAACATTCTCCACAATCCAATCTCTGGAAGTAAATGATTGAAGGATGGAGACAAAATTGTCAGCTCAATCTCTTTACATATTTGATTAGATAATGGAAATAAAATTGTGCCAAAAAAGCATTTGAATTCCCAAACCACTTTGATATCTTCAATTAATCTTTTCCACCATCTAATGTTTCATTCTCTTCAAACACATTTGATCAAAGGATGGAGATAAACATGTTGCAGTGAAATTTGAAATCACAAAACAGTTTGAGGCATTTGCAGAAAGCATGCCAATTCTGCTACTCCAGTGATGTGCCTATGTATTATAGTACTATCAAGCAAATTTACTATTTTCCAACATAACATTTAAAAGTAAACCACAAATATCCATTAATTGCATAATCGAATTCCTGATGTTCTCTTTTCCTTTATATAGAAAAAATTAAGTACATGTAGATACTTGCAGCTTATGAGAAGCTGGAATAATTTTAAGCTCTCCTAAACCTAGCTAGGGAAACCAATATAACCCTAACAACAAATTCCTCCACACTAGGAATCACATGTAACCAAAGTTGGCCACTCCACCATGAATCCTCACCAACATAACATCACAACTGGAATGACATTCATCGCATGAATGTCGGTATGTCGGACAATAAACAAAAAGATGCAGTTTCTATCACAACTTTTTTATGAAGCCAATTTCTATGTTGTCTCCAAGTTCCGTGATGTCAATGACCCAATCATCTTCGCATAGAGGGGGACCCATTGAAGAAGTTGTTGTTTCTGTAACATGACAATGCATTTTTCGTCAAAGAAGATAATAAGATGTCAAGTAATAAATGCATCAAAATACAGAGAAGATCAATTAAAAGTCTTTTCCTAAGCACCTTGAACCATCTGATAAAAATAGTTATAGTGTGTCTTTGAACATCCTTCATCTGATATCACATTAATTGGATGCTCCAGCCCTGCAAACATTCATCCACTACATTAACAAAATGAACAACAACCAGTGCTAAACGTTAGGAGCAAAGACAATACAAACAAACATGGAAACTCACCAATTTCCGTGATGTCAGTGGCCCAATCTTGTTCTGGTCGAGGGGGGGCCAATGACGAACCAGCTGTGTTTGTAAGATGACAACACAGTTTCCATCAAAGAAAAGAATAACATGTCAAATAATAGATGCATCAGATTATATAGTAGATCAATAAGGAATCTCGTCAAATGTACCTTGACTCATGTGATCAAAAGGTTGATTGTGGGTCTGTGTACATCCTTCATCTATAATCACATTAATAGGATGTCGCATCCCTGCAAACGTTATAGCGCTACATTAAGCTAAAAGAAATAGAAAAGATCAAAGACATTGCAACAAACTTGAAAAATCAACAAAGCGATCTAAACATAGCAACAAACTTGGAAGATCACCAATTTGATCTAAACATACTGATATCGTCTCCCTATAAAACTTACTTGGAACACTAGAGGAAGCATTGTTGGAGGGAGGATGACCACGCTTGTTGAGGTGTGGAAACTGAAATGGTTCATATTTGGATGCAGAGACATTCAAATCAATATTCAAGGTGACATTCCTTTTCCTTTTATTTGTTTCTTTTGGACTAAGGAAACTCTTCTTCCTCTTCAAGGATGACTCATAACCACCCAAACCACGGGCGAAGTCATAATCCTTAATATTAAGATTATTAGAATCATCCAAATTTTTTTTAGCCAAATCAATCAACTCTTTTGTCTTGCTCACAGTAGAAGAAGGACTATTCTGAATCAAGTCTAGATAGCCAAACAACTCCTCTCTCAACACACCAAGTTCTTCAACATTGTCATCTTCAATATTTGTTGGGATAGTATCTGCATGAAAGTTTGGCGCCTCTGTACTTATCTCAAAAGGGACATTCAATGCATTGGGTGTGATATTAAGATCCAATAAAGGGTCTAAATCCATCAAGGAGGAATGAAACCAACCTACCTTTATAGAATTCTTGCAAATGTTCCCCCGAATAGACCATGGACAATCGCAAGTGATAAAATTTTTGCGATGAAAAATGACAAGATATTACTTGTCGGCTTTGCTTTTACTCTTTACCCAATAAGCATGAGATATGCTCTCATGAGGCCTGCAATCACTGTCTGGAATTCTTCTAGCCTTTTCCATTGATGATTCAAGCTGCATCTCTTTCTTGTGGTTGTTATAATATCCTTCTTTTCTCAAAATTGCCTTGAATTGATAACATGGCTCAAAATTTTTTAGGAGAGTGTAGAATAGCCAATCCATTCTACAAGAACATTTATTTCGCTTATCACATAGAAATGTTGACTTCAGATAACCATGGTATGATTCCACAACATTATTTGTCTCTTGGTTTGCGTGAGGAAAATCTCTGCAGCCTTTAACCCACATAACTACATGGAAAGAGTCAATTAGTAAATATAATTTGTCCAACATAAATAAAAAACATACAACATAGAAGGAATATTATGCAAACTTACGAATCTTGTCACCGACAATCCAAGTCTTGTAGAAATAGTCCAAAAACTTCTGCTTAGTTGCATATTTGATGAAAAAAGCATTGATTACATCATCCACTTCATCAGAACAACAATCTTTCATGATATGGCCAAGTTCATTGAACATATCTTTTGCTTTCTCTGAAATGTTAACCAAGCGATTAACATTCTTGAGCCATGCCCTCCTTACGTGCCAAATACACAAGATCACTTCACATTTCGTGATTCTCCTGCGACATTTAATTCATTTTGAGTGAGAAATTCTTAAAACGAATGCAATTCGAAATGTCAAATAAGAATATTGATGTTACCTCAAAGCAATGATTTCAGCCATAGCATCATCAACCATGAAGGCATTGACCCTCCAATTGGGACGAACCTGAAAACACCTAAGCATGAGGCTCTCCAACCATACTGCTATATCTTGTGATGTATTGTGTGACATCACCACCCAGGCAACTGGTACCCCGCTTTGTTGCTCATCAAAGACCGCAAGCGTGTACAACTGATATTGTCATATTAAATAAAATGAAGTTAATTTTAACATAAATGATTTTATTGAATCAATCATTGGAAAAAAACTCACCCCATATTTGTTTGTACTGAATGTTGAGTCCATGGCTATCAAACTATTGTGGGATAACTTGACCATAGTTTCCAACATCCATTTTGTTTGTATTCCAGCTATAAAAGGGATGTTTGCACCATTGGGCTTTAGGTGGAAGAAGAAATCATCATGGTTTCTTTGATACCAAATATTCACACGCATTTCATCTTTGGTGTGCAATTGATAACTTTCTTTCATTAGATGATTATAAATGTTTACAACGTCTTTTCTGCATAAGAAGAAATCCCTATCTCTGGATGTAGCATATATGTCAAGATATTTCTTTATATGTATTTTACAAACAGAGTCAATTGGCAGTTGAAGAAAATAACAACATTCTAAATAAGAAATCACGTCCTTCGAAAGTCTTGGCTTTCTCTGAGTAATATCATCAGTTAAAGTGTTGTCTTTTCCATGAAAAGGCCATCCTTGCCCATCTTCGTGATCATACTGATTGTATGCTATTACTGCTATGTTGGGATCCTGAACCATAATCTTTACAATAAAATGGCATTGACATCCCCTCTTTTTGGCATATGACTTCCTTGCTTTGCTTTTCCATTCTTTTCTCTTGTCAGCTAGACCATACGAGCAATGATAACTACAAAATAAATTACAGGAATGTCACCAAACCTGGTAAATATAAAGCATATTTAATATCAACATCCAAACAATGTAGTTCTAAAATACTTACAGCTCATACTGTAAGGCTCTTGCGCTCGAGCGTTTTCTTTGTAGACGTAGGAAGGAACATGGAGCATCTGGATTCAATTCATTTCCTTTTTTCAAATCATCAACTCTTTCTTTGGGAATTTTTGCAACACGGTCAATATTCATGTCTTCTTAGTAGATTTCAGCCCAAACTAAATATTTACTAGAAAAAATGAGTTTGTCTTTTGGGTCTTGCACCTCAAGAGCCATGACTGACTTCCATTTATTTGCCATGCTGGATGAATGCCTGTAAAAAAATGTGAAAACATATTAAAGGGAGTTGAAAATGATGAGAAGGTGATTTGTACATATATAACATGAAATATAGTAATTGCATCTCCTTGAAATTATGTAGTGGAAAATGATTTCTAGTACTCCTGTAGGTGCTGGAAAATCAATTTCCAAGATGCTGGAAAATCATTTTCCACCACCTACAGGAGCACTAGTACTGCTGTAGGTGTTGGGAAATCAATTTCCAAGGTGCTGGAAAATCTTTTTCCTGCTCTTGCACTGTAGGTGCTGGAAAATCATTTTCCAAGGTGTTGGAAAATCATTTTCCAACATCTATAGGAGCACTAGTACTGCTGTAGGTGTAGGAAAATCAATTTCCAAGGTGCTAGAAAATCATTTTCCAGCACCTACAGGAGCACAAGTACTCCTGTACGTGCTGGAAAATCATTTTCCAGCACCTACAAGACCACTAGTACTGTTGTAGGTGCTGGAAAATCATTTCAGGCCTAGGTTAATTCAGGCTTGAGGATTTTGTCTTGCAGTCCTAGGAGATGGCCCTAGGACTGCACCAAGTCAACTATGGAGAGGTCAACCATCCATGGTAATGGGAAAGGTGGTCAACTAATGAGACAACCATGGTCCTGGTAATGGGAAAGGTGGTCAAAGGCAAGTCTCTGAAAAAGTGATTAGATGCAACCTCCTTGAGGAGGGTCTGCCTTTCTAGCTGCTTTATTTCGTAGTGAATGCACATTGGGTGTGTGCTAGGATAGAGATTAATATTATTATTAATCTGGTTACTGACACAATGAGATGACCCTTGATTGTTACTCCTGAGTCCTAGGACATGCAATCATTATTAATAGTCAAAGGCAGAAAAATAGAGGCAATGTCACTCAATCTTGTATTGTATGTTGACATACACTGTCATCAATACTTGGAAAATTAAGCATACTGTAAAATGCCTTCTTCTACCCTTTAAACAAATGCATTGCATTTTTTTTCTTCTTTTCTTCACCCAAGAATACAATTTTGTTGCAGGGAATTATGTTGATTGGTGCTCCTGGAACAGGAAAGACACTTCTGCCCAAGGTGAGTAGCGCTTTTAATTTTGTTAGTATAAGTATGATTGTTGCAAGCCCCTGCTCTGCCTCGACTCTGCTCCATAATAGGAATGGTATTTGTAGTTTGATTAGAGAGTGGCCACCTCCTTGACATGCCAATGGTCCTGGTAATGGGAAAGGTGGTCAAAGGAAAGTCTCTGAAACAGTGATTAAATGCTTCTAATTTTGAGTAGAGCTTTAATTTTGTTAGTATAAGTATGTTTGTTGCAAGCCCCTGCTATGATCCTGCTCTGCCCCTACTCTGCTCCATAATAGGAATGGTATTTGCAGGTTGATGAGAGAGTGGCCACCTCCTTGACATGGCAATGGTCCTGGTAATGGGAAAGGTGATCGAAGGCAAGTCTCTGAAATAGTGATTAGATGCCAGTGGGAAATTTTTTTTGCGTTACACTACCAACTTCTCATATTCTAATAAGAGGCTAGATATGCTTTGAGATGAGAAGTGAGATCAATGTTGGTTCTGTTCATACATCAAGAAAAAATATATTTAAGTCAAAAAAATATAAAACCCAATTCAAATTTAGTGCAACAGAAATATCCTAGATAAATATTTGCAATCAAAGATTCGGAAGTATAAATGTATTCAATATATATACAAATTAAAACTTAAAAATACACATTGGAATGATATTATTTAGTTTTGAGGGCTTCCTCATTTTTGGAGCAAGTCCAAATTTGAAGTAACCTTCAAAGCTAGTTTTGGTTTATCTACTCATTCCCTCATTCTTATATATATCATTATAATCAGTAACATAGTTGACATCATTTAATGATTGCTAGAAATTCAATGTGAGGAAATACATTTCATTCCGTGATTCCAAGGATTTAAAAATTTTCATAAAATCAACCATGCACTAATTCAATAAAATATGGAAAATACATATACTAACATCCCTAATCCATAAGATCTAAAATAACACAAGGAAATGATATTAGAACTAATAAATTCTTATTAGACCTTATAAAGTTTGAGAGGAAGTGGTTGCGTGATTATCTTAACCATCATCCAATAATAACTCAACGCAAAACAACTTGAAATTATTGCATGAGCTTTATAATCTAACATTTTATGGCATTGTGCAAGGATAAAATAAATGAAGTTATATATTAGTTAAAATATTGTTTCTTCTACCCATAAGCTGAACCAAAAACAATATAAATTGATATATAAATATGTTCTATTTTCCCTAGATGTTTCTGGTACGTTATGATAATACATAAGGAGGTCTTCAAAGCTATAGTTAATTCTTATTCAATATGTTTTTTCTTATATGGTTTACTCCATCTCAAGATTTAACCCCTATCCCTAAACCCAGTTTGAAAATAAAATAAATGTAATGTTTTATCACAACTACATTTGGATTTGAAAACATTGATAGGGCTAGAATAGTTTATTGGCCACATCAATGCATATGTTAAGGGAGTTGGTCGTATCAGATAAATAGAGTTAACCCTAAGGTTAAAAAATCGAAATTATAACAGTTCATAGGATGTGATATGGGTGTGACCGATTCTTGTCCACCTTGATCACATTTTGTCCACGTGGGTGGGGCCAGTCCTTATGGAGGTCCACGTCAAGTGTGGATGTCTTACACCGCTCCTATGTGTTCTAAAGTGTCGATGTTTTACACCGCCCCAGCAACTGCATTATTTGTGAATGTTGTATGTTATTTTTCATTTGATAGGAAGAGAAAGTTCATACTGTGTTTCTAAAAATCATTATCTAGATTTTCTTCATCACTGGAACTATATACAAAGGGAGCCTCCTATACAAAGAAATATTCAACATCTGGATCAGAATCAGAAGTAAGTTCCCATTCTGCTGGTTCATATGACGATTTGAATAGATTAAAAATCTTTATCCAGAGAAAGGTTGGCATCATGTGTTTCTGCATTCTTTCTATCCGAATCCATCTATTTTTTATATGCTTGGTCCTCATATCTCTTATTAATACAATGGCACTAGTGTTATAAATGTTAGTCACACTGAAATTATCAAACCCCAATCCTACATTTACATTGTCCTACTTCTGTTTGGGAATAGGAACTTTGCCTTCCATCCACCTTGTAGTCTCTTCCTTGTGCATGCTTCCTAAATCAACCTTTCATTAAACTCTAGCCCTCGAGATTTATAGTTCTGGGAGATTTCCAAGGATTCATTTTTGAAGTTGATTTGAGATTGGTTGGATCTCTTTTTTAATGCAATAACATAACCTTGTCTTTCTTATGACAACTTTCATACCCATTTTCATGAAAAAACTCTCCAAAGCTACTAGATGTTCCTGTAGGCCGTGTAATGTTCTGGTTGTTAAATGACATCATTTGCATATAGTAGGATCTATTTGTCACCTGTTTACTCCATGACCTCTTTTCTCATAAATCCAGTCTTCTAGTTTATCTAGATAAAGTTTGAACAATATGGGAGAAAGGGGCAACTCTATTTCACTCCTCTGTTTCATTCATACAATGGCACTGGTGTTATAAATGTTAGTAACACTCCTTTGTTTCATTATATTTTCTAGTTTGTGAGGGTTGTATCTTTTTTCCTTTTTTTTCCCTTTATATTTTCCTAAAATGTATATTTTCCTACATGGGGGCATGGAAATCTGTATATAAAAAAATCTATAAGGAATATGTTTCAAAAGATTTTATAATGTGATCAAGGTTTCTTTTGAGGCATCTTGCTTCATTGGTTGATTGTAAAGCTAATAACAGAGTTTATATTCAAAAGTTTTAAATTAAATATTCAATGACGCAATAATTATGTCAATCCCCATCAAGAAAATCTGTTATCTTCAAAGTTGCGGATTCAAAGGTAAAAGACTAAACCTTGACGTAGGAGTTAGTTTCCAATATACTTGAACTAATATTTCTAATACTGAACTGCATCATTGCTTGAATACAACATATCTAGATAAAAAGATCAATGAAAACAAGATAGTTTACAACTAAGGATGGTTACTAAATTAACCTTAACAAAACCTTGACAACTAGTAAGCTGGCCACTGCATGGGTGAGACCTACCTCTTCTTATGAACTAGCAGAGGCGATCTAATGTATATTTTATTATTCACGTATTCTTCATTTGAGAAAGGTGTTTTAAATTTTATTATTCTATATTTTCAAACTTAATTCTATTTCTCCCTGCAAAATTATGCAACTCCCATCCCTTGTAAAAATCGACCCAATCAATACCTTAGGGCCACACACCAGAGGGAGTATGTATCGTTCGTCCATTTTTATCTTCAAAGGCCGAATTGGCTCACCACATCTTATGATTGGATCCCTTAAGATGGTTTTCCCACTTGCTCAAATCATTATCAATCACCTCATACTAAAATGTGGTACACTAATCACCACCATGTTTATTACCAAGCAATATCCTACAAAATATTTTAGGGTCAACAATATCTTAACTTGATGGCCCTACTAACAAATGCCGCACCCTACACTCAGTTAAACATAGCTCCTACAATTATAACATTTTTTTGTTGTCCCATTGACTTGGGAGGCCTATGGTAGAAGTCACATAGCTCTTTGGAGTACCCAGTTCGAATGGACTATACTATGCACCTGTAGAGTCTATAAATCACCATTGCAAGACTATAGTCTAATCATTATAGGAGTACTTTTAAATTAAAACTCACTGTTCATATAAGTACCCTACAATTGTTGTATAACCATACTTTCAACACCATTTGATATACTCTTCATGATAACCACCACAACCACAGGGAATACAAAGAGAGTGCATTTTTCCTCTTCTTACTAATACTTCCAAAAATTTCAATCATGAGTTCATCAACAGAATCAAACAAACTTTTACCTTGTAGGAGCCAAGACATTCATTGGAATTCTCTAGTTATCTCATTGCACTTATTATATTGAAATAAGAACTATATTTTCATATTTAGATTGATTCTACACTTAGAACGTTTGCTTTGTTGTTCCATTAACTTGGGAGGCCTATAGTAGAAGTCATATAACTCCCTAGAGCACCCCTTTTGAAAGGAATCTGATATGCACTTGTAAATTCCAAAAACTATCATTGCACTGGTAATTTAAAATCAAAACTTACTATTTGGATCAATAACCTATAATTATTCTATAACCATGCTTAGAGCACGATTAGATATGCTCACGATAACCATCACAATTTCACTGGATACAAAGAGGGTGGCTATTGTTCCTCCTCTTACTGACACGTACAAAATTATCAATCATGAGTTCATTAAAAGAATGAGACAAACTTTTATTTTCAGAAAGAAAGGCATTCATTTCAAGGCTCATGTCATCTCATTGCACCTATTAATTGAAATAAAAAATATATATTCATATTTAGACAACAACTAGGCTTAAAATATTTTTTAGGTGTTTATTTGTTTTAGTTTGTTTGTTTGGAATGTAACATCATCGGGTAGATTTCATGCACATTATGACTATCTTGTTGCATTAGTTAAACTATATTTTTGATAACTACTCATGTTTTTGTGACAAATGGGCAAGAGTGGGCACCTATATCGTTATGAGCCGGAAGGAGCTTGTGCATTCGAAATTTATGGTGCTGATGAATTTCCATATTTCAGCGAAGCAGGATGGTTACTGATCATTAAGTTGTTCAATGGGCATAAAATGGAAAATTATTCTAATTTTGTTGATACTTTTGATGGTAACAACGCCAAGATTGAGGGGCTATTCTTTCCTGTAACAAAGGAAAGCATTGCAGAAGCAACAAACACATCAGCTGAGGGAGAAAGGTGGTTCAAAAGGAAACCAATACAAGGGGTAAACCTGAATTTCTTCCTAAAAGACAATTGTCATGACCCTTGCTGGAGCATTAGGGTCCACTCTCACATTTTAAAACCAGAGTGGGAAAAACCAATGGGTAGACTCAGCTTTATTTCACATGTGATGGCCGTTTCTCTAAGGTCTTCCTTTATCACATGAGATTTATGGTACACATGGCTGGGTCAATAAGATGAATCTCCCTTATTTCTTGCATCAGAGCTTAATAAAAATGGTTTCATGTGCAAGAAAAAGGAAGATTTTATATCCCCATGATGTTTACCACCATGGCCTCATTCAAATCCTGTACCTTCATGCTTTAAAGAAGCAAGCACAACAATTGAGTGAGAGGGTAATGAGACAGCCACTTCCTAGAAAACATAAGAAGGAAAGGGCTTTACCTACAGAGGCCGAGAGCAGTCATCAAGCTGCTACAAAAGCCACTGACAAACCTAGCAGGAGGCGTAGACAGCATCAAATAGAAGTCAAAGACAACAACAAAGATGAAACAGTTGCATAAATTCAACATGCAACAGAATACTGTAAGAGGCCATGAATAAGGCCTACAAACAAATTGAGGTTGGGGTTGAAAGCCAAGTTAAATCCAAAACTGAAGGATCAAATTTTGATTATTGATGAGCTTCTAGTAGAAAGTGAAAAAAAATCGGAAACAATTCAGAAAAAGGGTAAAAGAGTGAGGAGGGCAGTGGCCAACAACAACCCCCTCAAAATCCTTGCAGAAGTAGCACAGCTTGCTGAAATCTGAAAGATGTGAAGATTGGAGTTTTATAACCTTTATTAATGTTAATGTTATGGTTCTTCTAATGTTATGTTTTGGTATACCAACTTCCCAAAACAATCTAATATATTGGAAGCTTCTGTATGTTTGTTTTATATGCTCTTGGTTCATGTTTTTCATAATTTATCAAATTTCATGCCCTTGCCACTTAGATTGCTCATTTCCACAAAAGTGCTACTGCCACTGACTTCAATTATTTCTTGTTTCTGTGAATTAAATGCATGGGCCAATTATTTCTTGTTTCTGTGAATTACATGGATGGGTGTTTGTTGGATGTATACTTCAGAGCCATAATTGAGAGACCATTGATGGAACTACATTCTGTTCGGAACCCTAATACGGTTTGTAATAGTTCAGACACTATAATCTTTGGAAGAGTTGTTTAAAAGTAGTGTCACCATAGTGCCAACTAAAGCCTAAAAATCATAAAGTGATTGAAATGAGCTCTAAATGTTTACCTGGAATAACAAGCATAACTCACTGCACATATCCCATAAACGAGTACACACAAGATGATGGCAGCAAACTAACTCAAATGATGTGTGGGAATCAAGAAGTAGGATTGTCATAATCAATAGCAGTGAGAATCAATTGCTATGATATTTGGATATTTGATTTGTATTACCTCTTTTATTACATTGTGGATTCCCTTTATCCAATTTTTCCAAATTTATGATCCAAAGTTTTCTCTTACAGGTTTGAATTTTAACACACCCATGATTCTTCATTTCATGGTTTTCTATTGATGAGTAGTATGACACATAGTTATATCCTTTACATTTTGAAGTCCTTGTTCAACGCATTGTACCAAACCAGTCCTAAACCCACCACACCTGCACGCTCTTGTGACTTAGAATAACTTGCAAAGCATAACCTATTTTTTTCACAGTTGTAATTCATAATGAAAAAAAGTTTCTGCAGAACCTATGTTAATAATCTTTGAAATGTCCAAAGATTATTAACAGAGGTTCTCCAGAAACTTATTATTCATTGAGCATAACCTTCTTCAAAAAACGAAAAATGAAAAGCAACTTTTCCTTATTTATATTAAACCAAAATACTTCTATTGTATGGATATTTCAACCCACAGATTTGAAAAAACCAATTTCGTTGGCATTTCTTAATATGTTGGACCAAGACCTTTTTTATCATTTGTGCGAAAAAACACTACCACATGGTCCTAATTGTGAAACTTTATCTAATAAAAAAATGGCTTCCTATTCTTCCTTCACAACTTACAGGGAGACTAACTAATCTTCAGTATTTTCTTCAATCTCATCCTATTTCGCTAAACCTTCTCCACATATCTACTGCTACAAATTTCCATGATACCTGGTGTTCCCATTCACACAACATTCATCAAAAATATGATAACTGCTCCAAAAACATCTTGAAATCCTCACTTGAGTCAGCCAAAACTTTTCTACACTTCCTCTTGTATTTCATTCACGAAAGCTCATTCCACCTCACCATAGAATGATGAAGATCCTTTTTCAAAACCTACTGTATTCAATCCTCGTCATTCAATCATACTTCAATAGTGATTTATTAATCTCTTCCTCCACTTAAGGACTCTTGCATTCTATGCTTGACCACTCTTTGTCTCCATCTTTCCTCTTAACTTGCAACTCCACAACTATATCTCTATTTAGACCTTTATGTCTTACCACAGCCATCAAAATTGAAATATGGTTGTACCAAGAGAAACAATGTACACTATCCAGCGAAGTGAAATAGAGGTGTCACATAAAATAGAAAAACAAATTGACCACTCATTTCTTATTAAAAAGAAAAATAACATAAAATGAATAAGTTGTTGGAGGTACAAAGAAAACATCCAATTATGCATCCAAACTTTTTCAGTATTGGACTTGCATTTTCATTACCAAACTCAAACAACGAAAAATTTAAGGCTTTGTCATTGGTTTGGTTTCTCAAGTGGAAAACCAAGGAAAACTGAAACCATCAAGCCTATAAATTTTTAATAGATCAATAAGAATTTTAATTTCACCAAAGAAAAAACAACAAATCTCCAAATGAATATTTTGGAGATTGACTTATGTATGTTTAATTTGTAGATCATAAAAAGCTATTGAGATTACACATGAAATGAATAAAATAGGTCTTGGGTGTAAGGAGTTGAAGATCAAAGAAGTCTCAATCTTAAAGTTTAAAGAGATCAATTAAGTCGAAATTAACTAGTCTTGTCCCCAAAATTTGATTATGGTCCTTATTAGTGTTCCAACCACTACATGGGCACAAAAACAATATATGAATCCAATTCAAGTTGGAATGGAATTTATATTCAAAGGTGTAAATTCAATAACAGAAAATATTATGCCTTCCTTTTAAATAATTGGATATGGATGTTCCATCATTGTTGGGTAAAGATTGAATATTTGAAGTATCAACCTACTTCTATTTTCCTCCATAGTTGTCCCTATTTGGTTAATGAAAAAAGAGAAGAGATGGGGATGACTTATGCATTAGATTATGATGATCCAGCGAAGTGAAATAGAGGTGTCACATAAAATAGAAAAACAAATTGACCACTCATTTCTTATTAAAAAGAAAAATCATTTAAGATAATTAAGAAGGTAAAATAATTACATAGATTGAAAAAAAAAATCAAAATATCACAGAGATCCATATGGAAAGTAACTGATTCAATTTAGTTGTGTGGGTGGATAAAATAGATCCATGTTCTGTATGAAGTCAAAGAACCCACATCTTATACTTTAATGGAAGCATGAAATGTATTTCCTGTAGGTGTTGGAAAATGATTTTCCAACGCCTATAGGAAAAAAAATTACACTGTGTTTTCAGCATTTTACACTGTAGGCACTGTAAATTAGGTTGTATGTTACATTGACAGAGGATATTACTCTCACAAGATTCCCCTGCCATTACCCTTGTCATGTCTGAGACATCACCGCTGACTTCTAATATATGTATTTTTCTTGCCCCAGAGTTCCTTCCCTGCAGAGCTCTAATATTAATGGAAATATCATTTGGCATGCTCATGTGGTTGTAGCAAAGGGAATGTGGAACCTTGGGAAATTAGGAATACTGCAGGGTAGGTGTCTGTGAGCCTTGGTCAACAATTTCATTTAAGAGCTCCTTGTGCTGCAAGTTTCAGAATGGGATATTGCCTCAATGTGGGAGGCTATTCTCCTCACTGTGATGAACCTCCATCATCTGACAGAGATCCTGGATCTATGAATACCCATGGAAACAAAGAACTGTGGCAATGGTGGTGGTGTTGGATCAAAACCAAGAAGGGTTGCCTGTGGGTAGATATGGGTAAGGAAGAGTTGGGCATGGGTTGTGGCCATAATAGAGATATTCAAATATGATGCTGGAAGCTATGCTCTGAACTTTGATGATGGGTGCTGGCAGGAACTGCATGAGCATTGCTTGCCCTGCAAATATCATGCAAATGCAGGGCACCGAGTAGTACTTGAGACATGCAAACGCAGCTCTTAGTTCTAATAATTTGGCGGGAAATACTGTGAAATTACAGTTGGTGGATGTCTGGAACAAAATAGCAATGGAGTAGGATTATTTTATAGAGTCTTGGAATAGTTTCGTACTGTTTAGAAACATTTTTTTCATTCGAATATTTATGAAGTCTGGCCACTTCTCAGATGGAAATTGTAAACTTTATGAATAGGCATTGGTCGATAGTTTTATTTCATCAATAGAATATATGTATATCATCCTCTTTAACTCTATTTGCATTTCTGTAAATACATATCAATGGTATTGATAATATTGAGCATTGGTAGATGCAACATGATTTCATATTTTGAGTTTTTATTCTATATATATTATTCCCAACGCGTAAGTTAGCTTTTCAGGGATTTGCAGACAGAATTTGAATTTCAGATTTATATGATACTTCATAACGAGGAACTCACATGAACTCACATGAACTACAACTTTGACACAGTTTTTACTCATATGGTAAAAGGGTAGATGAACAAGGGTTTTAACAAAACCAAAACTTCATACAACAATTAAAAATAGCTCGAATTGATAGATTTAAGGGTTCCCACCTGGTTTTTATGCTCGAATCAAATGGATAATTCCGCGCTGCTCCTTGATGCTCCTCCCTTGAAACTCAGCTTGATGCTCCTCCCTCGTGATTGAGAAACTGAAAACAAATTTGGAAATTCATCGTGCGCGGAAAAAAACTCTATATGTTCGGTGTAGCGTTGATTGAGGTAGGTGGCCGGTGGTGTCGTGGGGGTGGCCGGTGGTGGAGGAGCGACGCGAGGGAGGGTGGGGTCCACGGTGCCGTTGCCGTCGCGTTCGCCGGGAGCTGGAATGCCATCGTCGTCTGCTGCCATCTAGAACTGGAGTACCGTCGATGCAGGGTCCACCATCGCACCGGAGCTGGGAGGGAGTCACCAGAAGGGACTGATCGGGAGCTATGACATCAGCTCCCGATTTGTCGAACGAAAGACTCCTTCATTAATATTCAAATTTTATGAAAGAAAATTTTTGCAGATGGTTGTTGATGTCGTTCGGTGGGGGCTCTGACAGGGTGGGGGTGGCCTTGGGAGACTCTCTAGATGCCAATGCGTCTCTCCAAGAGGCTTTCATTTGTTCCACTTTGGTTGTGGAACAAACTTACTCCTATCGTTCTGCTGCTGAGGTGGCGGGTGCACGTGTCATTGATCCTCCTTTGGGCGATGTTGTCGGGACACATGGCACACATGTGGTTTTTAGTCTACATTTGGGTTTTCTGAAGGACACTACGCACTTTCATGGTCGTCAAAACAAACCTATTCGATGCATGGGAGAGTTTTGACTTTCGCAGTTGGGGCTTTCTTGGGTTTCTCAATGGACTCCCCTTTTGGGATATACTCCCAAGTATCCCAAGTTTAGTAGGCTTCTTAATAATTGGTTTTCTTTTAATTTTTTTACACCGGGAAGATGCTGCGCAAATACTAGTATGACCCTGGGTTCACGGTTGGGGCTTTCTTCAACTCTGCAAATGGTATGTTGGTTTTAACCCACTATTGGATACCCCTAGAAATAAACTGGTTTAGGTGAAATTTCCTGGTCTCCTCATGGAATACTGGAATCCAGATGTCCTAATGGCTATTGAGGATTCAGTCGGCCGTTTTTGTTATAAGGATCCTCATATTTTGGGGGATCGTGAAAAACGAGTGGCTTGAATTTTGGTCGAAGTAAATTTCTCCGATGGACTTCCTGATGATATCATCCTGGAATGGGACTTTCAACGCATCTGTCAACAGATTGAATATTGGGGGATCCCATTTCGGTGTCTACTCTATCACTACACAGGGCATTTGCTTGAACAATTCCTGCATTTCTTTCTTTTTTTTCAGAAAGAAAAAAACGTTGTTTTATATTATGATAAATAAAAACAGTGCATAATACAGCATAAGAAAGTGAAGGGAGTAATCACCTCCAAAAAATGCAACATTGCTCCTAAAACCAAAAATAATGTGATCTGGAAAAACATACCCATCACATGAGACTCATAATCAAGCCGAGAGTCGTTGATAATGTCTAAAAAGACCCCCCAAATGCCAATTGGAAAAGCAACATGGAAAGAAAAGAGAAACATATACATATCATGGGGACAGTTCCGCACCGTAGAAATGAACCCCTATCCATCAAATCGAAGAAATAGAGATGGAAGATCAACCAATCCGAAGATGTGAACCCACAACATTCGCGACAACAGGAACCATTTCATCGATAAGCCAGACGACCCCCGGCATATACCGTAGCAGCATATGAATTGGGGCATATAGATGAACCATAAAAAACATGATAGAAACATATAAAGCCATCTGCAAAAAACCATACGCCCATGCCACATGAGCTAAAGGAGAGGGCGAAAATCATTTGGAGACCCAAGGAGGGTCACAAGCTCCATCCACCCTGGGATCATCAGCTGAAAAAATAGGGACCTCCCGGAGGTCAAGAAGTTCATCCCGGAAGAGGGATTTTGTTTTCGGCCTCCCTCTGAAGTGTCTGGATGCAGACTTCGTTTTTTTCCTCACCGTAATATTGCAACCCGAAGCCGGCGAGATGACAATATCAGGATTCCTAGGGATATTCTCAAATATAGTGAGGGCAGCCAAGTCAAGGTTCGGGTTGTTTAAAAGGGATTCCTGCGTTTCTTTCATTATCGCCACTAGACAAAGGATAAAGAAAAATTACATGTTGCTGGAATGCAATCGACAAAGGACATAGGTAATTCCAATTCCTCTGATGACTATTTTTGAAGAAATTATTTTTTATCATCTGAACATCCCTCCTCCACCCCCGAGTCGCTGCACCAACTAGTTATGGTCTCCTTTTAATGTTATGATGTATATACAATGTTCTAATTGTGTAGAACAAAACTTTTGAAGTGAATATTGATTTATTTAATGTTATGATGTATATACAATGGCTAATTGAGTAGAACAAAACTTTTGAAGCAAATATTGATTTATTCTTTCGTTTTCTTTCGTTACATACCTTTCAATGGCATTTTGGACAAAATTATTTTATACAAAATTTGAATTAAAATATATATTTTTTATTATATTATTTGTAAAAGTTTAAATAGGTGGCTTATTTATTATTTTAAAGTTGAAGATTGGTGATATTATTAGATTATTAATCATGGTGATATGATTATTCATTATATTCGGTTTTTAAGTATAAAATGACTTTCGTATTTTGAAAAAAATTGAAGTATTTGAATGATATAGATTTTAAAAACTTAAAATTATAATTTTACAAGATTGATTTCAACAAATTCAATAAAAAAAATGCCTTTCCATACGAACCTTTTATAATATGCGTTTGATAATTTCAAACCATATGCATAACTTTGAGTCTGTCCTGTCGTGCTTATACAGATCCGGTCGTCGATGCAACCACGTTACGTCGTGACTTATACGTGCCAATTTTATTATTGACTTTTTTTTTTATGTAATTTTATGTTCCCCACATTTCGTTGAATTATTGTTTAACTTATGATAATTGGAGTTGTCTAACAAGATGGAGGAATTGTTTGTACGGTTAAAATGGGTTGGAATCTGGGTCAAAAAAATTTAAGAAATCTTATAATAACAGTGTTTGAATCATGATTTGGATAGTGGAAATGGATTCAGCAACATCAAAAACTTTTAGGGCACCCCAAATATTAAAGTTTAATAGTTATAAAGTAGATTTACAAAAGTCCCTGTCAAATTTTCTTAAAATCTTACCGAAATTTCCATGATTTTCAAGGCAAAAAAAGACTTTTTTTAATTGATTGGTTTCCGCTATCTGAGTGAAATTTAATAATTATTTTTTAATTAGTTGATTTCGTTGGTCAGAGTGAAGTTTAATTTCTCTTAGGGTTAGTTTCAATTTTTTTAGGAGGATTTGAGAATGTAAATTAGTAGAAGAATTAAATTATTTAAATGAACATTCAAGTGAGACAAAATTTCACACCATTTTAGTGATAACATTTCATTAATAAAAATATCATTTTATACAAGAGATAAACTAACTACCTAAACTTAGTTTTTATATATATAAATAAATTATATTTATAAACTGTGATTTTCATGTTTTGCTTTTTTTAATGAAATGGATGTTTATCTTATATTTTTTAAAATGTGATTTCTATGCTTTATTTTTTAATTTAATTTATTTACATTATAAATTTTAATTTTAAACTCTTTTTGTGTTTAGATCGAGAGAAAATTGTCATTACACTCAATCTTCTGATCCACGCAATCTTCCAATTACATTTTAAGCTAATTTCGTATTTCAACAATTAGACAAAGTTTAATGCGAACGAGTTAAAAATGTTACGTCACTTCACGAAAGTCAGTGCCCCATTTGGTAGTGAGTACGGCGGTGATAGGATAAATACCTACAAGATATAGAAATCAGCTTATTTGTGTTTGACATATCTACAAGATATAGCAATCAGCTTATTTGTGTTTGACATATCTACAAGATATTGCAATTGATAACAAATGACAGCAATTTTGGAATTTTTTTTAAGGAATATGCGAAATTAGTAATATTTATTATTTTTAGGAATTTGCATTCAATGGAGATAAAGATAATCAATTAAGAAAGATCAATCACAACATAGATGGTTAATCATGAATATTTCTCTATCTTGCTTTAAAATTTATGATGTTGGTTATTATTTTGACTCGTTAGTTTAATTTGTTTAGTTTTGTGATTAATGCATTTTGTTATTGAAAGGTTAAGCGTACTTCATCTAGAGACTCTTAAGTGTTAGGTGATCTCCATGCAACAATATTTATTTATTTAATTGTTTATTAACTTCAAATCTTTGACTAAGACTTTATTGTTATGTTGATTTTCTGTGAAGTATATGTTCGACATAGCTTTTTCATATGAGGGTGTGTTACTTCAAGCATATTCTCGTTACCTATTATTCTTTGAGAAACGATAATCATGTAAATGCACAATATTGCATCCCTGCTTTATACTCTTCTACGTTATCATCGAGGCACTCTCAATTTTTTCGACTTCCTTCATATTTTTTGTAAGAAGGAAAAAACAATTTTCTTTTATTATAAAAGTAGCTTCATTTACATATGTTTTAAGTTGTTCCAACCATGTCACTAACATTTCATAACACAAATACTATATCTCACCCACATATAATTATGTTAATATTTGATTGCAGACTTATTCCTATCACTTTCCAGTACTTCAAAAAACCATAAACATATAGATGCATATCATTAAAGTACTGACTCTACCTACCTATAGAGACTTCAGAAAAAAGAAATATACATATACCAAAATGCCAAACTAATAATGGGACCTTAATATCTAAATATGTCTTGAGAGGGAACAAATAATTTCATATGTACAATACTCTATCACTCTTGGAACATAAGAGCACCCTTTTTTGAAAGATATGTAGAATAATCTGTCACACTTGGAACATAAGAGAAACCTTGTTTTGAAAGATGATTCACTCCTTGAATTTGTTCACGATAAATATGGAAGAAAGATATCCTTGAGAATGACCTCATCATCGATTTTATCCTATTCATCCAATTGTAAAGCTCAGGAATCTCAAGAATGTATGCCATGTTAACCTAATCATTGAAAGTTTAAAGTCCCCAAAGACTACCATTTCATCAAGGTAAGCCACTTAGCACAAAAGAGTACGCCCCATAAAGCTAAGATCTCTACTTTATTATTAGAACCCTTACCACTCGACCATATGAAATGGAAGAAATCCCCCAGACTGATAAAAATATACATGTCATTACCAATGCCTCTAAGGAAGATAAGCCTATTTCAAATGAAGCCCATATGTCCTTGATAATGCACCTTTATGTTGGGTAGCTTCTCCTTTATTCCACCAATCTCCAAAAAATAAGCCAAGATCTTATGACATGGCATACTAACAGCTTTCTCAATGTCTTCAAAGATCCGTGCATTTCTTGACCTCTGTAATCCCCACAAAACATAAAAGGAAAGGCTTTATATTCCTTTTGATCCTGAAACCAGTATTGGAGACATAGACCCACTGAATACCTACCCCACTCAGCTTTGATGTTGAGTCTCTGAAAATTCCCACCCCAAATAGAAACTGAAAGAGGAAACCGAGTAAATAGGTGACTAACATCTTCTGATGATCTACAACATAGTACACATCTACCCAGACTATGTATACCTCTCTTATACAAACTCTCCCATGTATGAATTTTATTATGAACCACTAACCCGATGAGATATTTCAAATTTGGAGAGATAATCCATTTCCAAGCTTTTTGTAGCCATATGAGAGTAAACCTCTTTAAATAATATCCGACCTTTGGAGAAGTTCCCATTCCAAGTCATCAGTTGCACCTTCATTGATAGAATGATATGTGCCAAAAACAAGTTGGAGGATGTATCCATCTCATTCAGTGCTAAGGGATTCTACAAAGACCCAAATCCACATCCTTCCTCCATGAACACAAGACCAATGACTGATTTCTATCCACATATATATCTTTAATAAGAAATATGCCAATATAATGAAAGAGATTGAGAACCAAAAATTATAATGTGTGATTTCCTTCCATCCCTTTTATCGCTGTCAGGCTAATCTCGATCTTCAATCCCATGCCCAACTCCTATTGAAGATTGCCAAAAAATCCATTGTTTAATTTACATCATACTTTTCCTTGATATTGAGTCTATATGTTTCTCCTTAGCCTCGTCTCTAATCAATTATGTCATATTTTTATTTTTAAGTTATTTATCTTTGAGAAACCTTTGCCACATTATTGTACCTAGTAGAGAACTCCATAGGTTCTTGATTAACAATGCTATGTTAAAGTGATCCATATATATGATATCCCATCCACCCAAATTTACTTGACGTGACAGATCCCCAAATCACACAAGACGTATTTTTCTATATTGTCCTAAACTATCCACAGAAATTTAGTAATAATATAGTTGATTTTATTTATCATCCCCCGAGAAACCTATATATATGCATCCAATAGATAGTGATGAGTTGGAGAAAAAATCTAATCATAAAAATTCTATCCCTTAATGCCAACCAACTATGTGAGCATAGAGACAATTTATTCTCAAATTTCAATTCTATAGAATCCCAATCCTAGCTCCCATAACAATTCGACTTAATGAAGAAACCAAAATATTTAAACCCTCCATCCAGTTGCACTGATTGGACCTCAAATATTTTTGCTATATCCAAAACCTGCGAGTCCTCATTAGCATTCAAAATTAGAATGAACTCCTCTTTACTCATAAAGACCAGATGCTTTGCCCAAATGTGTCAGTATCTGGTGTAAAGCTTGCCACTCCAATGTAGAGGCTTTCCCATTAGTAGGAAATCGTATACAAACATCAGGAAAGTAAGAATTATTCTCCTTGGTATCCTATACCCTAAAATGATACCTCTAGCTATAGTATCTGAGATCCTTCTACTTAAGCCATCAATCACTATCAAGAACACCATGGGGGACAAATAAAAATCCTACCTAAGACCTCGAGTAGCCTTAAATAAATATGATGAAATTCCATTAATAATTACTCCAAAATTAACTATAGTAATTCATTCCATAGTCCAGTTCAAAGTTAAGATAACAAACCCAATCCTATGAAGGAACAACTTAATGAGATCCCAATCAACACAATCATATGTCAGAAATATTGAGAGGGGCGCGAATCAATATCTATTTTCAATTGTTATAGTTACAAGTTAAGATTCTTCACAATTGTAATTACAAAATAAATAATAATGATTTTATTATGAATAAGGGAGGACTCCAATCCTCTTTTACAAAAAATTGAGTACAAATATGTTTTGAGAGCACCAACCCTTCAACCTTCTAGGCTCCAACCTCTTGCCAAGCACCAACTTGGAATTTTGGGAGGCTTCAACCTCTAGGGCTCCAACCCTATCTTTCTCAAGGATTCAACCTTGACTTTTAGAGGCTCCAACCTCTACGACACCAATCCTTCAGTCTTCTTTGATAAAAATGAGTGATGTACTTACTTGAGTTTCTTCAATAAAAATTTAGCACTGTTCAATTCTTCACATGTTCAATTAGCTCCAAAAATTGTGCCTGACTATCTAATATAGGTATTCACCACTAGTGTTCACTATAGATATATATTCAATGTAGGTATAGGAGTATTAATGCTACAATCATACTTCAACTCTAAATCTGGGAGTGTAAAACTGGCCTTGAACCTTCTTTGACTTATTGATTGTTTACTTAAGTTCTCTGAGGTTAATACCACATGAAGTCTAAACACAGAAGATTTGTGATTAACACCACAACAGGGATTATCACTAAAGAATGATGGTCTGAGACACAGGAAGTAGTGTTACTGTGTTCACGAAGCCAAAAACTAAGTAACGTAATGAGCCATAGGATTAAGATTATTTGCACCAATTGTATGCCCAAGCCACAAAGAGATCCGATCCAAAAATTATTACACAGTCCAAAAGAGATATCTGAACCAATATCTTCATCGTCTAATGATAATACACAATCAACGGAGAGGATTCGAGCCACAAAGTCCGAGCTACTATAATTACCCACCACAGTCACAGTTCGAGCAAAGGAGATGATGCAGAGTTCGAGCCACCAAAGTTCAATATGAAGGCCGAGGTGTATGAGATGATGCACAGTCTGAGGCCTTGTGTTGAATGCTTAATTTACAAGGATATCAACTTCGGTTGTCCATGTTGTTTAGTATATATATTAGGGCTCAATCAAATTCAAACAACTCCTGTCCTTAAGTATTATGATTTTCTCCCTTGTGTTTACGAGTTGTGAACAATGATATACTATTCTATGATGATAACCGAAGTGATGGATAAGAAATGAAGTCTGAGTTACTAAATATATAGTGTTTTTTCTATAAAACATGATGAGACACGTCTTAAGAAATATGCCGACATGAGTGAAGCGTTGGTCAGCTAGATAAAAAATAAGGATGTAATATATAAAAAATTTGATTTCTTTTCAATCACTAGGAGTTTGAGGTCAAGTAAGGGCTCGCTAGAAAGAGGGAAAAATCCTATTTAAGATGGTCTAGGATTCATTGTGAAAGGATGCCTCCAAGGTGTCCATTTTTTTTTTCTTTGTGATTGTGCTTGAAATTTTTGGTGCATTAGGTGATTGGGACAGTGAGAGGTCATTAGGGCTTCTTCATTATCATGACTCCAAGTTCTTCATCATAGTGTGTCTCCAAGTTCTTCATCATAATGTCATCATGTGATTCAACCATGTCATCGTGATAGTGTAGCATCCGTGTCAGCATGGAATAGTGCAGTGATATGTCATCAATCATATGTTATAGTGCAACATTCATCAAATTTCCATTAAGAGAGTTATATTTCATCAATGAAAATTATTGACCAACAATCTCCCCCTTTGTTATTGATGGAAACATTAAAAAATTCTCTCCCCCTTTGACATCAATGGAAAATGGGGTGCTCAAGTACTCCCCCTATCAAGCTGCTCCCCCTATCATGTTGCTCCTCTATCATGTTGCTTCCTCTCTTCTTGATGTGTTCTTTTAATGTGATGCAAGAAAAATGACCCCCATCTTTTGGCGAAGAAACTCAAATGCTTCTCGTGGAAGGGGTTTTGTGAATATATATGCACTTTGCTCCTTTGTATTGACATAATCCAACTTAATTTTCTGTTCAACAACTTGTTCACGAAGAAAGTGATATTTTATTTTATTTTTTTTCTCGGTAAAACTAATTCTATTTATGAAACAATATAGTACAAAACTGCGCCAGTCTCAGCGATGTAAGCCTGAGAACTGGGCTTGATGTTCATGTTTTTACAGTGACAACTGAACTTCCCTGAGTGGGAAACCAATTCTTGAGAGACAAAAATTACCGCCCTTAACGGGGAAACCGGTAGACAGTGCAAACATATAAAATTACACAAAGACTGAAAACTAGTGGAGCCTACAGCTGGGTCAGCTGTTAATAGCAACAAAAACAAAAAATTTCTAACTGAGATGTGAACCTGGACCATGATGGGCTGAAGAAGAGAAAAATTACTATTATGGAGTTGAGGATTCCGGTTCTTCCACAATTTTGCAACCGAACTCATCAGCTTCCTCCTTCTTTGCATTGCTAGGGGCGATGTCTTCGCCAAGGAAGCCCACCTGCGTTAAATTGACATCACGGTTGGAGAGCCCAATATCAATAGGAATAGTAGGACTAGGCACATCAGTTTGAGGCTGAGTCTGGTGAGGACGCAGGGTGATAGCGGAGCCGGGGGTAGGAACATAACTAGGGCGAGCTGAGCTTTCACAGACAGAGATGGTAACAAACGTCGTGAGGACCAGCTTGTCAAACGTACAGTTGAAGCAGAATTCCACATGCTGAGAGGACTGGCGATGAGTCGGGTTGGTAGGAGCATGGAGAAAAGGGGACGAGGATGGAGGAGGAATAGGCGGAGGCCAATGCTTAGGCGGAACATATTGAGAGCGTCTGATATGCAGAGGGCGATCTCTCTGCCCTCTAGAGCCCAAACAAAGAACCCAATCATCGTCCTCCGCAGAAGAGCTAGAGGTAGGACTGGGGGAAGGGCGAGGGCGGGAAGGGCGGCCTCTGTTAGTTCCTCTCCGACATCTCAGCCGATGCCTAATACGAGGCATTTTCCCAGGACAATGCGCGTGATGCTTGAGGCAAAGAGCGCTGGTAGACCACTGCAAATCAGTAGACTAAGTAAACTGACGAGAGGAAAGACTACAATGGCTACTCTGAGTGAAATGGTACCCAGGCAAAGTTTCAAGGCAGCCTAATATATTGCAGCGTCGACCTGTATGGGTGCGTGCACATGGCATAGCACAGTCGACTGGGCAGGCACCTTGAATAGGTGACGGAGGGTGGCAATGAACACAAGAACTGATCGAATTTTCTGGAATGAAATCCATATCAACATAAACCACCAGAACAAAGTAATGAACCAGGGTGGCGGGCTGAATTAATGCATTGCAGGCAGACGAATTAACTGCTTGAATAATGGCTGTGCAGAGGGCCATATGGCCGCTGCGTGCGAGATCCCTCGGGACTCGCTGGGGGACTAGAGTCCCATCAAATCAAGCTGTCAACCGCATCCGGTGAGAAAGTGATATTTTATTAGAATATGTTAGGTCTTTAAATGCATCACTGAATTCATTGAAAGACTAAAAACACCAATATTGTCACAATAAATGGTGATTGATTGATTAGTATCTATTGATTAGTATTTATGCATTAAAAAATATATTTTAAATAACAAAAACTGAAATGAAAAAATTAAATAAAAAAATGCCTTTCCATACGAACCTTTTATAATATGCCTTTGATAATTTCAAACCATATGCATAACTTTGAGTTTGTCTTGTTGTGCTTATACAGATCCGGTCGTCGATGCAACCACGTTACCTCGTGACTTATACACGCCAATTTTATTATTGACGTTTTTTATTTTTATGTAATTTTATGTTTCCCACATTTCGTTGAATCACTGTTTAATTTATGATAAATGGTTTTTTAATTGGTTGGTTTCGGCGGTTTGAGAGAAGTTTAATAATTGTTTTTTAATTCGTTGGTTTCGTCGGTCTGAGTGAAGTTTAATAATTATGTTTAATTGGTTGGTTTCGTTGATTTGAGTGAAGTTTAATTTCTCTTAGGGTTAGTTTCAAATTTTATGACAAGCATTTGAGAATGTAAATTAGTAGAAGAATTAAATTATTTAAAGGAACATTCAAGTCAGACAAAATTTCATATTATTTTGGTGATAACATTTTATTAATAAAAATATTATTTTTTATAAGATATAAACTAACTATTTAAACTTAGTTTATATATATAGATAAATTATATTTTTAAACTGTGATTTATATATTTTGGTTTTTTTTTTTTTTTAATGAAATGGATGTTTATCTTATATTTAAAAAAAAAGTGATTTATATACTTTATTTTTTAATTTAATTTATTTAAATTATAAATTTTAATTTTAAACTCTTGGTATTTAGACCGAGAGAAAATTGTTATTAGACCATTCAAGTTTCTGATGCACGCAAAATTTCACATCATTTTTGTGATAATATTTTATTAATAAAAATATTATTAATAGATTTTTGGTTTTTGTGATCCATCAATAAATTATGAAATCTTTCGGTAATAATCACATTATAATGAACAAAGTCGACGCGTTTCGAACCAACCAGTGTGGTTCATCATCAAGACTAAGTGAGAGATCAGATCAATCGTTGAGTTTAAATAGATGTAGGAAAGGCAAAGAAAACCGTTAGAATAACAACTAATTTGACTTTGAAATTCATAATGGTTAGTTTTATTAATTTAATTATTTAATTAAAAAATCATAACGGCTAGTTTGAATATTGAAATTAATAATGGTGAAGTCAATTTAATAGTTTAATTATATATAAAAATTATTTTATTTTTATTAATATCGTTAATTGATTATTCAAAATACAAATATTATTTTATTATAATTCTATCTTAATAAATAAATAAATAAATAATAATAAAAATATAAATAAATAATAATAATAATAATAAGGAAAATTAAGAATATAAGGCAGGGATCCAACACCTGCTTATATTCCAACCGAAGGGCCTCTCTTAACTTATGATGATGAAAGTGATCAATCCTGGCTAAGACCTTAGCCTCTTCAATGCAGATATGATGGTTAGTTTTTTCCACATGTTCAGCTAGGGCAGAGGTGTGGGTTCTTCCATGTCTAATGTCAGCTGCATGTTCACATATCCTTTGGCTAATGGACCTACCCATTTCACCAATGTAAGGCGTCCCACAGCAACAAGGAATAAGGTAAACACCTTTTCCATCTCTAGGGTTCACCGGATCTTTAACCGAGTTATAATATGATTATTACCGAAAGATTTCATAATTTAAAAATATTATTTTTTTATACAAGATATAAACAAACTACCTAAACTTAGTTTATATATATATAATAAACTGTGATTTACATGTTATGTTTATCTTATATTTTAAAAATTTGTGATTTTTATGCTTTATTTTTTAATTTAATTTATTTAAATTATAATTTTTATTTTTAATTTTTAATTTTTTGTGTTTAGAGAGAAAATTGATAGTTGTCTTAGTGTGATTTTTTGGAGTTTTCAATGTCAGAATCTGATGAAAAAAATTGAGATAAAATCTTGATTTATGTTATTTAAACTATTTTTTTCACTGTATATATGGATTCAGCACCCTAAAAAACCCTAAAATAGTTAGATTGTGCAAGGTTATTCATCAAACTTCTATTTTCAATAAATTCCTATCAAAATTTAGATAAATTAAATTAAAAAAAACTGCCATAAAGACTTTTAAAAAATCCTTCAAAATGTCGCGCAACTACTCGAAATTGTTATTACACCATTCAAGTTAAATTGTTATTACACCATTCAAGTTTCTGATCCACGCAATCTTCTAATTAGATTTTAAGGTATCTCTGGATTTCAAGAATCAGACAAAGTTTAATGCGAATGAGTTAAAAATGTTACGTCACTTCACAAAAGTCCGTGCCCCGCCCCGTTTTGTAGTGGAAGATAAGTACGGCCGCTATAGCTATAACTATAATTAATCATGCACAGCTAATTTATGCACATCCCATTGCCATTTCATTTGTGATGGCTCGCATCACCAATTCCTTCCCCTCTCGCTGCCTGCACCCCAAGAATATGCTGCCATCCTCACACACAACAATTCACATGTGGTTCCTCTATTTATCGATTCTCATCCTTTCAACGTACGCTCTTCTTGATATTTATGTGAATCACATGCACAGCGTTGGCTTTCTTGGCATTGGGATTAGCGTTCCTGCGGCTTGCACGGGGCACGCGAAGGCCGATAATGAAGGGGAAGCGTGGAAGACAAACAGAGGGCACGCGAAGGCCGATAATGAAGGGGAAGCGTGGAAGACAAACAGAAGGGAATTTTGCGGGAGGAGAGAGGCATTCTTGGATGACGATGAAGAAAAAGATAAAGATGAGAATCCATGGCGGCATATGAAGTGGATAGGAGAGGCTGCCGCCTCTCCTGTGAAAGGTCATCTCATTGAGAAGCTCGACGATCGCAACAACTTCCGCAGAGGTTTCGCCCTCCGCTTCGCCAACGACGTGGAGGACAAGACACACATCCTACTGTGGCTTCTGCCTTCCAAGGCGATCGATCTCCATCACAGACAGCGACGAGTTCTGCTGGATCTGGGCGCCAATGCATTCAGCACCAGCCTCACCTGGTTTCTTCGTATGTACCCCTGCGATTTCACAGAGATTCACGCCTTCGAAGTCGATTCCAAGCTCCTGCAAAAGCCGAGCCCGCCTGGTTTTGACGAAGAGAGTAACGTGGCAGAGGCGAATCCCTCGTCCCTCACTGTAAAGGCCATTCCCCGACCTCCCCAGTGGATGGTGGATCGAATCCAGCTGCACTACAGCATTGTGTCAGACGGAGATGATAAAGCCAGCAATGCGAGGCAACTCTATTGGGACTACCAAGTACATCGATCCTGCAATTATAGGCTCCAGTGACAAGAAAATTGCATGGATATTAGTTGAACTTGACTTTTCTGGAGGGTTGCCTGGAGACATTGATCTGCTCTGGGGTAATAGAAAACATCGGCAGAGGATTGATTTCTGGGGAATTCCCTTTCGCTGCCTCATATGCCACCGTACAGGACATCTTCGGGAGCACTGCCCATTTTGTCTAAGAATTCATCGCTCGGATGGGGTTAAGTTTCCGATGAACGCTGATGATCGGGCGATTGATGCGGAAGATACCTCTGCGCCTTCTCCCCCAGCGAAGGCACAATGGATAATTCACGGGCGCTTAGAGCGAAATGCCCGGATGCAGTTTCTACATGACCCACATCTTATCCATGAACATACGGGGGCTGGGCAGCGCCTCCAAAACAAACTGCCTGAGGGAGTTGCTATTGGATAAAAATCCGATCATTTTTTTGGTCCAGGAAACAATGTGTAAGAGGGAGAAGGCTATTAAGTTGTTTCTCAATATGAGGAAGGGCTGGTTTGCGGCGGCAGTCGACGGAGTTGGGCAGTCGGGAGGTCTTATTTCAATATGGAACCCTGAATTTGCCACGTTCCGTACTTACAAATTCTTTGGCGGAATTTTATTAACGGGTCATCTCAGGGGGCATGTGGAGAATGTCAACATCATTAATATATATGCACCTTTCAGTAACAGACTCGCCTTTTGGCAACGCATGTTTACATCTGGCATTTTTAGTTTACAAAACATTATTATCATGGGGGATTTCAACTTCACAATGCGGGCTGACGAAATATGGGGAATATCAGCGCGCAGGGACCCATTATCAGTTTTTCTCAGCGAGGATTTTCTTGACCTGCACATGGTGGACATTTGACCGATTCCACTTCTTCCGACGTGGACAAATAGGAGGGCTAATGATGAATTCATAGGGAAAAGACTGGATCGGGCGCTGATACACAGTAACCTCATTGACAGCTGGGGTATGCCGCGATCTGAAATCATAGTATCTGAGATTTTGGATCACATGCCGATCAAACTAACATGGCGCTGCCGTGATCACAGTAGAGGTCGTCCATTCAAATTCAACAGGATTTGGCTCGAGGACGAGGAATACACAAGATTGGTTTCTACTCTGTGGTCGCAACCGGTGGATGATCCGAGTCTCAAGGACTAGGAACTATTCCATTTTAAACTACAAAAGATTAAGGCTTCCACGAAGGACTGGGAGACCCGGAAGAAGGCTGCGCTTAAGGAAGAATTGCAAGGAATCTCAAAGCAGATGGCAGATTTATATAATTCCATATCGACCACAAATCCAGATGAATCGGCCATATGTCTACTGAAGGACCTGGGCGACAGGAGAAAGGAAATATTGCGGATCGAGGAGGTGTCATGGAAACTAAGGAGCAGGAACACATGGCTCAAAGAGGGAGATCTTAACACACGTTATTTCCATAAAACCGCAAGTGCAAGGAGAAACAGGAACGCCATATGGCGTATTAAAAAGGACGATGGCAGTTTTGCAGTTATCAATGCTGATATACAAAATGAAGCTTTCTCATATTTTTCTAAGTTTTATAGGGCGGACCCTATTATTTCTGCGGATAACCAGGCCTGGGTCTTGGATCACTTCTGCAGATTCTTTGAAAATGAGGATATTTCAGTTATTGATGAATGTATACGCGGGAATGAAGTATTGATGGTTCTGAAATCATTCAATAAGGACAAATGCCCTGGTCCGGATGGGTGGATTGCAGAATTCTTCATATTCTTCTTTGATATGCTGGGCACAGAGCTGACGGCTATGATGGAGTTATTCCGTGTCCAAGGAATTATGCCAGCAAACCTGAACTCTACTTTCATAGCGCTGATCCCAAAGGTAGCCGATCCCCAATCTTTTACAGAGTTCAGGCCAATTGCTCTATGCAATCTCATATACAAGATTACCTTCAAGATCATTGCAAACAGAATCAAGACAGTATTATCTAATCACATTTCTGCAACGCAATATGGATTTCTAAAAGACCGGTCTATACATGACGCTATTGCTATAGCACAAGAGGTGATGCACTCCATGCATTCGGGGAAAAAGGAAGCATTGATCATGAAGGTTGACCTACATAAGGCATATGATTCGATCGACTGGTCATTTATCAGGATACTTCTATTCAAGGTTGGCCTTCCTGTGCGAATCATCCGATGGGTGATGTCCTGTGTCTCAAACATTAGCTATGCAGTCTTAGTAAATGGCAAGCCCACAAAATTTTTTAAGGCAGGTAGGGGATTGAGACAGGGATGTGCTCTGTCTCCACTATTATTCATCCTGGTTATGGATGGTTTCAGTCGGATCATGCAATCATCTGAAGAGAAGGGCTACATCAAGGGTTACACTTTTTCAAACTCTGTCTCTACAACTCATTCCCTATTTGTTGATGATTTACTTCTATTTGGACAACTGATTAGGAACCACTGGTTTTTTATTCATATCTGCTTTAACCATTTTTATTCAGCTACAGGACTGGCTATAAATTGCAGCAAGTCCATTCTCATATATGATCATGGGAACATTCAGGAGATCAGATTTATTGCTGAGTTTCTAGGAGTGGAGATTCGACTGGCTGCTGAGGGCTTCAAATATCTGGGCTATTACATTAAACCTTCCGGATACCGGAACAACGACTAGAATTGGATAATGGACAGATTCAGGGATAAGATACACTCATGGTCACACCGGTGGCTGACCAGGGGAGGCCGACTCATCATGATCCAATCAGTGTTGACTCAGATGTTGGTGTTCTGGGGACATCTTCTTTTCATTCCTGCTGGAATCATTGGCAAGATAAATGGCATTATTACACATTTTCTGTGGGGTGGGATAGAAAGCAACAATAAATTTGCATTATGCAGGTTATCGGCCATTTGCAAACCCAAAGACATGGAAGGCTGGGGCATATTAGACGCCCGTGAGTTCAATAAGGCGCTTCTAATGAAGTCTTTTTGGAGGGCCATAAAAAGACATGGTATATGGTTTGATATTAACAGAGCTAAATATTATCAAGGTGATATTTTACATCAGATATCATGTGGCAATCTTCCTTTCCCTCGAAAATTATCCTGCATCTGGAGTACTTATAAAAAGATCATGGCACAAATGGCGTCTAGACTGGTATGGCAATTTCGGGAGGGGAGTTGCATACCAATTGGTGTGACAAACGTTCATCTCTTGACGGCTCAATGTCGTCCTACGCCTCGCCTATTACACGCATTGACTCAAAGGGGGATAATATATTACTCTCAAATTATATATCAGTGGTCACATAATGCCCCGATCTTCAAGAATGCCACACAAATCGGATTATCAGATGAATTGGCGCATGAGTGGGATCTATTTCAGGTTCAATTGCGATGTGCGGGTTTCTGTTATGCTGTTGGCGGCGACAATATGATCTGGAATGGCCCGATGATGAATAATATGATTGTCGTCAAGGAAGCATATCGGTACAATATCTTATATTCACATCAGATTTACGCCTCCAAAGTATTCTTCCCATATTGGCACAGGAATATTCCCACGAAGATTGTAATGTTTGGCTAGTTGATTTGGAAAGGAAAGGTGCTGACCTGGGAAAACTTAATAAAGAGGGGATTCATGGGTCCCAGCATCTGTGTTTTATGTCGCATTGAGGAAGAAACATCCTCACACATTTTCTTAACATGCCCTGTAACTACAAGTCTTTGGAGGCTGTTCGGGGATCACTATATAAACCCTGCATGGAGGCCAACTGACTTTATGTCTGCAGCACAGGAATGGGATAAGATCAATTGCAAATATTGATCGCTGCCATTCTATCTCACATGGGAGATTTGGCTGGCCCGGAACCAAATAATTTTTGAATATCGGCCTTTTCATATTCAACAGGATTTTTCTGTGATTAAGGAATCGATGGATGATCGTACTATGACAAGGCCATGTCTACCTGACTACTCAGCTCGTATTCGACCCCATCAGATCAGTATCCCGGCCATCTATTTCGATGGGGCATCAGAGGATGGAATGACCGGATGTGGGGCATGGATCAAATTATCTGGTTCAGAGTGATATAACATATGTTGGTGTGGTGGTCCTGGGACTAACAATAAGGCGGAGATTATGGCATTGTGGGGGGGCCTCCTCATCGCACATGATTTGCAAATACAGGGTGTTTGCATATATGGTGATTCTCAGCTCATCATCAACTGGATTACCAACAAGTGTCTTATGATGTCTCCGCATCTACAGGGTTGGGTTGAAAGGACACAGAGTTTATGGCATATATTAGGCAGCCCGCCCATCAATCATATATATCGTGAAAGTAATACCAGGGCAGATAAGTTATCTAAGAGGGCCTGAAAGCAGAATTTGGCATAATGGAGGTATCTCACCTAAAGGAGGGTCGACTGATTGGGGCATATTCTTTCCCCATCCCATAAGTTGGGTAACATTTTGCAACCTTTTTGTTTATAAGCTATATATAAGCTATAGGGGGATCATGGGGTTTTTGGAATACACACAGGTATATATCTGCAATTTTGAAAGCTACATCGACCGTGTCTCATTGAATGCCTACGACTAGCATGCTCGTGGAATAGGATGGCAATGGACTGTACAAAACTACACCAGGCAGACCAGGGACATACAATCACAACTCTACTTTATCTATTAAGGTTCATCTCATATCATATAAGATCACATCAAGCGAGCCTGCAAAATGAATCAAGCGAGCCTGATATATACAAGCGAGCGTGATTGGGGCATCAGGTATAATACTGTCTGTCATATATTTCAATATACAACCTACAGGCGACAGTCAAGGATCAGAATAGGACCTATATTGCATAACTGTAGATGAGGTTGATCGGGCTATAGGAGACGCACTGACAAAGTTTTTTACATTTCACAACACCGGTCTCCCTACTATGACATACATATATCTGCATTATCACTAGTAGATGTATGCCCGGATCCCATATATCGGTATAATTAGAATAGTTATCCAATGTTCATAGGTTGTTAATTTCATTATGGGATGGAACTCTGTTTCCAGATATGGTAGCTGGCCTATTATCCTGGCTCATTTTCTCTATTAATGAGCAGTTGTAAATGGGTCAATATTGTTGGAATCTCACTGCTTTCTCATCACAGCTGAGATCATAGATGATTATGTACTGTTTATATATTAATATAAATCAGCGTATTTTTTTCCTCTGAAAAAAAAAAGAAGAAGCCAGCAATGCGATAAATATAACGAGGTTTATGAAAGAGGAGCTGCAGTTGAAAGCGAGTGATACAGTGGTTGTAAAGATGGAAATCGAGGGAAGCGAGTGGCCAATTTTGCGGCGATGGCTCAGCGATCCAGAGATGCCTCTCATTGTGGACAAGCTCTTTGTTGAAATTCACTACAATCACCCATCCATGTGGACCTACCATTGGTTCAGTTATGGGAACATCAGCAGGCAAAATGCGAAAGAACTTCTTGCAGATCTCAGA
This sequence comes from Pinus albicaulis, assembly GCA_034641835.2. NCBI lineage: Eukaryota > Viridiplantae > Streptophyta > Pinopsida > Pinales > Pinaceae > Pinus > Pinus albicaulis. The sequence goes on from CM076580.1 coordinate 1,768,903,712, forward strand.
TGGCATGGCTTCTACGCCCACTTTTGGCCCTAATTCAACCATCACCTTCAAGGGGTAACAGTCAACGCTTGAGGCTCCCCCTTTTGTCCGATCATCTGCCAGTCAACGTATTTCTCTTCTCCTTCACGTTAATTTCTGTAATAAATTGGAGATGGTCCTCATACCATAAACGCCCCTCATAGTTTTGGATCCAAGTCTTTGATATACCGTAAATATCCAGAAGATAATTCTGGAGGTTGTCTCAATTTCGAGAATCATAATGTTAGTTGACCACAAGGTAGCAGCTAGTAGTTGAATATACATTTGTGAGCTCTATTGTATTATGAAGTTGGAACAAATTAAGACTTCAAAACCCGAGCTCTATTGTAGTTGAATATACATTTGTGAGCTCTATGTTGATTTTTGTGAAGTATATGTTCGACATAGCTTTTTCATATGAAGCTTTGTTATATGAGGGTGTGGTACTTTAATCATATTTTCGTTACCTATTATTGTTTGAGAAATGATAATCATGTAAATGCACAATATTGCATTCGTGCTATATAATCTTATACGTTATCATCGAGGCACTCTCGATTTCTCCGACTTCCTTCATAATTTTTTTAACAAGAAAAAACAATTTATAAAAGTACTTTCATTTACATATGTTTTAAGTTGTTCCAACTATGTCACTAACATTTCCTAACAAAAATACTATATCTCACCCACATATAATTATGTTAATATATGTTTGCAGACTTATTCCTATCACGTTCCAGTACTTAAAAAAACCATAAACATATAGATGCATATCACTAAATTACTTATTCTACCTACCTATAGAGGCTATTCGAAAAAAAGAAATATACATATACCAAAATGCAAAACTAATAATGGGACCCTCATATCTAAATATGTCTAGAGAGGGGACAAATCATTTTCATATGTGGAATATTCTATCACACTTGGAACATAAGAGAAACCCTTTTTTGAAAGATATGTAGAATACTCTGTCACACTTGGAACATAAGAGAAACCTTGTTTTGAAAGATGATTCACTCCCTGATTTTGTTCACGATAAATATGGAAGAAAGATATCTTTGAGAATGACCTCATCATCGATTTTATCCTATTCATCTAATTGTAAAGCTCGGGAATCTCAAGAATGTATGCCATGTTAACCTAATCAATTGAAAGTTTAAAGTCCCCAAAGACTGCCATTTCATCAAGACGAGCCACTTCGCACAAACGAGTACACCCCATAAAGCTAAGATCTTTGCGTTATTATTAGAACCCTTACCACTCGACCATATGAAATGGTAGAAATCCCCAGGACTGATAAGAATATGCACGCCATTACCAATACCTCTAAGGAAGATAAACCTACTAGAAATGAAGCCCATATTTCCTTGAGAATGCACCTTCTGTCAGGTAGCTTCTCCTTTATTGCACCAATCTCCAAAAAATAAGCCAAGATCTTATGACATGTCATACTAAAGCTTGCTCAATGTATTCAAAGGTACGTGCATTTTTTGACCTCCATAATACCCACAAAAGATAAAACAAAAGGCTTTATATTCATTTTGATCCTAAAACCACTATTGGAGACATAGACCCACGGAATACCTACCCCACTCAACTCAGATGCTGAGTCTCTGGAAAGTCCCAACCAAAATAGAAAATGAAAGAGGACAAAGAGTAAATAGGTGATCAACATCTTCTGATGATCAACATCTTCTGAGGCTTTCCCATTAGTAGGACATCATCTACAAACATCATTTGAGTAAGAATATTTCCCATTAGTAGGACATCGTCTACAAACACGCTGTGAGTAAGAATGATTCCCCTTGATATTATACACCCTGAAATGATACCTCTCTCTAGTATTCAATATACTTTTGCTTAAAACATCAATCACTATCAAGAACACCATGGGGGAAAAATAAAAACCCTATATAAGACATCGAGTATCCTTAAATAAATATGATGGAATTCCATCGATAATTACTCCAAAATTCACTATAGTAATGCATTCAATAATCCAGTTCAAAGTTAAGACACCAAACCCAATCTTATGAAGTATCAGCTTAATGAGATCCCAATCAATACAATCTTATGTTGGAAATACTAAGAGGGGCATGAATCAATATTTTGTTTCAATTTTTATAGTTACCAGTTAAGATTCTTCATAATTGTAATCAGAAAAATAAATAATAAAGATTTTATTATGAATAAGGGAGAGCTCCAATCCTCTTTTACAAAACAATGAGTACACATATGTTTTGAGGCACCAAACCTTCAACCTTCCAAGCTCCAACCTTTTTCCAAGTGCCAACTTGGACTTTTGTGAGGCTCCAACCTCTAGGGCTCAGACTCTAACATTCTCAAGGCTTTGACATTGAATTTTAGAGGCTCCAACCTCTAGGACACCCAATCCTTCAATCTTCTTGATCCAAGTGGATATTAGTGGCCACCCGCCTATTCCACTTGGGGCCCCACCGTTTTTTCTTTCATTTTTTCAGTTTCCTTAACTAAAACACACTTTACGATTTTTAGTAGTTTTTCGGGTCCTAAAATTCTGGAGCCGTTTTGAGGCCCCAAACGACGTTTTTTGGGAAAACTAGGAGAAACATGGGTCTATTGATTGATGTTTCTCACTCAAAAGTTGTATTCCTCGGATAGATATTTCTAACGAGGTATTTAGTGCATCAAACAGATATCATATGCCAAATTTACATATTGGGGAAGTTGATGTACCAATTTACGCAAACATGGCCCATTGTTTTGGTGCTTCATCTCCTAGGGTTAGGTTTTTGGATGTTTAGGGTTTTATATTATTTATCAATAATAAATAGGCCATCGAGCCTCATTGTAACACAGTTTAGAGGCCTGTAGCCACCACATCTCTTCTCAAAGATAAGCTACCAATGCCCTAGCTAGTTTATTTCCATTTTTTCTGTAAACAAATTTCACTTCTTTGATATTAATGAAATGAAGTGTTATTTCCGCTACATTTTTATATTTATGTTATATATGTATTATGTTGCGTTCCTGCATAAATCCAGATCATTTCTTTGATAAAAATGAGTGATATACTTACTTTAGTTTCTTTAATAAGAGTCCTGCACTGTTCAATTCTTCACATGTTCATTTAGCTCCAAAAACTATGCTTAATTTTCCAATATAGGTCTCCACCACTAGCCTTCACTGTAGTTATATCTTCGCTGTAGGTATAGGAGTATTAATGTTACAATTATACTTCAACTCTGAATCTGGGAGTGTAAAACTAGCCTTGAACCTTCCTTGATGTGTTGACTGTTTACTTCAGTTCTCTGAGGTTAATACCACAAGAATTATAGACACAGAAGATCTGTGATTAATACCACAACAAGGAGTATCACTCAATAATGATGATCCGAGCCAAAGGAAGTAGTGCTATTGTGTTCACCTAGCCAAAAAGTAAGTAATGTAATGAGCCATAGGAGGAAGATTGTCGCACCAATTGTATGCCCTAGCCATAAAGAGATCCTATCCAAAAATCATTACACAATCCATAAGAGATATCCAAACCAAGATCTTCATTGTCCAATGATAATACATAGTCCGTAGAGAGGATCCAATCCACTGAGTCTGAGATGTTGTAATTACCCACCATAGTAAAAATCCCAGCAAATGAGATGATGCATAGCCTGAGCCACGACAATTCAGTATGAAGGCCGAGGGGTATGAGATGATACACAGTCCGAGGCCTTGTGTTGAATGCTTAATTTACAAGGATATCAACTTCAATTGTCCATATTTAGTATATTTATTACGGCCCAATCAAATTCAAACAACTCCTCTCCTTAAGTATTATGTTTTTCTCCCTTTTTCTCACGAGTTGTGAACAATGATATACTTTTCTATGACAATAACCGAAGTGATGGATAAGAAATGAAGTCAGAATCACTGTATTTATAATGTTTTTTCTAGAAAACATGAAGAGACGCGTCTTAAGAAACAAGATGGCATGAGTGTGAAGTGTAGGCCGACTAGATAAAAAATAATGATATATAATATTAAAAAAATGGTTTCTCTTCAACCACTAGGAGTTTTAGGGAAAGTAAGGGCTCGCTAGAAAGAGGGAAAAATACTCTTTAAGATGATTTAAGATTCATTGTGAAAGGATTCCTCCAAGATGTCAAATTTTTTTTAATTTTGACTGCTCTTGAAATTTTTAGTGCAGAAGGTGATTGGTACATCAATAGGTCATTAGGGCTTCTTCATTGTCATGACTCCAAGTTCTTCGTCATAGTGTGTCTCCAAGTTCTTCATCATAGTTTCATCATGTGAGTCATTGATGTCATCATGATAGTGTAGCATCCATGTCATCATGTAATAGTGCAATGGTATGTCATCAATCATTAGTCATAGTGAAAAATTGATCAATTTTCCATCAAGAGAGCTATATTTCATCAATGAAAATTATTGACCAAAAATTTCCCCCTTTGTCATTGATGAAAATATTACAACATTCTCTCCCCCTTTGACATCAATAGCAAATGAGGTGCCCAAGTACTCCCCCTATCAAGCTGCTTCCCCTATCATGTTTCTTCTTCTCTTGTTGATGTGTTCTTTTAATGTTATATAAGAGAAATGACCCCCATCTTGTAGCCTACGTTATATATGTATGAATTTTCAAACCAAAATAGTGACCTATGATACTATAGATAGAAATAATATTTGAATCCTTAAAAATTTTCCAGCAATTAATATAATATTTACATTTATTATAATTATATTTCATTTATGTAATTGTAGTTTAGAATATTGATAATTAATATTTTGTTAACATTATGGTTAAGTAAGGTTACTGAAGATTATTAATATTCAAATGTTATGAAGGAAAATTTTTGCAGACTGTTGCTGATGTCGTCCGGTGGGGGCTCTGACGGGGTGGGGGTGGCCTTGGGAGATTCTCTAGATGCCAATGTGCCTCTCCAAGAGGCTTTCATTTATGCCACTTTGGTTGCATAACAAAATTACTCCTATCATTCTGTTGCTCAGGTGGTGGGTGCACGTGTCATTTATCCTCCTTCGAGTGATATCTTGGGATACATGGCACACATGTGGTTTCTAGTCTACACTTGGGTTTTCCACATGACACTATGCACTTTCATGGTCATCGGAACAAAAATTTTTGATGCATGGGAGAGTTGTGGCTTCTAAGATCCAGGCATGACGTATTATAGGACCGTGTCACTAGTTTGCAAAACAGGGCTTTGGTCATTGGAATTGTTTTGAGGGCAGAGATTTAGACATTGTGGGTTGGGTTTCTCAATGGACTCCCCTTTTGGGATACAATCCCAAGTTTAGTTGGCTTCTTAATAATTGGTTTTCTTTTCATTTTTTTACACGAGGAATATCCTACGCAAATACTGGTGTGCCTTTGGGTTCGCGGTCGAGGCTTTCTTCAACTCTGCAAATGGTATGTTTGTTTTGACCCACTACTGGATACCCCTAAAAATAAACTAGTTTTGGTGAAATTTCCTGGTCTCCCCATGGAATACTGGAATTTGGATGTCCTGATGGCTATTGGGGATTCGGTCAGGCATTTTTGTTATATGGATCCTCGTATTTTTGGGGATCGTGACAAATGAGTGGCTTGGATTTTGGTCAAAGTAAATTTCTCCGACGGACTTCCTGAAGATATCATCTTGGAATGGGACTCTCAGTGCATCTGTCAACAGATCTACTATTGGGGGATCCCCTTTCAGTGTCTACTCTATCACTACATGGGGCATTTTCTAGAACAGTGCCGACGTTGCTTTCATTATCGCCACCAGTGAAAGTGTTAGTATGAATCTTTTGTCGAAGTGTACGAAAAAAGACCACTTTAGCTACGCATAAATAATAGCCCTAACATCAAATGTGGCTGCCAATATCTTCAGATCTGTAGTTAGTTGATCAAGACAAGAGCTGCAAAAAACCAGATCTATGCATAGAAAGACATTAAGCAGTAAAAAGAAGGGTTTGCTCCATATATCCAATAGACAAGACAAGAACAATTTTTTGAAAGAATTTTTTGTATTAAGGGCACCTGGGAGGAAAACAAGAAGATGTTTCCAATTATCCTCAATGGGATGGGTTCTTGGAAGTCCTCAGCACTTCAGATCTAGCATTTCTCTCTCCTGTTGGTGTAGAAAACCCAGACAAAGATAGAACTCAAGGGAGCTCACACAGCAAATAATGGAAAATATGACAATGATAATGGCTCAAAGTCAGACCAAGAGTTTAGATCCAGAGTGATCTAATAGGCAACAAAAGGTCAAGAGTGGTAGGAAAAACCCTCCTATTTATAACAAAATATTGGGTCATTCTAGATCTTGGTGCATGATTAAAATAACATTAACCAAATCTAGATCCACCTTTTATGGAATATTTTATTATATTTGTTGGAGGGAAAAAGTATTTGACTTGGGTCAAATTCCTTTATTTGTCAAAAATAAATAAATAAATGATTTATTTATCTTTTTAAGGAAGCGGTTAGAAGATAATCAAATAAATAATGATTTATTTAATTATTTGTGGGTGATTTGGTCATATTTAACAAGGAATATTATCTAAATAAGATTTAAATAATTATTCCTAGAAAATAATAAGATAAATAAAGGTTTATCTATTTAATTTCTTTGTTTTTGGGTTAAACATGACTGGGAATAATAATTAAATTATGGTTTAATTAATTATTCCATGAGGAAAATCAAACAAATATAGGTTTGTTTAATATTTCCTTTTGGGGTTTCATGTTTAGACCATAAACAACCTAATAAATGTGGTTTATTAAGTTATTTTACATAGTGAAAGCAATTTTACTTAGGGTAAAATTGGTCTTACATGGTGTACTTAGGTCCATCTAATGATAATAGGCTAGATGACCAAAAAATGGTGTAACAGATTGCCCCCCAGCGTGCGAGTGTTAGGAGCAAATCGTATGACCGAAGTACGTTGTAAGAACTCAATCACCAGACATCAAAAGGGAAGTCGGAGAGAGAAATGTAAGGTAGACTAATGTGCTGAAGAACTAGACCCTGAGGAGACGAGACTTACAGGTGCAACAAGTCTCTTTTTATGAGAGGGTACCTGTGCTAAAGGCGGCGGGGGAGGCATACCTATGCCCACCGAGACAAAGTACAAAAGAATAGTGTGTCCAGTAAACAAGGGACCGAACCATAAAGTACAACCGGCATAAACATGAGCCAGATAAAAATACAATGAAGGATCCCACATACATGCTGTGCCTGAGATAACAGCCAGGACTGATACAAGAATATCTGAGTACATGAGATACAAATGCAACCCAAATGCCCCCTATACGCGGGGAAGGGCTCACAAAATCTGACTGATATATGAAAATCAAAGAGGCGCTGCAAGCGGCTAAGGCCGACATCATAAAATATATGGAGCTGCATCGAACGCTGCAAGGAAGAGGTCATCCAGGCATGTGGGGGGCTACCTGCAGGGCCACCCCCTCATGAGGGCTGAGACATCTCACACACACCCGGGAATCACCAAGAGCTGCTGCAGCATCACTGAACCATCAAGTATACAGATCTCGATCATGCTGAAAGGAGCTGGAGTGGAGAAACAATCAAGTCAAAGGGAAATGAGAGATCCCTTTGCCTGATCCGAGGCACCGAACCAGAGTGGAAGCTGGAACCAAGGTACACCGCCCTCTAGACCTGGCTTCTGGAATGAAAGAGCTGATGTCGACAGAAGGAGGTCCGCCATAGGTGAGACAATGAGATATCCTCAACTAAGGCACGGGAGAAAATAGTAGAGCGACAGACAGACTAATACCAATGATGACGATGAAATGGAGGGGACTAAGTAGCAAATGGACGACTTCCCTTGCTAGAGCATAAAGGACATGAATGACATGGCAGCGACTGACACAGTATCGTAAGGGATAGGGGACAGTGGGATTGAGGGCCATAATGTGCGACACAAGAGAGAGACCAAGCAATGAAGGATGGAGGAATATAGCGGGGTACAAAGGGACTCGGGATAGACTCCATGAATGCGATGATGACTCAACTTAGATGCTCTAAACAAGGGTGACTCGATGGTGCTGCCACAAAGGAAAGGTCCAATGGGGGACCATGAAAACATGAGTACAAGATGGTAACTCACGAAGAAAATCGACACGAACATGGACAAGTAGGGAGGCGAAGTGGTGCCCCAAGTACAAGTGTTGTAAGTGAGGACATTCGATTTTAAGAGAAGGTGAAGTGGCCCTTCTTGGACAAAATGTGTCCTGGTGAAGTGTCAGATCACAAAAAACTAATAGATACCCATTTGAGGGCTCGGTGAGAGCTTTCCAACGGTGCAGACGGTTTGTCAAACGGAGCTACGGTATGGTCGCCGAAGGCGAAATAAGAAACAAGGGTTCTCTTTTAATAAGGCAGTTTTCCCTCCAAATCCATTCATTTGCTAGTGTTGCTGTGGTGAATGTAGAGAGGAGAGAAGGCCCTAAATCTTGCGGCGAGTGTAGCAGACAAACCAACCATTGGAATCGAGATCCGTTAGTTGCAGGTAAGAAGCCTAACCTTACTCTTTCATTTTGATGGATTGAAAGTTCAGTTTAGGGCCCAAAATCTCAATAACAAACCCTCCTTCATCTCTACAGCCGGGTCGCACTTTTTGGGCCAAAAAGTGCGACCTGGGACACAGGTTTCAGGGCAAAAACTGCGACCTATCCCAGGATTGGGCAGAAAAGTGCGACCTGGAAGATGAGGGGGTTTTAGTGTTGTTTTATGACTGAGAGTTGGGTTTTTGTGTGTGGTTACAGTGTTTTCCATCTGTATGCTAACAAAGATGATGTTTTTGTGCAGATATGGCAGATATACGGGTTAACTGGAGAGAGAGAGACCTCGGTACATTATGGGCAGAGATCCAGGCAGATCAGGGTGTCCGTCGTGTGTTGGCCAGGTTTGGGGTTCTAAAGATTTTGGAGAACCCGTTGATGAGGGCGGGAGAGCCCTTGTTGGCCCGGATGATCAGTTACTGGGATCCAGAGCATGAGGTCTTTGTAGTGCAGGGGCACAGGATCGAACTGACAGTCCAGGATGTTTATTTCCTGACGGGTCTCCTGCCACTGGGGATGGTGGGAAACATGCAGCCAGTGCTGCCGCGGGGGCAGCATATCATGGAGTTTGTGGAGCGACATTGCCAACCAGGTCTCCAAGTCAAGGGGACACAGATACCGATCGGGGATCTAGAGAGATTAGAGACCCGTGCAGTGGCCGCAGCGGTGCTGCATATCCTGGGCAACCAAGCATTCCATCACATCACTGGGGGGCAGATGATGATTGTGGAGAGTGTGTTGAGTGGGACCTACTATGGGTGGGCCCAAATGATGCTGGTGTCATTAAAATGACAGTTGTCGCTCTGCAAGCGGCAAGTGAACCACGATTGCTCATATAGGACTTTATTGTGCACCTTCTTCTTTGAGAAGATCTCGACCTTACGACCTCGTATACAGCGCCAAGATGGGGGCCCGAGAGAGCCCAGGATGCGCCGGCGGGGGCGGCTACTGTGCAGAGGAGGAGGAGGGGCGGTCGGGCGAGTGTTTCGACCTGAATTTTTTGCCCATTGGGATCAGATGCCGCTATACATAGACCACTATCCCTACAGTGGGATGAGTTATTGTGGGGATCCGGACCTACCACTTCCGCTTGGTCGAGTATGGGGACCTGATGGTAAGTGATAAGTAACTACTCTTTTTTGGGCATGTTAAAGTTAGTGAATAGTGAATAAGGCACTGATTCATGTACTTGTGGTATGCAGATATACCTCTGGTAAAACCGGCCGGATATATGGGGCGACCAGCAGCGTCCGGAGCCGCAGGTCCGAGTGGATCGAGAGCGGCGCATAATGAGGATGCAACCGACCTTCTGGAGGATATCCACTGTAGATGCGAGAGGTTACTGACCGGTGTCTCAGAGCGTGGGTGGCAGGACTTAGACGACCAGTACGTGGAGCAGTGTATTGGTCTACCCGCGGAATGGTGGGGTGTCATGCGACGCATGGCGATGGTCGGTCAGGGGATACGTGATCTACGAGCTGCAGGAGTAGAGCCATTGGCTCGGGATCCACCAGATAGTGATTAGGTGTGGGGCAGGTGGTGCCCCCTAGTATGTATGTGGGGATAGGTGGTGCCCCCTAGTATGTATGTAGGGACAGGTGGTGTCCCTAATTTTGAGTTTGTTGTAACATGCTATGGGCATGTCGTATGTATCAGAGTCGATGGACTCGAAACACATGTTTTGTGACACATATTATGGATATGCATCCTATTGTTTTAATGATTATGAATGTTATTGTCTTGTATAAAATGCGTGTGATAAATTCCAATCTAGAACATGGTTTGCAATGCTATCTACATAGTGATTCTGCTCTCGAGGTACATGGTTGAAAGTTATGGTTTCAAATTCACATATCAAGAGTTTCACTCGTAAATATCGTCTAAACAGTAGAGGATTACGCACACGATAGACACCATTTAGTTGCATAACAAGAAGTCGGAAATCTAACCGAACGTGCAGATGGAGGATGCGATGAAAGAGGGCATCGGCTAAGATACCACGCACTGCATCATATTCGGCCTGATTGTTGGTGGCAGAACCAATGCAGATCCCGTTTGAGAGGACAAGAGTGTGCGAGGGGGTGAAAATGGCCCAGGCTGCAGAGGCTAGATTCCGGGAGTAACGACTTGCACCATCGGCATAAGCGATATAGGGTGGGGACGGGAGGTCCTGCGGGATAGTGTTACAAGACAAAACATGAGGGGGGGAGGTATAAGGACGGTAACGTGAGAGGATAGTAGACATCGAGCAGCAACTATGAGAGGCAATATGGCTATGACTCATATACGAACTAGATGGTAGGATATGAGGGCTACAGGAGTAGTGGCTAGGACTCGGGCTGCGGAGGTCAACGGAAAAACCAGTGGGGTTATCCCGGGTATGGGCGGGAAGAGTAAGGTCTAGGGTGGTCGCTGAAGGGGGGTTAAGCGAAACAACAGGGGAGGAGTCAAAGGGAATGTTCTCCAAGGGTTTCATAGAGGATGAGAGGTAGAGAATGGTGGTAGTAGACTCGGACATCTGGACATCAGGGGGGGGAATGTCGATGGGAGCGGGGGGATCCTCGGATTGACCGGCAGCATACTGCGCAAGTATGGGAGAGGTGGATTGATTTTGTTCAACCTCATACTCTCGAACTACCTCTAAAGAGGCGTGGTAATGCGTGAGGTGAGGACAATGGTGGGAATAATGGCCATGGACACCACACAGAGCACAAGGTTTGTTGGTGTGGAGAGTCTTGGGGTTCTTGGTTACGGACGAAGAAGGAATGGAGGCTTCAGGGACCGTAGACTCGGGGAACGCGACTTTAACCATGGGTTGAATACGGGGAAATTCAGGACAAGCATGGGTGGCATGACCGACGACATCACACAAGGCGCAAGACTTTGCAGGTGGAGGAGGGGCCAGGTCAGTCGGGGTGGCCTTGTCTTTGGGTGCCCCCTTGCGAGCTTTGCCTTTTTTCCCGGGAGCCGTCACGACAGGAAGACTGTCCTGTGGAGGTGTTGAGGGCACAGTGGCAACAAAGGAAGCGAGGGGGACCGGTTGAACCGGTGTCAAAGAAAAGTAGGGTTTGGGATGACCAGGCGGGGTAGTGGCTGGAGGGTCAAGGTACCAGATGGGTATGCCCAGGGTTAGGTTGGGGAGAGAGAGGGTGGCCATGACAGGGACCGAATAGACTCCAGGAGGGGGAGCCAGAAAAGGTATCTGACCAGGAGGGACGGCTCCAAGATGGTTGAGGCCTGGGGGAACCGACCCAGGAGGATAGAGCGGGTCAGGGGTACCAGCTACAGGAGAAGGGCCAGAAGGAGGAGGTCCGACTGGTTGAGATGAATGGCTAGGAGCGAGTTGCGGTGGGCAAGGTTGAGGTTGCTGACTAGCCGAAGCGGGCCGCTTAAGGGCAGCCTGAGACGATTGCATCATGCAAACATTCGATAAGCTGGGATCAGAGATAGGAGGAGGAGGGATAGCAGGAAAAGTGCCAAGCAAAGAGGAGTCTTTGTAGACGCCGAGAGAAACACTGGTCAAGGAATCGACGGTTTTCTTATTGGCTACAGAAGAGATGGTCGTCTCAGGTGAGGTCTGAGAGTTGGGCTCATGATACGTCAACTGGTCGATGGTGACTATCTTTCCGTTGTGAGGAAAAGACATCTTGCGAAAAACCGCGAAAGGGACAACAGACATGGCATAGGTGTAGCTTAGCCCCAACAGAATGTTTTAATCTATAGGGGCGTCGATGACTTCGATGTCAACGCAAACCGTCTTGTCTGCAAGAGTGATAGGACAATTACGAAAGAGGCCAATGGGCTGAGAGGAGTGGCCATCCCATGCTCGAAGGGTGATCGTGGAAGGGGCCAACTCAGGAGATCTGAGTTGTTTCCAAACAAGCAGACATCACACAGGTGGATGCCCCCTCATCAATTATGCATCGGGAAACGTTGGCGTTCCGGATTTTGACTGGGATTTGGAAGGCGACGGAAGCAGGAAGAGGAGGATGCTCGGATTGATGGGCGTCGAAAATAATCATTTGGTCGTCAGCAGGATCTACATCACCCATGGCAGATAGTAGAGCCTTCTTTTGGGAAGGGAACGATTGGAGGAGTTCCAACGTGGAAATGGCATCAGGGGACTGCGCCAAATCATCTACTATGCTATACGAATGAGCAGCTCGACCAGGAGCAGCATTTCGGTGTAATGGTCCTTTAGGAATCTTGGTATGAACCTCAACTTTGGGTTGAGGGATATGTAAGGGACCATTGGATGTCGAAAGAGGCTCGGTAGAACCTGAAGAAGGGGACTCGGAGGCAGATTGAGCGGGAGGCTTGGGGTACTGCCGAGACCGAGTTTGAAGGTTAATGTCGATGGTTGGGATAGGATCCGAGTTCATCATGAGGATCTGGTAATCGGAGGAACCAGAAAGGGAAGGTGGAGTGGAAACCTGTCCGTTAGGTGGTTGGGTAGCCACGAATCCTTGCTGAGGAAAAGGATCAGTAAACAGAACGGGTTGGGTAGTGGTCACATTGGGGGGAGCATGAGGGGAGGCATGTTGTCCTCGCAATGTGGCTTGATACTCCCACATTTACCGCATCTGTGGTAAGAGGGGACAATCATGGGTGTGTGTGTCAGCTTAACTGTTGGGTCTCAATCTAGTCTCCTAAACTGAGCTTCATTTAATTGTCAACCAGGATTTGTAAACTGCTGAAGTGAAGTGTACCATATGTACCTAGGTGCTTGTTTCCTAATACGTTGTATGTGGTTTTGTGATGTTTTTGGTCTTTTGTGATGATTTGTGATGTTTTTGGTCTTTTGGTGTTTTATGTTCACAATGAAACTGCCTAGAAAACTAATGGAAAGAAGTTGGTGGTCAAAACAGAATTAAATCTAATGTATGGAATGGCAAATGCAATTAGAAATACTGAAGCAAAATCTGAACTATGACTAAATAGAAACAAAAGCTTGATAATGACTTCTTAGGCAAATGACACAAACTAAACTTGAGAAATGATCACTAAATATGCAAGTTCTCTAACTAGATAGTTAAACACTAATTTTATCATGGTGCAACATTCTGTTGTAAGCTCATCTATTCCATGACTAATTCCTAGTTCTATTCTGCAATTTAATTGGATGTCTCAGAACCTATACTCAAAGAGTTATTGGTTTCTTTTCAAAGTAGTTCTTTTGAGGAAGAGTTCTGTTTTTAAAATGATGAGAAATTTGCAGAGATACTTCAGACCTTGTAGTGATGTTATCTTCTGTTCCTATGGTTATGGATCATTTGTAGTTTTCAGAACAAAAAGATGTTTGTGAATAATGAAGGCTGTCTTGTGAATCCTAACAACTAAAGTAATCTATTGTGCAAAGGATGACAATGTGAATATGAGATGCAAGTGCAATGAGTTAATCTAAGAATAATCCTAAGATGCTACTAAACTAGAACAATGTTGAACTATAAGTCATCATCAAACTTGAAACAAAGTAACTGAACATGAATTAAATGCAAATGAAACTCCGGAGCATTCTAACTAACATGCATTATTCTATGAAGTTACACAATCTGTTTGTTCATCATTAGTGATATTTTGGAAGAGTTCCTTCTTGTGGATGAGGTAGAACAATTCTGACTGTGGACTTGTATGCAATTGAAAGCAAATGAACTGAAAGCAAATGAAAAAAACTAAGTATCACACCCATACCCTACTCGTCATTATGATGTCTTGGGCAAGCGTTTAAGAGCAAGATCAGAGATGATACTTAGTACAAACAAACAACTAAATCTTTCATTATCACGGTCATGTATTGAACTTCTTAAGGATGTATTGGAAGAATTTCTTCTTGTGGAAGAGTGATTAGAACAAGTGTAACTGTGATAGTGAATAGCAAAAACTACAACTAATTCCTACAGTACTATAGCTATTCATCATTCATCGTTATGATCTGTTGGAAGAATGTCTTCTTGTGGAAGAACTGGAATGAATATAACTACGGTATCTAGTTAAAAACAAATACAAATTCAACTCCTATCCTATAATACCATAGTCATTAATCATTCATCATTTTGGTCTGTTGGAAGAGTGTCTTCTTGTGGAAGAGCTGGAACGAATATGACTACAGTAGCTAGTTAAAAACAAATACAAATTTAACTCCTATCCTACAATACCATAGTCATTAAACATTCATCATTTTGGTCTGTTGGAAGAGTGTCTTCTTGTGGAAGAACTGGAACGAATACGACTACAGTAGATAAAACAAAACAACTATCAATTCAAATGCAAAACGTAAAGACAGCTAGGAAAAACTTATCTAGTTTACGCAAAAGAAATCCGTGCAAGAGGCAGGGGCCCTCTACCACTTGACGGCATTCAACTCCAAATTAAATCACGCCTTCAAAATAACTTTGTCTGTTCCATTAACGATGCAATAGTTTGAACATAGCACTCTGTCTTCAAGGACGTAACACAGAGTTTAAATAAAATCTAGCAGCAAATCTAACATAAAATCTCTAACTTAGCTCTCGGTCTACTCAAGAGTTTATAAAGCAAATGCAAGTAACAATAATTACAACAATTTAGGAATAATGTCTTTCCTTATCCGAATCATCTTAGGAGTCTTTGAGGTGGCTACGTGAAGAAGAGAAGACATCTGGACTGAGACAGTCCTAGTAGGAGTCTTCCTTCACAAATGTGTTCCCACGTGCATAACCGTACCCAGAATTCATTTCCTCTTCCATGATGAGCAACAAACCATGTAGGCACGATGTGGATCATGCCCATATGCGTTTTTCCTCAAGAGGCCACCTGGAACATACTCAAACATGAAGGTAGCTACAGAATCGCCGGTTAGCTACGGAATGTCTGCATTCTGCAGCTAGTTCCGGTCAAAATGCTTAACAATGGCAACAATCACAAAATTCAACAAGTCGGTCATGTAAACCATTCTAGAAGTAATTTTAACTATTTTTATTGATCAATTGGGTTTAAAATAGAAATGGACAAGGGAGAATGAGGTAAAATGAGGTGAAGGAAAGCACAAATTTGAGGCTCAACATACCCCCACTGCTGTCTCTTTGCATTTCCTCATGCAAATTATCCTATGAATTCAGAGGCTTCTGCAAGGACATCTAATCCCCTTCTTCTCCTTTGTCTGAAAGCTAGAGACCTTCTGGGTTTCCTGATCACAAGTTTGAACCTGAGGTTTGTGAGTGCCCTGATTAAATTTTTGTTCCTTGTCTTCATCTTCTCATTGGTCCTCTCCACTTTGTCTATATGCAGGGATAAGGTTGAGTTCATGTCAGTCTTGAGCTTGATTTGATATTTGAGAATTTCATTCTCATTTTTGATGTGTCTATTCAACAATTCCAACTCATACCTATCCCTCCTTAATATATCAATTTCAGTCAGTGGAGGACTGGGGGTTCTCTCTCTGCTTTCTGAAGCTGTCCTCTCTAAAGTTTCCACATAATCATAAATTTCCTGTTGAGCAGGATCAATTTCAGGGGTTCCTTCATAAAAATCTTCTTCATCATCCTCTTCAATGGGTGTTTCTTCATCTTCAATATTGATTACCCCTGTTTGTTTGATTGATGTTTTCTTCAGTTTTCCCTTTAATCTGTGGCTTCTCCTAGGCTGAGAGGACCCCTCTCCTTTCTCTGCAGCAGATTCCTTGATTATCTTCTCTTCCTTAAGTTGCCTCTTGATTCGAGTCAACTTCTCTAAAATGACTTCCTCACTGCTTTCTTGAACTGGTTTGTCAATTTTACCTTTTGAAGTCCTCCATTTCCTACTTCTCTTTGTGGGCTGTGGTTCAGGTGATAGTTCTTTTGCTTCTTCAAAATGATTTCTTATTAAGAAATCATCCCATGTATCATTTGTTTTAGATAGATGATGCTCAGTCAAAATTTTGACCAACCCATGATGATACAGGGTTGTCTCTAAAAACTGAACTCTTCTCTGAACACAGGAAGCCATTTTCTTCAGACTTTGATGCAAGAAATATGGTAGATTTAAATCTTCTCCCAGAAAATGCATCATTAGTCTGATGTGGTAGACATAAAATGTCCCATATCTACCCTCACATGTAACAAATTTTTGTAAAAGAAGTAGTATGTTTCTCCATTTGCTTTTCAATGCATTACTGGGAATTCCTTTCTTGAACACACTAACATCCATATTTGGTGATTTTAAAATTTGTTTCTAGGAGTCATTATGGAATTCTCTATTTTTAAACCATCTTTCTCCAGTTCTGGACAATCCTGTAGCCTCTGTAATAAAAACTTCAGTGACAGTAAACTTGACATCCCCTATTTCAACTTCGGTTCCTTGGAATGATCTGGAAAATGTTTTAGTGACTTCCTTATGGAAGCCATTAAATTTTTCCAAAAATTGAAGCCATCCTATTTGTTGTAACATTTCCTTGCATTGTGGGTAACCTTCTAAATATTTTGATCCCACAGGCTCAGTCCTTACGATGAAACCCATGATTTTTTTTCAATATCAAATTAACACTCTTCTCTACCCACAAAACAATGACTTTTACTTTCGGATTAAAATGGCTTCAAGCTCTAAATGAAAATGGCTTCAATTTTGGAATGACATACCTCTGATTGATAATAACAAATGCCTTCGAAACCTCGGACTGATGTGCTTCTGTTGAACTTTGGAGTGATATGAAAGCAATTTCAAATTTCGAGCTAATATGTCTCTGATAGACAGTGGCAGATGGCTTCAAATTTCTTTTGTGCAATACCTCCGGCTCTTGGTAGCAAATGGTTTCAGTTTTAATACTGCAACACCTCTGTCTTTGGTAACAAAAAGACTTCAAACTCAATCACTGAAAACACTTCTGTCTCTAGTAGCAAATGGTATGCTTCAAACTCAACACTACAACATCTCTGTCTCTGGTAACAACAGACTTCAAACTGCAACACCTCTGTCTCTGGCAACAAAAGTCTTCACACTCAATCACTACAACACCTCTGTCTCCGGTAGCAAAATACTTCAATTTTAACACCTCTGTCTTTTGGTAACAACAGACTTTAAACTCTACACGGCTACAATTCTGAGTTGATAGTGAAAAATGCTTCAAATTCCGTCCACAGTGATATGCTATCTGCCCACGGGATCAAGTGGCTTTGAGTCCTCACACTGTTATACTTCCAAATTTACCTCTTCTGCTCTGCTCTGCGTTTACAATGCTCTATGCTGTTCAAACTGATATCCTTTAGCTCTGCTCCTGGTGATAATAATATCTCTGTCTTCGGAATGGAATACCGGCTACGGAATGAAGTTATGGCAAATGGTCACGGAATAGAGTAGTGGAGTGAGGTGGAGGGATTGTATTAATGATTGAGGACACGGCGGAGGATTTTACGACGGCAGAGGGAATCATCATCATTAAATACTTTGGTTAAGAGACGTGGAAAATTCAAATGCTTTGGCCATTTCACCGCTTAAATGCTATCGGATATGAATTTTGAAATGGAAGATTTTAATACAAAGTCTGTAGAGGGTTTGTTGGTGTTTGATCAATAAAAAAATTAAAAAAACCTTTCGAATAATCCACAACTAAACTATGCTAAACTTTTATGAAATGCCATCGTAATTTAAATTTGTTACCTCTGCCCTTTATTTGATGTTTTTGTAGCCTTTGTCTTCTCTGCTCATCTTTGGAGGAATCTTTCACAATTTTTCTTGATGTTTTTGATTCATGAATTCACTGGATCAATTTGTTGTAATTCTGATGTATGCTGGTTGATGCCTTCAGGGTTTATAGCTGCGAAAAGACTGTCGGGCTGCAGAAAGGCTGATCAGCTGCAGAATGTTCCTGTAGAACACCTTAATCATGAAAATGGAATGTTTTTGGAGTATGGGTGAAATGTTATGTGGTATGCATGAAAATGGATGATGGATTATGATATGTATGAAGTGGATAAGTGGAATGGAATGGATTCAGTCCATTAAATGGAATGAAGGAACATAAGGGTTGTACTGCAATTCATGACATATTTTATTCACTTACAGCTAGATATCAAATTTTGTGTTTTGACATGAAAATGAAATGGATGGAAGATGGAATGAAATGAATGAAATGTGGAATGGAGTGAGATGAAATGAATGATCTATGGAATGGAGTATGAATGGATAAGTGAATGGAGTGAGATGAAATGAATCATAAGCACTATGGAACTGAGCTTATGATTTTTATAACAGCGGCTTAAAACAAAAATGGGAAAAGTTAGAGTGTCAGAGAGACTCTGATTTTCACCCTATCTTTTCTGTATAAACATGCCAATCAATGATTGGTTTTCATGTGTATACCTTTATTTTTTTTTTATTTTTTATTTTTTATTTTTTCAAAAGAGAAATGCTTCAGAAAATTTAATCAAGTTGATGAAGAAGAGAGACTCTTCTTCATTAACTTCACATCATTGTCTTCTTGGAGCTTCTTGACAAACTCTTCTCTTGAGAGTGGCTTGTGGTATAGCTTCAGTCTATGGCCATTCACAAGAAAAGTGACCTCCTCTTCATCTATAGTTCTGATTTTTACTGCCCCATTATCAAAAATTCGAACAATTTCATATGGCCCAAGCCAATGTGTCTAAAATTTCCCTTGAAAATCCTTGAATTTTGAATCAAACAAGAGAGCCCAGTCACCCTCTTTGAATTTCTTCTCTTTGATGTACTTGTCATGCCATCTAGCCCTTTGCTGTTGGACTAGACTTGTTTTCTGAACTGCATCTTGTCTGATCTCATCCAATTCATTAATTTTCTCCAGTCTATGCTTTTGTGCCTCCGTTAAATCAAGTCCTAGCTGAGCTGCCATTTTGAAAGTTTGAATCTGGAACTCTATGGGAAACAAAACTTGCTTTCCATAAACAAGTTCATAAGGAGTATGGCCTGTTGTGTTTCTCCATGTAGTTCTATAGGCCCACAAGGCTTCAGGAAGCCTATCTACCCAATCTCTTCTATGTAAATGAACAGTCTTTGTTAGGATTCCTTCAATGACTTTGTTAGTAGATTCCACTTGACCATTTGCTTGTGGATGATAAGGAGTAGATTTTCTATGCCTGATTTTGTACCTCTCCATCATTTTCTCCACTAGCCTTGATGTAAATTGAGCTCCTTGATCTGTAACAATTTCCCTTGGGACACCAAAACGAGTAAAAATATCCTCAAAAGAAAAGTAACTACAGATGATTCATTAGCAACAAGTAATGGTTTAGCTTCTACCCACTTAGTAACATAATCAGTGCAAACTAATATGTATTTCTTTTGTCTTGATGGAGGACTAATAGGTCCTACAAAATCCAAAGCCCATTTTTCAAAAGGTTCAATGTGTACCTGAGGTTGTAATGGCATCTCACCTGAAGGAGAAGGTTTCCCTACCCTTTGGAAACTGTCACATCTTTTGACATACTCTTTAGCATCTTTAAACAAGGATGGCCAACAATATCCTAAATTAAGGATCTTATAGGCTGTCCTCTTATCTTGTACAACTCGTTAGCGACCCATGAATATCTTGCACTATCATTAATGATTTTTATTTTATCCCTTGCATTCATAATTGAAAGAAATTTTCCTGAAACTAAATAGTTGGCAATATCAGCAAACCATGGAGTTTGAGTAGAGATTGCGAAAAGATATTCATCAGGAAATTGATCTTCAACCGGAGTGTCATCTTTGATATTTTGAATTCTAGACAGGAAATCAGCCACAGTGTTTTGTTTTCCAGGCCTATCTAGAATAGTAATGTTGAATTCTTGCAATAGTAACAACCATCTTATAACTCTGCCATTAGTGATTGATTTGTTCATTAAGTATCTAATTGCAGAATGATCGGTGTGAACAAAAGTTTCATAGCCTGTTATATAGTGTCTAAATTTGTTTATGGCATGAACAACAGCTAAAAACTCTTTTTCAGTTACAGTATAGTTTAACTCTGCAGGAGTCAAATTTTTATTGATATAATAGATGGCATAGGGAATTAAATCTTTTTGTCCCAATACTGCTCCTAGAGCTGTATCGGAAGCATCTGTCGAGATATGAAAAGGTAACTTCCAGTTAGGTCCCCTTAATATAGGTGCTTCAGAAATTTTGGTTTTCGGGGTTTCAAAAGCTAACTGGCAATCAGAAGTCCACTTAAATTCACAATCTTTGGTGAGTAATTTGAAGAGAGGAGATGCTATTTTGGTGAAGTTTTCTATAAATCTCCGATAATACCCTGTAAATCCTAGAAAACTTCTAACATCTTTTTGACAATTTGGAATGGATAGGTTAGAAATAACTTCAACTTTCGCCTCATCTACTCTAATCCCATCCCCTGAAATTTGGTGCCCTAAAACAATACCTTCAGTGAACATCATAAAACATTTTTCATGACTAAGAGAAAGGTTTGCTTCTTGACATCTTTTTAAGACCTTTTCCAAGTTTTCTAAAGCATCTTCAAATGTATCCCCATAAACTGTAAAATCATCCATGTACACCTCTACACAGTCATGTATCAGATCAGAAAAAATTCCTAATACTGCCCTTTGGAATGTTGCAGGTGCATTGCATAACCCAAATGGCAATACTCGGTAGGCATAGGTACCCAAGGACAAGTAAATGTGGTTTTATCTTGGTCTTCAAGTGCTACTTGGATTTGATTATAACCACTAAACCCATCTAGGAATGAAAAGTACTTTTTACCTGCTAATGTATCTAATACTTGATCTATGAAAGGTAAAGGAAAATGGTCTTTAAGAGTAGCTTTATTCAGTTCTCGGTAGTCAACACACACCCTCCATTTTCCATTTTTCTTAGGCACAATCACTAAAGGAGAAACCCACTGACTATCTGAAATAGGATAGATGAAATTAACATTTAACAATTTTTGTAATTCTTCTTTGACAATTTCCCTAAGATTTGGATTCATCCGTCTTTGAGGCTGTCTGATTGGTTTGCAATTTGCCTCTATATAGATGTGATGAGTACAAGTCTTGGGACTTATCCTTTTCATGTCAGTGTATTCCCATGCATATGCAGAAGAATGTCTCTGTAATACTTTGACTAACTCTTCTTGTTGAGATTTTTCTAGGTTTTTGTTTATGTTCAGGGTTTTGCCTGGAAAAATTTCACTTGTAGAGCTGCCAAATTTGTCCATAGAATGAAGAGACATCTGCCTAGATGACAAGAACTCAATATTGGATCCCTCTTGAAATGATTCTTGTTTGTGTTCTGGAGAAGATTCAAAGTTTTCTAGAGTATTCAGAATTTGATTATCTTCACTAATTTCTGAAATTGTGAAGAGTGGTTGTAAATATTCTTCATCCTCTATCCATTGAGTGTCATCTAGATCTGTAATTGTCCTAGGTGGAGGATATAAAGTGAATTTCTTTGTTGAACTACCATCAGAAATATACATATCACCGGACCTACAACTAATAAAAGCATCAGCTGTAGCCAACCAAGGTCTTCCTAGTATAACATGATGGCCTCCTAGATTATTCTTGGGTGTTAGGATCATAAAATCCACAGGGTACTCCCAAGAGTCTAGGGACACTGGAATGTCTTCTATTACCCCATCTGGTCTGATCACGGATCTATCTGCTAATTGTAATAGTGTGGGTGTAAAGAGAAGATTAGGAAGTTTCAGTTTGTCCATGATTTGTCTACTCATGATATTTATTGCTGCTCCTAAGTCAATGAGTGTGTTTTGAATTTTAATTCCATTGATGTGAATTTTGACAACTGGATTTCCTGGGTCAAGGTACTTTGGAATAGTAATCTTACCCATCATAATATCTGCTATTTGTCCTACCAGTTGAATTTTCTTGGTTTCTCTTATTCTTTTTCTTGTTGTCTTCATACTCAACTCCTTTATTGTTTTGGCTAAAATTGGGATTTCCTTGATGGCTTGCAATAATGGAATTTTAATGCAAAAATTTCTCAATTCATCTAAGAAATCATAATTAGGCACCATGATCTGTTTCTCTACACCTCTATCAATTTGTAATCTTTCCGGAAAAGGAGGTATAGAAGTAGATGTGGATGGTTGCTCTAATACAGGAGTTGGATTTATTGGATCTTTTTGTTTTAGGTTTTCAATGTTTTGGTCTTGAAAGGATGTGTCTTCCTCAAGACTTTTATTAACCCGTAGGGAGTCTTCCTCAGAATTATCTTGTTCTTGTATGATCACAGAAGGTTTCCTCTTCTCAAGTATCCTTCCAGACCTAAGTTGAACATCACTAAGGTCTAGAGGAGTAATTAAATAATTTGGAAATTGTTGTCCTTCTATCATGTATGTATTCTGAGGATTCTTATTATTGGGGTTTGGTATGGGCTGAGCTGGTAATTGATTGGATTTTTGAGGGAATGGTAATGGAAGTGGTTGATTTTGATGAGGTTGGTTCAGATGATGTTGTTGAAAATTTTGTTGAAAATTTTGTTGAAGATTTTGAGGAAAATTTTGTTGAGGATTTTGAGGATAAAAATGTGGATATGGTGGATAGGATGGTGGATAATGATAGTATGGAGAGTATCTTCCATAGGGACTTTGTGTTCCTTGTGCCCAAGATTGAGATTGATTTTGAAATTGGGGCCAAGGTTGCTGCCAAGAATTCCAAGGTGGAGGTTGATTATACATTTGATCATGGAATCTTTGTGTCTGAGGTCCCTGCCAAGGTCTTCTAGATACAAAGTTAAGAGATTCTGTGGAATCTGTAGGAGTTTCTTCCTGAAAAACAGCCTTGAGACCAGGAAGAGAAGGACAATTCTTGGTCTCATGTTTCTCGGAACAAATAACACAGGTTTCTACAACTTTTACATCTAGAGGACACTCTCTCAAGGCATGTTTCTTCCTACATTTGGGACAAAAGATTGCCAAGGCATCAGATTCAGCCTTTTGCTTGTTTTGTATCTTGAGGGTGTCTATTTGTTCACTAAGACTCCCTAAGATGTCGGATTTAAAATCATCAAGCATGTGTCCTATTTCTGATCTACTTACTGTCCCAGAAGCAGATTTACTTGCTCTTGCAAGAGCAGGATCTCTTGGACCTTTGACAGTTTTGGATTTCCCTCTGGAAAGGTTGATACATAACTCAGATATTTCAGGTAATGTGAGTTGTGATATATCCCCTTTTCCCATAATGTTAAGGATATCCAACCATTCATCCCTAATGGTTTTCAACAAAAGAGCTTTTAAAGTGTCTTGATCTAGGTTTTCCATTTGTGCCCTTTTTATGTTGTATTTAAATCTTTCCAACAAATCTTCTAAGTTTTCATATTCTTTTTGTAACATCTTGAACACTTCTTCCTTATGATTAACCGACATACAATAATCCAAGTATCTCTCTAGAAATGCTTGTTTCATGTCTTCCCATGTTCTAATGGAACTACTGTTTAAACTCATAAACCACTTCAATGCTGCTCCTTTTAGAGTTGAAGGAAACAATTTCAATTTTTGAGCATCTTGAAGATAGTCATAAGTCCTACACAACACTTCAAATTCGAATAAGAAAGTTTCAGGATCCTCAGTTTTAAGTCCATAGAAGTTCGGAAGGACAGAAGGTGAAATGTTTTTCATGGTTGTATTGGTTTCTCCATCAAGTATAGGGAACCCCAAAGAGCTTCCTATTCTACCTCTTCCTCCATCTGCACCTCTACCTCCTCTTCCTCCTTCTCCTCTACCTCTACCTCTACCTCCTCCAAATAATGTGTGTTCTCCATTAACAACTCCTCCTCCTCCTTCTTCTGCCATGGTTGACTCTCCTATGGAAGTAGAAAGGTTTGTATCCTCAACAAGAGTTTTTGGATCTTCTTCTATGGCAGGTTCAGTGGATGAAGTGGAAGGTTTCTCTAATGGAATAGGTGACCTTAGATCTTCTAGAAGTCCAGGATCAGTAAAGGATGGAAGATGGGTTTGAGTTGAAGGTGTACTAGCTCTGGATCTAGATGAAACAAGTGGTGTTCTAGAAATTAAACTTCTGCCTCTGTTGCTTATAAATCTTCCCCTTTGAATCTCTCTCCCTACGCATAAAATTGTTTTTGGATGCTAAGAAACAAAGGTTACCTAGTTTTCACTTCCCCGGCAACGGCGCCAAAATGTTGGGTCTCAATCTAGTCTCCTAAACTGAGCTTCATTTAATTGTCAACTAGGATTTGTAAACTGCTGAAGTGAAGTGTACCATATGTACCTAGGTGCTTGTTTCCTAATGCGTTGTATGTGGTTTTGTGATGTTTTTGGTCTTTTGGTGTTTTATGTTCACAATGAAACTGCCTAGAAAACTAATGGAAAGAAGTTGGTGGTCAAAACAGAGTTAAATCTAATGTATGGAATGGCAAATGCAATTAGAAATACTTGAAGCAAAATCTGAACTATGACTAAATATAAACAAAAGCTTGATAATGACTTCTTAGGCAAATGACACAAACTAAACTTGAGAAATGATCACTAAATATGCAAGTTCTCTAACTAGACAGTTAAACACTAATTTTATCATGGTGCAACATTCTGTTCTAAGCTCATCTATTCCATGACTAATTCCTAGTTCTATTCTGCAATTTAATTGGATGTCTCAGAACCTATACTCAAAGAGTTATTAGTTTCTTTTCAAAGTAGTTCTTTTGAGGAAGAGCTCTGTTTTTAAAATGATGAGAAATTTGCAGAGATACTTCAGACCTTGTAGTGATGTTATCTTCTGTTCCTATGGTTATGGATCATTTGTAGTTTTCAGAAAAAAAAGATGTTTGTAAATAATGAAGGTTGTCTTGTGAATCCTAACAACTAAAATAATCTATTGTGCAAAGGATGACAGTGTGACTATGAGATGTAAGTGCAATGAGTTAACTTAAGAATGGATCTAAGATGCTTCTAAACTAGAACAATGTTGAACGATAAGTCATCATCAAACTTGAAACAAAGTAACTGAACATGAATTAAATGCAAATGAAACTTCGGAGCATTCTAACTAACATGCATTATTCTATGAAGTTACACAATCTGTTTGTTCATCATTAGTGATATTTTGGAAGAGTTCCTTCTTGTGGAAGAGGTAGAACAATTCTGACTGTGGACTTGTATGCAATTGAAAGCAAATGAAATGAAAGAAAATGAAAAACTAAGTTATCACACCCATACCCTACTCGTCATTATGATGTCTTGGGCAAGCGTTTAAGAGCAAGATCAGAGATGATACTTAGTACAAACAAACAACTAAATCTTTCATTATCACGGTCATGTCTTGAACTTCTTAAAGATGTATTGGAAGAATTTCTTCTTGTGGAAGAGTGATTAGAACAAGTGTAACTGTGATAGTGAATAGAAAAAACTACAACTAATTCCTACAGTACTATAGCTATTCATCATTCATTGTTATGATCTGTTGGAAGAATGCCTTCTTGTGGAAGAACTGGAATGAATATAACTACAGTATCTAGTTAAAAACAAATACAAATTCAACTCCTATCCTACAATACCATAGTCATTAATCATTCATCATTTTTGTTTGTTGGAAGAGTGTCTTCTTGTGGAAGAGCTGGAACGAATATGACTACAGTAGCTAGTTAAAACAAATACAAATTTAACTCCTATCCTACAATACCATAGTCATTAAACATTCATCATTTTAGTCTGTTGGAAGAGTGTCTTCTTGTGGAAGAGCTAGAATGAATACGACTACAGTAGATAAAACAAAACAACTACCAATTCAAATGCAAAACGTAAAGGCAACTAGGAAAAACTTATCTAGTTTACGCAAAAGAAATCCGTGCAAGAGGCAGGGGCCCTCTACCACTTGACGGAATTCAACTTCAAATCAAATCACGCCTTCAGAATAACTTTGTCTGCTCCATTAACAATGCAATAGTTCGAACATAACACTCTGTGTCTTCAAGGACGTAACACAGAGTTTACACAAAATCTAGCAGCAAATCTAACACAAAATCTCTCTAACTAAGCTCTCGGCTCAAGAGTTTATAAAGTAAATGCCAGTAACAATAATTACAACAATTTAGGAATAATGTCTTTCCTTATCCGAATCATCTTAGGAGTCTTTGAGGTGGCTACGTGATGAAGAAAAGACATCTGGACTGAGACAGTCCTAGTAGGAGTCTTCCTTCACAAATGTGTTCCCACGTGCATAACCGTACCCAGAATTCATTTCCTCTTCCATGACGAGCAACACACCATGTAGGCATGACGTGGATCATGCCCATATGCGTTTTTCCTCAAGAGGCCACCTGGAACATGCTCAAACATAAAGGTAGCTGCAGAATCGCCGGTTAGCTACAGAATGCCTGCATTCTGCAGCTAGTTCCGGTCAAAATGCTTAACAATGGCAACGATCACAAAATTCAACAAGTCAGTCATGTAAACCATTCTAGAAGTAATTTTAACTATTTTTATTGATCAATTGGGTTTAAAATAGAAAAGGACAAGGGAAAAATGGGGTAAAATGAGGTGAAGGAAAGTACAAATTTGAGGCTCAACAAACACCGCAACACGAGCAAGGCTTATTTGTGCAAAGAGGCCTGTACAGCTTGGGATGAGTGCCCTATTGCTGGTTAGCAGTGTTAGGGTCAATACCTTGAGGATTGGGTCCATGAGTACCAGGGGCAGATTGGTTTGGATTTCCTCTCCACCTTTTTTGAGAAGAAGGGGGATTGGTCGCGCCCTGCTGTGCAAATACTTGCCCTGGAGGGGGCTGTAGGTGCTGTTGCGGGGTTGGAGGAGGCAAGAGAGAAGGAAGCGCATATGCTGGAGGAGCTGGCGCACCAGGCTGCGGGTAAGGGTAATGGTTAGGTTGGGCAACATTGAGGTAAGCAGGAGGTTGGGAAAAAGGATGAGGCATGCCGTATCCTAGATACATGCTACCTGGAGGGGGAAAAGTGCTAGAGGTGCTGGCCCCTCCCTGAGGGAGACCATAGCCCATAGGAGGTTGAGCATATGGATGAGAAAGGGCTCCAACGATACCGTCGGCGGAATGAGATGCCCCCAGGGCGTTAGCGCCACCGGGCCTGGGGAGGTCAGGAAGGACGGTATAAACATAACCAGATTGAGCGTAGATCATGTCATATTTCAAGGCGATTTGGAGGGCGGCTTCTTCGGTTTGAGGGAAATGAGAGGTGACATCCTTGCCAATGGGAGGTAAAAGAGTGTGAAGGAACCAGTCCATATAAACCCGATCTTCGAAGGGGGGGGCTCGACATAAGCTTTGTCTTCGCCGCCATTCCTGGACATGGGTGGAAAGGCGGGTTGAAGAGGTTTGCTTGAAAGAAGTCAAAAGCTCTGTCCCGGTATCATATCGGAGAGGGAGCTGGAAATAAAATAAAAAGGCTTGGGAAAGGGTCGCAAAGTTGGTATGGGAAGAGGTGGTCTGGTCAACATACCATTTAGAAGCTTCGCCCGTGAGCGTGCGTTGGAACAACCGAAGACGGATGGAATCATCGGTGATGGAATTGGAGGAACACCACATGTGGAAAGATCGGAAATGTTGGATGGATCTTCTCCAGCAAGGCCTTCAAACTTAGGGATGTCGGAGGGGAGCTTGGTTGGAATAGCAGGCCAACCAACATCGTGGCGGATAAGGTCATTGATCAACTGATTGAGATCGGGGAGGCTGAGGCTTGCCATGTAAGGGAGCAAGGGTGCAACCGAGGTAGTTCCTGTGGCGGTTTCGCTAGTAGTAGTCCCAGCATTAGGGCCGGGGTTCCCGCTAGCGTTAGGCCCTGGACCAGACATAGTGAAGGTGACAGGGGGAGAACCAGAAGTAAAAGGAGAACCCAATGAATAAGAAGAGTTGGAGTGCGGACTCAGAGGAGGACTAACTCGACGACGGCGGGACGGAGTAGGTCGATCGACCGGAAACTGAGGGTGAAGGCCAAGAAGTCTCCGGGATGTGCACCTTGGGGGCGCAATGGTGTCAACACAAACATGGCACAAGGGGAAGAAGAACGACCAACAAAGGCAGGGAGGTATAGAATCAAGTGATTACAAAGTCGGAACAAGGGCAGAAAGGTGCAGTGTCAATTGATTTTAAAGTCTTTGCCTGGCGGTGTTAACCAGGCTCTTCTTCGCTTAGGGTGAGTGTGTGGCGTGCGTTAATTTTAATTTTTAAACCCTTTTCGTTTTGAGAGTAAAAGAAAAAGTGTGCTGCGTAACTGAAAATAAATCTGCAGAGAACAGTATATAATGCTGAAATAACAGAAAATTAACAGCTAACAATGCATCTATTTAACCCAAAAAGGCGGGTCTCTCAAAACTAGTCTAACAGAGGGAAAAAATCTAATCAAAACACACTAAAAAGAGGCCAATAGATCTAGGGTCAAAAGGGACGGGGATCTAAAGGGTAAAGCTGCTGAAAAGAGGTGCAGATCATAGCCAAGAGGCAGAGGCAAGGTGGCTGGAAAAAAGGGAGGAAATCAGCAAAAAGTAGAAGGGGCAAGGAGGGGGCCCTAAAGGTAGGTCCAAACAAAACTTCAGGAGGTGTTGTGAAAGGAGAAAAGCTGATTAAAAGGGACCTGAAAAGGAGGTATCAGATCTGGAAAAAGGGGCGCTAAAACTCTGAAAAAACAGGTACCTGAAATAGATAAAAACTCTTCCACCAAAAGTGGAGGGTACTGAAGCCCTAGGGGGCTATGTTACCACTTAGATGAGCAAAAAAGATCAGAAATAGGTCGAAACAGGCTGAGACAGAGGCTGGAAAACCCTGACAGAAGCTTTAGCAAAACCAAGAAAAATTGCAGAAAAACAGCAGAAAAATTGGCAGGTCGCAGGTTCTGACCTGTTTTCTGTGCAGGTCGCAGATAATAGGCAGAAAAGTGTGACCTGGAGGTCCAGGTCGCAGTTTATGGGCTGAAAAGTGCGACCTGAAGCTCCGGGTGTCTCGGCGGCAGATGTCCGAAAAAATTTGCCGTCTCAGTTGCGGCTGATGTCTGTCACTTGCGCAATAGGGCCAGAAACACGCGAAAGTTAGAAATTTTAATGTTTGAGGGTTTTATAGGTGAAAAACAACAGGAAAATAGGAAAAAAAAAAGCTGAAAAGAAACCCTAGGGTCTGAAGTAGCTGGATATGCAGGAAATTGAAAAACGACATCGGTCGTAATTGAAAACCTGTGTGGAGTCGCCAGTTGTTAGTATGAATCTTTTGTCGAAGTGTACGAAAAAAGACCACTTTAGATACGCATAACTAATAGCCCTAACATCAAATGTGGCTGCCAATATCTTCAGATATGTAGTTAGTTGATCAAGACAAGAGCTGCAAAAAACCAGATCTATGCATAGAAAGACATTAAGCAGTAAAAAGAAGAGTTTGCTCCATATATCCAATAGAAAAGACAAGAACAATTTTTTGAAAGAATTTTTGTATTAATGGGCACCTGGGAGGAAAACAAGAAGGTGTTTCCAATTCTCCTCAATGGGATGGGTTCTTGGAAGTCCTCAGCACTTCAGATCTAAGATTTCTCTCTCTTGTTGGTGTAGAAAACCCAATGCAAAGAATAGAGCTCAAAGGGAGCTCACACATCAAATAATGGAAAAATGTGACCAAGTGTATAGATCCAGAGTGATCTAATAGGCAACAAAGGTGAAGAATGGTAGGGAAAAACCCTCCTATTTATAACAAAATATTGATTAACAAGTCTGAGACACATGATTAGTATAATACTAGCAAATCTGATGAGAATGGATCTTCATTATATTTGTTGGAGGGAAAAAGAATTTGGCTTGGGTCAAATCCCTTTATTTGTAAATAATAAATAAATAAATGATTTATTTATTATTTTAAGGATGTGGTTGAGTAATAATCAAATAAATAATGATTTATTTAATTATTTATGAGTGATTTAGTCAAATTTAACAAGGAATATTATTTAAATAAGGTTTAAGTAATTATTCCTAGAAAATAATAAGATAAAAATAAAGGTTTATCTAATTAATTTCTTTGTTTTGGGTTAAACATGACTAGGAATAATAATTAAATTATGGTTTAATTAATTATTCCATGAGGAAAATCAAACAAATATAGATTTGTTTAATATTTCCTTTTGGGGTTTCCTGTTTAGACCATAAGCAACCTAATAAATGAGGTTTATTAAGTTATTTCACATAGTGAAAGCAATTTTACTTAGGGTAAAATTGGTCTTACATGGTGTACTTGGGTCCATCTAATGATAGTAGGTTAGATGACCAAAAAATGGTGTAACAGAAAGGATAAAGATCAATTGCATGTTGATATACTGCAATCAACGAAGGGCATAGGTAATTCCAATTCCTCAGATGACTATTTCCTAAAGAAATCATTTTTTATCATCTGAACATCCATCCTCCACCCTCAAGTCACCGTACCAACTAGTGCCATCTTATATGATGGACCATCTGCCTCCTTTCTCCCTAGACTCCTCCCTCCCCGTTGCTTCTCCCCCATCCTCACTTGTTTTGCACTCTCTGCCTCCCCATCACCCCGAATCCTCGGTGAACCCATCCACCTCCCTTGGCCCAAACGGCGTCTCCGCCAGATTATTCGGCTTCATTGTCCCTTGAACCTCATCATCTGCTTCTCGACCTATACCCTCATCTCCTTCAGGGGCCCCATTATCTATTTCATCTCCCCACAACTTTATGGAAAATAATGTGGAATTTCTACTTTTGAATCCTGCCCTAAAATTCACTTCCCTCATAGTCCATAAGGGGAAAATATTGAATTATTTTCCTGTTATAAGCTCGAATTTGGCCCACAATATAAAGAGTCGACAGGGTGGTGGCAAGGGTGGACGTCGGTATCGGGGTGACGGTAAAACCTTGCTTGATGATTTCACTACTCTTCATGACATTCCTATTATGGATTATACTGCAACTGGGGCCCTTAGAGAAAAATCATCCCTTGGATTGGTTAAAAAATGAATATTTTATCCCTTAATTTGTGTGGACTAGGGGATGCCTCCAAAAAAATATCTTTGTGCCATTGGATTTCTTCTTCCCGCCCGAATATGATACTTATTCAGAAGACTATGTGTGATGCACATAGGGCTATATCTTATTTTTATTCTATTGTTCCTACTTGGTCTATTGTTGTTGTGGATTATCTAGTGGTCTTGCTACTCTATGGGACCCTTTCTGGGCTGACTTTAAAGCTCCATTAGGGGAATTTTGAGGTCTAAAATGGGCCTCCTAAGAAAATGTACAACTAAAATAAACTTTATAAGAACCAATATGATTCAATATGATGATGTCAATAATGGGGGATGGTTCACCATTTTTTGAGTAAAAAAGTAAAAAGATTAAAAAATAATAAAATAATAAAACTATTTTTTCAACACGTATTTCAACTTATCTCCCTAAGGTTTTACTCAAATTTCGAGTGGGAATACTTTTTGGATGCAAAATTTAATTCCTCATCCAAGGAGTACCGATGTTGCATACTTTTGATGGACCCTGCTACACGAAAAATGAGAAATACATAAAAAAACGTGATTGCAATCACATTTTTTATGTATTTCTTTTTTAAATGTAAATATCAAAGTGTACCCTCGATCATGGTCGAATAGTTTTATCCATCAGTCCCTTTCAGAATGAACAGCGAAATCAAGGTTCATCTGGGACCAAAGACAGTCCTACTTTTTCCCTCTAAAATTTGATGATGTAATCAAATATTATTTTATTATTTCCACTAATATTTTATAATTTCCTTAGGAGGCCCATTTTAGACCTCAAAATTCCCCTAATGGCAATTTCTTTGTTGGGATATTACTTTCTGGTCATTTCTAGGACATGGAAAATCAAGTCCATATATGTAATATATATGTACCTTATGAGAATCGACTGTCTTTTTGGGACCGAATTTAGACTTTTGATATTTTGTGGATCAACTCTCTTATTATCGGTGGGGATTTTAATGCTATTTTGAACTGCTCTGAAATTTGGGGTGTGGGCAGTCGGGCTGACCCCATCTCCTCCCATATCCAACAATTTTTTAATGACAACCACCTTTGGGGTAGAATCCATCCCTCTCTGCATAGGATTCACATATTTGGGATTTTGACTGCAACCTAATAACTATAGTTTTTAGGATTGATCCTGACTGATCCAGAAATTTCGAAAAAACCATAAAACTAGTCTCATCGAGCCTGATATTTGGGTGGTCACTTCACCTTGGTTCAATCTGTACTTAAACATTTGGCCACCTATTGGATGCACGTATTCCCTTTTCCTTCCTGTGCTACTTTTGAAATCTATTCTTTTTATAGTCTAGATCTATGGGACAGAGTAAATTCCACTTAGTAAAATGGGATGTGATTGCAAAGCCTCGTGATCTTGATGGTTGGGGTGCACTTGACACAAAAATTTGCCACCCCAGCTACCACAAACACATCATATTAACCATGGGAGTTATCACATAACAAGCGTGCACGGGTGTGGAAAATACCTCATTATCAAGTCTATGCGGCGAGCCCTATTCAACACTCATTTATTACAAAAAAATATCTTTCTAAATATTTAAAATATCATCCTATCTCAGACTAGATTCGCCGGGGAAAAATTGGCATCGTTGGTGGATCATATATTTGGCATAGCGTCCAGAAAGAAAAACATATGTTCCTTCAATGTTTTATGTGGTCCTTTGGGGGCAGCAATAGGATTATGACTGGACAAGATGCTATGTTGGGTGTGGAAGCGAAGTCTTATCCAGGAAACTTGTTGCCTGACAATAGTTTTATAAGGATTGACTATGAGATGTAGACAACATATTACAATAAATCGAACCAGGTATAGATAATATAGGAAAACCAATATCTTTCTTCTCATTGAGCGAAACCCAAAGACTCGTTTCATGGCAATAAAATACAGAGAATTGGATACATACCAATACGTTGTAGGCTGCAAAGTTCTCCCCCATCGACTAACCTATTTACTGAAACACTTCGCGCGGCTGAAGAAAAACATGCCAAGAATGGTGAAGGGAATGTACATATCCCGTTCCCACCTCACCTGATGACACACATCCCAAATCATTCCTATCAACCCACATGTCGCGCCGGGTTGGTCTGCATTATCACTTAATGTAGTCATAACTCTCCGTAGGTGGAGTCACCCATCCCAATGTGCACATGTCATCCTCGATCGTGGTGTGACGCCCTTCGCATGCCTCCACCAGGTACCCTCATCCTATCTTTGCGACATGTCGCTTGCATTGACATTTGGCACCCTGATCAGGGGTTTTTATTGTTATCTGGATCCTGGATATGGTTTTCATTGTGACCCCAGTCTCGTTGTACAATGTTCTTGAGCTCTGCGAGACCTGGTTCTAGGTTAGATTGCACCCATGGTTGATCCATAACTCTATCCTGGTTGATGCATCCCCAAGTTGCTAGAAAGCCAGCTGCTTCATTACCTAATCTTCTTACATCGAGCGAAATCATATAGCTTATTGTTGTCACTATCTCCTTGATCTCCTAAATCAGTCTTGTTGTATGCCATCTGCTGCTTATAAGCTCCCATCGTGCTCCCTTATGCATCTTCTGGAGGATATTCGTAACCATATCCAAATCTCCTTTGACATCGAGATGATTATAATGTTCTCTACTTCCAATTATCAGTCCCTGTTTTTCCGCAGTCAATTCAGCTTCATTGTGCTAGCATACGCCAGATCAATGGCATAAATTCATAGAACATGGCCTACACATTCACGAAAGATCCCCCCTGCCCCTATCTAGCCTAGGTTTCCCTTCAAAGTCCCATCATAGTTTAGTTTTATGAATCCCTGTTGAGGAGGTATGAACTTATCCCGAACTTCGAAAGCCATAGGTCTGGGTTTCCAAGAGATTGAAGCCAACATCTCTGATTTAAGGTTTAACCAATTGAGTATCCTTTCCTCTGTACCCTGTGATGTCCAATCTTCCAAGTTCCATTTCTCTACTAGGATAGTCTCTCTTATATTTTGGACAACGGTCTGCCAAATATCAGTGGTTTTCTGCTTTTAATTTATAATCGTTCTTCAATTTCGCTCCTTCTACACTGTCCAGAGCAGGAACCCAGCCGACAGTGACTAGGATCTGTTTACCACCAAATTTTCGTATCCTCCTTTTCTCCAGTTTTCGATTTTTTGTCAGATGCTTTCATTATTTCTGTCAGTTTGTTGGAACAGGGTAAAAATATTGCGCCACTTCTAGTCAGCAACTGAGCAGGTATTGAGAATATGTTCCAGAGTCTCTTCATTCTCACCACACATCATGCAACTTGAGGGTCCAAACATCCCTCATTTCTGTAACTGGTCCCAAGTAAGAATTCTTTAATGCCTGACAATCCATAAAAAATGTTCAATTTTAGTCTAGTGTTTTTTTAACCAAATCCTTTTCCATAGGATATTATCTGGAGCTTGTGCATTCTTCGATTTTATCTGATAAGCTTCTTTAGTTGTGAGCATTCCTTTCATGCTATACCCCCAACGTAGGATATCATTCCCTGTGAGGATAGGTAATTTCCTAGTATGTAGTTCTTTTTCATGGTTTCCCCATTGTCGGGTGTCAGAGGCCTATTGCCAATGTTGCTTTTGCTTCCATCTCCTCCAGTACTGATAATTCTGTTCCTCCCAATAGTGGTTTACCTCTTTGGTATTTGTCTAATTTGTAAAAGGGAAACTTTCTGCTAAATCAAGCTTACTGTATAATTGTTCTCATTGTTACCAGGAGTCTTCCCAAAACCAGGATATGTTGCCACCCCTAATCTCCCAGAAGCTATGGTCTCCAATGAGATTCCTGTTCTCTGAAGCCAAGTTCCATATTCCAGAGCCTTTAATAATGATTTGCGCTTGCATTCAGTCTCTCGTGGTCTACGAAATTTCATATTTGCGTTCCCGTATTGTTTTCCATTGGTCAGTGCCTCCGTGCATCCATCTCCACCACAATTTAGTCCCCAGCACTTGGTTTAGAATGTATGGATCCCAAAATCCAAAACCACCTTTATTTTTAGGAAGTGTGAGATTGTCCCATGATAGGAGAGCCCACTTGCGATTTTTTTGAGAACCTTTCCATAGAATTTTTTTAAAAATGTTAGCCATCTCAGAACAACTAGTCCTAGGGGCAGCCATCCCAGATAGTTGATAAATAGGGATAGATTGAAGAATGGATTTAAGAAGGATGACACGGCTAGGGGCATTAAGAGCACGAAAAAACCAGTTCTAGAGTCGATTTTGAATTTGAGTTATGATATTTTTCCAGCAAGATGCCTTAAGGGAATTAAGAGAAAGGGGCATTCCCAGGTACTTTGTAGGCAGAGTCTCAATGATAAACCCAAGAGTGAGAGCTAAGAACCATTGAGATTGAGGAGTGATGTTAAAAAAAAAAACATTTGACTTGCCATTATTGATCAGGGTGCCATTGGCAGCCATAAACACTTTAAGAATATCTAAAATGAGTTTATATTCCTTTAGGCTAGCTTGGCAAAAAAGCATGATATCATCAACAAATTGTTGATGAGATAGAGTAAGGCCAGGTTCCCAAATATTAAAGCCTTTCAAAGAGTCATCCATCACATGATGTTTACTATATATGCCCAAGCCATCCGAAGTAATGATAAAAAGAAACAGGGATAAGGGGTCTCCCTGTCTCAACCCTCGGGAGGTGTTGAAAGTGTCAGAAGGGATTCCATTAAACAAAATTGAGAAATCAGGGGTAGATATAAATGAAAGGATCCATTCAATCCATCTTTGATCAAAACCAAATTCTTGCAAAATATTTTTGAGGTAAGTCCAAATGAGGCGGTCATAGGCTTTGGCTAAATCCAATTTTATCAGCATGCCTTTAGCTTTAAGAGTGCGGAGAGAATGAATGGCTTCCTGAGCAGTCACAATCCCATCCAAAAATTTTCTACCTTTGACAAACCTAGTTTGTTCATGGGAGATAAGAGAAGGAAGGATAGGTTTAAGCCTATTGACCATGATAGTCAGAAAAATCTTATAGATAAAAATAGAAAGGGCAATAGGTCTGAACCCTGACGGAACATCACAATTCTCATGCTTTGGGATTAAAGCAATAAAAGTAGAATTCAAAGCAGGATATACCTGTCTTTTCCTTCACGACTCCTCAAGCAGGTATAAAATATCATTTCCCATGAAGGACCAAGTAGTCTGAAAGAATTCCGCAATGAAGCCATCTGGTCCCAACACCTTATTTTTTGCTAAGCCCTTGACCACTTCCTCCACCTCTTAAATAGGGATTTCCCTAAGTAGGGCCAAATTATGCTCTCTGTTGACCATAGTAGGGATGAATTTATTGACTCAAGTGATAGCTTCCATTCTATTATGATCTAGTTCTGTTAAAATTTCCCCTGAAATGATTCACCAAATTCTGCTCCAAATATTGATGTTGGAAAAGTCTATTTCCGTCAGGATCTTTAAGTGAGAAGATAAGATTTCATTGTTGTCTTTGGATCATTGCTTTGTGGAAGAAACTAGAATTCCTATCCCCTTCTCTTAACCATTGAATTCTGGATTTTTGTTTCCATAATATTTCTTCCTGAATTCGTCTTTCTTCATGTATCCTTCCATTCTTATAATTAACCTTAATCTCAATTAAAAAAATATCTTTTATTTAGCTTCAACTTACACCAATTTTTTTTTTTTTGTAAATTTGGTAGTACCTCTTTATTCATTCATCTAATGAAAATAATAGGTTACATTATCAGATTGTATTCTTGATGGCCTCAACCTGCCTATAGGAAACTAGGTCTGTTGGCCATCTTAGAGAGTTATAAGCCAACCAAAATTGAAAAGTTTGAATCTGTCTCTAACTACCTTAATAGGTCTATTGTCTACTACATCTAGTGAAATATAAATAAAATAAATGATATCCGCTATTTTCATATAATAAAAAAACACGTATCCACTAAACTCAATCATTTGATGATTCAATGGGTGCTAGGTCCTTGACACTTGACCCAGACATATCAACTTGGTTCATGCTCTGAAGTTTCCGTTCTATGCGACCAAGGAGGACATTCTGATGATGTTGCTGGAGGTGAATCTCCTGGATATCCCTGCGAATTTCTGCTAAAATGGAGGCTGCCATCCAGTCTCCTTCTATCTCTTGATCAATGACAATGGATTTAGCCATTAAACACTTCATATTCCAATAAATATGAATATATTGCTTAAATAATGACAGTCTACCTCTAGTGTTCCCCGAATCTATCACCATCAGATCCATCTCTTCATCATGGATGTCTTCCTCCACTTTGGTTTTAAGTTCCCGTTCCCATCCAGAAATCAAATATTTTACATGGCTAGGTGTCCCTTCTCCATAGGCATGGAAAAGGTTCTACGTAATTTCCTTCCCAGATTTCCTAGGCCCCACTTTTTCCTTTCCTTTGTCCTTGCCCTCTTTTTTTCGAGACTGTGATTTCACCATTTTTGTTTGAGGCTGGTCTCTGAGTAGTTGAATGTTCACCCAGATCCACACCGGGTTTCTCCCCTGACGTGCAATGGCTTGAGGGTGAGAGATGATAGGAAGACCTGTAAAAGGAAACAAAATAACAATATTGAATTCAAACAGATAGTATAGAATATTATCCTTCCCGTTGAGGGTCGCCACCACAACCATTTTCTTAATATTTTGATCATCAGTCCAAGTTCCTTTGTCCCTGGAAGTGTTTATGTTTGGAGCCAACATCATCCTCTTGAGCTGGCTTGAGAGTAGGATACACTTCTCATTTCCAACAGTTACAAAAACAAGGCCTCACAAACATGCCTCTACCTTCCGAATTTTGTTATAGATCCCCTTCTCAACATGGATATGGATTAAAGACTTGACATGCAAAAGAAACATGTTCCTACTCACCAAAAAAAATGAGACAGAGACCAAACAATGACTGACACTAAAAAACTTGAGCAGTTACTCCCATGCATCCCAAGATGTAACACTCCCCCTGTTTGGTAATTGAGTTAACCCCCCAAAATAACAACTTGAACTTTGGCATGCTGATCAAATTTCCCCTGAATCTATTAACATTATCAAAAGAACCTCTAACCCCCAAATTGTCATTGTAATACATGCATGCAATTTCATAAAATTGCCTTGCAGAAATAAAACACTGGCAAACAGGGCTTCAAAATTGTCTTACAATGCTGTCAACCTGGAAAGCAGAGTTGTAGAATTGTCTAGCTGAGCTGTGAAATTTATATGTAGAACTATGAAATGGCCATACAGAACTATGAAATTGACATGTAGAGCTGTAAAACTACCATGCAGAGCTGTGAAATTGACATGCAATGGTATGAAGTTGATATATAATGTTGTAAACCTGACATTCAAATCTATGTAAATGGAATGCAGAGTTAAGAAAACAATTATAATGATAGACGAAGTCGGGGCTCAGGGTTTCCCCATCGATTTAAGCTGCCACCTCCCCTAAATTTTCCATGCCTAGGATATAGGAATTAACAAGACCAAAAAAATGATAAACACTGATGGACTCATGAAGGAGGACCAGAGCAGAGGTTCCATGCAAAATTAAAGCCCAGTAACCAAACTGGCAGGAGCTGTCAGCCTTAGAAAACCATGTTAAATTCCTCTCGGACAGAGCATAATCCATGACAAACATCATAACTAAACCAGGGTGGTATGCATCCATTCCAAGCACAAAACAAAGAATCAAAGCATAAAAATCAAGGCCTTTTCTAATAGCAGAGACAATTATACTCATGGAGAATCTAGATACATACTTGGGGAAACAACATGCAAAGTTTGCCAACTCCCTCGACTGGTCATCTACCTCTTGACTAGCTGATTTTGTTACCTGCTAAAAAATATCCTCTTATGAACAAATCGAGTGCTTTTACCCTGCCTTTTCTCCCTCACATGCTGGCGTTTTCCCCCATATTGTTCTGACAATCCCCGTTGTTTTCCATCCATATGAAATGTCACCATTACTCAGCATGGGTGAAGCCACCTGCAAAATTCACCGCGTGTCATCACAATTACTCCATGTGGCTTGCACAGCCTATCGCCACCTCACACCTTACTCGACACACTTAGAACCCCAATCAGGGGTTTTGGCCTTCGCTGTTGTCTTTTCCCACTATCTCTTGCAGAGTTTCAAGCCCCGTCTCTTATCTAAATCTATCCCAGGTGATATCCAGATGCATTCCTTGGTGGTTACACCCCCAATTCGCATGCAGATCAACTGCAGCATTTCCGGCTCTGTGGACGTGAGACAGGATCATGTAGCTAATTCTTTGTATGAGGTCCATGATCTCCTATACAAGGCGAGTCATACGGTAACTTCAGCTAGTTTGTTCCCATCCTGGTCCGTGCTACAGCCTTTGGAGTATTCCTGTGACCATAGCTGAATCTACCTTAACTATAAGTCTGTTACATTATTCTCATTTTTCTATTAAGAGGCCTTGTTTGACCACATTTAGCTCAACTTCATTATTGTTAGAAAAACCCAGGTCCATAGTATAAATCCTCCTTACCTAGCCACGAAATTCTCTGAAGATTCCCCCTTCTCCTACTTGGCCTTGATTTCCTTTTGAAGCCCCATCGTAGTTAAGTTTTAGGAAACCTTGCAGGGATGCCCTGAATTTATCTCACATTAATTGATATACTATCAGTTTAAGTTTCGAGGATGTCGGGGCAAGAATTTGAGGTTTGAGGTTCAATTTTGATAAGATTCGAGCCTCGTATGCATTCAATTTCCAATCGTCCTGAAGCCATTTATATGCAAGGATGATTCTCTTATATTTTCAATAATTTTCTTCCAGTTTTCTTCTTTCTGGCGAGTCTCCTCTCTAAACATTCTCTTGTTCCTTTCTTTCCATACTGCCCACATGAGGAAGCCTATAGATAATGACCAAGCTATGTTAACAATCGGGATTTGGTATCCCCCTCTTCTCCAATTTTCAATTGTATGTTTGATACTTGATCTATCTCTATCCATTTGTTGAAAAGAAGAAGAATAGGTTCTACCATAGATGATCATCGACAGGGAATTTTTTCAGCAAGTGTTCAATTGTTTCATTATGTTTGCCTCACATCTTGTAGGAAGATGGTCCCTGCATCCCACATGCAACTGATCCTAGGTTAGTATTCTTCCATGATTTACTAACCATAGGAAGTATTTTATTTTTGGCCAATGATTTTCAGACCATATTTTCTGCCAAAGGTGTGATGCTTGAGGCTGTAAATTATTAGATTTAATTTTGTATCCTTCTTGAATTGTAAACATCCCTTTTGTTCTATATCCCCATCTCAGGATGTCGTCCCCCATCACTGCAGGTAGTTTTCTATATTTTAACTTGTTTTCATAATTCTCCCATTTCTGAGTATCCAAAGCATTCTGCCAATGTCCCTTTTGTTTCCATTTTCTCCATTGAGGATCTGTCTCTTCGTCCCATAATTGAGCCACATTTTTGTTATTCATCTGATTGGTAAATAGAAAGATATCTGCTAGATCTATTATGCTGAACAACTTCTCCCTTTGCTACTATGAATCTTCCCAAAACCGAGCGATATTGCCTCCCCTGATTTACCAGAAGCTGTGGTCCTTGATGAAGTCTTTATTTGAAGTTGCTAAATTACATATTTTTGATTCTTTTTGGGTGTTTTGAATCTTAAATTTTCCTTCAGTCGATTGTGGCATTTCATATTTGCATTCCCAAATATTTTTCCACAAATCTATGCCTCCCTGTATCCATCGCCACCAAATCTTTGCTCCCATCACCTTGTTAAGCATATACAAGTCCCTCAATCCAAGACCTCCCACTTTTTTTTTTTTTAATCAGTTGTTCCCAGGAGAGGAGGGCCTATTTACGAGCTTGTTGGGATCCTTTCCACACAAATTTCTTAAATATGTTAGCCATAGCAATACGACTGGTTTTGGGGGCTTCCAACCCTGATAGCTGGTAGATAGGGATAGATTGCAAGACAACTTTCAAGAGGAAAACATGATTGGGGGTATTGAGCGCAAAAAAGGACCAGTTTTGAAGCCAATATTGGATGTTGTTGAGAAGATCTTTCCACAAGATACCTGGAGGGAGTTATGGCTAAGAGGGAAACCCAAATATTTTGTGGGAAGGGAACTTACGCTTAACCCCAAAGTTTGCGCCAAGAGTCATTGATATTGAAGATTGGTATTGAAGAAGAAGACACTATATTTGTCAGTATTTATTAGCATTATGGAAGCAGCCATGAAATATTTAAGAATGGAGAGAATGGCCTTTGATTATTTAAGGGTTGCTTGAAAAAAAAAGCATTATGTCATCAACAAACTTTTGGTGGGATAGGTTGAGACCAACACCCCATATATTCAAGACTTTAAGGCAACATCCCTGAACATTATTCTTAATATATCTCCCGAAACCTTCCGCAACAATAATAAAGATGAAAGGGGATAACATATCTCCTTGTATAAGACCACGGGTGGCATTAAAAGGGTCAGAGGGAGCTCCATTGACTAGAATGGAGAAATTAGGGGAAGAAATAAATGAAAGGATACAATTAATCCATCTTGGATCAAAGCCAAAAGCCTATAAAATATTTTTGAGATAATTCCAGCTAAGGCGATCATAGGCTTTAGAAAGGTTGAGTTTAATCATCATTCCTTTGGTTTTGAGGGTTCTAAAAGAATGAATGGATTCATCAACAGTGATTATACCATCAAGGGTTTGTCATCATTTCACAAAACCAGTTTGCTAATGTAGAAATTATATACAAGATGCATGTATATATTCATATTCTCCTGATCTAACAATATTTATCTTCTTGCTAAATACAGACTCCTTCCACTGTTAATCTTTTTTGGAAATTAAAATCAATTGCAAACGCACGAAGCAATAAAAACAATCGCACATAACATAGTTGTTTAATGGGAAAGCCTGAAGTTGAAAACCCCAAATATCATATATTATGTATCATGGAGATCATGTGACAATCTCATACAAAGATTAGTACATCAAGCTCTCATTACAATCAATATTCACACACTAATAAGAAGAAATATGCAAATCCAT
Source organism: Pinus albicaulis (assembly GCA_034641835.2). Taxonomy (NCBI): domain Eukaryota; kingdom Viridiplantae; phylum Streptophyta; class Pinopsida; order Pinales; family Pinaceae; genus Pinus; species Pinus albicaulis. Next base: position 1,768,946,288 of record CM076580.1, read on the forward strand.
GCACCGATTTCTTGCCACCTGATAGCCTGTCTCCACTACGCAATCCTTGCTAAAGAATAGCTCTGAATGAATTCGAATTACCCTTGCCTTGACTATGAAATCCTCATTGGCAACTCCAATGTGTGTGTGGTGCAATCAATGCATCACTATAGTCACAACAGATAGTCCATCTTGCCCTTTCACCTATGTCTCCACTGGAACTGCCATGCACTGTAGTTAACTGTTGTATTGTTCAGTTGATTCATGAGTTATTATTTTTGAATTAATTAACTAATTAATTCACTCCACTCTCACTAGTGTATCATTCAGTTAGACTAGATACAACTAGCTCAACTGAGTTTAACTCCAATAATTGAGTTAAACTGAATAACAACTCAATGAACTACTCTTCCAACTCTGTCATAACTTTGCCACTTCAGTTCTAACTGAGTCCTCCATGCATGAAACACCAGTAAACCCTAGGAATTTTGTGATTCCTTCAGCCCACTGATTTTCCAAATTTGTGCACTGAAACTAAGTGCTCCAAGAGAATAAGTTGTTGTTTATTGTCAGATTATTATTAAGAGCTAATAATAATCGACACTTCTATTTTTAGATCGACGATCTATAAATAGAATTCGCCTAATATTCTAAAAATAGAATTTCATCTATTTTTCCAGCTTGATCAACCATCCATAAATAGCATCTTGAAACTTCTGAAATATGATCACCATGTCTAAAAATAGACATAGTCTAAAAATAGACTTGCACCAAAAATAGCCTGCGGGCCCACTTAGTGAAGGCGACTCATTTCACTAAGCTCATCATCTTGTTGAATCTCAACACTCCCTCTAAACAAGATATGGATTATCTTTCACCCCGATCCTGCCTTTATGGTATTCGAATTTGCTCCTGGTGAGCGCCTTCGTCAGAATATTTGCGTCCTAATATTCCGTAGGAATGTACTGAAGCAACATGATCTTCTACTACACACAAGATCTGATATGATGATACCAGATATCAATATGTTTATATCTATCATGAAACACAAGATTAATAGAGAGTTTAATGCAAATCTAATGATCACAATGTATCATTGTAGGATCTAAATGTGAACCGAAAAAACCGAACTGAGTGCCACGGATCTTTGTTTCCTGCTGTACCAAGAAAATGTCGTAGATACGATACTGAAAATCCCTCATGATGTGCTCTTTCTGTCTATTGGGCTGCCTACCCAATCTGCATCCGTGAAGCCATGCAACTTCACCTCATCCGTCTGTCTGTACCATAAGCCATACTTAGATGTGCCACTGAGATACCTCAGGACATGCTTGCCTGCCTTCCAAAAGAGCTTGGTAGGCTTAACCATCACTTGTGAAATTTTGTTCACTGCATAGCATATGTACGATCGTCTTGTATTAACTAAATACATGAGCGAACCCACCAACTATCGATAAACAGTGGCATCCACTACCTCTGCCGATGTAGCATCCTCTTTCCTCCAATTTCCTAGAAGAGGAGTGTCGATACGCTTGCAGCCTTGCATGTGAAACTTCTCAAGTATCACCCAAGCATACTTGCCTCGAGACACAAACAATTCACCTTCCCACTGCCATATTTCCAATCCAAGGAAATAATTAAGGAGGCTCAAATCCTCATCTCAAACTCCTTTACAAGATCTGCCTTGCATGAGTGTATCAACTGCTCATCACCCATTAGTATTAAATCATCAACATAAAGAACAATGATTAAAAGCTTACCCTCCACCACAATTTGGTACAGGTTTGCATCTGCCTCACTCTTGGTGAAACCAAGTCCGGTGAAATAGTTGTCGATCCATGTGTACCAAGCACGAGGTTCTTGTTTCAGCCCATACAATGCTCTTTTGAGTCTGCACACATGCGACTCATTGCTAAAGATCTCAAATCCTTCAGGCTGCTCAATGTACACCTCTTCCTCAATGATCCCATTAAGGAACGCAGTCTTCACATCCATCTGATGAATGTGCCAACCCATCTGTGCTGAGAGAGCAAGGATGGTCCTTATATAAGAATACCGTGCGATAGGTGCAAAGTTTTCTTCATAATCAATCCCCTCGATCTGTGAGAAGCCCTGGGAAACAAATCTTGCCTTATACTTCTCGATGCTCCCATAAGTAGCTTGCTTTACCTTGTAGATCCATCTTGATCCTACAACTAATTTTCCCAGCAGCCTTGGAACAATCTCCCAAGCACTGTTTCTGACAATGGAGTCATACTCCTCCACCATGGAATCTATCCATGTGGGCTCCTGCACTACTTCTTCAAAAGAAGATGGATCTGTCACGATACACTTGCTCATAAGAGCCATGTATCTAGTAAACCGATCAGGTGACTGTCTCTATCTACGTTGTGATGTAGGAACTCCTACATTCTATGCTGCATCAAGCTTCAATCTCTCAGCTTCTGTGGTACGCTTTCTGCCTTGTCTGATGTTTGGTTCTGCATGAGTGGACTCCTCCACTCCATGAATCTCCTCCTGTGGCTAATCCACATCTAGAAGTTCATCTTTGGGAACAAGAAGTTCCTCCTATGCATGCAAGTGTAGCTCCCTCTCAAGTGACAACTTCATGGCTTTCACCTCATTGAATTTTATATCCTGTCACACCATAGTCATCCGATTTTCTGGAAAATACACACGGTAATTATGGGGTGTTTCTGTGTACCCCACAAATATCCCAACTTCTGCAGTCGGCTCCAGATTCTTCCTGGTGTCCTTTGTCACATGAATGTAAAAAGATGAGCCAAAAATATTCAAATGAGAAATATCACGCTTCTTACCAGTAAAAGCTTCTTCAGGTGTACTCATGCCAAGTACTCTATGAGGACAATGGTTTTGCACATAAATCGCAGTGTTGCATGATTCCACCCACAAGTGCATCGGTAGGCCCTGGTCATGCAGCATCGCTCATGCAGCACCCACAATCATTTTGTTCTTCCTATCCACAACCCCATTCTGCTGTGGGTTATGAGGCGCTATGAGTTCTCTCTCGAATTCCTTCTTTGCTACAGAAGTCTTTGAATTTTCCCGAGATGTATTCACCACCATTATCGCTCCATAGAGCGTTCACTTGCTTCCTCGACTCCTTCTCCACCAATGCTTTACACTCACAGAACTTCAAGAATGTTTCTCTCTTCTTCTGCATGAATACGATCCAACATCTACGAGAATAGTCATAAAAAAATATAACATAATACCTATGTTTTGCTGTTGAAGCAACCGAGAAAGGTCCACACACGTCTGTGTGAATTCTCTCTACGATCACCGAAGCACGGTTCTCCTTCTCATGAAAGGTGGTCTTCACAAACTTACCCATAGTACATCCCTTGCATTGATATGACTACACAAGAGTACCCTTGGGAAGTCCAGTAGAAATCTACTGCAAAATCTTCAAAGCGCCATGGTGAAGATGACCCAATCTCCTGTGCCATAATTTGCCCTCATCCTGGCTCACCACTTCTTCTGCTTTTCCCACCATTGCAGTGCAGCCATCTACCTCCAGCTTGTAGAGATTCTTAACTCGAATCCATATCCTCTTGGTTTGACCCGTTGTTTTATGTTGAAGGAAGGATTTTCCCTCACTGAAAAAAACGTCAGAACCTTTGTCTTCCAACATTGCGACCAAGACCAAGTTCTTCTTCAGACCTGGAACATGCATAACATCTTTCAACAAGAATGGATTACCAGACTCCCTCTCAAAGGTAATGGTCCCAATGTTGTTCACACTATATCGACCATTTCGCCCATATCTATATGCATTTGAAGGTTCTTCTCCTCTAAGTCATTAAACAAATCCTTGTCTCTCGTCATATGGAAAGACGCACCACTATCAAGATACCACACCGATCCCATATATCTTGAAGCCAAGCATCTGATCAAAGAGAAATCAATTTCAAATTGCGAGGCTAAGGCCTCTCCAGCTGCAGCTCTAGCAGCCTTCTTGTTCTTCTTCTTCTATGGGCAGTTAGTGGCGAAATGCCCATGTTCGTGACAGTGAAAACACTTCACCTTGGACAAATCCTGCTTGTTGCCTTTTGCTTTGGATTTTGAAGGGAATTTCTTACCCTTCCCTTTCCTTGCTTTGGCAGCCAAAGCACAATTCCCTTCATATTCATTCTTCGATGAAGAGCCATCCCTGGTACCTCGCCTTATCTCCTCCTGCACAAGATCCAACCAATGTCGCTCCCATCCTGGCAGTTTCTCCCGTCCACTGATAGAGTCTTCGTATTTATGCCAACTCTTCCGAAGCCCAAGGAGAGCCAAGCTCACCAAGTCTTCATCATCAACAGTAATCCCCACACTTCCCAGTTCATCCCTACAGTGGACGAACTTCATGAGATATTTTGGAATACTGTCGCCCTTCTCCATTTTTATTTTTCTGAGCTTATCTTTCAGCGCCAACTTCCTCTGGTCGCTACTTCTTTGGAACAAATATGTCAAATCCTTCCACATTAAAAATGGAGTGGATTTCCTGTGAAGGCTGGACACAATATGGTCATTCACACCTTCCAACATAATTCTTCTTGTCTTTGCTACCTTCTTTTGCCATGCGTCAAGTAATGCAGCATTGCTAGATCCCGGCTTAGGAACATTGCTATTGATGAAATCCTTCAGTCCATTATCCTCCAGCACTGCCTCCATCCTATATTTCCAAGCTATGTAATTCGAGCTCCCATCAAGGGCATACTCCAATCACAACCCAATGAAATACATTTCAATGTATACTCAATTGTCGCACCAAGAATTTTATGCAACAAATTTGAATTGTCCACCAGCACAAACTCAACAATTCTTCACAATTGCAATCTTCAAGAATTAACACTTCTTTGATACCATGTATAAATTATATACAAGATGCATGCATATATCCAGATTCTCCTGATATAACAACATTTATCTTCTTTCTAAATACAAAATCCTTCCACTGTTAATCTTTTGCAGAAATTAAAATCAATTGCAAACACATGAAGCAATAAAAACAATCGCACATAACACAGTTATTTAACAGGAAAGCGTGAAGCTAAAAACCCAAACTATCATATATTATGTATCATGGAGATCATGTGACAATCTCATACAAATATTAGTGCATCAATCTCTCAGTACAATCAATCATCACACACTAATCAGAAGAAATCTGCAAATCCATGCACCGATTTCTTGCCACCTAATAGCCTGTCTCCACTACGCAATCTATGTTGAAGAATAGCTCTGAATGAATTCGAATTACCCTTGCCTTGACTGCGCAATCCTCATTGGCAACTCCAATGTGTGTGTGGTGAAATCAATGCATCATTATAGTCACAACAGATAGTCCATCTTGCCCTTTCACCTATCTCTCCACTGGGTCTCCACTGGAACTGCCATGCACTGTAGTTAATTGCTGTATTGTTCAGTTGATTAATGAGTTATAATTTGTGAATTAATTAACTAATTAATTCACTCCACTCTCACTAGTGTATTATTCAGTTATACTAGATACAAATAGCTCAACTGATTTTAACTCCAATAATTGAGTTAAACTTAATAACAACTCCATGAACTACTCTTCCAACTTTGTCATAACTTTTCCACTTCAGTTCTAACTGAGTCCTCCATGCATGAACCACCAGTAAACCCTAGGAATTGCGCAATTCCTTCAGCCCACTGATTTTTCAAATCTGTGCACTGAAACTAAGTGCTCCAAGAGAATAAGTTGTTGTTTATTTTCAGATTATTATTAAGAGCTAATAATAATCGACACCTCTATTTTTAGATCGAAGATCTATAAATAGACTTCGCCCAATATTCTAAAAATAGAACTTTATCTATTTTTCCAACTTGACCAACCATCCACAAACAACATCCTACAACTTCTGAAATATGATCACCATGTCTAAAAATAGACTTGCGCCAAAAATAGGCTGCGGGCCCACTTAGTGAAGGCGACTCATTTCACTAAGCTCATCATCTTATTGAATCTCAATAGCTAAGGGGATATTAAAGCAGGAAGAATGGGCTTAAGGTGATTCATCGTAATTGTAGACACAATTTTATATATAGCATTACATAAAGCTATAGGTCTAAAACCAGTAGGTTCGTTAGAATGATCATGCTTTGGAATTAACACAATAAAGGTGGAATTTAGGGCTGGATATACCTTTATAGTCTTGCACGATTCCTCCATTATTTACAATATGTATTTGCCTATGAATGGCCATGCTGCTAGGTAGAATTCGACTGTAAAACCATCTAGTCTAGGTGCTTTGTTTTTTGCTAGGCCTTGTACAACTTCTTCCACCTCTTCAAGCGTAATCTCTCGTAATAGTGCCAAATTATGTTCTCGACTAATATTATGGGGTAAGTATCAATTTATCCTTTCAATTACTTCTATTCTTTGTTGATCCGATTCCTTCAAGATATTGCTAAAATGTTCCACCGGAAAGGCCTCCATGTCTTGATGTTGGACCAACTCGTTTCCTCCTGAATCTTTAAGGGAGAAAATTCGGTTATGTTGTCGTCTCTGAATCATCGCCTTATGAAAAAAATTGGTGTTTCTGTCCCCTTCTCTTAGCCACTATATTCTGGATTTTTGTTTCCATAGAATTTCCTCCTACTTTCTCCATTCTTTTAGTTTACATAGAAGGTTTCCTTCCTCCATAAAAAGGATCTCTGATCTCCCTTGTAATATCATTTGTTGTTGTACTTGTTTCATATGAGCCTATAATTTTTCCTTATCTTGTTGTATGCGGATAAACTCTGTTTTATTCCATTTCTTTATTTTTTACTTTTAAGTCTTTTAATCGGATTTGGAAGGTATGAATCCTATTTCTTCCATGTATTTGGCTTGATTCCCACTGTCCCTTGGCTTTGACAATGAAGGTAGGATCCCTTTACCAGAACGTCTCAAATCTAAACGGTCTTTTCCTGTTGCAATACTTCATGTCTACCTATAGACATATCGGCTAGTGGTCTGATCCCAAACTAGGAAGGATTGAAGCTTCATAAAAAACATCGCTACTTATAAGAGCTTCTAACGCTAAAAAACTATCAATCCTTGACATTATTTTATGAACTCCTCCTCTTCTATTGTTTCAGGTATACTTACCATTGACTTTCGGTATGTCAACTAGGCACAAGTGTGTTAATATGTCCCTGAACATCTCCATATCTGGTTCTTCTCTTCGTATGCCTCATTTTTTCTCCTCCAAACTTTTGATCATATTAAAATCACCTCCTATAAGCCAGCACTTCTCATTATGTAGATTATTTAGCATTCCTATACTCTCAAGGAATGTTTCCTTTTCTCTTGGAATATGGGGGCGATAAACAGATGAAATTAGAATCCAATCATTCATCCCAATTTTCCTAAAACGATCGGTTATAATGCAAGGTAATCTTATCCATCCCTCTACCATAATATTTGTTGTATTCCACAGAATAGGTATGTTGCCCGAATTTCCTCTCGAATCTATGGCCACTTCTTCATATTTGGGTTTCAAAAACTTCAATATTTCCTCTAATCGTTGCCTCGAGACCTTGGTTTCCTGAGGGAGTACCACATGCAGCCTCTCTGTCTTCAATATTTCTTGTAGATATCTCTGCTTGCCCTTGTTGTTAAGGTCCCTCATATTCCAGTAGATAACTATCATTGGGAAAATTTGTGCAGTTGTTGGAATACCGCTAATAGCGGTATTACCCTACTCGAATTCACTAACATTTCACCAACCATTTGAATAGATTCCCACAAATTCTTTCTACCCCTCTTATTTCCTCCTTTAGATTGAGTGCTAGGTTCCTGAGAGTTTCCTTTTTGTGAGCTCAAAGTCTCTTCCATTTCTGTTTGTCTATGTTCTTGGGAGGTCATGTATTGTTCAAATGTTTCTTTTCACAACTTCTTTTGGTCTTTTGGTATGAAATTGTCACCTAGTCCATTCTTGCAGCAATTTATTTAATGCCACCTCTTCCGTGCTTAACTCATCCTTGGTTGTATCCACTTCCATCGTCGATTGTTCAACCATTTGAGATTGACCTTCCTTATCTGTCGGTTTCGATTAAGCCTTTCTTTTAGCTTTCATGGCTTTTTGGGTTATGTTTCCTTGACCTTCTTCAATAGACCGTTCAACTTCTTTCGAGCTTTCTCCCACTTCTTGCAATATTTCGTACCTTTTATTATTACTCCTCTGCTTAGTTGGGATATTGGTCTAGTTTGTATGTGATTTATTTTTCTTTCTCCTACTGGTAACTATCTTGAACCCATCATATTTCTTGGTGGATCCTCCTCCTCCATCCGGTTGCTTCCATTCCATCTGGTCTGGATTATTGAGAGAGCAAGTTTTAAATAAGTGGCCATTCATGGCATCGCCGAAAACGAAATGGAATATGTCCATAGTCATGAAGCTGCTGCTAGACTTCTCCTTCATATTCAAATTATATTGATTCTGGTAAAGGCTCTGTTATATTCATGTAAACACAGATGCGGGAAAAAAAAGTATAACTTCCTCAATGGGGTTGGGGGGGATGGGGTTCTGTTATTTTCACATTTATACCAAGAGAGTTTCCAATGTCTTCAAGTATTTCTGGGTCCCAGAAGTTGACATGCAATGCAAAGAGCCTCACCCATACTGGTGCTGCCAGAAATTGTTCTTGATCACGGTTATAGTATTTTTCCCATTACCTTAAGAATAACCCAAAATTATAGTAGAAATATGGGACTTCCTCAAAGATTCTTTCTTTATATATGAGGCTGGTGAAGATCACTGTAAAAATCCTCTTGCCCCAAATTTCAGATCTATATGGCCATTCAGTTGCCATTTTAACTGTATCCATTTGATTAAATCCTTCTTAGTCACCTAGATGCCTATAAATTTATAGGCTAAAGCATGATCCTTCATATAGCTTTGATACTGGTCTGATTTGTTTGCCGAAATGGTAAAGCGTGGCTTCTTTGTGGCTTTTGGCAGGCATTGGCCTCTGGTATTCGCATGCCATTGGGCTCCTAAAAGAGGTCCTAGGTTATAGCTGACACCTCCTTGGGATCCTGACTGCTTACCACTATACTCCTCTTCCATTACATTTCGGTACAAGGGGATATCATCCCCCCTGACGATGTTGCCATGCTGCCGCTCAGAACTGTCACAGAGCCGTCTGCTCCTTGCCTCAAATCCAACGCTGTCATATTTTCAGTTATCTCCAAACCCTAGTCGCTCGCTCGGCTCCATCACTCAAATCTACTTTTCGAAGATACCATGAATCCAACTTGCAAAAACTTAATAGAGCAAGAGGAAGAGAGATTATTTATCAATGAATCTCGGATCACATGTTTTAACCATATCGAAGGGAAATGGATAATAATGATGGTATTGCCGAACTGAACCAACTCGACAAATTTTTTAATTATTCATCCCAATTCAAGCAAACTTGGTAACTATGACTTATACATGTCAATTTCATTATTACAAATTTATTTTTTTTAAATTCTTTAGTATTTTATTTCATATAGGTTTTTGATAGAATTTTAAGTTTTCCACATTTTGTTTATTATTTTATTTATAATAATTGTTTTTCAAATACATATAAATATTTATTTATGATTAATTGTTTTTTAAATACATTTAAAGTGGTTGATTTGAGTGTACTTTAATTTCCATTAGATTTAGTTTCAAATTTCATAAAAAAAGATTTGAGAATGTAAAGTAATGGAAGAATTAAATTAATAAAAAACATTCAAGCTAGACAAAGTTTCATACAATCTTAATGGTATTATTTTATTTATAACTTTAATTTAAACTCAAATTATATATATATATATATATATATATACAACTGTGATTCGAGGGTTTTGTTTTTTGAAATGGATATTTATTTTATATTTAAAAAAATCAATTTTTATATCTTTTTAATTTTTTAATTTAAATTATTTAAAATTAATTAAAATTATAGCTATTATTAATCATATACAGCTAATTTATGCACATCCCATTGTCATTTCATTTGTGATACCTCCCAACACCGATTCCTTCCCATCTCGGTGCCTATGCCCCAAGAATAATGAGTACAACAATTGGTATATAGTTGCTCTATATCAATTAAAATTATTGTTTTTAACGCATAATATTTAATATTTGCAATCATATTAATTTAAAATGATTTTTTATTAAGTTTAAATAAAAAATATTATTTATTTTTAAAATAAAATTTATTAAAAAAACTATATAATAAAATTTGAAAATTTTTAATAACGTGTTTACTCAAAATAAAAATAAAAAAACAAAAAATCAAAATAAAAATAAAAAACAAAAAATCAACATATTGATATTTAAAAATATTTATTAACTTATTCACTAATTAACACAAACATATAAAACAAGTTCGCGTTGCACACAACATACCTTCCTAATAAAAGCTTGTATATTAAATTGGATTTAAGTAATAAGCTAAGGGGATTGAGCAAGTTCACGTGAATCAAAGAGGGTTTCATATTGAGATCGAAACTAGCCCCGCCTCTAATTTGATTTGAGATCTACAAGCCTACAAGAGAGACCCCTGAGGCAGATGACATGATGAATTAAACTTTTTCTTTTTGCATTTCAACCTTATAGTTGGATTTACTAAGTTACTGCTGCAATAAAAGAATAAATGAGATGTATACGTCTTACATAATGGATCCAAATTTAAAACCAAAGCATTGTTGTAATAAAGAAAAATAAACGTGATGTATGCTTCTTACCTAATGGATCTAAATTAAAAATAAAAGCATTGCCGCAATATAAATAAATAAATTCAATGCACGCTTTTTAAATAATGTGTTAGCTTAATATCGATTCTAAAATGTGGAATAAATACTTTAAAAGAATCGAAAAATAAATAAATATAAATTTATGCCCAATAAATCATATCTCCAGCCATTGATGCTGCTCACAATGTATTTTGTATGCAAAATGCTGGTAGCAATCCGATGATCTTCACACAAGCAAAAGAAAAGGAATACAGAAAATCTGTAGGGACTTCCAAGCTCTTCTCACTCTAGCTTGATGGTGTAAAATTGAAAGGGATTGAGTTAGTGAGCTTGGGGACTAAACATAAATATTTATAGCCAAGCTTCCATCAAGCTTCTGTTGGCTATGTGTCAAGTGTTCCACAAATCATGTTAGAGAACTGCAGTGGGAGTAATGGACCACTTCAAAAGCTCTCAACAAGAAATTAATTAACTGCGGTTTATTTCTGTAATTTAAGGAAATTATTGCAATTGGTTTCCATAAATTAAGGAAATCATTGCAGTTGGTTTTCCAGAAATAATTACTGCAGTTATTTCCAAAAATAACTAGGAGAGGGAGCGTAACATTCTACCACTTGGTCCATACTTCCAAACTTAATGTCTCATCTTAAAACCCATTGATAATCTGTATTAAGTAATAGATACATGAATCATGGCGATAAGTCCTCTAATGACGAGTATTATCTTCCATGTATTACTATGTATTTATTTCTATTAAAATTTATGTGGCAAAAATTTCTTAATGAATAAACCCTATGTTTATTCTTGGTCCTACACAGATGAATTCTCTCAAATCAAATTAAGGTGCACATAAATATGAGAAAAACATCACAATAATTAAGAATTTCATTAAAAATAACATTTTTCATACAATGAGAAACTACATAATGGAACCAAGTCCCATATTTATTACATGATCCTTGAATTTAAATGGTGGCATGCCCTTAGTCAAAGGATCAACGATCATCAACTCAGTGATAACGTGCTCAATGACCACTTTCTTTTCTTTAACACGTTCCCTTATAGCTAAATACTTAATGTCGATGTGTTTATTTCGACTCCCACTTTTGTTGTTCTTAGCCATAAAAATAGCAGCTGAATTGTTGCGATATATTATCAATGGCTTAGAGATAGAATCCATAATTCTAAGCCCAAAAATGAAACTCTTAAGCCATACACCATGTAAATTAGCCTCAAAACAAGAGACGAACTCAGATTCCATAGTGGAAGTGGCAATCAAAGTTTTCTTGGCACTCCTCCATGATACAGCTCCACTGGCCATCATAAAAATGTATCCTGATGTTGATTTGTGTGAATCAACACATCCTGCAAAGTCAAAATCTGAGTAGCCAATTACTTCCAAATTTTCCATCTGTCTATACATAAGCATGTAGTTTTTGGTTCCTTGAAGGTACCTCATTACTTTCTTTGTAGCTCTCCAGTGGTCTAAACCTGGATCACTCTGATATCGTCCCAACATTCCCACAACAAATGCAATGTCAGTGCTTGTGCAGACTTGAGCATACATTAGCCTTCCAACAGCAGAAGCATATGGAATGTTCTTCATTTGTTCTCTTTCAAAGTCGTTCTTCGGGCATTGGTTCAAATTGAACCTATCACCCTTCACAATGGGAGCGACACTTGGTGAACAATCCTTCATGTGAAATCTCTCTAAAATTTTATTAACATAGGTTTCCTGAGACAGACCCAAGATGCCTTGAAATCTGTCTCTATGGATCTTAATGTCAATGACATAAGATTCCCCACCCATATCCTTCATATCGAAATTTTGAGAGAGGAATTGTTTCACCTCATGCAGCAAACCCTTATCATTGGTTGCTAGCAAAATATCATCCACATATAAAACAAGAAAACAGATTTTACTCCCACTCACTTTCAGGTATATACATTCATCCATAATGTTTTCTACAAAACCGAAAGAAGAAATTACATTATGAAATTTCAAATACCATTGGCAGGATGCTTGTTTTAAACCATATAATGATTTCTTGAGTTTGCAAACCAATTTCTCACCATCACTAGAGGAGAATCCTTCAGGTTGTTTCATGTAAACCTCCTCCTCTAGATCTCCATTAAGAAATGTCATTTTCACATCCATTTGGTGAAACTCTAAGTCAAAATGGGCTACTAATGCCATAATAACACGCAAGGAATCTTTCTTAGATACAGAAGAGAAAGTCTCCGTGTAATCGATCCCTTCTTTCTGAGTGAATCCCTTTGCAACAAGTCTTGCCTTGTATCTCTCAATGTTGCCCAATGAGTCTTTATTTGTCTTAAAGAACCATTTACATTCAATGGCTTTTGTACCATTAGGAAACTCAACAAGATCCCAGACTTCATTACTCTTCATAGAATTCATCTCTTCCTTCATGGCATCATACCATAATTCTGATTCTTTGCAACTCATGGCTTGTGAAAAGGACTCGAGATCATTTTCGGCTCCAATGTTGTAGTTAGATTCTTGCAGATACACAAAATAATCATCAGGAATTGCTGATCTCTTTGGTCTAGTAGATCTTCTTAATTTTGTACCACCATCGTCCTGAGAAGTATGTGGTTCAAATCGTTGTTCAAAAATTCTTGGCAATTCTTGAACTATCTGATCTACTGGAATGTCGTCAGAAGCTTGTGGAACTTCAACAATTGGTTGTTCAACACTAGTTTGAACTTGAGGGGTGCTCTTAACAATAACCAATCTATCACTTGAGGTGGAAGGTTGATATTTTGAATGATCCTTCTCAGAAACTATGTTCCTGGTTTGATCGCTCCCACTGATCAAGTCATTTTCAAGAAACTTTGCATTTCTTGATTCCACAATCCTAGTGCTATGAGATGGACAGTAAAATATTTAACCTTTAGACATTTCAACATATCCAATGAAATACCCACTAATGGTCATTGGGTCCAACTTCTTCTCTTGTGGATTATATATTCTCACTTCATACGGGCATCCCCAAACGCGCATATGTCGCAAACTCGGTTTCCAACCTTTCCATAATTCAAATGGCATTTTAGAAACAACCTTGGTTGGAAATCAGTTTAATATATACACTGCCGTCTTAAGTGCTTCAGTCCACAAGAATTGAGGAATATTGGAGCTGCTAAGCATACTCCGCACCATGTCCAATAATGTTCGGTTTCTTCTTTCTGCTACACCATTCTGGACGGGTGAACTAGGCATGGTGTATTGGGCAACAATCCCATGCTCTTGAATAAATTTTGCGAATGGCCCAGGTGCTTGTTCATCTTCTGTGTATCTACCATAATATTCTCCACCTCTATCTCATCTCACGATTTTAATTTGCTTGCCGCATTGTTTTTCTACTTCAGCCTTAAATATCTTAAAGGCATCTAATGCTTCGCTCTTTTTATGAAGCATGTAGAGATACATATATCGTGAGTAATCATCTATAAAAGAGATGAAGTATCTCTGACCATATGAGTCCATGTCTGGACTACATATATCAGTATGTATGATCTCTAATATGTCTGAAGTCCTTTTGGCACCTTTCTTTGACTTGTTGGTCTGCTTTCCCTTTATGCAGTCCACACAAGTCTCAAAATCAGTAAAATCCAGAGTATTAAGTACCCCTTCAATTACCAATCTTTTAATTCTTTCTATGGAGATATGACCTAGTCTCCTGTGCCATAATTTAGAGGAATTTTCATTAATAACACATCTTTTAGTGCCTGTGTGAACATGTATTGAATCATAAGTGACATTTTTTTGTAAATTAATGCAGTAAATACCATTAGAAAAAATACCATTCCCAACACAATTAGATTTATGAAATAAGCTGAAGGATGTTTCTGAAAATTTAAAGGAATATCCAAAAGGTACAAGCCTTGAAACTGAAATCAGTTTCTAGAAAAACTTGGTACATAAAAAGTATTTTCTAATTCTAAAACAAAGCCACTACTTAAAGTTAAATAGCATGTTCCTATAGCTTCCACATGCGAGCCCATCTTGTTTCCTGATAAGATGCTTTGCTCACTGCCCACTGGCTTCCTTAGGTTTTGCAAATCCTACAAGGAATTCGAAATGTGAATTGTTGATCCAGAATCAATCCACCAGGTGTTAATATTGACATTAACCATCTTAGATTCATAAAAAACAAACGAGATTGGATTACCTTTGTCCGCAAGCCATTTTTGAAATTTGGCGCATTCCTTCTTCATGTGTCCCTTCTTTTTACAGAAGAAACACTTGGAATCCTTCTTGATATCATATTGAGGAGGTATTTTACTTTTCCCTTTCCGATTGGCTTGATATTTCCCCTTTCCTCGCGTTGCCAGCATTGCAATTTCTCCCATTTCCATCACCAGTCTCTCTTCCTCTTGAACACACATGGTCATGAGTTCATTAATTGACCATTTATCCTTATGTGTGTTGTATGAGATTTTGAAGGGTCCATATTGGTGCGGAAGGGTGTTCAGGATGTAGTGCACTAGGAAATACTCTGATATTTCAACCTCGAGTTTCTTCAATTGGGCCACAGTGTCCCTCATTTGCATGATGTGCTCGCGCACACCTTTTACATTGGTGAGCCTTAGGGATGAGAACTTCATAATTAGGTTACTTGCTAGTGCCTTGTTTGAAGTGACGAGTTGATCATCAATGGCTTTCAACAAGTCTCGAACCTTTTCATGTTGTTCAATGGAACCATGAATACCAGCTGAAATTTCAGTCTTAATGAACATCACACTTAGGCGATTAGATCGTTCCCATCGTTCATAAAGCATGATGTCCGCTGCAGTGATGGTATTATTGAGTGTTGGTGGTTCATATTTTCTAATAGCATAGTCTATGTCCATCCACCCCAAATGAAGGAGAACTCTCTCCTTCCAGACCTTATAGTTATCTCCCTTAAGTTCAGGGATATCAGTACGAATTTCAGAGAAATTTGCAGGTAGTACAACTGCATAAAATTAAAGATCACATGCTTATGTTAAAGTTGAGGCCTAAATAAAATTTCATGCTTTACCAATGTAAATCATGCTTAAAATTGAATCTAATGGTCCATAAAAATTGTCTGTGGACTAAATTTTCAATTCAAGCAGATTCAATTATTCTTTATGATAGAATTTATCAAATTATTCACTTAATTCATAATTCTAAGGGTATATTATGATTATAATTTGATATAAATTCTATCTTAGTTTTGAACTTTATGATAAAACTATTAATTCTTAACCCCTGTGGGTAAGTTATGAATATTTTATCCTAATTAATTATATAAATATATCAAAAATTCATGTGGGATAAAATTTATTATATTTAGTATAATTAATTACAATTAATGTATAAATATTCTTTATGTGATCCTAATCAATCATAATATATAATTTTATTTAATTAGAGATGTTGTGGCTATTCTCTAATCAATCAAAATTATATGGGTCACTAGACATTTTTTATTTATTTTTTACATAAAAATAAATTAACTTGATATGAGAATAATGATAATTTGCATAAATAAAACTATAAAATTTATGCATAACATTTAACGATTGGTCTTGTATACTCATCCAAAATAGCATGTTTTAATTAGAACATAAATAATTAATTCATGCAAATTAAATACGAGCATATTTTCCAAATTGCATGTAATTAAACTAAATAAATATTATAAGCATAAAAATTGAGCAGAAATTAGACATATTTCCAAATAAAAGCTTTAATTAAGAAAATTCTCAAAATATGACATTTTAGCCAAAATATGTCTATAATCACCAAGGAAGAGATAAAAAATGCTATGATACCAAATGTTAGTTTAATATCGATTCTAAAATGTGGAATAAATACTTTAAAAGAATCGGAAAAAAAATAAATAAATAAATAAATAAATAAAAATAAATAAATAAATAAATAAAAATAAAAATAAATAAAAATAAATAAAAATAAATAAAATTAATGCCCAATAAATCATACCTCCAGTCATTGATGCTGCTCACAATGTATTTTTTATGCAAAATGCTGGTAGCAATCTGACAGTCTTCACACAAGAAAAATAAAAGGAATACAAAAAATCTGTAGGGATTTCCAAGCTCTTCTCACTCTAGCTTGATGGTGTAAAACTGAAAGGGATTGAGTAAGTGAGCTTGGGGACCAAACAAAAATATTTATAGCCAAGCTTCTGTTGGCTATGTGTCAAGTGTTCCACAAATCATGGTAGAGAACTGCAGTAGGAGTAATGGACCACTTCAGAAGCTCTCAACAAGAAATTAATTAACTTCAGTTGATTTCCGTAATTTAAGGAAATTACTACAGTTGGTTTCCATAAATTAAGGAAATCAATGCAATTGGTTTTCCAAAAATAATTACTGCAATTATTTCCAGAAATAACTGGGGGAGGGACCATAACATAATGAACCCAAATTAAGAACAAAACCATTCACGATATAGTGTTTTATTTTAGTTCTGTTTAGTATCTAAATACAAGCACATTGCTATAACAGTGATGTATACTTCTTATGTAATGGATCCAAAATTAAAACCAAACCATTGCTGCAATAAAGAAAAATTTATGTGATGTATGCTTCTTACCTAATAGATTTAAATTAAAAATCAAAGCATTGCCCAATAAAAATAAATAAATAAATGAGATGTATGTTTTTTAAATAATGAATCCAAATTTAGAACAAACCCATTCACGATACGTGTTTTATTTTATTTCTGTTTAGAATTTAAATGAGGAAATACAAGAACATCACTATGACAACTTTTAATATAAATATACAGGGAAAAGCCACAATATCCATCGCGCGATCACACTTTCAATGAAATACATCCATTACCAATTGACTGAGGTATAATCAATTGGGTGAAGTAGAAAACAATGTGTTGTTGGACGATATGCTTGGAAGCACAATCTCTGAGATGTTCTAATGCTTTGAAAGTTCAGTTATGGATCCTTAATGCAGGGTATATGCCATCAAATTTTTAAAGTTCAGTTATGGGATCCTGAATGCAGGCTATATGCCATCAAGTTGAAAAGTTCAGTTTCTTTTCTGGATGTAATGCAGGTATATACTGTCAAATTTTTAAGTTCGATTATGGGATCTGAATTTAGGCTATATACCATCAAATTTTAGAAAATCTACTTTTATAGTTTTCTGCTTAGTGATTGCAATCCATGTCCTTTATTTATCTGAATATTACGTATCATATTTGTTGCTTTGGTCATTAGTAATGTATGGGTGGAAGTATGTGAACCCTTGTCACTATACATTTTATAAACCATTGCTACTCTGAGGTTGGGGCAAAGTTAACACATATTATGTTTACTAATAATATTTCAGAGAATTTTGATAGTCCCCCTTGAAAAGTTTCTCGATAGGATAGGAAAATCATCTGGAATCCAAAACAACTAGGCATACAAAGAAATTTATGAATCTTATTTACACCTCTTTGTCTAACATGTATATTTGAGAAAATATTATGTGTGTACTAATAATATTATTTTAATATTGAAAAATTATGTGAGAGATTTTTTTTCTTTGACTATGCTTATAGTTCTGGGGGGATGGTTGACATGCAAAAGAGACAATTCAGTTCACTGGAATGGTTTGATGCTAACAAACCTTTCCCTGCCCTACGTCTACTGAGTACAACGCACGTGTTCACACAAAGATAATAAAATGAGGTGTGGGCATGCACATGTGGAAAAACACACCACACACAGAAATAACCATCTCCCTACATATTTATCCAAACTCACTAACATTAGGTTCTTCTTTACATTCACTCCATACCTCAGCTAAATGGTTCTAGTAACTCAAGCCAGGCTCTGACATTCGGATCTTTCTCTGTCACGATACCTCTTTTCTGCCTGATTCTTCCTAGTAAAAGCTGGACTAATGGGTTTACGAGAAGGTGCCTTGACTTATATTCAGTCCATTCTTGAGTTCTACTCTCTTTTTTTTCTCGTCATCTTATATTGAATCCATTCTACCCTGCTCTGTTCATATCATCTTAGATTGAATCCATTGCCTTGTCTGCTATATTTTTCCATTCTCATTTTATTCTTTAAAATTCTCATTTGGGCCCCAAGCAAAGGCACACTACGAAAGCTTATGAGTTTCAGTTTAATTAGGTTTGTAGGAAATACTCGTTACATTAGGCATTTACGAGGCATTAGTATTTTTTCAATGGCCTTTGTGGAAAGTTAAAGAGGTTGGGAAAATGTATGAATTCAAATGTTAGCTCTCTATACTTTAGAAGATTAAGTGGTTGAAAAGGTGAAAACAATTTTCTTGAATCTATGACTACAATGTAATTTAATGGACTACTCCTTTTGTAACTTAATGAAATAATAGCTATTGTATTTAATTATTTAATTATTTTCAAACAAATTATATAATGTTTAGTTATTTGACAAGTGATTTTATTTGAGTGTAGGGTGTTTTTGGACACATGGTGAGTATTTTGAAGATATGAGAGTTCACGCTAATAAAGCATGGAGTTATTTACTCTTTTTTCAATCACCTTTGTGGATATGATGAATTTACTTGTTACTTCACTTTGTCAATTCGTTGCATTCTGACTTGCACATAAAAGATTCCACATCATCCCGATTCATCCCTTTACGGGGTAATTATTTCTTGGAGAAAAAGCCCAGAAATATAGATGTATATATTTACAGATCATTATGGATAATTTAATGTCTTTATATTTTTTATCTTTTTTGCTTAATTTGTTTTTATACTTATTCATTTTTAATTTGCAATATAACTAGATTGCACATTGTGTATTTCAGCTTTGTTTGTGTGCAATAACAATATATTTTCTGGCAAGGATCAGACTGTCTTGGACATAAGCCTTTTCCATGCTTAATTTGTTTCAACTAATCTTCTTGCAAAGGAGAGGGAACCAGGGAATTGGACATAAAGGATGATGACCTACCTTCTTTGTGGTGGGTTTAGTTCATTTTTAGTTTTATTGTACCTTCAAATGTGAGAAGTGTTTGTTTTATCTCATGCAGATATTGTCTTGAGGGAACAACATAGGTATTTATAAATTTTATTGTCATCTCATTTTCTAAATGAGCGTTATAGAAAGTGTTGTTCTTTGAAGATTGATTGTTCCCTTCTGGACTGTAGCACAATCTACAAAGCTCTCAAATGCATGAATGGGACAGTTAGGAGGATGGAAATGAAAACAATTCAAATAAATGAAAACAGATATATGTGGGAACATCAGAGGTACATCTAGGTACTGAAACACCAAAGTTTAGAGATGAGCTAATTCAGATAAATGGTTCTATATTAATGTGGGGTGGTAGAAACTAATTAGAATAAATATAAATAGTTCTATATTAAATATGGGAACATACGGTAAATAGTTATATATTAAATACAGAAACATAGGCAGTAGAATATTTTTTTTTTTTATTTACCGAGATATGACAACATGAAGTAGTAAGAATGATTCTTATTACCACTTCTTGTGTGTGTGTTTATTTAGTTGGTGTTGCTTGATTTTATTTCAATGCTAAATTTCATCAACATTAAATTCTTGCTTATAACCAGATAACAATATCGGTAGGAGTGTCTCCTCAGGAGCATTAAATAAAATAATGTTAGGCGGTACACGGAGTTCGAGAATGTTGCCCGACTTCTTCGGGTGAGATGTAAACTGAAACCTTCTGCCAGAACATGCTTACTCTAGGTATGTCATTTTTGCTCTTGGCACCAAATGTTGATTCAATTCTGTCCAATAAATGACAGTAGACATTGAATATGAAGAGAATTTGAGAAGGATACAATTAGCAAGGTGTTAAGACCTAACTTGGATATGTGGGCAAAAACACCAGCAGTGTGGGAAAAGAATGTGGAGAGCGAGATTGTAGGAAAAACAATGTGATGCAGGAAAAACATGGTAGCTATGGTAAAATGTCAGAACATGCTTATGAAGTGTAGCTTGCCAAATAGTGCTGGAAAATAGTATGAGGAAAAGGAGGAAATATTGAGGAGGCAGGCCAAGCACGTTATGAAGTGGGAAGTCTGAGCAACGGTGAGGTTAGAAAGGTGTAACCAGCAGACAGGCTACAACTGACCAAACGAGAGGTTAAGAACATAGCCCAAAGATATGGTTGAAAAAGTCGCAAGGTTGCCGTACTTCAGATTTCTAAAAAAGGCCAAAAACGTTTTAAGCATATGGTGGAGAAGTGTTAACATGTTGGAGAACGTGTTAACGTGTTGGAGAGAAGAAACGGTGAAGATTGTGGAAGGTGTTCATGGAGAGAAATGGGTGGAAGGTGTAATTAATGGTGATAGGTGTAAGTAGGAGTTAGTCAGTTGATTAGGAGTTGATGATTTTGATTAGGATTAATTGGAAAATCCATATATGATATAAAATATTTTTTTCAAACCATTTGTAAGACATAAAATCAATAAGCGGATGTACAATATGATTGGTACTTATTAACAAATTCTACTTTCTTGAGCTTTATTCCATGCTTATTCTAACTTTATTATTTTTCGACCATTTGTAAGACATAAAATGTCACGAATTAATACTATAATGAGGTGCCATTAGTCCTAAAGTCCTAACGGAGCTTCCTTTGGGTTTATTTCATGCTTATTCTAACTTTAATAGATGGCTTGGTTACAAATTATTTTATAATATTAAGGCTCTATGTGATGCCCAAATCAAAAACGATTTAACAAATTGTTTTAAATTATTATTAAAACATAAACAAATTTAAAACTTTGATTAAGTTGTATATATATAAAAATAGTTCAACTCAAATTAATACAGGTCAGCACTTTCTATTATAACTATATACTGCATAAGTAATTATAATAAAACCCGAGTAATAATATTATAATTTTGTTTCTCTCGAAACAATTATATTCACATATATACTACCACGATTATAATATTTTAAGGATATAATTTTATGTTAAGAAGTATAATTTTTTCGCTTTAGTTAGTTGTATATAAGAAAATAATCAACTCAAAAACATTAGCAAATTGTACCTTTAATTATTATTAAAATATAAAATTTTAAACCTTTGGTTCAGTTGTATATATAAAAACTAATTCCAACTCGATTAATATGATCAACTCACTGTGATATTATATATACATGAAAGAGCGAGATATATAATAAAATAAATAAATAATATTATAATTTCATTGATTATATGAAACCATTATATATATATATATATATATATATATATATATATATATATATATATATATATATATATATATATATATATATATATATTTAAACATAAATATGCACAGTAAAATTAGAATTTAATGTTCTGTTCTCCCCGTATATTTACTTACATACATTATATTATAGCTATAAATATAATAAAAATATCCCTTTCGCTTATGTGATGTAACTAATTGTGCTTGAAGGCTATATATAAAAATTACATTAAAGAAAAAAATAAAAAATATAATAGCGTAATATTGAATATAGAGTCAATCAATTTTCATAAAACCTATCATACCAACATTACTGGTTTCTTTGGTTTCTGTTTTTATCAATTGTGCTTGAAGTATATTAATTATTTAATTTGGTTATGTATGATATGGGTATTTTCAATTTTGTTATCTGGTGCACAAATTTTTTTATATGAGTATTTAAGTTATTAATGCTGAGGTAAGCTAATTTACTTTTAAAGTTTATTTAAACTTGGATTGTACTTTTGATTTATCATACGAAAAATCAAATTCTTAAAATGTAAATATTTTAATATTAATCAAAATTATTGAATGTAATAATATTAATATTTATAAGTTTATAATAATAATATAATATTAGATTTAATAATAATAATAATATTATTATTATATTTAATAATATTTTTATATCACATCAAATAAATTTATAATAAAATTGCATCACGTCGTATTTTTAAAAATTAAAACTTTGATATCAAAATATTTATGTTTTTAAAGATTTTAATATATTTATAGGATATGGTTTTCTTTTTTAAAAATTAATTTTATATATTTAATTAAAAAAATATTAAAGTATTTTGGAGTGGTTATATTCATTGTGTTGAATTGTTGTACGTTTTTTTATGTACATTTGTTATTTTCATTTTTGTTTTGATTGTGAACCTTTTCTTCTTTGTGGAACTTGACTTACTTTACATCCCTTCTAATGGGTTCTAGAATCGCCTCAACCAAAGTTGAGGTTCAATTTTATATTTTAGTTTTAATTAGAGGATTTTGGGTTCATTTAACATTCATCCGTTGATTTTTTTAATTACCTAGTTACGATTAGTGCAAATCCCAATTATGATAATAATATACCTTTGGTAATAACGATCAATTCAAATTATTGTAACAGATTTACTCACAAGGAATATAAATGCGGAACACAAACCATGGGTGGTAAGAGGAGGAGGTGGTATTCTATAGCCTGAAAGAAATTAAGTCAAGAAATATCCAAGGATTAGGACAAATGACAAATAACCAAAAAAAATGCATGCGTTTTTACAAGGCTTAACATTGGCTACAACAACACAGTACTCACTTTATTAGATTTTGGGGGACTCACTCATGTTTATGTGATACTATACCCAATAGACCTCACAAGGGATAAATATCTCAGTCTTTACAATAGAATAGAGCTTATGAATAACATTCCCAAACAAAAATTAGTTCATATTCTCTGACAACGTATTGAGAATTATGATAATTAGCCTGAAATCTTTATACATAGAGGTAGAGAAATTAATGAACCTCACCCAGGATAATCATCTAGAAGTCTTCTAAAATGAGGTAAGGCTTATAGGTAACATTCCAAACAAAAAGTATTTTCTATTCTCAAACAATGTAGCGAGTATGATAATTGTACAAATCATGCTTGCCACCTTCGAGTAGAGAAATTAAAGAGTGAATGGAGAATTGGGGTGGGGAATGCACCTAGTGTTTTACAAGGTTGGAGTTCTATTTTAGCAACTCAAAATATAAATGATAGGTATCCTTATTAATTTTCAGAAACTAAGATGTGAAATCATGGTATTCAAGAATGAAAAGAGACAGTATCTGGCCTCCAAGTACACTAATTTAGAACAAGTCAGTAGTCTAGAAGTAAAGAGGAAGAGGTATGGGGTGGGAATACTACCCTAGTTTTAACCCGAGTTGGAGCTAGGTTAGACTCTCATTGTATAAATATTAATGATAATTTATCACTCATTAGATTTCAACTAAGTGTTCAAATCATAGTGTAGGGAATGAAGAAAGGAACAACTAAGTGCTCAAATATAAATGAGAAATTAATCATGTGGTTTGCTATTAAATTATAAAATCATAGTATGGATGAAGGAAGAACTAAGTGCTCAAAATCATGGTATATTGAATGAAGGAAGGTGGTGTAAAGCATGGTATAAGGAATGAAGGAAGAAATTATATTAAGAAATGGGAAGGAAGGCCAACGGTTTGTGTTGAAGCCTTATTTAGTTCATAGCATGCAAACACCATGCACATACAGCACGACATGAGATTGAAACCATATGTGAAGGATCGGTATACTTGGGACACCACAGGACAATCCCTCACAATGATGATGACTCTCATAAAGGAAAGCATTTCTGATTTGTAATGTCATCGTTACGAAGGAAATTGGGATAATAATGAAATTGATGGAAAGCAGAGTTCCATGATGGGCAGTTGACTTTTATTGATCACCTGGGGTCAGTCTCATGGAAATATATACTGATAAACCAATGTTAGCTTGAAAGAGTGAGCCCTGCTTGAACATCTGGAAAATATTTGAGGCATAAGTTCTGCATTACTTTCTTTAAAAAATAAAAACTGTTGTTGCATCTAACTGGGGTTTGTAGGCATAGGTTGGTTCGAACTTGGCCCTCGCTCGGAAACCCACAGTTACGTTCCCCTAGGTCTAAAAATAATGATAGAGGTGTGTGATGTTACTCCAATTCCTTAAGCACAAACAAAGCCCTGTATTTCCATTCAAAACCACCGACTCTGTGATATACTGGGCGATAGGAATGTCCAAATAATTGGCAAGTTCCTTGGAGCATGCTCAGTGTAGTAACCCTAGTGAACCATGTTTATTATGGAATGGCTAAATAAAGGAACCTCATCTGTGTAGGCTATGAGGGTTCCTTGTAACTAATTATTGAAATGTTTGTGCGGTTATCGTGCTTACAGGCCAGCGTGGTGCGACCTACCCATTTGTCCCACGTGTTGGAGCAATGCACTATAGGGTGAACACAGTGAACATATCTCTGTGTAGACACCCCACAAGGATTCACTCAATAAACCTCTAACATCAATTACCCAATCACTGTATTAAAAATACCTATCATTTTGCAACACATAGTATTGAGGAAAAATACTGAAATACACTTTTTAACCCCCTATAAATATTATTTCTTCCCAATTTAAAAATCCCTTGCCTTTACTATGGTGTGGTATCATTTTTATTATTTTTTATACCCCTTTATATTTTTTCATTAACTTTAGACTGAATTTTTTATCACTTGCCAATAAAAACCCTTTATCATATATGCTCCAGCAATATATTGTATAATTTTCTTGTTATATATCCCCCAATATGATTTATTATTATATTTAATATCACCAAAGTTAAACCCCTGACAGCCTACCATGATATAATTATTCCAAGGTAACAAAAAGACCATTTACGGACACCTCTTATTAATTACTTTGGTTTAGGGAGATAAGTGGGAATCTCTAAATGCATTGAATATAGTGACAGGCATAATGACAAACATATAATCTTAGTATAAACGATACTGGAATAAGAATAGTAATAATATATTTATTATATACTGATTTTACAAATTTTTTTCAACTTTTGTTACATGAATTTTGCGACTTTACATAAAAATATATTAAATATTGAAGAAACTGTTTGTTCTGCTGAAAATAAATATTAAAAATAGTCAATCAAGGGACATGAGGAAAGAACTCAATTTTACCACATGCATATAATACAGTGAGCAAGACTCGAGAATGCGTAATCTCATCACCTGCAAATATATTAAAAAAATCTAAAGACTATTTAGTATACTAAAATGTAGGTGTTTGTACAGGCAGTATTTGTTTTCGTTACTACATAACCCTAAGGGTGTGGTAATTTATAGGATGATTTACACTTATGGTACCTCTACTTGTATTCTTTATGAATACCATTCAATTAAAACAACTTTGTTCTATTGTTGAAAACTCTAGATACAATTTACTTTTTAACAATAAAACACTCTTATTGGCAAAACACTACCACACATAGGGAAAAATCGGTCATGTTGTTGGAGTTTTTTTTTTTTAAAATTATCTAATAACGTGGATATCCAACAGTGTGCATAAATGTGCAGTGCATCGACGCTGCTTGTCAAAATTTCTGGCATATTCATACATGTCATTTATCCAAAGTCTATGCTACATGCGTGATTCCATTAACAGAACCGGATAAAACATAGTGATAATATTTTTCCAATGGTGGAGGTGATTTTTTTGGTTGTGTTTATGCAGCCCTACCACTCCATCTGAATAATAACACACACTTCTCAAATTTTTTGGGCCCCCTTTGGAAACCCGGAGAAGAAAAGCTAAGTAAAAGTTTTAAGAAACAGAGAGTAAATAGAATAGGCCAGATCCATGATGCGACCCATGCATTCTATCTGGGCTCTCTACTGAGCCAAAGTCCGCGGTGTGATGAAGTGGGAGTGGGCAATTTGCGACCTTGCGACCCTAAAGATCGCGGGGTCGCAGGTATAAAGTGGGGGTGGGGGGGTGGCGACTCGGCGACCTTAAGGTCGCGAGGGTACTTAAACTATCAGCTTGCGACCTCATTTGTGCTCGCCGTGCGACTCCTTTTTATAGGCGAGGTCGCTGAGTGCGTTGTGACTCTTGGTGAAGAAAATGCGATTGCTCTGACAGTCGACAGCGCGTTTTCTTAGGGTAAGTTGCACCCTTTTCTCTTGTGTTGCTTCCCCAGCATTTCTTGCCATTATTGAGCCTCCATGACCTTAATTGCTTCCGAGTGAAGATGTAGGGTTTTACTGTCAGATTTTATTGTTGTTTTGTTCTATAAACCCCGGGGTCTGTGTCTTGCCCCAATTCCTCATGGCTGTGCCTTATTTCCGATTTAGACCCTTTCCCGACACGTATGTTTCCGGGTCGAGAGGGTTATCCATGACCGTGCCGTGCTCAAAACCCCTCGGCGAGGCTCCAAGTGAGCTTACTGAGCCCGGCGACGTGCCTGCGTCGCAGGTAGCGCGACCCCTATTAGCGACTGCGACCACAGACTGTGGCAGGTGAGGTGTATGTCAAATTCTTTTGTAGATCGAGCGTGCTAGGCCCCCGGAAAACCGTTCTATTGAAGCTGCACGTGTAGGCGCTGTTGTCGTTTATCATCATATCTTTCTCATCACAGGATTCTTTCCTGAATGCAACGGTGTGATTAAAGCAGACCACCGATACCGTTCTCTGAACTCTAGCAACATGGCACCGGGTATCCGAAGGAGAGTAAACGGGTGGAGGAAATCAGACACGGACATACAAACATCTCCTCCACCAATATCTGAGGCCATATGCATATGAAGACGATATAGGTGGTATGAAATTATACCGCGAGTTAATATATGAAAGGAGTTTCCCGAGCTCCCGGACGGGAGGTATACCTAAGGTCAGAAATCCGTGCCTACTTGAGGGCACATCCCGCCATCTTTGTGCCCGAAATGTTGGGCGGATCTGTACGAAGACGGATCCAATTTAGCGATCCGAGATAGTGGGCCAGCTTTGTGGAAGAGCTCAAAGCACGGGTCTACTACTAAGCTACCCCAACCAGAGGTAAATTTGCAGAGATGGTTTTACGCAAGTAAGAAGTACGAATGATTGATACAATCGAGAAAATGGTGGGCGGAACCGAATCAATTTAAAAAGTCAAGAAAGACAGTGCCCGGTGGCCGGTGCGAGGAAAGTGTGCCAGCCTGGTGGCATAAAAATTTGTGCGAGTGTACGGACGTTCGGCCGCCACCACTTTCGACGGACGCCAGGCAGCAAGCTGAACACGGCCAGGTGCACGGCACCCTTGATTCAATTGGGTGGTATATTAATGAACTTGATACCAAATAAATTTGACTTGACTTTAGCCCCAGATAATGAACATTAATTTATGACATATTTATTAGATAGTGTCTTGCGTGCATGTTCGAGGGATGGCCACACTGTGGGCACAGGCAGTTGGGGCAATCATTTGCGGACCAAGGTTTACGGGAATCAGTGCAAGTGAGATGAGCAATCTCTCCTTATGTTCATTCTCGCCCTTTAAAATGACCGGATAAGGCACACACGTGTCTTGGCGGCAATGGAGACACTAGGTCGAGTGGCGCATGGTTTCCACTACTTCGAATTACAATCATCACGAGTATTGCTTTTCCGGCACCACATGCTGCTGGTTTATCACCGATAAGGTGCTCATGCGAGAGGTATGTTCGAAGATGACCTCGGAGCTTCTCCCGTGTCCTTTCCAAAAGGGAAGAAGAAGCAACCAGCCCCGCTCTACCCTCACCATTGGTGCTCTCTGATCAAGGACTTGAAGACAGGCTGCGTGAAGGGGAAGAAGATAAAAGGTTACCACTTTAACTAACACAGAAATAGGATTGTCGAACTTATGACCCGGTCGGGATAGTTCCCCCGAACGTGCCGAAAGACTGTTACACACGTAAATTTACCCGGCCGCCATCGAGCGCCGGCGAAGGAGACGAAAAAAGAAGAAACGCAGACTACACAACGCAGACGGACATCTAGCTACGAGATCAGCTGAATGACACTGTTGAGAAGAAGATCAGAATTTGAAGATGAGCCATAAACTAGGAGGCTCTTCTTCCTCCAAAAGATAAAGACACGGACCGGTACGGGGCCGGCCTGTCCCACGGATCAGCAGCAGTAGCGAGCTGACGAAGGAAGGAAAAGAAAATGAAGGAGGATGCCGGACGGAAGCGGAAGGAAAGGAAGGAAAAGGAAAGACAAGAAAGGAGGAAGCACGGACGGCGTGAGACAGCGCAAGGAAGAACTCGACGTGAAGTCGATCGTCGAAAAGGCGGAGCAAACGCAGCGGAGAGCGAGAAGAGCTGAAGGAGCGAGCGGTAAACACGGAAGAAGGGAGGAACACGACAGGCGAGAAGCAGGCAGGCAAAAGGAGAGAAAAGAAAGGGATCAACGGGGATGGGGAGAGACGATAATAGATGACATTGACACTGTCCACAGAGATTCCTTCGAGGTGAGCGCGAAAAAGTACCCTCAATGTTGATGATTTTTCCAGAGGAGCAGAAGAAAGAAGTCTTCGGCACGACCCAGTTGACATTTGACCAATTCTCTTCCAATCTGACAGAAAGAAATCCTGCTTTAAATAATCATGTATCTGAATCCACCTTTGGAAAGGACATAGACCCGAGATACCCAAAGGACTAACCACAATAATGATAGGTCAATGAACAACTTTTGCCGCGTGGAGAAAATGTCACTGAATGAGCGGGGAAGTTGTTCCCTGCACAGGCAGTCACGCGACGAACGGGGAGAAGTCAAGACTAGAGAGTGAGATGCTACGGTAAAATCGTAGCCCAAGTGAATGAGGTTCCACGGCGGTCGAGAAGAGTGTGATGTGTTGGAAATGACCATGAAGACAAGTATATGAGGAAATGCTCACCCTAAAACAAACGGTGTTATGGTAGGCGGAAGGCACGAGGAGGCAAACGAAGCATGAACGGCTGGAGGCCTGGAAGTAGCTTGGGACAAAATGATGGCGGGACGGCGCGGTATCCAATGACTCCGTCTTTTAGGAAGGATTGAGTCTGCCCAAGGCAGCCAAAGTGCAAATTCGGATGAATATGCGGTCACGAACAAGGCGGCAAAGATTTGGACAAAGTGATGTATATAATCACACGATCGGTGGTATTGACTCCATGAACGCTCTTTGTTCATTTCGAGTAGTTAGGGGCCGCAGGATGACAGGCGGGAGCGGTGAGCGAAGTCGGTATTTTCTGTAACCGGAAGTGAGACAAACTATTTCTGCCTGGGAATGAGCATCCTGAGGCCTAAATGGTTGCATCGTCACTCCGATTACCAATCCTGCTAGCTTTCACTCCCTCTCAATCTGATCTGAAGAAGGGGCTACGATGCCGAATGCCCTAGAATGTATGCATACGAATAAAGAAGCCCCTCTTGTGCGCCCCTGAGGCGGATTCTTGAACTTGGCCGAGATTTCCTCAAGGGCAAAAATTTGACGTTCAGAAACCTAAGTACTGTACACTCACCAGCTAAGCTTTTCGAGCAGGTAGCGACGAATCCCCAGTCCGCCGAGTCGCTGCCGACACACCCGAATTCGCCGAGGTCGCATGGACACCTGAGTCACGGGTCCGCATCGGCACTCGTCGCGGGTCGCATGTTTGACAAAGGTCAGCAGAAGGCAGGCAGTCGGGAAGTTGAAGCGTCGGAAAGCCTAAGGGCGTGCGGATCTATCATGCCCCTGCGGGGCACATGAATATGTAACCCTGCTGGTGGACTGAAAAGATGTGTTGCATTCAATTGAACATACTCTTGGCATATGTAATACAAATGCTTGTTAAAAACCCTTTGGATTGGATGATGTGTTTAAGTGACAACACTTGTGTGTATTACACGTAGGTTCGGAATATCGTTTGATTAATGAATACGTATTTATTAATAATATCATTATTACGCTATCGTTGTGTTGATGATGTCAGTTTTTCTTTTCACGTATGATGAATGTTAATATTTGTTTTTGTGTATTTGAATTGTATCTTTGGAGGATTAAGGGATATTCTCGCCATTAAAAACTGTTTCTTTGGTGGTCCAGATTATCTTGCATACACTACCCATGAATGTGTTGCTAACGACACTTCTGGGCGTATAGGTAAATCTATTACCTTGCTACGCAGTGTCATATCTTGGTTTGATACATCGGTCATGTGTCTGTATCCATGTGAATAAAGTGTATGTTGAGATTCAATCGAGGTTGTTCGGGAACTAAGAAGAAAGTCATTTAGCATGGTGGCCGGACCACACCCAGGACAGGATCCCTGCACTCCAGCAGTTCCAAAGTCAGTGGACTTCTACCGGGGAATCCTCGGTGGCCGGACATATTTTCCCGTCCATGATTTGGCGCTAAAGAGGGCCGCCATCCTCAAGAGCCTCCCGACAGATATTCCAGCCACAAACTCCCCATAGGAGGTGCGAAACGGAAAGCCTCCTCTTCCCCTTGGGGGATATTCAGGGAGGAGCTCCAAGTCTTTGAAAATCACCAGCGAACAGTTGAGATCCTTCCTGCCGACGATTTCGTAATCTCGTCGGGGATTTGCGATATGCCCCCATCATGGAGTTTCTGGCTCCACACCTAGGACCCCTCCCGAGAACATCACCGTCAGCTGGTGTGCTTGTCGACCTGCTGAACTCGTGAACTCCATGATTGAAGACCTCGGGCGGGTGGTCCGGAAAAATGACCCCAAATTCTCAAGATAGTGGGGTTTGCGATCTTGAACTTTTCCGAACCTCGACGACTTACATCGGTGGAACAACGACCCAAGTGTGTACGACACATGAAGAAGAAGGAGAAGGGGGGTCGAAGGAACGAAAGAAGTTTAAAAAAGCGAGAAATGCAGAGAGCGATAGGCCCGAAGGGCGGGGGTGGGGTCACTGAGGGGTCACGGACGTAGGGGTAGGGGAGATATGGTTCGAAGCCGAGGACACTCATGCCGACCATCATCACCATCAAAACCAAAATGAGCCGCCTCCCCACAGATGGGAGTATCTTGGGAACGTGAATGACATGAGAGGCTTTGCGAGATGAACACTCTCGCCGTCGCGGAAGGAGCATCGGTGTCGGGGATTTGAAGTGAATCCGACGGCTCCGTCTCCTTCTGACACCCGAGGAGGGTGGGCCACTGCTGGATGACAGTCCCCTTTAGTTACAACATTGATTCCTCTTCACTGACATGCCTAGGCACGGGAGAAGCATCTCCTAAGTTCGATACACCGAAGGCACCTGTTGAGAAGATACGTAATGGCTCGGGGCATATAAATGCGACACAATCAGAGTTCGGTCCGATGATATGCCGCGTAACCATTCCACATCGCCAAACTGACCCTGATGCAGATTTCCCTACCCGGTGCTTCCATTACTTCATCGGTTCGGTTTCGTCGCGTGTTCCTGAAAGTTTGCGAGAAGATAAAACACCCTCTATATATAGGAGTTAAGCACATAAAAATTGTCATAGAAAAAGAGAAAGTTAAAGACTTTTAACCAACAACTTATTACAATATTGCAAAATTTCCTCCCAACTTGGCTGGACGATTACTGTACGCATGTTACTATGCCAGCGCCTCTCTAGGGATATTTTAAAATTACCAAGTCAAACGTGAAGTAGCACTACCCTTACGACCAAATTCTTGTTTCTTTGCTCTCCACTGATAGAGAAGGGACATGTTTTTGTCGATAGGAGGTCATGGACGAAGGAAAAGGATGATGCAAACCAACCACTAAAGGTCATTCTACCCAGAATAGAGAGAGAGAAACTTTTGATTTCGAGAGTATGGCGAGGCCATATCGAAAGACTACTAACGAATGAGGTCTCGACACAAAGAGAAAAGGGCGTTGAAGCCTCAGCTACAAATAAACCTCCGAACCATTTTCAAGAAAAATCAATCCCAACACTAGCCGGACTCGAGTGAGCTCCAGGCGCACGCTCCTTGGCATTAGGTGAGGAAAGACGAGCAAGTCAAAGGAAACCCCATGCCTAAAGGAATTGGTATCACTTGAAAGCTTCTCGATGCGCAAAAATCGCTTGAAGTGGGCCCCCAAATGCCAAAGTACGAGCTCTATCTTGGCTCACCCTGGAAACCGTGAACTTGGGATCGAGAGGATAATCCTAAATTTGTAACCTTGGAAAGAGTAACGACCCAAAGAAGACAAGTTTAACAAACACTTCCCTTAAATATCGTGACGTGTTCGCTTGGACATGTGAGGAATTCTGTTGTACGATATAAAGATACTGACTTATGCTGATACCCATCAAAGAAAATGTAAACAACAACAAAGCTCGGAAAGTGCACCCTACGATGGAACCATTGATTCTGAAGGAACTCCAAAAAACTTTTAGATGCACGCATTATCTTTAAGAAGTTCGCCATTCCATGAATGTCGAGTGGGTTCCGGTGCGGAAGAAGTCGAGGTGAAATTCACTTATGCGTGATTTCAAAACTTAAGCAGGGCCTCGAATGAATAATTACAGGGTACCCCTATGGAGCAAATATTACAAGTAGTGTGTCAAGGTCGAAGTATTTCTCTGTTGGACGGATTCTGCGGTGTCCAGTGCGGGTAGGTACACAGACCGGATAGGTTAAAGACTACCTTTCGGACTAGTGGGGAACTTTCTTTCGGCTGTCTGCCTGGATCATCAACGCGGGAGCAACGTTCCAAAGAGGCATGGATATAGCATTCGGGGGTACGATAGGCCAGTGTGCCGTAGTCTACTTGGATGATGTTACGTGTTCTCTAAACGTCCGGGGGATCATTGCGTCACCGAGACGGATCTTCGAAAAGGTGCAGAAAATACGGTGTCTCGCTCAACCCAAAGAAGAGCCTTTTCGCCGTAGCGGAGAATCCGGGTCACATCTCATAACTAAGCAAGGCATTGTCGTTGATCCGGAAACGTGCGAAAAGCCATTGCTCGAATTCCTCCCCCAGTTAAGCAATGCGATCCTTTTTGAAAGATCAATTTTGTACGTAGGTTTATATCGAATTTATGGAAGGATAGTTAAACCACTACGAGGAATGATAAAGAAAAATTCTACCTTCAAATGGAATCAGCCCGAAAGAGCTTTCCCCGGCTGAGATCAAAAGCTATAGCGAGCACCTTCCCTCGAGCCCAGTTGTGAGAGATTTTTAAAACTGTATACTTTCGCTTCGGATTCATCCTTCGCCTTGTTCCGTACTCACGCAAAAGGACGAAATAATGACGAGCGCCCCCATTTCATTCATGAACGCTTGGTTTGCAAGGGGCTGAATTGAATTATCCCGAAATCGAAAAACAAGCCTATGCGGTACTTATAAAGCGATCAAACATTCCGGACCAGCACATCCTAAAAAACCATGTCACGGTTTACGTTCCTCACCCCGGCTGTTCGCTCACTTGTTCATGCGGCAAAGTGGGTGAGCGAAAAGGCTGAGTTGCGTGTATGCAAGAATACGACTTAGAGTTTCGCTAGCACGCTGCAGGTTAAAGGGCAAGGTCTATGCCAAATGGGCACGAGAGGCCGCAGAAGTTCCCATGGGATTGAAGAAGATAATTGGGAACGAAATTGATATGCGCAAATGACGTCATACCTCGGATAAGGAACCTTCTTGGTACTCGGATATTTCGAATATTGCTTTTTTTTTTTTTTTTTTTATGGTACATTGGACCCCACATGTAAATGCCAGCCAGAAACGTCTTGATACGGACTCAAAATTTGCCTCTTACCGAGTTAATCAGAGGGAGGCTCTTTAGAAATGTTGATGGGGTTGTATTCATTGCCAGATAACGGTGAAGCTCGGAAAATCTTAATCGAGGCACGTAGTGGACGGCGGAGATCATTGCAAGGATACTACGGCCCATAAAATAATGCGAGCGAGGTTATTGATGACGACTTTGTTCGAGAGATGCTCACGCATATGTTTCGGAAGTGCATTCAATGCAGTGTAAGCGGGAAAACGCGTCCTTCTTGCATGTCGTGGTAGCGATAGAGACAGCACTGGCATAGTGGGGGCCGAATGTTGGTGAGATTTTACCTCGTCTAAACAACAGGCACATTCACGGCCCTGCGATTATTTCACCGGGTGGGATGCAGCCGATGCCAGTGCAGCAAATCAACGATCGGGGTAATGCCGTTAGTCACTCATTCCATCATTACCGGGTTTGGCGTTCCAACTGTGGTTTTTGATAATGCAACATATTTTTTCATCTTTTAAATTATATGATTTTGCTTTGGAGAAAATGTTGTTCTTAAACACTACTGCAATTACTATCCCAGTGGTCTGTGAATCAGCAAATAAAAAATCTGATTCACATCAATAAAGACCCATACATCTCCCTGCCTGCTTGGCATAATGCTCTCCAAAAATGCACTGGGCTGATCGCGTCACCTAAGTCCTCAATAGGCACCTCACCATATTTTCTCGTGTATGGGAAAAGAGTTTGTCCTCCGCCCAATTTGTCTCTTCTGCTGCAGTTGTCTCCAAGGTATTAACGATGCCCTTACTTTAGCCTTGCAAACCAGCATTGACACCTGCTTGAAATTAGAAGAGGAAAGGCCGAAGGCTTGGGAGAAATTAGCCCATCCACGAGTCGGATCAAGAAATGGTTTGATAAAAATTCTACGGGGAGATAAAAAATTTGAAGTAGGAGATCTTGTCCTAAAGTGGGATAAAGCTCACGAAGAGAAAGAAAAACACATACAGACATAAACACTATGGATGGGGTCCCTTCGGGTTAAAGAAAGGTGGGTCCCCATGCTAAGGTTACAAACTTTGGAAGGAAAAGTCGAGGTCCTCAGGGTAAACGGGCATGACCTCAAATATTTACTTGAATAGCCCTCAAAGGGTTGTTTTCCCCCACAATCATAAAAAGCCATTTAAAAAAAAAAAAAAAAAAAAAAGACTCTATCTCTAACTCTACAAAAGAAACATATCCTAGCGCCCGCAAGCTGACACACTCCTTGAAGAGGTTCTATCTTTGATGAAAGGCTATTCTGCTATAAATATGAGGTGAGTAGCTCGCGTAATGGGCACCGAGACCATTGCCGGCCTTAAGGTCTTCAAGCATAAGGAACCACCTCGCGGCTTCGATGGGTGCGATGAGAGAAAGGTCTTGCATAGCGACAACCGGATCGTGAGGGAACGGGGCTAACTCAAAAAGAGAACACGGAACTCATCAGGAAAAACCGAGTCCTCATATGAGACCGGGAGCAAGCCTCTCTGCAAGCAAAATAAGTCGGGATCCCTCATCCGCGAGCAAAATATGCCCATCTAAATAAGTGCTACGAGGCACATTCTCAAATAAGTGCAATCGCACACAAATAAAGGGTAAAGGATTGAGAACACAACGCCAGAGGTGATGTAAACGACTCCACGTAGGGGTGCGGCCGGGCTCGGCTGGCCGGCGGGCAACGTTCATGACTCCTTGGCGGTGACTGCGGTGGGGATGGCGCGGCGGGTGGAGCAACACCATGAGGACGAAATAATTGTGCGGACCCTGCCGGAAGTTGTCCAAGGTTTCCCCGAACCCTCTCGGTCTGGAGCGCGAGGTGGAATTCGGTTGATACGCACCCAATAAGCCGGAGAGAGCCGGGAAACGATGCTAGGTGACAAAGGAAGGAAAGGTGTAAACTGCGAGTAAAAGAACAAGCTAGTATGGAGCCCTCCACCTCCCTCATCGACCTTTCATCGGCGGAGGACTCTGTGACTAATCAGGTGAATACATTTATTTGTAGCCCTGCAACTTCCCTCCAAAAAATACAAAAAAGATAATAACACACACTTCTAAATTTTTTGGAGCCCCCTTTGAAACCAGAAGAAGAAGCTAAGTAAAGTTTTTAAGAGCAAGTTGCTAAGTCGCGGATATATGATTTGCGACCCATGCGACCTATGCGACTCTGCGACCCTAAGGTCGCCAGGTCGCCAGGTCGCAAGAGTCGGAAGTCAGGCAATTTGCGACCTTGCAACCCAGCGACCTTAAGGTCGCGAGGTCGCAAGGTCGCAAAATTAAGGAATTAGGGGAATTAGCGACTCAGCGACCTTGCGACCCAACGACCTTAAGGTCGCGAGGTCGCAAACTATCAACTTGCGACCTCATTTATTGCTCGCACGTGCGACTCCTTTTTATAAGGGCAGGTCGCTAGGTCGCATTTGTGACTCGCGGCGAAAATCGTGGAATTGCTCTGATAGGTCGACCGGCGCGTTCTTCCGGTAAGTTTCCATTTCTCCCGTGTTTCCTTCCCCAAAGATTTCCTCGCATTATTAAGCCTCCTCACTACTAATCGTTTCGGTGAAGATGTAGGGTTTCGTTGAGTTTTATTTGTTTTGTTTCTCATAAACCCAGGTCACCCGTGTCTCGCTTAATTCCTCATGGCCGTGCCTTATTTCCAGTTTGACCCTTTCAAACTCGCGTATGTTTCCCTGCTAGGGAGAGAGATTATCCGCAAAACCGCGCGCGCCGAAACCCCCGGCAAAGCCTGCGCACCGCGACCCAAATACTCGATCACAAGTCGCGCATATCACACAATGTTAATGGGATTACACATCATGACCTAGTGGCAAGGTCGCGAGGCTTGATGTGAGTTCTTTTGTAGATCAGCCTAATTCGCGAATTTCAGAGAAATGCTTAATTAAACTCTGCATGTGTAAACTGTATTTAGCCGTTATCATCATGTCTTTCTCATCCTGGGATTCTTTCCTGAATGAAACAGGTGAATTTGGAGCAGACACGATACCGGTCCTCTCCGACTCTAGCAACATGGCACCCCGGGTGTCCCGAAAGAAGAGTAGGCAGGTGGTGGAAGAAGATTCAGACACAGACATACAAACATCCCCTCCACCAATATACAGAGACACTCTTTGCACCTTCGCAAAGGGGGACAGCCTTAGGTGGTATGAAGTATACCGCGAGTTCGCCATACCAGAAGATGAGTTTCCAGAAGATCTCCCGGACCGGGAAGTATACCTGAAGGTCAAGAGATCCAAATTGCACCTAGCAGGGGCACATCCCGCCATCTTTCCGTGCCCGGAAATGTTAGACTGGATCATACAGAAGACGGATCCTAAGAATTTCGCAATCCGAGATAGTGGAGGTAAAGCTTTTGCAACGTTGGAGAGCTCAAAAGCACAGGTCTACTACTCGCTACCCCAACCAGAGGTAAATTTTACCCCGAGATGGTTTTCTGCAAATGAAGTACCGATGATTGATACAATCAGAAAATGGTGGGCGGAACTAGATAAATTTAAAGTCAAGAAAGACCAGGAGTACCCGGTGGCCAGTCTGAGGAAAGTGTATAAGTTAGTGGCCGCCATGCTGTGCAGAGTGTACGGACGTTCGGATGCCACCACTTTCAACGAAGCATGGGCAACCATTATGGAACACGTAACAGTGCACGGCACTCGATTCAATTGGGTTGGTATATTAATGGGCTCAGTGCAAACAAATTTGGCTTCAGCTTTAGCCCCAGATGAGGGAACGCCGTCAGAATTTTATCTGGCTTCATATTTATTAGATGCTGTCTGTGCCCAGCTGCATGTTGAGGGATGGCCACATAACTGGGACTCCGAACAGACCCGGGCAATCCATTTGCAGACCAAGGTATTCTGGGAATCCAGGTACAAGTCAGATATTGAGCAAATCTCTCATATATTCATTCCCGCCCTTTACGGAAAACTATTTGGTCAAGACACCCCCTGCATGTCTTGGCGAGCAATGGAGACACTAGGTTAGGTGGCACACTGGTTTCCATTTGCTGAATTTACAATCATCCGAGTATTTGGCACATTCAAAGCACCACATGCTCTGCCTAAGTTTGTTACCGATAAGGTGCTCATGCAGGAGGTGTGTTTCCAGATGACCTCGGGCTTCTCCAATGTCCTTTCCAAAGGGAAGAAGAAACCTTGGCCCGCTCTACCCCTCACCATTGGTGCTTATACAATCAAAGACTTCAGAGAAGTAGTGCGTGAAGGGGAAGAGATAAAAGGTTACCACTTTAGAAATCTGGATTGTCGAACTTATGACCCAGTCAAGATAGTTCCTGAGCATTGTAAAAGGGCCAATTTTAAATGGAGTTACCAGCATGTCGAGCGCCCGGCAGAGGACGAAAAAAGAAACTGGTACAACGCAGACAGGCATCTAGCTCCAGGGATCGACTCTGACCGAGAAGAAGAGGATCACCAGAATTTAGGAGATAGAAGCCATAAGCTTGGAGGCTCTTCTTCCTCCAAAGATAAGAGAACACAGACCGGTACGGGGCCTGACACCTCGGATCAGCAAAGGGAAGCAGAAGCCCAAGCCAAGAAGGAAGAGGAAAAGAAAATGAAGGAGGATGAAGAGAAATGTAAGAAAGATGCCAGGACAGAGCGAAAAAAGAAAAAGGAAGAGGAAAAGGAAAGACAGGAAAAGGAGGCACAGGCGGCGGCAGAACAAGCACTTAAGGAAGAACTCGACAAAGTCGATCGTCAAAAGAAGGCAGAACAAGCCGTCGCGGCAGAGCGAAAGAGAAAAGCTGAAAAGGAAGCAGAGGCAGAGACAGAATGCAGGAAGAAGGAGGAACACGACAAGGCGGAAGCCGAGCGCCGGCAAAAGGAGAAAGAAAAGGGTCAAACGCAGGATGAGGAGGACGAGCTAATAGACGACATTGACATATCTCCCCTGGAGATTCCTTCAGGTGGCGCGAAAAGTACCCTCAATGTTGATGATTTTCCCGGGGAACAAGAAGAAGAAGTCTTCGACCTGACCAGATTGACATTTGACCAATTCTCCTTCAAAATACGGCAAGAGAAAAGGAAATCCTTGGCGCAAAGCCATCCCGCCATATCTACGGTCGCCACTGGAAAGGACATAGTCCCAGATACAAGGACTAACCCTATAATGATAGCGTCAGCAGGCACCGCTTTTGCCGCGGCCACGGAGGAAAATGTCACT
This sequence comes from Pinus albicaulis, assembly GCA_034641835.2. Lineage (NCBI taxonomy): Eukaryota > Viridiplantae > Streptophyta > Pinopsida > Pinales > Pinaceae > Pinus > Pinus albicaulis. The sequence goes on from CM076580.1 coordinate 1,768,985,790, forward strand.
AGAATGAGCAGGGAGATTATTTCCCTACAGAACAGGCTAAAAGCAGCGGAGCAGGAGAAATCAAGACTAGAAAGTGAGATGCTACAGCTCCAAAGTAAGCCCGCCCAAGTGAATGAGGTCCCACTGGAGGTCAGGAAAGAGTGTGATGTGTTGGAAATGACCATGAGGCAAGTATATAAGGAAATGCTCACCCTAAAACAAACAGTGGCCCCGTTGGCAGAGGCACGAGAGGAAACCAAACAGAAGCATGAGCAGCTCAGGGAAGCCTCGGTAGCTTTGGAAAAAATGATAAACTGGACAGCGCAGTACCAGCAAGCTCCCGAACATGTGTCTAGGAAGGATTGGAGTCACACACAAGACGCCAAAGTACAAATTCGGATGAATATGCAGTCCAAAGACAAGCTGGCCAAAGATTTGGACAAAGTGATGTCTGCATATAATCACCTGATCAGTGGTATTGACTCCATGAACGCTGTTCATCACATTCCGTCGTTAGGGACACTGCATGAAACTAAAGACTGGGAGCAGGTAGAGCAGGAAATTCAGTCTTTTCTGCAACTCGTGAGACAAGCTGCTGCCGCACCAGAATTTGAGGCATCACAAGAGAACCTAAATCGGTTGCTTGTCACTCCAGTAAAAATCTATACCAAGCTTGCCTCCCTCTCAATCCAGATCTCTCAGAAGAAGGAGACTCTGATACCGAATGCCCTGGAATGTATGCATCGAATAAAAGAGGAAACCCCTCTTGTCGCCCCTATAGCAGCGGATTACCAGACTTGGCGAGATTTCCTCAAGGGCAAGAAATTTGACGTTCCAGAAACCTCAATCACACAACCACCTCCATAGCTAAGCTTTTAAGGTGCAAGTCGCGACCATCCCCAGGTCGCAGGTCGCACCGGCACCCAGGTCGCAGGTCGCACGGGCACCTAGGTGGCAGGTCGCATCAACACCTAAGTCGCAGGTCGCATGTTCGGCAAAGGTCACAGGGAAGCTGAACCGTCGGGAAGTTGAAGCGTCGGAAAGCCTAAAGGGCGTGTCTTGAATCCATAAATACCCCTGCGGGGCACATAGTTAGGGGCTTCTCTTTTGGTGGACTGAAGAGAAATATTGCATTGTAATTGAAGAATCATACTCTTGACATATGTAATACAAATACTTGTTAAAACCCCTTTGATTGGATGATGTGTTTAGCTGTGACAACACTGTGTGTATTCTGCGTACAGTTTCAGAATATCGTTTGATTAATGAATCTGTGTTATTAATAGTATCATTCATGCCCCATAGCTATCTGTGATTGTGTTGATGATGCTCAAGTTTACTATTTACTCTTATGATGAATGTTAATGAACTGTTTTATTAGCATTTCGTTATATCTTTCGGAAAGTTAAGGGATATTCTCGCCATTAAGAACTGTTTCTTTGGTGGTCAGATTATCTTGCATGCATTACCCCATAGATGTGTTGCTAACGACACTTCCTGGGCGTATGCATTTTGTTTATTACCTTGCTACGCACAGTGTCATATATTGGTTTGATACATCAGTCATGTATTCTGTATCATGTGAATGAGTGTATGTTTGCAGATTCAATCAGGTTGTTCGAGACCGAAGAGAAAGTCATTTAAGCGGTAGCCGGACCCACACCCCGGATAGGATCCCTACTCCAAACGGTTCAAAGTCTAATTGGGACTTTCTACCGGGGAGATCCCCTACTGTTGGCCAGATGTATTTTCCCGTCAACAGATTTGGCACTAGAAGGAGGGCCATGGAATCCTCCCAGCATACGACCGATATTCCATCACAAACTCCCCACCGGGAGGTCATAAATAACGAACCTCCTCTTCCCCCCTTAGAGGATATTCCGAGGGAGGAGGCTCGATACTTTGAAATCACCAACGAACAGTTGAGATCCTTACGCCCAGTTGCCCGTAATCTCGTCAGGGATTTACGATATGCCCCCATCATGGAGTTTCTAGCTCACACTAGGACCCCTACTGAGAACATCACCCGTAATGGTGTGCTTGTCAGCACCATACCCGAACTCGTGAACTCCATGATTGAAGACCTCGGGCGGGCGATCCAGGAAAATGACCCCATTCTCTAAGATAGTGAAGGTTTCCCTGATACAGAACCTTTCCCCGAACCTCAGCCTGACTTACATCAGTGGAACAACAACCAAGTGTATTCCCCGCTAGAAGAAAGGGGAGGGGGTCGAAGAAATGAAAGAGAAGGTAACACAGCCCAAAGAAATGTAGGGGAAGGAAACAGGCCTCGAAGAAATGAGGGTGGAGTCAACAGGGGTCACAGACGTGGAGGCAGAGGAGATATAGTTCGCGGTCAAAGACACCACGTCAACCATCATCACCATCAAAACCAAAATAGGCCCTTTCCCCACAACTGGGAGTATCTTAGAAACATGAATAACCGTGAGAGACACCAAGATGAACACTCTCGCCATCATGACGGAGCATCAGTGTCAGGGACGGGAAGTGAGTCCGAGGCAGAAACCTGATATCATCAGCACCCCAGGAGGGTGCAGCCCCTAGCCTGGATGGCTCAATCCCCATTGGCTCTTTTAGTTCCTCTCCATGATATGCCTAGACACCCGGAGAAGCATCTTCCTAAGTTTGATCCTGAGAAAGGTACCTCCGCGGAAGATCATATTAGTAGTTTCTATCTGTCCCTACAAATCATGAGAGTTCAGTCCGATGATGTCGCATGTCGATTTTTCCCACACACTCTTGTAAACCTTGCAGCCACCTGGTACCGTTCCCTACCCAGTGCTTCTATTACTTCATGGGACCAGTTCCGTCGTGTGTTCCTGCAAAAGTTTGCAGAAGATAAAACACCCTCTATGCTCCTCACAGAACTAAGCACCATCAAGTGTCATAGAAAAGAGAAAGTTAAAGACTTTAACCAACGCTTCGCCACAATATTGCAAAAATTTCCTCCAAACTTAGCATTGGACGATTCTATCACCATCGACTACTATACTAAATCTCTCCCTAGGGATATTGCCGTCTTCGTCAAACGTGAGGCCCGCGCTACCCTTACAGCAAATTACGCTGCTGCTCTCGCGGTAGAGAAGGACATGTTGTCGATAGGAGTCATGGACCATGAAGGAAAGGATGATCACAAACCAACCACTAAAAAAGGTCATTCTTCCACCCGGAATAGAGAAAGAGAAACTTTTGATTTCGAGAGTATGGCCAAGACCCTCAAACTACTAACGAATGAGGTCTCTGACTTAAAGAGAAAGGGCGTTGAAACCTCAACTACAAATAAACCTCCAAAACCCTTTTTCAAGAAAAGTAATCCCAACACCAACAGACCTCCGTCAAACTCCAGCGCCGCTCTCAACGTGGAAGAGATAGGGAAAGACAATTTTTGCTCTTTTCACCAAGCTGCCCATTTCGAAAAAACGTGCCCGCAATGGATTGGCAGCATGACCGCGGTGGTTAACCAACTTTTGGATCACCAAACTCCGGGAAACCAGACAGAGGATGATGTTTCTGATCGAGATGAACGTTCGCTCCTAGATGGGGAATCAGGAGCCTCTGTCCTAACTTTTGATATAATCCGCGGGGGGGAGAGTCTTGTTCCCATTGATATCAACATGGCAGGCAGTCCCAAGGCTCAGCCCACTCGAAATTATAGTCTTAGAAGCAAAGGATCTGTCCCCGAACAATCATATGAAGACAAGAAAAGGGCTTTCCTGAGGAAAATTCTTCCCCCTAGCAACGAAGGACAAGCTACGCCGGAGAAGCCTACAAATAGCAACAGCAAAGCAAGTCACAAGAGCAAGCTCCCGGCGGAACCCTCGAAAACCACTACCGAACCTAGCCCCCAAACTGATACTAGCTACAACATAGTGGAGGACATGAAAAAGACCAGAGCGAATATCTCACTCTACGAGCTGGCCCGCATCACAAATCAAAAGGAACTTATTTTAAAAGCTTTCGCCAACAACCAAAATACGAAAACTGTGAGCAACACATCTGCACAAACCAGTCCAGATATCCAATCTATAGTGAACGCTATCAATGCGAATTCGAGAGGATCCACCCCTCCATTCCTCTTGTCTTTTGAGATGTTTAATTTCAACGTTCACAATTGTCTCGTTGACTCCGGTGCATCCACGAATGTCATGCCTCTATCTGTGTGCAAGAAACTCAAAATCCTCCCAGAGAAAACTGACGCAAAAATCATTCAACTTGACAGATCACAAGTACCAGCCGTTGGGGAATTGAACAATGTCATCATCCGCCTCTCATCCGACTCTAGGGTCCATCAATGTATTGATATTGTGGTTGTTGACATCCCTGAAGCTTATGGTGTACTGCTTAGCAGGGACTGGTCTAGCAAGTTGCAAGGATACTTTGCCACAGATTGGTCCCACTTATGGCTACCTTACAAAGGGAGAAATAACCAAATCAGAGTCGAAAGCGAACCATACATGAAACACATTGTAACTGATTTGGATGCCACAAATGAACCCATCAGCTTTGCCCAGGAGGAACTCGGTATGTGTTTCCTGGAGTCCATTTTTGGATGTTACCGACCTCCTCAGTCTTCAGTAGGTTCTGAGGTCCAATCTGAAATGGCACTCGTCACAGAGGAGCAAGCCCAAACTATCTCACACCAAGCCGAAATTCCTCCGAAATCTACTATTCCCACGGGCCCGGAAAATGACATATGGACATTGTATTACGACGGTTCCAAAAATCTCGATGGTTCTGGCGCTGGCTGCGTTTTGCTTGATCCGCATAAGAAAAAATTCTTAGTCTCTTGTCGGCTGGAGTTCCAATGCACTAACAACACTGCTGAGTATGAAGCTTTGATCCTTGGGCTTAAAAAGGCGCTCGATTTGAAGGTAAAATGCTTACAGGTCATTGGAGACTCCGAGATCATCACTCGGCAGGTACGCAATACTATTCATTGTTTATCTCCACATTTAAAGGCGTATCAGCAAGAGGTATGGCGGCTCATTTCTGCTTTTGACGCTTTTGGAATTAAATCTGTTCTGAGAATGCATAATGCAGCGGCGGATACGCTAGCTAATGTTGCCGCCAGATTTACCCCTTTGAGGGACGGTTTTTCTATTGAAGTTATGTATAAACCCTCCGTGCCAGACAATATCACTAACTTGCGTGTTTTCGATGATGATCAACAGGTGCTGGAATTTATGTGTAACTCAGAGATATTCAAAGACGCTGCTATAGATGAAGATGAGCACGACCAAGCTATGCAAAAAGAGTACGAGCAATTCAAAGGAAACCCCATGCCTAAAGGGGTGGTATCACTTGAGAAGCTTTTCGATCTGCAAAATCGCTTTCGGGGGCCCCCAAATGCCAAAGTACAGAGCTCTATCTTAGCTCATCGACAAGTGAACTTGGGATCAGAGGATAATCCTAAATTCGTCAACCTTGGGAAGGACTGCACCCCCCAAGAGGCTCAAGATTTCACTCAGCTATTTCGCAAATATCGTGACGTGTTCGCTTGGACATATGAGGAATTACGCACATACGATACTCGAATCATACAACATGTGATACCCATCAAAGAAAATGTAAAACCTTTCCAACAAAAGCTCTGGAAAGTACACCCTACGATGGAACCATTGATTCTGAAGGAACTCAAAAAACTTTTAGATGCACGCATTATCTTTAAAGTTCGCCATTCCACATGGGTGTCCAATTTGGTTCCGGTACGGAAGAAGTCAGGTGAAATTCGCTTATGCGTGGATTTCCGAAACTTAAACCGGGCCGCGAATAAAGATAATTACCCGGTACCCCCTATGGAGCAAATATTACAAGCAGTGTCTGGGTCAGAAATTTTCTCTCTGTTGGACGGATTCTCTGGTTACAATCAGGTACTCGTGGCTGAACCAGATAGGTTAAAGACTACCTTTCGGACTAAGTGGGGAACTTTCGCTTTCAGGCGTATGCCTTTTGGATTAATCAACGCAGGAGCAACGTTCTAAAGAGCTATGGATATAGCATTCAGGGGTCTGATATGCCAAAGTGTGGTAGTCTACTTGGATGATGTTATTGTATTCTCTAAACGTCGGGGGGATCATTTGCGTCACCTCAGACAGATCTTCGAAAGGTGCAGAAAATACGGTATCTCGCTCAACCCAAAGAAGAGCATTTTCGCCGTAGCGGAGGGAAATCTACTGGGTCATATCATAACTAAGCAAGGCATTGTCGTTGATCCAGAACGTGCGAAAGCCATTGCTCAGATTCCTCCCCCCAGCAGTAAGAAAGCAATGCAGTCCTTTTTGGGAAAGATCAATTTTGTACGTAAGTTTATATCAGATTTCACCCAGATAGTTAAACCACTACAGGGAATGATAAAGAAAAATGCTACCTTCAAATGGAATCAGCCCGAAAAGGAAGCTTTCGACCAGATCAAGAAAGCTATAGCCGAAGCACCTTCCCTCCAGAGCCCAGATTTCGGCAGAGATTTTAGCTTGTATACTTTCGCTTCGGATTCGTCCCTAGCAGCTGTACTCACGCAAAAGGACAGAAATAATGACGAGCGCCCCATTTCATTCATGAGCACTGGTTTGCAAGGGGCTGAATTGAATTATCCCGAAATCGAAAAACAGGCCTATGCGGTATATAAAGCGGTCAAACATTTCAGACCATACATCCTAAAAAACCATGTCACGGTTTACGTTCCTCACCCAGCTGTTCGCTCACTGTTCATGCAGCAAGAGCTGGGCGAGAGACGAGGGAACCGGGTTGCGTGTATGCAAGAATACGACTTAGAGTTTAAGCCAGCACGCACAGTTAAAGGGCAAGGTCTATGCCAAATGGCTGCAGAGGCCGCAAGTTCCCACCAGGTTGAAGAAGATAATTGGGAACAAGAAATTGATATGTACCAAACCGACGTCGTACCTCAGATAAGAAACCCTTCTTGGTACTCGGATATTTCAGAATATTTAGCACATGGTACATTGGACCCCGCTCTAAATGCCCGGCAGAAACGTGCAATCAGACTCAAAGCTGCATCTTACCAGTTAATCCAAGGGAAGCTCTTCAGGAAACATTCCGATGGGGTCATGTTACGCTGCTTGGAATATGATGAAGCTCAGAAAATCTTAATCGAGCTGCATGATGGACCAGTAGGAGGTCATTTTGTCGGGGATACTACGGCCCATAAAATAATGCGAGTAGGTTATTATTGGCCAGCTCTGTTCAGAGATGCTCATGCATATGTTCGGAAGTGCATTCAATGCCAGAAATTCGCAAGCCGAGAAGCGCGTCCCGCTGCCCCTTTTTCGTCAGTAGCAGTAGAAGAACCTTTTCAACAATGGGGACTGGACGTCATTGGTGAGATTTTACCCCACTCGTCTAAACAACACCGGTACATTCTAACGGCTACTGATTATTTCACCAGGTGGGTTGAAGCAGTACCGTTACGCCAAATCAACGATAAGGAGGTAATGCAATTCGTCACTCATTCCATCATTACCAGGTTTGGCGTTCCAACTTCCTTGGTTTTTGATAATGCAACATATTTTTCATCTTTTAAATTATATGATTTTGCTTTGGAAAATGGCATTGTTCTTAAACACTCGGCAAATTACTATCCCCAAGGAAATGGTCTAGCGGAATCAACAAATAAAAATCTGATTCGCATCATTAAAAAGACCCTTCTGTCTCACCAACGCAACTGGCATAATGCTCTCCAAAATGCACTTTGGGCTGATCGCGTCACCCCCAAGTCCTCAATAGGCACCTCACCATATTTTCTCGTGTATGGGAAAGAAGCTGTCCTCCCGCCCAATTTGTCTCTTCCTGCTCTGCAGTTGTCTCAAGAGTGTCATGGTACCCCTTGCCCCGCCTTGCAAACCCGCATTGACACCCTGCTGAAATTAGAAGAGGAAAGACAGAAAACCCGGGAGAAATTCGCCATCCACCAGAGTCGGATCAAGAAATGGTTCGATAAAAAATCTGCAGGAGATAAAAAATTTGAAGTAGGAGATCTTGTCCTAAAGTGGGATAAAGCTCACGAAGAGAAAGGAAAACATGCCAAATTTCAAGCACTATGGATAGGTCCCTTTCAGGTTAAAGAAAAGGTGGGTCCCCATACTTTCCGATTGCAAACTCTGGAAGGAAAAGTCGAGGTCCTCCCGGTAAACGGGCATGACCTCAAACACTATTTTACTTAAACACCTTATAAAAATAAAAATAAAAATAAAATAAAAAAATAAAAAAAACCTCTGTCTCTAATTCTTCAAAGAAAACCTTGTCTAAGCTACCCGCAACCGGCTCACTCCTTGAAGAGGTTCTATGATGATGAAAGGCCCTTCCCGCAAAACACGGGGCAGTCGAAACTCGCTTGTAATGGGCACCTAAGGATAATACACGGTCTTACTAGAGTCTTCAAGCATAAGGAACCACCTAGCGGCTTAAAGGGTGCAGGCAGAAAAGGTCTTGCATAGCAGTAACCGGATCATGAGGGAACAGGACTAACTCAAGAGAATTGCAGGTCATCCGGGAAAAACCCGAGTCCTCATATGAGACCAGGAGCAACCTCTCTGCAAGCAAAATAAGTCGGGATCCCTCATCCGCCCAGGCAAAATATGCCCATCTAAATAAGTGCCACAGGCACATTCTCAAATAAGTGCAATTGCACACAAATAAAGGGTAAAGGATTGAGAAAGGCTTCCTGCGCAGAGAGGTGTTGTAACGACTCCGCCGGGGTACTGACCAGGCTCGCTGGCAGCGGAGCAACGTTCACGACTCCTTAGGCAGTGACTCCGCCAGAGCCGAGAGGTTCGCTGGCAGCGGAGCAACACCATGAGGACGAAATAATTGTACCGGACCCTGCAGTTGTCCAAGGTTTCCCCGACCCTCTCGGTCCTGGAGCGCGAGGAATTAAAATTCGGTTGATCTGCACCCAATAAGCCAGAAGGCCAGGCAACGATGCTAGGTGACAAAGGAAGGAAGGTGTAAACTCTGAGGTAAAAGAACAAGCTAGTATTAGGCCCCTCCCTCCTCCCTCATCAACCTTTCATCGGCAGAGACTCTGTATTCATCCAGTGAATCGCCATTTGTTGTAGCCCCTACAACACCCTCCAAAAAATACAAAAAAGATAATAACACACACTTCTAAATTTTTTGGAGCCCCCCTTTGAAACCAGAAGAAGAAGCTAAGTAAAGTTTTTAAGAGCAAGTCGCTAAGTCGCGAATACATGATTTGCGACCCATGCGACCTATGCGACTCTGCGACCCTAAGGTCGCCAGGTCGCCAGGTCGCAAGAGTCGGAAGTCAGGCAATTTGCGACCTTGCGACCCAGCGACCTTAAGGTCGCGAGGTCGCAAGGTCGCAAAATTAAGTAATTAGGGGAATTAGCGACTCAGCGACCTTGCGATCCAGCGACCTTAATGTCGCAAGGTCGCAAACTATCAACTTGCGACCTCATTTATTGCTCGCACGTGCGACTCCTTTTTATAAGGGCAGGTCACTAGGTCGCATTTGTGACTCGCGGCGAAAATCGTGGAATTGCTCTGACAGGTCGACTGGCGCGTTTTCTTCCGGGTAAGTTGCCATTTCCTCCCTGTGTTTCCTTCCCCAACATTTCTTGCCATTATTGAGCCTCCCCACGGCCTTAATTTCTTTCTGGTGAAGTTGTAGGGTTTTCTGTTGAGTTTTATTGTTGTTTTGTTTCTCATAAACCCCAGGGTCACCTGTGTCTTGCCCAATTCCTCATGGCTATGCCTTATTTCCAGTTTAGACCCTTTCCAGCCGCGTATGTTTCCCGGTAGGGAAATATTATCCGCAAAACCGCGCGCACGCGAAACCCCCCGGCAGGCTCAAGTGCGACTTGCGACCCAGCGACCCGGTCACAAAGTCGCAAGGTCGCGCGACCCCCTTTTATCGACTCTGCGACCCTGCGACCTAGTCGCTAGGTCGCGAGGTCGCATGTGAGTTCTTTTGTAGATCAGTGACCCTGCGACCCCCAGAGAACAGTTAATTAAACTCTGCATGTGTAGACTGTATTTAGCCGTTATCATCATGTCTTTCTCATCCTGGGATTCTTTCCTAAATGCAACAGGTGAATTTAGAGCAGACACGATACCGGTCCTCTCCGACTCTAGCAACATGGCACCCCGGGTATCCCGAAGGAGAAGTAAGCAGGTGGTGGAGGAAGAGTCAGACACAGACATACAAACATCTCCTCCACCAATATACAGAGACACCCTTTGCACCTTCGCAAAGGGGGACAACCTCAGGTGGTATGAAGTATACCGCGAGTTCGCCATAACAGAAGATGAGTTTTCAGAAGATCTCCCGGACCGGGAGGTATACCTAAAGGTCAAGAAATCCAAACTGCACCTAGCAGGGGCACATCCCGCCATCTTTCTGTGCCCAGAAATGTTAGACTGGATCATACAAAAGACGGATCCCAAGAATTTCGCGATCCGAGATAATGGAGGTAAAGCTTTTGCAACGTTGGAGAGCTCAAAAGCACAGGTCTACTACTCGCTACCCCAACCAGAGGTAAATTTTACCCCGAGATGGTTTTATGTAAATGAAGTACCGATGATTGATACAATCAGAAAATGGTGGGCGGAACCAGATAAATTTAAAGTCAAGAAAGACCAGGAGTACCCGGTGGCCAGTCTGAGGAAAGTGTATAAGTTAGTGGCCGCCATGCTGTGCAGAGTATACGGACGTTCGGACGCCACCACTTTCAACGGAGCATGGGCAACCATTATGGAACACGTAACGGCGCACGACACTCGATTCAATTGGGCTGGCATATTAGTGGGCTCAATGCAAACAAATTTGGCTTCGGCTTTAGCTCCAGATGAGGGAACGTCGTCAGAATTTTATATGGCTTCGTATTTATTAGATGTTGTCTGTGCCCAACTGCATGTTGAGGGATGGCCACATAATTGGGACTCCGAACAGACCCAGGCAATCCATTTGCAGACCAAGGTATTCTGGGAATCCAGGTACAAGTCAGATATTGAGCAAATCTCTCATATATTCATTCCCGCCCTTTACGGGAAACTATTTGGTCAAGACACCCCCTGCATGTCTTGGCGAGCAATGGAGACACTAGGTCAGGTGGCGCACTGGTTTCCACTCGCCGAATTTACAATCATCCGAGTATTTGGCACATTCAAAGCACCACATGCTCTTCCTAAGTTTATTACCGATAAGGTGCTCATGCAAGAGGTATGTTTCCAGATGACCTCAGGCTTCTCCAATGTCCTTTCCAAAGGGAAGAAGAAACCTTGGCCCGCTCTACCCCTCACCATTGGTGCTTATACAGTCAAGGACTTCAGAGAAGTAGGGCGTGAAGCGGAAGAGATAAAAGGTTACCACTTTAGAAATATGGATTGCCGAACTTATGACCCAGTCAGGATAGTTCCTGAGCATTGTAAAAGGGCCAATTTTAAATGGAGTTACCAGCATGTCGAGCGCCTGGCAGAGGACGAAAAAAGAAACTGGTACAACGCAGACAGGCAGCTAGCTCCGGGGATCGACTCGGACCGAGAAGAAGAGGATCACCAGAATTTAGAAGATAGGAGCCATAAACTAGGAGGCTCTTCTTCCTCCAAAGATAAGAGAACACGGACCAGTACAGGGCCTGACACCTCGGATCAGCAAAGGGCAGCAGAAGCCCAAGCCAAGAAGGAAGAGGAAGAGAAAATGAAGGAGGATGAAGAGAAACGTAAGAAAGATGCTAGGACAGAGCGGAAAAAGAAGCAGGCTGAGGAAAAGGAAAGACAGGAAAAGGAAGCACAGGCAGCGGCAGAACAAGCACTTAAGGAAGAACTTGACAAAGTCGATCGTCAAAAGAAGGCAGACCAAGCCGCCGCGGCAGAACGAAAGAGAAAAGCTGAAAAGGAAGCAGAGGCAGAGACAAAACGCAGGAAGAAGGAGGAACACGACAAGGCGGAAGCCGAGCGCCGACAAAAGGAGAAAGAAAAGGGTCAAACGCAGGATGAGGAGGACAAGCTAATAGACGACATTGACATATCTCCCCTGGAGATCACTTCAGGTGGCGCGAAAAGTACCCTCAATGTTGATGATTTTCCCGGGGAACAAGAAGAAGAAGTCTTCGACCTGACTAGATTGACATTTGAGAAATTCTCCTTCAAAATACGGCAAGAGAAAAGGAAATCCTTGGTGCAAAGCCATCCCGCCATATCTACGGTCGCCACTGGAAAGGACATAGTCCCAGATACAAGGACTAACCCTGTAATGATAGCGTCAGCAGACACCGCTTTTGCCGCGGCCACAGAGGAAAATGTCACTAGAATGAGCAGGGAGATTATTTCCCTACAGAACAGGCTAAAAGCAGCGGAGCAGGAGAAATCAAGACTAGAAAGTGAGATGCTACAGCTCCAAAGTAAGCCCGCCCAAGTGAATGAGGTCCCACTGGCGGTCAGGAAAGAGTGTGATGTGTTGGAAATCACCATGAGGCAAGTATATAAGGAAATGCTCACCCTAAAACAAACAGTGGCCCCGTTGGCAGAGGCACGAGAGGAAACCAAACAGAAGCATGAGTAGCTCAGGGAAGCCTCGGTAGCTTTGGACAAAATGATAAACTGGACAGCGCAGTATCAGCAAGCTCCCGAACATGTGCCTAGGAAGGATTGGAGTCACACACAAGATGCCAAAGTACAAATTCGGATGAATATGCAGTCCAAAGACAAGCTGGCCAAAGATTTGGACAAAGTGATGTCTGCATATAATCACCTGATCAGTGGTATTGACTCCATGAACGCTCTTCATCACATTCCATCATTAGGGGCACTGGATGAAACTAAAGACTGGGAGCAGGTAGAGCAGGAAATTCAGTCGTTTCTGCAACCCGTGAGACAAGCTGCTGCCGCGCCAGAATTCGAAGCATCACAAGAGAACCTAAATCGGTTGCTTGTCACTCCAGTTCAAATCTACACCAAGCTTGCCTCACTCTCAATCCTGATCTCTCAGAAGAAGGAGACTCTGGTACCGAATGCCCTAGAATGTATGCATCGAATAAAGGAAGAAACCCCTCTTGTTGCTCCCATAACAGCGGATTACCAGGCTTGGCGAGATTTCCTCAAGGGCAAGAAAGTTGACGTTCCAGAAACCTCAATCACACAACCGCCTCCATAGCTCAGCTTTTCAGGCGTAAGTCGCGACCGTCCTTAAGTCGCAGGTCGCACCTGCACACAGGTCGCAGGTCGCATTTGCCCCCAGGTCGCAGGTCGCACCGGCTCTTAAGTCGCAGGTCGCAACCTTCTGAGTCGCAGGTCACATGTTCGGCAAGGGTCGCAGGGAAGCTGAACCGTCGAGAAGTTGAACCGTCGGAAAGCCTGAGGGCGTTTCTTGAAACTATAAATACCCCTGTAGGGCACATAGTAAATGGCTCCTCTTTTGTGGACTGAAAGGAAATATTGCATTGTAATTGAAGAATCATACTCTTGACATATGTAATACAAATACTTGTTAAAATCCCTTTGATTGGATGATGTGTCTAGCTGTGACAACACTGCGTGTATTCTGCGTATAGTTTCAGAATATCTTTTGATTAATGAATCTGTGTTATTAATAGTATCATTCATGCTCCATAGCTATCTGTGATTGTGTTGATGATGCTCAAGTTTGCTATTTACTCTTATGATGAATGTTAATGAACTGTTTTATTAGCATTTCGTTATATCTTTCGGAAAGTTAAGGGATATTCTCGCCATAAAGAACTGTTTCTTTGGTGGTCAGATTATCTTGCATGCATTACCCCATAGATGTGTTGCTAACGACACTTCCTGGGCGTATGCATTTTGTTTATTACCTTGCTACGCACAGTGTCATATATTGGTTTGATACATCAGTCATGTATTCTGTATCATGTGAATGAGTGTATGTTTGCAGATTCAATCAGGTTGTTCGAGACCGAAGAGAAAGTCATTTAAGCGGTAGCCGGACCCACACCCCGGACAGGATCCCTACTCCAAACGGTTCAAAGTCTAATTGGGATTTTCTACCGGGGAGATCCCCTACTGTTGGCCGGATGTATTTTCCCATCAACACCAGTATATCTATGGTTAGAATGGAAGAACATAGTGAACTAAGATAAACTATTGTCAAACATGGTCAACCTCGATCAACCATGGTAAACCAAGGTAAACTAAGATGAACATCGATAGAATGGTTGAACAAGGTCAACCAAGGACAACCATTTTTAGTCATGATTGACCATCTTCGACCATGCCTAAACATGGTCAACCATGATCAACCATGATGGTTAATCAAGATCTCTATGGTTAGAATGGTCACACATGTTCAACCAATGTCTTTATCGTTGAATATGGTTAATCAAGGTCTCTATGGTCATACATAGTCAACCATTGTAAACCATGGTTGAATATTGTCAGCCATTGTCTACCATGGTCAACTACTATCAATGAAAATATGCTAGCATCAACCGTTGTTAACCATGGTTAACCATGGTCAAACATGGTCAACCATCGCCAACCGTGGTTGAATATAAACAAACAAGCTTGATTATTGTTAACCATGATCAACCATATTGAACCATTATCAAGGTATCTACAGTTGAATATAGTCAACCATTTTCAACCATGATCAAGTATGGTCATGTTTGGTCAACCATAGTCAACCTAGAACATTCCATACTCTACTGACTCTTAATCGCCAACCAAGGTTAAGCATGGTTAGAATGGTTGAACGTGGTCAAACAAGGTTTCTATTTTTGAATACGGTCAATCAAAATCTCTATAGTTGAATATGGTCAATAATGGTCAAAACTTTTCAACTGTTGTCAACCGCATTAACCATCTCAACCATTAATGTAATCATTTTGTAACATTAATATAACATTAGCATTAACATTAATGTATCCTTGACCATGCTCAACCTTATCAACCCCCATCAACCATGGTTAAGCACGGTCAACAAATCCACCCCACATATGTTAGTTGTCACTAGCACAACCATATTTACTAATGTTGTTGATATACGTTCATCAACAACATTTTCTACCTTTTATATGTCAACCAGCTTATAACAATGACACTAATTAACATATATCAACCATATTAATAAATATAATTGTACTAGTTAATAAATAAATATATAATCAAACTTGTAAAAAATATGTTTGAGTAATATAGTTAATTAATATAATATTAAATACATTTTTTTATTATGCACTTTTTTTTTTTAATTAAAAAAAATTAAATTACATTACATTATTAATTTTTTTATAAAATTCATATATATATAATGAAAGATCTTATTTTTGGCTCTCTTTGTATTTATTCTAAGTGGAATCGTTACGAAAGGTTGTCTAAATATTTTGTTAGTTACTAAATGTTTTATGATGATTTATATAATAAGCTTATAATGTTTTACGATAATTTATAAAATATGCCTTCCTTATAAGGTTTTTCTATTTGGGACAGAATCGATAAATATAGCTAATAATTTGTCAAACATCAAACTAACTCACTCTACCCAACGCGAAGCTCACTTGAACACAAGCTCATTTGAACACATATGAACCATGATGATTGTTTTTTATGTGTTTTTTTCTCGTTTATGAGATTAAATATGTTTTTTAATATTATTATTATTTTTTAATCTAAAAGTTATGATTAAGTTATACATTAAATTTGGTGTATAAGATTATTTTGTTTGTAGAAAAAAAATGAAGATATCAAATTTGGTGTATGAGATCTTTTTGTTTGTGTGACAATAAAACTAATCTTCGCGCAATGATTTGACTCTTAAATTTATGAAAAAATACATATTTCACTTTTTTTTATTTTAAATTTATAATCTTTCAAGAAAAAAATATATTCTTAATCATTAAACCCACTTAAATTATATTATAACATCTTTTCAACTCAAATAGATTTTTACATTAAAAAAAACATATTTTGTGCGAATGGTCCAGGTCGAAGATGAGATTGATCCAACATTATATGAATGGCATGAATTGGTATTAGCATTAAAGGTCAAAAGCTTTTCGAACTTTAATAGATGCTGAGTGTAAATATTAGCATAGGTTTAATTTTCAATAGAATTCCGATTATAAATTATTGATATAATATAAAAATGATAGTTTTTCATAGTGGGTTGTTTTAGGTTAGTGTTATTATTGTTAATGTTATTAGATGGTTGAGAAAAAAATTATAAGGTAGAACATACTTAATTAGTGTTAAGAAATACTAATTCATATTTTAGTTATTATTTTGTTAATTTAAATATAATCACAACTATCCGCTTAATGTTTTCAATATTTTTTTTTCACATATTCTTATTTGAATTTTATTTTAGTTGATAAAACAGAAAACACTATCTCATTTTAAATCTTCAAGGCCTAATGCTAATTAACATAGAAAACTTGATATGTTTCTTTAAACATATATCTACAAAATTTACATAAAAACAATGTCAAGAATGATTTCAAGACAAAACCTTTCTAGACCCAAAATGTATCATCCATATGTGACATTAATCAAGTATATGAGGACATATCAATAAGGTGTATTTTACATGTTTTACATAGTAAATAAGCATATATGTACCAAGGTGAGATCACCAACAATTATTAGTCCATAATATTATTTAATAATGTATCCTCACAACACATAAAGAATTCAACATTTGATATGCTTTATACCAACCAATAAATCCAAACACTTCTCGCGAATACCTTTATTGTAATTGAATGATTTTATTCATTTCTTCCTGAAACACAATTTCACTAGGAAATTCACAATTTCCATAGTACTTGTAACATAAAATACCTTCATCTATATGTTACAACATTGGGATTTAGCGATCCTTCTTATTATTTCGAGATAGTTCATAAAAATATGCTACTCTTCTCACACACGTAACACTATGAAACATACATGTGTGTCTCCCTTCAACTCACAACCAATAGATATCACTATGATCAAATTCATAGGAAACCATCACTAGAAGCAACATGTTAAAGATTAAATATATTGCAAGCGAGAGAACCACATTCTTTCTCCCTCATCAGAGGTTAATAATTTAAAAAAAAACACACTAAAAATTATATGCTATAAAGTTTCTCTTCTTCTTCTTTCTATCAGCTACCATAAATTTTAACTTTTTTCAAAAGAAATTACCGTACTTATATCTCTATCACGTACCCTACCAATGGTAAGTTGTTTGTTGGAGATTTGATACCTATTTATTTAGTGGATACTGAATGATGTTCCTTATCATTAAATGTAATTATTGTTTGAGTTGTTTGGTTGTTAATTTTTTGGATTTAAAAGATTTAGTCCAACTAAAGTAGCTCTTACTTTGATATTTAATTGAGGTATTTTTTCAATTAATTGATTGTATCTAGTTAAGATAGTATTTCTATCTTAAACCAATACTTGGCCTATTTAAACGTGTGTTTAATGTAATACAAACGAGATTTTTTAGTATGCAATTTTTTTTTTCTAAATTGATATTGGAGCCCCTCCAAGGATGATCAAGGAGGATCTCAGAAGACAAGTGGCTTTAAAACTGTTGAAAAATTAAAGTGGTCATATTGTTATCAAACTAGTTCCACATCGAAGTGTTTGTCACCTTGATCCCAACGGTGGAAACAAAACTACAATCTGAGACCATATGAAGAAGTTAGAGAAAGTCAAAGTTGCAAACAAAGTTGGGCAATGGCCACGTTAAAGTGTGCCACAATTTCACTGTCAACTGACAGGGAACCCAACACCCGAGAAGCGGGAAAATTTGTTGGATACTTAGTTTTCCCAATAACCTCCAGGTTCGAGAATTTTTTAAAAATGGGCCATATTTTTAAAAATCAAAGAATTTATAAAGGAAATGAGGTGGCAGGTCGCCAACCTCGCTACCCCATAACTATAATATACATATATATGTTGTTGGGGGCTGGGTTGTCAATCCCTCCACCCCGAGAACCACCACCACAAACAAATGGGTCAGTGGCCATGATTCTACTGAACCCACCAACCTACAAACTACTAGAGGAAATGATAATACGGGACCGGCGGGGGTCGAACTAGCTCGGCCACCGAGCAGGGGGTCCCAAGATAAATCCAAATAAAAATGTCATAGAACTTCCACCATAAAACGGGAACCACGTTGGGGTATGGTTGGGTCGGCCTTGCCCACCGCCCTTGTCATATTTGCATTGTGTTCAACCAAAATAGGAGGGGTGGGATTTGATCCCCCGAACCCTCCTCCACCATTGAAGGAACTAATCACTATGCTAGTAGTGGAGCAGGAGCAGAACCACGATTGGGCCAGAGGGGAAAAACCATGCCCAAGGAATATTGAGGGGCATCAAAAAGATTCCCTAGGGTGGAGAACTTTTCAGTGTTATTTTGAGGAAAATTTTATGTTGATTTTACACCTCCCGATGACAAGAAATCAACGATGATGCCTGTTACTACATTAGCGCTCTCCATTTGTTTGTCATTTTCCAGATTAGAGGTATAATTCTTCTTTATGTAATTTTACTTGTACTTCTTCTTGTTGTTTCCACTTAATGAATGAAGGCCTCCCCACTATTGAGCAGGGCCCAGAGATGTAGTCTAAATTAGATGAACTCTGTAATCAATGTTTGGTGTCTTGATCTCATGCATATTATGTATCTTCATTTTGTATGTTTAAGTTTTTTTTATGATTTTCAAACGCACTATTACATGAAATTATTTATGCATCTATAATAAAAATATCTTGGATCCAGTGGTATCATAGCAAATCATTGTTTATGCGAACTACATTAGTACATTCTAACGAGAAACAAGCTTCAAAGAGGTGAAGGAAATATTAATTCCTTTGGTCCCGAAGCAGGACATGCACCATGAAGAAGAGATATGGCAGATGACGAAGTTCGTTGGGAAGAAGAAAACAATTGCCGCAAGTCATTCTATAACATGGTAGATAAAGTAGACAAACTATTTGCAAAGTATTAAAAGACCGTCAAGCCTGATAAGAAAGGTGCAGATGATCATGGATCAATAAATCATGGAGATGGTGGAGAAGAGCCCCCTCCCTCTCCATTTTCTAGTGATATTTCATCTTCTTATTCTCATCATTCTCGCAGACGTCATAGGCATATATCTAAGAAACCTTTCCTTAAACTAGATGTAAATTCTGACTTGCCTATATATACAGGAGAATGTAATGTGGAAAATTTCAACAATTGGATTAGATATATTGACGTCTACTTCCGGATTCAACAGATCAAGAAAGATGAGGCAAAGATCCATTTGGAATCACTTTGACTAGGTGGCACCGCTCTCGTTTGATGGGAGATAAAATTGCATGGCAACAAGAATCTGGGTAACCTTCTTTCTTCATGGTCAAATTTTATTTATGCATTGAAAAATTAGATTTACCTATTGGGCTATAAGAAAAAGGCATTAATGGAATGGAAACACTTAAGGCAAGGCAAAGGCCAAAATGTGTAAAAATTCACTGAAGAATTTAGAAAACAAGCATTGAACTTAGACATTTAATTATATTGACCGTAGGTTGTAAATAAGTATATTTGTTCTTTACATGGTTACATAACGCATTCAATATTATTGTTTGAGCCTTCTACTATCAATGAGGCCAATGTGAAGGCCATGCATGTTGAAATCATGGGGACACATGAATAAAATGACCACCCAAAAAGAATCGCAACAGCCAAGAGAAGAGGAGCAAAGCACTCGTGGATACACTGTGAGAAAGAGGGACATGATGAAGAGGATTGCTGGAAACTGCACCCTGAGCTGAGACCTAAGAGGGATGACAGAAATGAGAGGCAGAAGAGAGAACAAGATCAAAAGTCTGAATTAGAGGAAGATGAGAATTTCATGGCTGCGAGAGTTGCACGAGGTAGACCAATTAGCTTGGGATCAGATTCTGGTGACGAAAGGAGGATTGCAGCTCTTGGAATTGTAACAGATGAACCCATTGATTTGGGTTCAGATTCGGGCGATGAAACAAAAATTTCAATAGATAATGTACCAAAAATGAAAAGGTTTCCAAATGCGGCATGGTTGCAGGAACTTGAGGAGATCAATTAAATCATTCAAGAAGATAATACTGAGTTAAGGAGACTCCTACATTAAGCAGAAAAGGAGAAACAAATTTTTCTATGCCAGTTACAAGCTAAGGACGAGGACTTGGAAAATATGCAGCATAACCCCCTTGAAGTAAAAAGTGATTCTTTGATTTCGTATACTTTTCACGATGATTATTCCACTGCTTTTGGAAAACATACTACATGTATCGGATCCAAAATGTTAAATAAAATGGGGTATCACGGAAAGGGCCTCGACACTAATGACCAAGGAATCACAAACCCCATCACAGTAGAAGAATTACCTCATTATGCATGACTTGGGTATGTTAAGAAGGAAGTTTCACAATGCTCCAAAACAACTAGCGACCCACCAACGATAGATGATGAGAGCGCTTCATCACATTTCAGAAAGAGTGAGGGATCCATGAACACTTATAATAGGCACATGGGGAGGAACCATTCCAAGACGATTTGGAAAGTCTGGAAGAGGAAGAATCATTGCCACAAGGATGAACACTATAAATATGCATGTCAAACACTTCATGCCACAAAATCACCCATGAAGAATCCAATCATATAATATATTCCATAAGAAAATCCGATATAGGGAGACAACCCATTTACATTATTAAGTATAATGTGTCTATTTTAGAGGTATTAGTTTGTTATGGCCACAATTTGTAAATCATGCATTGTGAATAAATGTAAAAGTGATGATCTATCTTCCATCACTTCGAAATGAAACAATAATATTTTTGGCCTTTCCTTATGAGTAGATGAGGTAATGGTTTCTATTACGTAATCCTTTACCATTGAGTGTGTGCTATAAACTCTCAGCAAGTGAGGGGTTGTTTGAGTCATGTGTGGTTTGTATATGATTGCAGAAGATGTACCAGGTTTGCAGGGCAGGTGATTGAAAGTGTAAATTGGTGAGGACACAAGCAGTGTGTTGGATGTATTAATTCTTTTGGTGGTCCAAAATCTACTTAGTGGGGAGAATTGATCTAGGAGGATCTCAAAGGACAAGTGGCTTTAAAATTGCTCAAAAATTAAAGTGGTCAGATTATTCTCAAACCAGGTCTAGATCGATGTGTTCGTCGCCCTGATCCCAACGGTTTGAATGACACTCCAATCCAAGCCCGTATGAAAAAGTTAGAGCAAGTCAAAGTTGCGGTCAATGTTGGGAAATGGTGAGGTTAAATTGTCCCAAAATTTCACTGTCAACCAACAGGGAACTCAACACCTGAGAAGAAGGAAAATTTGTTGGATACTTATTTTTCCCAAAAACCTATGGGTTCGAGAATTTTTTAAAAATGGGCCATAGTTTTAAAATAAAAGTAATTATAAAATAAATGAGGTGGCGCGCGACCTACCCCGCCACCCCATAACTATAATATACATATATATGTTGTTGGGGGGCGGTTTTTCAATGTTGCCACCCCCAGGACTGCCACCAAATACACATGGTTCGGCGGCCATGACCCTGTCGTACCTGAAAACCTACAAACTGTCAAAGGCATCATTGATATGAGACTGGCAGGGGTCGGACCTGCCCGACCCACGTGATCAACCCCCAAGTGAGCGGTCCCAATATAAATGAAAATCAAAGCACCATAGAACTTCCACCATAAAACGGAAACCACTGTGGGGTGCAGTTGGCCTCGGCCGCGTGGAGCGGACCCGCCCACCTCCCTTGCCATATGCATTATGTTCAACCAAAACGGGAGGGGTGTTGGGTATGTGTTATATTCTTTCCACGATTAGCCCCACACGCTGTATGTTGCGTTGGGCGTAGCTGGGGGGTCACGAGGGGCGAAGCAGTCCCCACCGTTGGGGTCCGGGGCAGCGCCCCGGCCAAAATTGGTTTTTGTGCATACCCACTCATAGGCGGATCCGCCCATGGTTTTGTGCATGGTTTTGCACATGGTTTTGGGGTTCGATGGTTTTCGGCCCCTGGTATTTTGTAGATCCGGTTAAGGGAACTATGGTTATGTTCTAATCCAGGGTTAATGGATTGGGGTTTATGTATGCTTCGGCATGTATATATATGTGTTGTAACACTAAAAGGAATATAATGAAAAATCAAGCTGGTCGTCCCGATTTGGGATCCAGGGGAAAATCTCTATGTTTATCTGTTTTATGTTTTATGCTCTTGCTATTATTTATTTTCTGTTATAAGATTCGTGTGTAGATATTTCTATTCAGGGTTAAAACCTACATTTGGTATCGGAGCTGTTTCGGCTTCAAGGGGACGTCTTTGCTGCTGAGGGTTTTTTTTTTGCTCGGCCCTGTGGTAGACCCTGTTCAGTGGGAGATCTGCGGGATCGATTCTTGTGGTGAAAGAAGATGGCGAGCAGCGGGAAGATAGAGATCGAGAAGTTTAATGGTCAGAGTTTTGAGTTGTGGAAACTCAAGATGGAGGATCTGCTGGTGGATAAATATCAGTGGATCGCGGTAGATCCGGGTACTAAGCCAACGGGAATGTAAGATGAAGACTGGAAGAAGCTGGATCAGAAGGCTAAGAGCACAATACGGTTGTGTGTCTCAAATTCAGTATTGTTGAATGTATCTGGGGAAGCTACGGCGAAGAATTTGTGGGAAAAACTTGGGACTTTGTACCAATCTAAGTCTCTGGTGAATAAGTTGTTCCTGCGGAAAAAGTTGTATAACCTGAGGATGAAGGATGGAGACTCGGTGACAGAGCATCTAAATGCCTTCAATACTGTGGTAAGTTAGTTGTCATCTGTTGATATTAAAATCTCAGATGAAGATAAGTGCATCAGTTTGTTGTGCTCTCTACCAGACTCGTGGGACAGTCTGGTTATTGCAATAGGTAGCTATACAACTACCTTGAATTTTGATGACATTGTCTCAGCCTTGCTGTCGGAGGAAATGAGACGGAGAAATATGGAGGGTCGGAATGGAGATGCCTTATCTGTACGAGGAAGGTCCCAGAACAGAAACAAGAATAAGGTTTCGAGTGGGAGATCTAAATCTAGAGGGAGATCTAAATCTCCTGGAAAGTTTGTAAAGGTGTGCTGGAAATGCGGAAAGGAAGGACACTACAAAAGGGAATGCAGATCTAAAGCTCCTGAGAAAGGAAAGGGATCTGATGAAGGTCCTTCTGCAGAGGAAAAAACCACCTCGGATGAAGGTGGGGATGTGTATTTGGCTTCTTCTTCAAATACACATGTAGATCATGAGTCATGGTTGATTGACTCAGGTGCATCCCTTCACTTCACTCCCCATAGGGAGTGGTTCTGCGAGTATGAGAAATATGATGGTGGTGATGTCTTCCTAGGGGATGATAGGAAGGCCAGAATCATCTGACGTGGAAAGGTCAAGCTGAAGCTACAAGGTGGAAGGATTAGAATGCTTCCTGGTGTTCAGATATTCACATTGGCCGTAAATCTGATTTTGAAGATGGATGATGCAGGTGTAAAAACAGTGTTCGAGAAAGATGCCTGCAAGATGGTTCGGGGAGCACTGGTATTAATGCGGGAGTTCGGACTGGAACTATGTACAAGCTACAAGGTAGCACTGTTATTGATGGGTGTAACAGTTATGTGGTTCCTGAAAGTGGGATAGAAAGTCTAGCTGTCTCTGGAGAAAAGACCATGCTATGGCATCAAAGGCTTGGACATATTGGAGAGAAGGGCCTTTGGATACTCCATAGAGATGGTATGGTAGAAGGTATGTCTAATTGTTCTCTGGATTTCGATTTCTGTGAACATTGTGTATATGGGAAGCAGAATCGGGTGAGTTTTCCTTCTGGTGCTAAGAGGGCAAACAAGATATTAGAACTTGTGCACAGTGATGTGTTTGGGCCTGTGTTGGTTCCATCACTGGGAAAGTCCGTGTACTATGTTTCATTCATAGATGACTTCTCAAGGAATACATGGATATATTTCTTGAGGAAGAAATCTGAAGTCTTTGACAAATTTAAAGAATTTAAGGCTATGGTGGAAAACCAGACAGAGAAGAAGATAAAGGCATTGAGGACAGATAATGGTGGGGAGTTCTGCAAGAAGGAATTTGAAGAGTTCTGTAAGAAGTGTGGTATAGCACGGCAGAAGACTACTCCATACACACCTCAGCAAAATGGAGTTACAGAAAGAATGAACAGAACACTGATGGAAAAGGCAAGAAGCACGCTCAGTGGTACCGGGTTAGGACAAGAATTCTGGGCAGAGGCAGTGGAGACTGCATGCTATCTGGTTAACAGATCACCTTCATCAGTGTTGGAGGATAAGACTCCACATGAGGTATGGACCGGTAAGAAACCCTCTCTTTCACATGTAAGGGTATTTGGATGTGATGCATATGTACATGTTCCAAAGGAGAAAAGGACCAAGTTGGATAATAAATCTGAAAGGTGCATCTTTATTGGGTATAAGGATGGTTTAAACGGTTACAAGCTTTGGAACCCAGAAACAAGGAAGGTTGTGTACAGCCGAGATGTGGTGTTTAGAGAAGTGAAAGATGTTGTTAAACATGAAGTCCTACCAAAGGAACCTGAGAAGATATAGTTTGAGCTAAAGGAGGATGAATCGGACTCTACAACAGAAGAAGACTCGAAGATGAAGAGCCACAAACTCCAGCCTTGAGAAGATTCAGCCTGGGAAAGAAGGCAACCGTAAAGGTAGTAGTCCATCTGCTTTTTGCTCTGTGCTTTGTGTTAATTATAACTGATGATGATCCCGGAACTGTCAGGGAGGCAGTAGATTCAGAGGATGGAAAACTCCGGAAGGAGGCCATGGTTGATGAAATGGCATCCTTGCACAAAAATGAGGCATGGGATCTGGTGGAGTTGCCAGCTGGAAGGAAGCCCATCGGGAGAAAATGGGTGTTTAAGAAGAAGATGAATGTAGAAGGCAAGGTGGAGAAATACAAAGCTCGCTTGGTAGCAAAAGGTTATTCCTGTGCTTCAGGAATTGATTTTGGTGATATTTTTTCTCCTCAAGGTTACTTCTATTAGATTACTTTTATCTGTTGCTGCTGCATTTGATTTTGAGATAGAACATATGGATGTGAAGACAACATTTCTTCACGGGATCTAGAAGAGGAGATCTACATGAAGAAATCTGAAGGCTTTATGGTGAAAGGTAAGAAAGAACTGGTATGCAGGTTGAAGAAGTCTCTGTATGGGTTAAAACAGTCACCAAGGATGTGGTATCAGAAATTTGATACCTATATACGGGGACTTGGCTTCACTAGAAGCAAGGAGGATCACCGTGTTTATTTTAAATTAATTGGTGACCGTGTTATTTATTTGGTCTTGTATGTGGATGATATGTTGTTGATTGGAAATGACAAAGAAATTATCCAAGATTTGAAGACCCAACTGTTCTTCAAATTCGACATGAAGGATCTTGGTGCTGCAAACTATATTTTGGGCATGGAAATTAAGAGAGATCGGGCAAAGAGGATGCTCTGGTTAAACCAGAGGAAGTATGTCGAGACTATATTGCAGAGGTTCAATATGCAGGATAGTAAACCGGTGAGTGTTCCTATTCCCGTAGGTGCAAAGTTGTCTGCTGAACAGTGTCCCAAGACACAAGAAGAAGAGGAGGATATGTCCCGTGTTCCATATGCAAGTGCAGTGGGTAGCCTGATGTATGCAATGGTCTGTACTAGACCAGACATTGCACATGTAGTGGGAGTATTGAGCAGGTTTATGTCAAACCCATGGAAGGAGCATTGGACAGCAGTGAAGCGGGTTTTCAGATATTTACGTGGCACTAGTGATTATGGCTTGTGCTACCAGGGAAGACCAGGATTGGAAAGAATGTTGGACATTCGTGGTTTTGTTGATGCAGACTGGGCCGGAGATATGGACCAAAGAAGATCTACAAGTGGGTATGTGTTTATCCTATTTTGAGGCGCAGTCAGTTGAATGAGTAAAAGACAGTCTGTAGTGGCTCTTTCAACTACAGAGGCAGAATACATAGAAACCACTCATGCAAGCAAGGAAGCGGTTTGGTTGCAGAGATTGTGTTCAAGTATGGGGTTGGTACAGCAAGCTATAAGGATAGACTGTGATAGCCAAAGTGCAATTTTCTTGGCTAAGAACCCTGCTTATCATTCAAAGACAAAGCACATTGATGTTCAATATCACTTTGTTAGAGATATGATTGAGGCTAAAAGGGTGTTGCTGGTAAAGGTGGACACTTTGAAGAATGCTGCAGATGCATTAACGAAGTATGTGAGCACTCAGAAGTTCTCTTGGTGTAGAGAAACAATGGGTGTTGAAGAATTGGGCCAATGACTAAGCTCTCCTGTGGCCCCCTGTGGAAAGAAAACAACAAGTGGGAGAATGTTGGGTATGTGTTATATTCTTTCCACGCTTGGCCCCAGCATCGCTGTAAGGCCATGGCCTGGGCGTAGGGCTCGGGGGTCACGAGGGGCGAAGGCGGATCTGCCCATGGTTTTGTGCATGGTTTTGTACATGGTTTTGGGGTTCGATGGTTTTCGGCCCCTGGTATTTTTGTAGATCCGGTCAAGGGAACTACGGTTATGTTCTAATCCAGGGTTAATGGATTGGGGTTTATGTATGCTCCGGCATGTATATATATGTGTTGTAACACTAAAAGGAATATAATGAAAATCAAGCTGGTCGTCCCGATTTGGGATCCAGGGGAAAATCTCTGTGTTTATCTGTTTTATGTTTTATGCTCTTGCTATTGTTTATTTTCTGTTATAAGAATTGTGTGTAGATATTTTTGTTTAGGGTTAAAACCTACAAGGGGCAGGATTTGATCCCCCAACCCCTCCACCATTGAAGGATCTAACCACTATGCCATCGAAGGTGCTCTGTGAACTCTGCCATCCACCCTATATCAAAGCCCTCATTTCTGGAGTGTGCTTAAGCAGAGTGGTGGATAAGGAGAGAAATCACGAGGGGGCCAGAGGGGCAGAACCATGACCAGGGAATATTGAGGGGAATCAGAAAGATTCCCTTGGGTGCAGAACTTGACAATGTCATTTTGGGACAAATGTTATGTAAATTTTACACCTTTCAATGACAGTAACTCAACGGTGATGTTCGTTTCTGCATCAGAGCTCTCCATTTTTCGGCCATTTTCTAGATTGGAGGTATAAGGGTGCTTTATGTCATTTTAATTGTGTTTCTTCTTCTTGTTGCAACTTAATGAATGAAGGCCTCCCCATTGTTAAGCAGGGCCTAAAGATTTAGTCCAAATTGGATGAACTCCGCAATCAACTTTTGGTATCTTGATCTCATGCATCTTATGTTCTCTTCGCTCTTCGTTTTATGTGCTCAAGTTTTATTTTATGATTTCAAGCACTCTATTACATGTAATTCTTTATGAATATATAAACAAAAGATCTTGGATAACAGGCATAGGCATCACTCCCATAAGGGAGGTCCCAGGAATGCATAGGTGTTTAAAAATAGATTTCTATTATTTTGTTGTATGCTTGGTTTTGTAGTGTGCTTAGTTTTTAGATATATGTGCAACAACTCGGAAATGTCCAAAAGCTTCCTCCTCTGTGAGTATCTAAAGTTTCCTCGTTTATGAGTATATAACATCTCTTGATGTAATTCACAAAGAATCTTGTTTCGAAAGGTCATATTCTCACCTTTGTTAGGACTCATGAAAAACACCATCATATCGTTAAATATCATTCTCAGAGTGATCAAGCCTTCAATTGGTTGACCATATTTTCTGAATTTATACACTATGTGTAAAATATGGGAGGATAAGATCATTTATAATTCTTCAATGAGATAAAATTTGACTTTTTGTGGCTAACCTATTAACCCCATCGATATTCATGAAAAATGAACCACAAATCCCTTCTCGGCAAGAGTGGGATTGATATCGTTATTTATATTTCTCAACACTTCTAGTGGCATACGTATCTAATGATTTGTAATCCATTGGTGAAATGGAGAGCTAACTATGTTGAAATGAAATATTTGCTACTCTAGGTTGTTGGACATAAAGATCTCCTTAAAGGTGATCCACAATTACAAACAATGGAAACTGTGGTGTAGAAATGGTTATTTCATATGAGAGGTACTTATTCATGATCCCAATAAGATCTCACCAAGAGAAATTCCTCATCGTAAAGGGCTATTCCAATGGTCTGTTGTCAAAATTATGGAAAGCTATGATTATGGAAACAAATTTGTGGATCTTGAACAAATTCCTATCGAGGAAGTTTTCAAATAGCTATGATATACCAGGAATATTTTTCATCTATTGAAGGGGATGGATATGGTTTGAAGATATTAATGGACTTTGAAGACAGTGTTAAGAGATGATCTCGATCAATCTCATGAATATATAAATGGTGCAACTTTCGAGTTCATTAATTTGAAATTCAACATGCACATGCTCACGCAAGTGAGAGATAGTTGCAAAATATCATCATAGAATAATAATAATGTCCAAGGGATATGATATTGTCTCTACAGGGTGTTTCTTCAGGATTGTATTTTTGGCATTGCATTTTATTTGGGTGTAGATCTACTACTTCGTTGCATGATTTTTGGTTTCCCAGACATCAAAGTGTATCCTATAGAGAAACCTAGTGCCATGTCGAAGCTCTAGTTTGGATAAGACAAGCCAACTTGTTTAAAATTGTGTATTATTGAAATGATTGAAGACTCTTAGAGGAGCTGTCTCTTTTTTATTTGTTTAGAAAATTGAGGAGAATATCACATAGTAAGGTTATGATGCAATTTTCACTAAAGTACATTCCATATCCAGACCACTTTCTTAGATAACTAGAGAGTACAATAGTTTTCACCCAAGTGTCTCGATGGATAGAAGCACATCCATATAACTAATAGTAGTTCAATGATTGCGAACAAAAAGTTGATTGTGGTATAAAGAAAGTGTATATTGAATAGATCTAGTGGAAACAAAATGCATTATGGATGGTTGTCTAGTTAGTTTGAAATTTTTCCATCTAGGGAAGGATCCTTCATTAATTTTTCTGCTAGTGAGGTTATGCAATAGTTTATGGATGTTGTTCAGTAATTGAATTCAGGAGATTTATGATTTGGGAGTTTTGTGCTGAGATTCAACAAGATGATGATCCTAGTGAAAATAAAGCACCTACACTAGGTGGGGCCCGCAGGCTATTTTTAGGCATATTTCTTTTTTTAGAATGGTGAGAAAATTCTATTTATAGCGGGAGTCTATTTATAGATGGTTGAGAAAATTCTATTTATGGATGGAGTTCTATTTTTGGAGTGCATGTGCAAAGTATGTTCATAGATCACATTTCTAAAAATAGCATGCATGTCGATTATTATTATCTCTTAGTAATAATTAGATAATAAATAATAATTTGTTCTCTTGAAGCACTTGATTTCAGTTAACTGATGTGGAAAACCAATTAATTGAAGGAATTTCGAGTTCTAAGGTTGGTTGGTGGGACATGCAAATGGAATTCGTTGTAACTGAGTGATACAAAGTTGTAAAAGATTTGGGTGTGTAGTTATCTGAGTCGTAAATAAGTTTAACTCAGTTAAGTGAGTTAAACTCAGTTGTGCTAGTTGTAACTAGTTCTAACTAAAGATACACTAGTGAGAGATCAGTGAATTAAATATTAAATTAATTCACATGGAGTGATCTCACATGCAACTGAAGATTTACTACTGTTAACTACATGCATGTCGGATCCAGTGGAGACCTAGTTGAGAGATAAGTGAAAGGGGAAGTTTGACTATCAGTTGTGACATTAGTGGGTGCACACTTGCAACCAAACACACATTGGAGATGCCAATGAGGATTGCGCATTCAATGCAAGGGAAGATTGAATTCATTCAGGGATTGTGATCAGCAGGGATTGGGTAGTGGAGGCAGGCTGTCAGGAGGTAGTAAATTAGCGTATGTATTTGGAAATTTTTGTATGACAGTGTGAGATGATTGTATATTGTACTGAGGGCTCTTGGATTAGAGCTTTGTATGATATTGTTTCATGATCCATGATATATACATAATATATGATAGTTGGGTTTTTAGCTTTATGCTTTCCTGGTAAAAACATCTGTGTTATGTGTGATTGATCTTTCTTCATGTGTTTGCAATTTGCGATTAAATTTCCACAAAGATTTAAGTAGAAGGATTTTGTATTTAACAGTGGAATATAATTGTTAGATCAGGACAATCCAGGCAATACATAATTGTATTAAAATTTCTACATGGTATCAGAGCAAAGAAGATTGCAATATTGAAGCAGTAGCTGAGTTTGTTGGTGGAAACAATTCGAATTTGTTGCAAGCATTAGGGGAATTTTGAGGTCTAAAATGGGCCTCATAAGGAAAATGTGCAACAAAAATTTACGTTATGAGAACCAATCACATTTTAGGGAATGACATCATCCCTAATGGTTAAGGTGGCATTTCTTGAGTTAAAAGTACTTACTTGTCACATTCTTAATGGTGGATAAAAACTCATGATTAAGCATGGTAGTGCTCTAAGTACTTTTAAAGTCAAAGTAAAGTACTCAAAATAAATTTCATTTTACACTTTTTGAATAAAATTCATACATAAAATAATATATTACATTTATTATATTATTTTTATATAGTACATTAATTACATGTTATTATACA
This sequence comes from Pinus albicaulis, assembly GCA_034641835.2. Classification (NCBI taxonomy): domain Eukaryota; kingdom Viridiplantae; phylum Streptophyta; class Pinopsida; order Pinales; family Pinaceae; genus Pinus; species Pinus albicaulis. The sequence goes on from CM076580.1 coordinate 1,769,016,444, forward strand.
ATTTAAATAATATAATTTTAATTAATAACATATTGTATAATTAAGAATTTATGAATTTATATTATATTTTATTTTAAGTTATTTAAGTACAAAGGAAAAATGTATTATTTGTTCAATGATAATGACCTTTTCTTGAAAAACTCATTCTTATTTGTAGTCACATCAATACAATTTTTTTATTAATTTTATTTTGGTACAACTTTTGAATTGAATTTAACCATGGTTACATGGATTGTGGTGCAAAAAGTGGATTGCAAATTCATAAATATTATTTTATTGATTTAGCTATTATTTGATTATTTCCTTAGGAGGCCCATTTTAGACCCCAAAATTTCCCCAATGAATTTCTTGGTGCGATAGTTGAGTAAACATCCAAATGGCTTTCAATGGTGTGTGGTTAGAGTATGCACTCAAGGGAAGCTCGAACTAAATTGCATGGAAGGATAGGATGGAGGTGGTGCTTGAAGATAATGGCTTGAAGGAATTCATCGACAGTGATGTTCCTAAGCCCACTTCGACGAATGCTAAATTACTTGACGTCTGGCAAAAGAAACTAGCAAAGTCGAGAAGGATTCTGTTGGAAGGTGTGCGAGACCATATTGTCTCAAGACTTTATGGGAAAGCCACTCCATTTGTGACGTGGAAGGCTTTGACGGATCTTTTCCAAAGTAGCAGTGACCATAGGAAATTGGCACTGAAGGATAAACTTAGAAAGATCAATATGGATAAGGGCGACAATATTCCTAAGTATCTCACAAAGTTTGTCCATTGTCAGGATGAATTGGGGAGTGTGGGAATCACGGTTGCTGATGATGATTTGGTAAGTTTGGCTCTCTTGGGACCTCGTAAAAGTTGTCACAATTATCAAGACTTTGTCAATGGACGGGAAAAACTACCAGATTGGGAACGACTATGGTCGGATCTAGTGCAGTAGGAGTTCAGGCAAAACACCAGAGATGGCTCTTCATAAAAGCATGATGATGAAGAGGATTTTTCTTTGGCTGTGAAGGCAAGGAAAGGGAAGGGGAAGAAATCCCATTCAAAATCAGATTCCAAAGGCAAGAAGCTAGATTTTTCCAAGTTGAAGTGTTTTCACTGTCACGAACATGGGCATCTCGCCACTAACTTGCCATAGAAAAAGAAGAACAAGAAGGCTGCGAGATATGCAGCTGTTGAGGCCCTTGCCTCGCAATTTTAACTTGATTTCTCTTTGATTGTGTGCTTGGTTTCAAGCGCAATGGGATCAGTGTGGTATCTTGATAGTGGTGTTTCCTTCCACATGACGGGAGATAAGGAGCTTTTCAGTGACTTGGAGGAGAAAGATCTCGAAATGCATATAGAGAAGGGAAACGATGGACGATACAGTGCGATCATAATTGGTACCATTACCTTTGACAGGGATTAAGGTAAACCATTTATGTTGAAGGATGTTATGCATGTTCCAGGTCTAAGGAAAAACTGGGTCTCAATCGCGATGTTGGAGGACAGAGGCTATGGCATTATTTTCAACGATGAAAAATATTTCCTACGACATAAAACAACGGGTCAAACCAAGAGGATATGGATTCGAGTTAAGAATCTCTACAAGCTGGAGGTAGATGGTTCCGCTTCAATGGTGGGAAAATAAGAAGAAGTGGTGAGCCGGGAGGAGGGCGAATTATGGCACATGCGATTGGGCCATATTCACCATGGTGCAATAAAAAATTTGCAGCAGATTTCTACTGGACTTCCCAAGGGTACACTTGCGTAGTTAGATCAGTGCAAGGGATGTATTATGGGAAAGTTTTTAAAATCCACCTTTCATGAAAAGGGGAATAGTGCTTCGGTAATCCTCGAGAGAGTTCACACAAACGTGTGTGGACCATTCTCGGTTGCTTCAACAGTAAAACACAAGTATTATGTTATTTTTTTTAATGACTTTTCTCGTAAATGTTGGATCTATTGAACTCTTAGTTAAACTGAGAGGGAGGGGTGAATCAGTTTAACACATTCGTAATCTTTTAAACTTTTTATTAAACCTTATTTACACCTTCATTTCATGTCCAACTTAATATGTCAGTAATCTTATAATGTGAGCAGCAAGTATTAATATAATATAACAGCAGACTTAATATGAGATCAGCAGGTATTAAGCAGATGATATAAATCAGATCAACACATAACCATCATGCAAAGAGACACCAGATATAAGTGGAAACCCATAAAGGGAGAAAACCACATCTTATTATTGTTGTGATGCAAAGGCAAGCTCCAACTCCCCCTCACCACTATTTTTCTGCAGGCACCAACCTACAGGAGGCTCCTGCCTCAATTCTGCAAGCTACAACTTGCAAGGAAGCACCAACTCCCTTCAATTTTCTGCAGGCACCAACCTACAGGATGCTCCAACCTCAGTCAGCTACAACTGACAGCTATCAAGCTGCAACTTGATAGGGAAGCTCCAACTTCCTCAATTTATCAAACTGAAGGTTTGCTGATTTACCTCAGATATCAGCTCTTTTCTGTAGCTTCTCTTTTTGCTCTTCTTTTCTTATTCTTCTCTGCCTTACACTTATATACTCTGCCTTCTCTATATTTTTTCTCTCTTACCTCTCTTGTGCATATCAATTTGATATTATATATAGAGTTCCTCACATGACTGTTTGTATTTCATAAAGAATTTGGAGTGAACAGTCATGACTCTTTGGCTTTTGTCTTCTTATTCCTTTATCTAACTCATTTTTAAAATTACTACAATATGTACCAATTTCCATGCTACAGTGGGATTTTGTCTTTTCCTTAGGATACTTGCCTTTGCATCACAAACAATAAAAAATAATTTACATTTGCATTTTTCAGTTATACATCTCAATTCCACTCAGCTCCTTTTCTGGATTTTGGATTTACTGGATTTGTCATTTCTGCAGTTGTTGAGTGACTGTATATTTTGATTCACTGTAATTGCGTGCACCTATGTATGTATACCTATCAAACCTGTGATATATGTTTACCTTTGTCAGACCCATGCTTTTATCCTTGTGTATATTCACCTGTTCACTGTGCTTTTGTGCTCCCGCTGCATATATATACCTGCTGATTTTAAATCTGGGAAAAAATGAATTATTGCGGATATTTCTTTTTTCCATGGTTATGAAACCATACATATAAATTCATTTATATTTTAAATTTCACACGGGACTACATATATCTGGACCCACATATTCCAAAGTCTTTAGATTTAAAACACCTTTTGAATAGTTTCTACTACAGAACCTTTTGTAAAATCAACTCTCGGCATCTTCAAAATTGTGGTCAAATCATAATAAAAACCCAACCTTATGACTTTAGCACAATATATAAATATATCGTCGTGTATGCATATTCCCGATTCAAATTGTTAATAAACTGTGGCTTTAATAAACTGTGGCGGTGTTTATAACCTTTATATCAAAAAACTGTATTACGTTCCCAACTTAAACATATATAAATATATCTCCGAACCTTAGGACTTAAAGTTATAACCCTTCGCACTTTATATTAAATCAACCGCTCTGTTTTAAACAAATAACCGTATAGTAAACCTTGGCTCCGGGCCCACAGGTATAAATGACGGCCCAATCAAATTCTCGTACCACATCTGGTTAACTTCCGCGTACCTTGGTTAAACCCCGGGCAAGTCCAACGTGCGATCACCGTCCGATGGCCCTCTTCCAGATCAACGGCTCGTACACATATCGCTTGGCATCTTGGTACGAACTATAACATGCGATGGCTCACTTTAAGTAGCGGTTTTCAATTTCGTTTAGGGACACGCGTCATTCTGTCTATGGAATCGCTCGCGAATGATGGAAATCGCTTGCTCGACGGATGGTGGTGCGATGAAACCCATGGTTTCGCTCCAAACCACCGTCACTGTTCCTCTCGGTCACGGTTCCGTTCTCTACTCCAGGTTCCGGTCCTCCACGATTTGAATTATATATATAAATAACTATTCATCGCATTTCGCCACTGTGATTTCATCTGTTACGACTATGGTTCCACTCCATTCACACTGCGCATTTGAATATAAAGCGCAATAATTTGCCGTTGGAGTATGCGATTCCCGGAATGTAATTTATGTTATGTGTAATGCCCGGCTGTGTAAAATATTCTCGGAATAACAACTGTTTCTCTATGTCTCTGCCTTTCTCCTTTATATTTGTTTCCTCTGCCTCTGCCTGTCTCCTTTGCTTCCTTTGTTTGCTTCTTTGCTGCCTCCATTTTCTGTCTCTGTCTTTGCTTCAATTCACTACTTCCTCTGTTCCTTGTAAACGTTACTTGTCTCTGCATCTGCTACCTCCTTTTCCATCAATGACAACATTTCCAATAGTCTCCCCCTTTGGCATTGATGGCAATACACTTTCTCTGTTTGCCTGCTCTTCCTCCTGTTGCTTGCTCTTTCTCTGTTCCTTGTAACTGTTCATGTATCTGCATCTGCTACCTCCTTTGCCATCAATGACAACATTTCCAACAGTTTCCCCCTTTGGCATTGATGGCAATACACTTTCTCTGTTTTCCTGCTCTTCCTCCCGTTGCTTGCTCTTTCTCTGTTCCTTGTAACTGTTCATGTCTTTGCATCTTCTACCTCCTTTTCTTGCTTACTCTTCCTCCCCCTTTGACATCAATGGAAAGGGGTTTTATTCTTTGATGCTGTGTATTTATCCTTTTTCAACATTTCAAGCATTTCCTCTCTCTGAAATTTCCTGACTTTGTACGCTACAACTCCAAACTTTGGATGAGATATTCATTGGGTTCATTATTCTTCTATGTTCAGTTCATGTCAGGTTCACCATTTTTCCGCTGCACCACTGACCCTTTATCCCTTTTATTGACTCCTTTTATGTTGACTGTATTATTGCCATAATCCCTTTGATCCTGAGGACCTGTTTTCATGCTTCCCTTGCTGGCTGATCTCCCCCTGAGAATGATATTTTCGTTTCTGTTCTCCCCCTGAAACTGTGCTTTCTCTTCATATCAGAGAGTAGCATCTACATATACTACCCCTAATTTGTCTCTCAAATATTCAAATGGCTCTCTGGCAAGTGGTTTGGTAAATATATCTGCTGTTTGTTATTTTGTTGGTACATACTCCAGTTTTACTATCTTTTGAGCTACTTGTTCTCAGAGAAAGTGATACTTGATTGGAATATGTTTGGTTTTTGAGTGAAGCACGAGATTTTTAGATATACTTATAGCACTTGCATTATCACATTTGATTGAGATAGGTTCATCAATGCTTACCTTCATGTCTTGAAGAGTCTGCTTCATCCACATGACTTGTGTACAACATGCTGCTGCTGCTATATATTCTGCTTCAGTTGTATACAGGGAGATAGATGTTTGTTTCTTGCTTAACCATGCCACCAGAATTTCTCCTAGTTAGAAAGCACCTCCACTTGTGCTTTTCCTGTCATCCACACAGCTGGCCCAATCTGCATCTGTGTATGCTGTTAAAGTGAAGCTTTTTCCTTTAGGATACCAAAGTCCATACTGTATTGTTCCTTGTAGATATCTAAATATTCTTTTGACTGCCAGAAGATGGTTTTGTTTAGGTGCTGCTTCATATCTAGCCACTAGTCCTATTGCTAGCATGATGTCTGGTCTTGATGCTGTCAGATACAACAGACTTCATATCATAGATCTGTAGAGATTTTTATCTATATTTGCAGACCCATCATCAGCACACAGCTTGCATCCCGTGATCATGGGAGTTAACACAGGTTTGTAGTCCTCCATTTTGAACTTTTTCAACATTTCTTTTAAGTACTTTTCTTGTGAGATGAATGTGCATGTGTTCTTTTGCTGAATTTGAAGTCCTAAGTAGAAACTGAGCTCTCCAATCATGGACAATTCAAACTCTGATTTTATCTCTTCTGCAAATCCTTTTGCTAGTTCATCTATGTTGCTTCCAAACATAATGTCATCAACATATACAACAACAATCAGGAGTTCATTTTCATGGGATTTTATGTACAGATTGATGTCTACTCCACCTCTCTTAAAGCCTTGTTTTTGCAAATATTTATCCAGTCTTGAGTACCAAGCACGAGGAGCTTGTTTCAGTCCATACAGGGTTTTCTTCAGTCTGCACACATAATCTTGTTTGTCTGTCAATGAGAAGCCTTCTGGTTGTTCCAAGTAGAATTCTTCTTCTAAGTCTCCATTCAGAAATGCAGATTTTACATCCATTTGATATACCTTGAAATTCTGGTAGCATGCAAATGCCAGGATCATTCTGATAGCTTCGATTCTGGCTACAGGGGAAAATGTTTCATCATAATCAAGTCCTTCGACTTGTGAATATCCTTTGCAGACCAGCTTGGCTTTATTCCTGATTACTTGTCCTTGCTCATTCATTTTGTTTTTGAATACCTATTTTGAACCAATGATATTTTTCTCAATTGGTCTAGGAACTAGTTCCCAGGTATTGTTCTTTTCAATTTGGTCCAATTGCTCATTCATTTCTTTTACCCAAGACTTGTCCTTGTTGGCTTCTTCAAATTTCTTTGGCTCTATTTGTGACAGCATGGCTATGTATACTTCTTCAGTTTGTTCTGTTAGTTGCATTCTTGTCTGGACCCCTGCTTTCTTATCTCCTATGATTTGATCTTCGGAATGATTCTTCTGAGTGTATCTTGAGGGGGCTTTCGAGCTCAGCCCTTCATCTTCTGTAGTCTTGCTTGTTTCATCATCATTCTGGTCTTCTTCTTCATGGTTATTTGATGGACTGCAGCAGTCAGTATCTCTTGTATTGTTTGGAAGTTCATCAAATCTCACATCAATTCTTTCTACTATTTTCCGAAGAGTCTTGTTGTAGCACCTGTACCCTTTTCTTTTGGATGCATATCCTAGAAATATTCCTTCATCTGCTCTTGCATCAAATTTTCCAAGATTTTCATCATTATTCTTTATGTAACACTTGCTACCAAAGATTTTGAAATGTTTGATTGAAGCTAGCTTTCCATGCCACAGTTCGTAGGGAGTCTTGTCACTGCTTGGCCTTAAGTGAGCTTTATTAAGGATATGTACTGCTGTGTGCACTGCTTCTGCCCAGAAGGTTTGAGCAATATTATTCTCTTGCATCATGGCTCACGTAATTTGTTGAGATTGTTTGTCTTAATGCTACTCCATTGCCTTTAATTTTTAAGGTGTTCACCTTATGGTGAATTTTTTATGCCATGGCTTCATTGCATAGGTGGAAAGTCCATATCGGTGATTCACCTCCTACGTGATCGATGCATTTCGTACATCTCTCCCAGATTACATGTCTGTAAATATTTTGGGTGTCAGGCTTAGATTTATTCTTGAGAAAAGCAACCCATGTCATTCTGGAGAAATCATCTATTATCAGCATGAAGTAGGATTCTCCACTTGGTGTTTTAGTTCTTGCAGGTCCACACAGATCCATGTGCACAAGATGGAGTGGTCTTCTTGTTGACAAATCCTCTTTGGCCTTAAAAGGATGTGCAGGTCTGTTTACCCAATTGACAAGATTTGCATATGGTATTAGAATGCCTCTTTATTTCTGGCATGTCTCTGACAGCTTTCTTCTTGCTTAGTCTTAGGATGTGATCGAAGCTGAGATGTCCCAATCTTTTATGCCATAACCATGACTCCTCAAGTTTGCTAAGATGGCATGCTTCATCTTCCTCTTTAACAATGTAAACATTGCTCTCTGTTCGAACACCTTTGAGCAGAGTCTTTCCTGTGGTGCTTGATCTGAATTCACAGTCTTGTGCTCTAAATAGAACTTCGTAACCTTTGTCACACATCTGACTGACACTCAGTAAATTTTCTTTCAGCCCATCTAAAAATAGTACATCTTGGGCCTTTCCTCTGCCATTGTCTATGTTGACTAAACCCTTTCCTTTGATCTTTCCTGACTTATCATTGCCAAAAGTAACATTGCCAGATTTCTTTTCATCAAGAGTTATAAACTTACTTTTGTCTCCTGTCATGTGTTTAGAGCAGCCACAGTCCAAATACCATTGACTTTTCAGATCTTGAGCACTTAGAGCCAGGTCACACTTATTCACCTTCTTTATCCACTAGAGGCACCCTTTTGTTTTGTATCTTTTGTGAGGTGATGACCTCCATATTCTTAGAGGACATTTGGAAGGTATATGTCCAACTTGATTGCATACACAACATTTGATCATATTTTTTGTAGAATTATGAGTATGAACAGAATTTCTTTGATTCATAAACCTTCTTGAGGTGTTAAACATCAATCTGTGTCCATACTTTCTACACTCAATGATTTTATGACCAAATTCCTTACAATAAAAGTAGTAACCATAGAAGCTATTTGCATACATGATGTAAGGTTGTCTCTTCCATTTGTTTTCTTGAGACAGTCTCTTCAATGTTTGCATCTTTTGCTGGTTTGAATTACTCCTCCTTGCATGACAATATGCAGCAATGTGTCCCAGCTTGTGGCAGACATAACAGGTGGCATTCTTCATTGGAGGGAAGAATCTCCTTTGATGGTTTCCAAATTTTACATATTCAGGGGTCTTAGTATTTATTACATTCTTTGCTACTAGTGGTTTATTTTGATCTCTGTCTTCCTTATTGCAGATTTATTCTTTTGCGGGAATTGTTTGAGCTGCTTCATCATTCTTCTTTTCTTTTACAAAAATAATCTCTCTGTCAACCTTTTCTTTTCCTTTACTTGATTCTCCTTCATAGCATATTCCAGTCTTTATCATAGGGGATCTTTGAGCAACCAAAATTTCATTCAACTTACTAGAGCTTGTTGTTTGGGCAGAGTTTATAACCACTTTCCTTTGAGCATTTTCTAATTTCTTTCTGAGACATACTACTTCTTCTTCCAAATTTTCTTGTTCTTGAGTTTTTTCTTTGATTTGCTTAATTAACATGCCCTCTATTTTCTTGGCTTCTTCAAGCTCTATTTTTAGCTTCTTAAGGACTTTTGAATTCTGTTCTTCTCGTACATATTTGAGGAGAATGTCCTTTTGTTTTTTGCATTTCAGTTTGATTCTATCAATCTCTTCTAGACAACTTCTTAGCTCCCCCTCAAGGTCGACTTCACCTTCTTCTTCTTCATCTTCTAGCAGAAGACCTTCAAGTTCTTCTATGCCATCAATAAGAATTCAGAGGTTCCTTCTTCACTTGAGGATTCATCTGAATCTTCAGATGTACTGCTATCTTGTTGAGCATAGAAGGATTTTCTAGTGAACTTCTTTCCTTTCTTCCAGTTCTTTGATTTATTTTTCTCTGACTCTTGAGCCTGATTACTTACTTTCTTGTGAGGACACTTAGCAGCATAGTGTTCCACTCTTCCAAAGTTAAAGCATTTGAAGGGGAGTTTACCTTTGTATTTACCTGAGCCTCTATCCAATTTATTGACAAAATTTGCCTCTTCTTCATCCGAGCAAGAGCATATGTCTCCCTCTTCTTCTTTCTTCTTTTCTGTTTTAAAGGTTGCTTCCCTCGTACTTGGCTTCTTCTGTGGGAACCTCATTTCATAGGCTGTTAGATTTCCAAGTAGCTGGTTCATGGTCAAGGTCTCCCAATCAGCTGTTTCTTCTATTGCAGACACCTTTGGATTAAACCTGGATGGAAGAGATCTTAGAATCTTTTGCACAATTATACTTTCTGCCATTTTTTCTCCAAGAGCTTTCATATTGTTAATAATTTCTACACCTTTTAGGAAGAAACTGGCAATGTCTTCATCATCATTCATTTTTAAGTTTTCAAACTGGGCTCTATAGACTTGAAGTTTGGCAGTCTTTACTTTCTTGTCTCCCTCATGTATGTTTTCAAGAGTATCCCATATTTCTTTGGTAGTGTCTTTGTGCATTACTTTAATAAACTCTGCTTCACACAATCCATTTAGGATGGGATTCATGGCTTTTGCGTTAGCCACAAAATCTTGTTTTGTTTCTTTCTCTGTGTCAGTTGCCTTCGGGGAATATCCTAATTCCACAGCAGCCCAGACTTCTATTCCTAGAGACATTATGTATGTCCTCATTCTGATTTTCCAGAAAGCATAATTTTCACCAGTCAAGAAAGGGGCTTTATTGGTTGAGCATCCTTCTTTACAAGCCATTTTGGGAACCTAGGATCTCCTTTCAGTTGTTAGACTTGTACAAAGGAACCTGCTTTGATACCAATTTTTGAACTCTTAGTTAAACTGAGAGGGGGGGGGCTGAATCAGTTTAACACATTCATAATCTTTTAAACTTTTTATTAAACCTTATTTACAACTTCATTTCATGTCCAGCTTAGTATGTGAGTAATCTTAGAATGTGAGAAGCAAGTATTAATATAATATAACATCAGACTTAATATGAGAGCAGCAGGTATTACGAAGATGATATAAATAAGATCAACACATAACCATCATGCACAGAGACACCAGATATAAGTGGAAACCCATAAAGGGAGAAAACCACATCTTATTATTGTTGTGATGCAAATGCAAGCTCCAACTCCCTCTCACCACTATTTTTCTACAGGCACCAACCTACAGGAGGCTCCTACCTCAATTCTGAAAGCTACAACTTGCAAGGAAGCACCAACTCGCTTCAATTTTTTGCAGGCACCAACCTACAGGACGCTCCAACCTCAGTCAGCTACAACTGACATCTATCAAGCTGCAACTTGATAGGGAAGCTCCAACTTCCTCAATTTATCAAACTGAAGGTTTGTTGATTTACCTCAGATATCAGCGCTATTCTGTAGCTTCTCTTTCTGCTCTTCTTTTCTTAGTATTCTATGCCTTACACTTCTATACTCTGCCTTCTCTATATTTTTTCTCTCTTACCTCTCTTGTGCATATCAATGTGATATTATATATAGAGTTCCTCACATGACTGTTTGTATTTCATAAATAATTTGGAATGAACAGTCATGACTCTTTGGCTTCTATCTTCTTATTCCTTTATCCAACTCATTTTTAAAATTACTACAATATGTACAAATTTCCATGCTACAGTGGGATTTTGTCTTTTCCTTAGGATACTTGCCTTTGCATCACAAACAATAAAAAATAATTTACATTTGCATTTTTCAGTTATACATCTCAATTCCACTCAGCTCCTTTTCTGGATTTTGGATTTACTGGATTTGTCATTTCTGCAGTTGTTGAGTGACTGTTCTGTATATTTTGATTCACTGTAATTGCGTGCACCTGTGTATGTATACCTGTCAAACCTGTGATATTTGTTTACCTCTGTCAGACCCATGATTTTATCCTTGTGTATATTCACCTGTTCACTGTGCTTTTGTGCTCCCGCTGCATATATATACCTGCTGATTTTAAATCTGGGAAAAAATGAATTACTGCGGATATTTCATTTTTCCATGGTTATGAAACCATACATATAAATTCATTTATATTTCAAATTTCACACGGGACTATATATATTTGGACCCACATATTCCAAAGTCTTTAGATTTAAAACACCTTTTGAATAGTTTCTACTACAGAACCTTTTGTAAAATCAACTCTCGGCATCTTCAAAATTGTGGTCAAATCATAATAAAAACCAAACCTTATGACTTTAGCATAGTATATAAATATATCGTCGTGTATGCATATTCCCGATTCAAATTGTTAATAAACCGTGGCTTTAATAAACTGTGGCGGTGTTTATAACCTTTATATCAACAAAATGTATTACGTTCCCCACTTAAACATATATAAATATATCTCCGAACCTTAGGACTTAAAGTTATAACCCTTCGCACTTTATATTAAATCAACCGCTCTGTTTTAAACAAATAACCGTATAGTAAACCTTGGCTCCGGGCCCACAGGTATAAACGACGGCCCAATCAAATGCTTGTGCCACATCTGGTTAACTTCCGCGTACCTTAGTTAAACCCTGGGCAAGTCCAACGTGCGATCACCATCCGATGGCCCTCTTCCAGATCAACGGCACATACACATATCGCTCAGCATCTTGGTACGAACTATAACGTGCGATGGCGCACTTTAACCGGCGGTTTTTAGTTTCGTTCAGGGACACGCGTCAGTTTGTCTATGGAATCGCTCGCGAATGGTGGAAACCGCTTGCCCGACGGATGGTGCTGCGATGAAACCCACGGTTTTGCTGCAGACCGCCGTCACTGTTCCTCTTGGTCACAGTTCCGTTCTCTACTCCAGGTTCTGGTCCTCCATGATTTCAATTATATATATAAATAACTATTCATCGCATTTCACCGTTGTGATTTCATCTGTTACGACTATGGTTCCACTCCATTCACACTGCGCATTTGAATATAAAGCACAATACTTTGCCGCTAGAGTATGCGATTCCCGGAATGCAATTTATGTATGTGTAATGCCCGACTATGTAAAATATTCTCGGAATAGCAGTTTTTTCTCTGTCTCTGCCTTTCTCCTTTATATTCATTTCCTCTGCCTCTGCCTGTCTCCTTTGCTTCCTTCGTTTGCTTTTTTTCTGCCTCCATTGTCTGTCTCTGTCTTTGCTTCAATTCACTGCTCCCTCTGTTCCTTTTAAATGTTACCTGTCTCTGCATCTGCTACCTCCTTTGCCATCAATGACAACATTTCCAACAGGATCTTCTTCATGTAGAAGAAGGATCAAACATTCTCAAATTTCTATGAGTTTAAGGCATTGGTTAAGAAAGAGTCGGGAAAGCAAGTGAAGGCTCTACGGAGTGATAATGGTGGAGAATACATCTCGAATGAATTCAAAGACTTCTATAGAAAAGAGGGAATTCTGAGAGAACTCATAGCACCTCATAACCCATAGTAAAATGGGGTCGCGGAGAGGAAGAATAGAACGATCGTAGGTGTTGCACGAGCTATGTTGCATAATCAGGGCCTACCAATGCACTTGTGGGCGGAAGCATGCAACACTGCGGTTTATGTGCAAAACAATTGTCCTCGTAGAGTACTTGGCATGAGTACACCTGAAGAAGCTTTTACTAGTAAGAAACCAGGTGTTTCTCACATTAATATTTTTGGCTCATCTATTTATATGGATGTGACCAAGAATGCTAGGAAGAAGCTGGAGCTGACTGCTAAAGTTGGGATATTTTTGGGGTACACAGAAACACCCCATAATCATTGTGTGTATTTTCCAAACAGTTGAATGACTTTGGTGCGACGGGATATAAAATTTGATGAGGATAAACACATGAATTTGTCACTTGAGAGGGAGCTAGACTTACATGCAGAAGAGGAACTACTTGTTCCCAAAGATTAGTCTCTAGATGTGGATCAGCCAAAAGAGGAGGTTCATGGAGTGGACGAGTCCACTCACGCAGAGCCAAACATCAGAACTGGCAGAAGGCGTACCATAGAAGCTGAGAGATTGGAGCTTGATGTGGCACAAAATGTAGAAGTCCCTACTTCACAGTGCAGACATCGACAATCTCCTAACTGATTCAATGGATCATGTCTCTCATGAGCAAATGTATTGTGTCTGAGCCATCTTCCTTTCATGAAGTAGTGCGGGGGCCCACATGGGTAGATGAAATGGTGAAGGAGTATGAATCCATTGTTAGAAAAAGTCCTTGGGAATTTGTTCCAAGGCCGGTTGATAAATCAGTGGTAGGTTCAATATGGATCTACAAGGTAAATCAAGCTACTGACGGGAGTGTTGAGAAATACAAGGCCAGATTTGTGGCCTAGGGCTTCTCACATATTGAGGGGATTGATTATGAATAAGCCTTTGCACTTGTCACACAGTATTCTTCCATAAGGACCATCCTTTCTCTCTTAGCGTAGATGGGTTGGCACATTCATCAGATGGATGTGAAAACTATGTTCCTTAATGGGATTATTGAGGAATAACTGTACATTTATCATCTTGAAGGATTTGAGATCTTTAGAAGCGAGTCGCATGTGTGCAGACATAAAAGAGCATTATATGGTCTGAAGCAAGCACCCCATGCTTGGTACACTCGGATCGACATCTATTTCACTAGACTCGGCTTCACCAATAGTGAGGTGAATGCAAACCTATAGCAAATTGTGGTGAAGGGTAAGCTTTTAATCATTTTTCTTTATGTTAATGATTTAATATTGACTAGTGATGAGAAGTTCATACATTTATGCAAGGAGGACCTTTCAAAGGAGTTTGAGATGAAGGATATGGGCTTGTTTCACTATTTCCTTGGATTGGAAATATGGAAGCGAGAAGGTGAATTTTTTATGTCTCAAGACAAGTATGCAAGGGAGATACTTGGTAAGTTTCACATGGAGGGTTGCAAACCCATGGATACTCCTCTTCTAGGAAACTGGAGGAAAGAGGATGCTACATCTGTAGAGGTAGTGGATGCTACTGTCTCTCGACAGTTAGTGGTTTCGCTCATGTATTTAGTTAATACAAGACTGGACATATGCTATGTGGTGAACCAGCTTAGTCAAGCGATGGTTAAGCCTACCAAGCTCTTTTGGAAGGTGGGCAAGCATGTCCTGGGATATGTCATGGGAAAATCTGAGTATGGCTTAGGGTACAGACAAATGGATGAGGTGAAGTTGCATGGCTTCATGGATGTAGATTGGGTGGGCAACTCAACAGAAAGAAAGAGCACATAAGGAGAGGTTCTTAGTATCATATGTACAGTTGTTTCTTGGTACAGCAGGAAACAGAGATCTGTGGCACTCAGTTCAGCGAAAGGGGAATACATGGCAGCAAGTCAAGCTACATGTGAGGTTATCTAGATGAGGAAGATCCTGGTCGATTTGTTTGGTTCTCATTTAGATCCTACAGTGATTCATTGTGATACTCATAGTTGCATTAAACTCTCGATTAATCATGTGTTTCATGATAGATCAAAGCATATAGATATCTGGTATCATCATATCAAATATTGTGTGCAGCGAAAGATCATGGCACTTCAGTACAGTCCTACAGAAGATGAGGATGCAAATATTCTGACGAAGGTGCTCACCAGGAGAAAAATTGAATACCATAGAGACAGGAACGGGGTAAAATATAATCCCTTTCTTGTTGAGAGGGAATGTTGAGATTCAGCAAGATGATGATCCTAGTGAAAATTAAGCACCTACATTAAGTGGGGCCCATAGGCTATTTTTAGGTGTATGTCTATTTTTAGAATGGTGAGAAAATTCTATTTATAGTGGGAGTCTCTTTATAGATGGTTGAGAAAATTATATTTATGGATGGAGTTCTATTTTTGGAACGCATGTGCGAAGTCTGTTTGTAGATCTCATGTCTAAAAATAGAATGCATGTCGATTATTATTATCTCTTATTAATAATTAAACAATAAATAATAATATATTCTCTTGAAGCACTTTATTTCAGTTAACTCATGTGGAAAACTAGTTGACTGAATTAATTTTGAGTTCTAAGGTTGGTTGGTGGGACATGCAAGTGGACTTCGTTGTAACTGAGTGATACAAAGTTGTAACAGATTTGGATGTGTAGTTATGTGAGTTGTAAAGTAGTTTAACTCAGTTAAGTGTGTTAAACTCAGTTGTGCTACTTGTAACTAGTTGTAACTAAAGATAAACTAGTGAGATATTAGTGAATTAAATATTAAATTAATTCACATGGAGTGATCTCACATTGATCTGGATATTTACTACTGCTAACTACATGCATGTCAAATCGAATGGAGATCCAGTTGAGAGATAGGTGAAAGGGATAGTTTGACTATTAGTTGTGACATTAGTGGGTGCACACTTGCAACCAAACACACATTGGAGATTTCAGTGAGGATTGCACAGTCAAGGAAAGGCAAGATCAAATTCATTCAGGGATTTTGATCAGCAAGGATTTTGTAGTGGAGGCAGGGTATGAGGAGGCAGTAAATTGACGCATGTATTTGCCAATTTTTGTATGACAATGTGAGACGATTGTATATTGTACTGAGAGATCTTGGATTAGAGTTTTGAATGAGATCGTTTTATGATCCATGATATATACATAATATATAATAGTGGGGTTTTTAGCTTTATGCTTTCCTGATAAAAACATTTGTGTTATGTTTGATTGATCTTTCTTCATGTGTTTGCAATTAGCGATTAAATTTCCGCAAATATTTAAGTATAAGGATTATCTATTTAACAGTGGCATATAATTTTTAGATTAGGAGAATCGAGGCAATATCTAATTGTATTAAAATTTTTACATTTGAAGTGGAAAAATAGAATCCATCTTTCCACTTGCACCTTTATGACGGTTATGTTGGATTTTCACACTCAGCTCATTGGGAATCGATCACGTGGACTAACCGCCACTCTCTGATCCACCCTAGGAACACTCAAAAAGCTAAAGATAATGGTTTGGATGTTTACTAGTGCCAACAATTTTTTTTGTAATGGAAAATCTCAACATCGTATGAGAGTCTTGATTCAAGTTTGATTCCCCAATTTGTGTTTGCGAGGGGGGGGGGGGGGGTGAGGGGGTGCACTCTGGGTTGCACCTGGGGAACACTCAAAAAGGAAATGATAATGGTTTGGAATTTTATCAATTCCTGCGGGTTTTGGTGTAATGGAAAACTCAACAAGTTTTGAGATAGTTTGATGGATTTTACTCCAAATGATTTGGAAAATGATTACAAATGCAATACTTTGACATACAAGAATATTAAAGACAAGTACTCGTTAAGGGAGAGTGTTAGAGAGTTAATTCCTACTTGTCTTATTCATATTGAATGACGTTCCTCATCATTAAATGTGATTTTTGTGTTAATTGTTTAGTTGTTAATTAATTAGGTTTGAGAAATGTAATCTAACTAAAATAAGTACTTTAATATTTCATTAAAATATTTTCTTAACTAACTAATTGTATAATTAAAATAGTATTTATATCTTTAACTAATAATTGATATACTAATGTGTTTAATGTAATGCAAAAGAGATTTTTGGGTATGCAATTATTCTTTCTAAATATGCCATGCACATAACACTACGATATTCTTTACTAAATGTTGAGAGGTTTCTCCAATGAAAAGACCAAAATTGTCTAGGCCAACCATATTAAGAGCTTTCCTTCGAAATTTACACTCTACGATGATTCCACTTATATAAGACCTAGACCTGAAAGCAACATTTAATCCTGCAAATCTACGAAGTCTCACTACCACGACTTATCGGATATGTCTTCAACAAAGCGTAGTTCACATATTCTAGCAAGCAGGATCGATCCTCTCATTAGATCTGAACAACCCCTAGCAGAGAGAATCGCTGTGGATTTTTGTCATGTAGCCACAAATCGGAGATGTCCATAAACCTACCATACATAGAAGACCTGTATCTACCAGCAATCGTTTGGCAAATCGTAAACAAGATCATATCCGTGCTAATCCCCAATAATTTCTAATCTTTAGGTTAGAGTTTACCCTTTAGGAAAGAGAGTTAGTTTATGTATAGTAGGTTTAGAAAATGAATAGAGTGACTTTATCTATGCTTTGTAGATCTTATAGTTGCTTTAGAAAGGATTAGGTATTTCCAGTTATGTTAAGTTAGAAGGAGAAGAATGGTTAAGTAGGATTTATCACTCTATAGAGAGTTTCAAGTGTTTAGTATAGATTAAGTATGAAGAATAATAAGTAGAAGTATATTCTAAGTTACAGAAGAATAAATAGATAGTATAAATATGTATAGGTTAGTTTATAAATACGAATATAGTAAAATTTAGCTTTTAATATATCGTGTAGATATTTCTTAGAGAAAGGAAGACTTACTCTATATAGTATATTTCTTCATTTTCGATTTTCCGCCTCATTATATGCTGATTAAATCATTAGGGATTATTTAGTATGTTACTAGAATATGTGTTGTGTTATTTAAGTATTAAAAGCATGTAGGAATTACTACTCAAGAAGGGTTTGTTTTTTTGTAGGGTTTGTTTTTTTATCTACTCATAACGATATGATATTTTTTATGTTCGAGGAGGAGTTTAGGTAGCATTTACTCCGACACCATAACCCCTATCGGGGGGTTTGTCTTTTTAGTGATTTGGAACTTTGGTTATATATATATATATATATATATATATATATATTAGGAATGGTGGTGCTAAGATCCTTTGTTTTTTTATTTATGTCCGGTTAGGTATAAATAGAATATTAAGATTCTTGGTAGATAGAAAGATTTATAGATATAGAGATTATGTATATTTAGTAGAAGGATGTCTTATTAAGATAGAAGAATAAGATAGAAGAATAAGTAGCATATTTCTTTTAGAGCTTTAGGAATAGAAAGCAATAATATATTGAATCTTTGTTATAGATAGTAGGAACCCCTAGGTATTTTTATTTTTAATTAATATATATATATAACTTTAATAGAGGATAACTCCTTTGTGTATTTATTCGTATTATTTATTTATGTTCAAGAAAGGAACTCTTTAGGAAATATACTTTCTTCCTTAGTTGGGTTTAGTAGAGATAGGTTGAAAGGGTAAATGGAGGAATAATAAGGTTAGATTTTGAAAGTCTCTTTTAGTCCTTGTAACTCTTAGTCCTTCTAACTCTTGGAAGAAGTTAGGTTAATGCATTAATATTTTTACTTTAGAGATTGTATTTTTCGTTATTAGAGAGGAAGCTATAGAAGTATTACTCTTTATAGATTGGATAAGTTGATAAGAACAGATTCCTACCTCATAGAGGAGAAGGACTTATAGAGTTATTAGGAAGTATAGACGTTATTCTTTTTTTATTTTTATGATTTATAACATATAAAAGAGATTAGGAAGTATAGAACTTATCTTTTTGTATTTTATGATTTATAACATATAAAAGAGATCAGAGAGGAATTAATATGTTAAAATAGATAAGAAAGGGATCCATAACAATAATTATATAGTTGGAGTATATTTCCTAGAGAGATAAGAAGAAGAAGGCTCCTAAATAGTTTAGAGAAGGAAATTATATATTTGTTATATAGATAGCAAAATGCTCCTTTAGATTTCTAATCATTAGCACTATTACTCTTGATTGGTCTTTATTAGGTTTGGTCTTGGACTTAGCGAACTATAGGTCTAGGAATTGTTGGAACAACTTGAGCTTAGACGAAAGGGATTGTTAGCTTAGAATTAGCAAATTGATCTTACTCTTGAAAGCATAGTGTTAGGATTTAGGTATTACTCCTCACAAAGAACTAGATAGCTCGGAAAAGTAGAAGACCTCTTGGTGATATCTCTATTATAGCTCGCAAGGAGGAAGGTTGGAACCACTAAAGAAACACGGGGGACCACCAGACCACTTCCTATGTTCTTGGATGGAGGGACCACTGAAGAAACACACGAACTACCTTGCCCGATGTAGACAAGCGAGTTTGTTCCTTTAGATCTTGGAAAGCACTTACCAAGTCCCATATTAGATGAAGTGTTTCTTTCATGTATTGAGTACTTTCAGTAATCAGCCAGGGAGAAAAGTGAAAAAGAAACATAGTAGCTCGACCAAAGAGAGGGCAAGGTTATTCCTCTATTTGTTCCCATCAAAAAGCTTTTCAAAGGCCTTATAATGAAGGGTTGGGGAAAAGGGATTATATAAAAAGGACCTGATTGAACATGGTAGAAGCGAAAGTGTCAAGTCAGGCTCGACAACTGAGAAGGGATCCAAAGAACAAAACAATGTAGAGAATAATGCTATATGCTTCTTCCCACATTTATGTCTCCTTAACACAATAATACACCATGACATTACTCAATTCACAAATTATGTTTGAATTTAGCAATTTTGAAATTTTTTGAAATATAATTGCAATCCACCCTAAAATAACCCTTTAAGCAACTACTTGAGAATGGTCAGCAATCGTTATCGATGAGAATATGACAACACAAAACCAGATTATTGTTGAAAAGCATTATTAATACTGAGAGGTAACAATATTTTTTGTTTCCACTTTCACTCTAATAGAATTGTGTATTCAACTAACAGAGCGCCACAATTTCTAATGCTCATAATTTCATCATATTAGTCGATATTCATACCTCACCACTGAAATGAATGCCCATAAAGTTACAAAAATACCTTATGGTTTGCTCCACAATTTCTAATGCTAATATTTTTCATCATATTAATCAATACTGATACCCCATTGCTACAATGCATGCCCATAAAGTTACCAAACTACCTTACATTCTCCATGTTTGTTAAAGTATTCACCCCGTTTTTGATCCACAAATATTTCCTTGATCTTCTCGGCCTGCTAATAACTTAGATGATGCATATTTCTCAACAAAAAGTGGGAGCACTATATATAAAAGTAGACAACGACACAAAGCCTCTTACAAGAAATGGAGAATGATGTTGTTCAATCTCCTTCAAATCTTCCTTTAAATACCAAAAAATAGAAGAGAGGTTCAAGATCTTCCACCATCAATGAATATTTTATATGATAATGATGTGTGTCAACAAGTGAATAATGGATGGGTATAGTTGGTATGAATGTACTGAAGTGACGCACTGTACTCTTGAATGAGGTTCCCTTATGTGTTCCCAATTCTTCGAATTCCTATGTGTCTTCCCATTAATCTGAAAGTCAACATTATTGAAAAAATATCGTTTTTGATGAACTCATCAAAGATTGCTTGAACAAAAAAAATTCACAATAGCTTTTTTCTAGAAGACTGATTAAACCAACATGAGAGGTTTCCAACCCTCTCTTTCTCTGACTTAACACGATTTCTCATATAGCAGTGAATGATCTTTGCATTAATGTTACAATAGAAGATGGACCTAATATTTAGAGAACCATGACGATTTTCTGACCATAGTCTCGACAATGTTCAAGTAAACTGGAAGGAGCAAGTCCTGAAGTCCAGTCCACTCCTAGAAGTGAATACATACATGGGCATCAATTGTTGGTCATCGTTACTGGAAAACACGTTCTAGTTCGGGGTGCTGAATATATCAACCAGAGGCAGAAGGTTCTATCTCGGAAGCCTATGGGAATGTTTCATATGACAAGACTTTAAGGTAAGCTGCAAATAAGGAGGGTGCCATTCTGGCTTGTGGGACATCTATATTTTATCTAGCAAAACAATTTTATTGACAATATAAAGGGTCGGTGAGGGTTAACACTAGCACGATTGGCATTGAAATGGGTACTCACGAAACCAATAAGAACATTTTCTAAGCATAATAGACAAATTCTAGAAAAATGGTTGAGCTACTGAGAGAGAATTGGCTGAAACTTGAGAGCTTTGAAACCATGTTTAAAAAAAAAGAAAGAAAAAAAGACCTAAATTTAGGTAAATCATGCCATTGCATATTACTTCTAAGATGTACATATTAATACAATTTATGAAATCTTGGTTTTCATCTTCCCAATAAGTTTCTTGGATTTTTATGATTGTTAAGCTTTACTGCCATCCATTTAAGCAAATTGTTGGAATATTTGACAATTCCAGAACAAACAATGGAGAGAGTAATACTCTCCTCTTCTAACACAGAGAAACTAAAAATTTCTTGATAGGAGACAGAGTTTCCACTTGAAAAACAAAACTTTTATTCCCTTAAAAAAAATTATTACAATGATACTGGACTGCTACAAAACGCAGTGCTCTCAAAAACTTCTCTGTCTCACACACATAAAAATTGTACTCTATTCTCTTTTAAAACTACGCACTGCTGTGCATGAAATTACACTCTGTCTCGATTCAAAAAAAAAAAACGAAACGCACTGCTATGTTATTTAAAAACTCACACTGCTGTTGTGTATACAAAAAACATCACATTACGTTGTATGCCTCTCGGGCCTTTTATGTCGCACATAACATAAATAAAACAAAAAATAAAACTATGTATATATATATGTTATAAACGTATCGTTTATAATTTATATCTTATATTCGTTGACTGGTTAAAAAACATTGCGCGATTAAACAAAACCATTAAACCAAAACTTTGATCGCACATGAATTTAAAACAAAAACCTTAAACGTGAACCCCGCGGAACTCAAACGAAATTTAACCAACCTGCATAACCATTTCGGGTTACAATTCTGGGCGCTGACGTCACCCAAATTGTGACCTGAAATCCTTATAAAATCTGCCCTATAAACCGTATCGGGTCGAGTTTGGGCTTGCTTACGTCAACATCATTGTGACCCGAAATCCATTTAAATCCGCCTCAATGAATATTTCAGGTCCAGTTCTTTGCCTGGTGAGGGGGCAAAAAAAAATCCGCTCCAATGATCTGCTGCCGCATGTATGCTTACGTGACCGTTGACTTGGCGTTGGGACTGCGGTTCTATGGGACTGCTGACGTGGTCTTGGGACCACAGTTCTTCAAACGAACTCTCCCGCGTTCAAACAAAATCAAAACGCTCTATTTCAAAATAGACCACTCTGTTTTTAAATGTACAGAGGCCTATCAAAAATACTTGCGAAAGGACTGTAAGGGGTTTTCAACCTGAAAATGACTGTGCAACGAATTTGGAAAGCGGCTTGTGACAGAGCCCTTCCAAACAGAATTAGAAGGCGGCCACTGTACAATGTAGCTGTTGAAAGTAATATTTCAACACTCCACCTTACTTTCAACTGCTGGGTTATCAGTCATACCCAAGCATTTTCTCAAAAACTCAAAACTCTTCTGTCCTAATGGCTTGGTCAGAATGTCTGAAAACTGCTCCTGAGTTCTGCAGTGTTGCAAAACAATTTCTCCATTGTTCACCAATTCTATGATGTAGTGAAACTTTGTGTTTATGTGTTTAGTTCTCTTGTGAAACACGAAATTCTTGGATAATGCAATAGCTGAGATATTGTCACAATAAATCATTGTTCCTCTTACCTGCTATTGGCATAAACTTCTTAACATCCTGCTCATCCAAATTTCTTGACAAGTTGTTGCTGTAGCTGCCATATATTCTGCTTCTGCTATAGACAATGCTACAATAGGCTTTTTTTTAGAAGCCCATGAAATGGCTCCTGAACCCATGTGAAAAACATAACCGGAAGTTCTCTTTCGATCATCTACACTTCCAGCCCAATCACAGTCAGTGTATCCAACTAAATCTGACCATTCTGAAGCAGTATATAAAATGCCATACCTTTTGGTAACTTTAACATACCTCATAATTCTCTTCGTTGCCTACCAATGTGCATCCTTTGGCTTCTCCATGAATCTGGAAATCAAACTAACAGCATGCATTATGTCGGGCCTAGTTGCAGTCAAATACATGAGGCTGCCAACTATGCTCTTGTACAAGCTAGGATCAAAATCCTTGCTGTTGTCCTCTCTACTGAGTTTTAATCCCATCACTGTGGGAGTGATCGCTGCTTTTCTCTCTTGCATATTAAATCTTTCAAGCACTTCATTAACATATTTTTCCTGTGAGATAAAAATCCCATTTTCATCTTGTTCTACTTCTATTCCTAAGAAGTATTTCAACAAACCCATGTCAGTCATTTCAAATTCTTCTTTCATGACTGTTTTAAAATTTTCAATAAGGTAATCATCATTACCTGTGAAAATAACATCATCAACATATAAAACCACTATCAACATTTTACCATCCTTTTCTTTGATGTAGAGGGTGGGTTCTCCCTCACACTTTTCAAATCCATTTTCCAGTAGATAGGAATATATCCTACTGTACCATGCTCTTGGCGCTTGCTTTAGCCCATAAAGAGCTTTCTTCAACTTGCACACTTTGTGCTCTTGGCCTTTCTTTTCATAGCCGAGAGGTTGTTCAATGTAAACCTCTTCCATTAACACTCCATTTAGGAATGTTGACTTCACGTCCATTTCGTAAAATTTCCACTTGTTTTGTGCTGCTATGGACAACATTGCTCTCATGGTTTCCATTCTAGCAACCGGTGCGAAATTTTCCTCATAATCTATCCAATGCTTCTTCTTATATCCCTTGACAACAAGACTGACCTTGTGTCTCTATATTTTTCCTTCAGCATTACTCTTGGTCTTGTAGATCCATTTAACTCCAATGACATATTTACCTTTTGGGAGTTCAACCAAATCCCAAGTCTTGTTTCTCACTATGGCATTAAGCTCATCATCCATAGCGTCTATCCATTTATTATCCTTAATAGCTTATTCAAAGTGGATAGGGTATTCAACATGACAATATAAAGCAAACAAAGAATTGATACCTTCATTTGCTGCCTCTTGTGCATAAATGTCATTCAAATTTCTGAACTTATTACCTCTTTCATTAGGTGTACAAATGTTTGAAGAAGCTTTTGAATTTCCTCCTTGTGGTGTGTTTGGAGAAGCACCTTCATTTCTCATCAAGGGTGTGCCTTGCTACCCTTGTGTTGAAACTGTTTTTTGGGGATGTATTTCAACCAATTCATCATCATTTTAATCATGAGATCAACAGTGTTTAACATTCACTATTTTCTCTATGCTTCCATCCCAGGCTTCCTCTTCAATAAACTGAACATCTCTGCTCACAATAAAATTCTTGGTGGATGGGTTGTATAACCTATAAGCCTTGGATTCCTCACTGTATCTAATGAAAATACATTTCTCCCCCTTGCTATCCAACTTCTTCCTTAGCTGATCCGGAATGTGTGCATAAGCCACACATCCGAAAACTTTCATGTGTGTGACACCTTGCTTTGTGCCACTCCATGCCTCTTCTGGCACTTTGTTCATAACTTCTTTTGTAGGGCACCTATTCAAAATGTACGCTGCACAATGTACAGCTTCAGCCCAATAATCATTAGGCAAATGCTTTGCCTTTAACATGCTCCTCACCATGTCCATTATGGTTCTATTCTTCCTTTCGGCTACTCCATTTTGCTGCGGAGTATATCTAGTTGTAAACTGCTTATGAATACCATTTTCTCTACAAAAACGTAGAAAATATTTAGAGATATACTCACCTCCTCTATCATTCCTTAGGACTTTGATGTGGAGACCACTTTGGTTTACCACAAGTGCTTTGAAATTGCAAAATCTTTCAAATACTTCATTTTTATTTTTCAAAAAGTAAACCCAAGTTTTTCTTGTAAAATCATCTATGAATGTTAACATGTAGTGGCTTCTAGCAAGAGATGGAGTTTGCATCGGTCCACGCAAATCTGAGTGGAAAATATCTAAGGGTTCCTTTGCTCTTATGCTTTTCTTCAAAGGAAAAATTTCTCTGTGTTGTTTCCCTAAGATACAACCTTCACAAAGGCTGTCTGGTTTCTCTATCAATGGTAAACCTCTTACCATTCCTTTTATATTCAACAAGTTAAGACCTCCAAAGTTGAGATGTCCAAATCTCAAGTGCCATAACCAATTTTCATCTTTTGGTTCACTTTGGATAGCCTCTTGTGCCACTGCTGCTTTCTCTTCACCATTATTCAAATATGTTCTCATTCTAAGAGAGAACATCATGTTCCTTGTCATCTTCACTTCAGCAATACATTTTTTGTTGGGTGGTTTTTCCATAATGGTACAAACATCATCCTCAAAAACTACATTGTACCCCTTTTGAACAAGCTGTCCAATACTTAAGAGTTTACACTTCATTCCTGGAACATAATACAAATCTGCTATGGATTTCTTTTCACCTTTCCTTGTTAAGACATTTACATTTCCTTTTCCCATAACAAAAACTTTGCTATCAGTTCCTAGTGTGACTTCCGACTTCACACTCTCATCTAACATAGAAAACATTGCTATGTTTCCTGTCATATGGTTACTACAACCGGAGTCTAGAAACCATAAATCCTCATTTTTTTCTTCAGCCATATTACAAGCTAAAAACAAATTATCTTGGCTGATATTTTCTCTAGTGAAATTTGCACTAGATTTGTTTCCTCATCATGTTGCTTTTCTACATTCAATAGCATACTGTCCATATTTTCTCATACAGTGACACTGGACATTGGATTTATCACCTTTGTCCTCACCATTCTCACCACCACTTTGCCGGCCGCCGCCGTCTTGATGTCGATTTGGATCACTGCCCCCATGCCCTTCCTCCTTGGAGCATTTGGCCGGAATGTTCCTTCCCACCTCTCATGAAGCTTCCGCCTTCCTCTCTTGTTTCCTCTACCTTGCCCTCTTCCTCTTCCGAAAGACATTTGGGTCTTAAAGGCATGTTCCAGAGATGAGTTTTCACTCCTACCCAATCTCTGCTCACGAGTCATCAGTGATGCATGTAGCTCATCCACTAAAAACTTTGTGAGATCCTTAGTCTCCTCTATGGTGGTGACAATCACATCGAATCTTGAGGGTAGAATCCTCAAGAGTTTTTCCACAATCCTCTTTTCTTCAAGAGTCTCTCCATGAGATCTTATTTGTGTGACCATTCCAATCACATGAGTGAAGAATGAGTCAATAGTATCTAACTCTTTCATACAGAGAGTCTCAAATTCTCTCCTTAGCAACTGAAGTTTTGTTGTCTTCACTTTTTCCATGCCTTGATAGGCTGTCTTGAGAGTTTCCCATGCTTCTCTGGATCTCTTAGCTGCTGCTATCCTCGGAAACACACTCTCATGCACTGCTTGATACAACAAGAAGAGAGCTTTGGCGTCTTTCTTCCTATTTCTCTTCAGCAACTCTTTCTCTGCCTGAGTTAAATCATCAAACTCTTCTTCATCTGCTGGCTCTTCAAAGCCATCCTCAAAAAAATCCCATAAGTCTTGGGAAGTAAATAAAGCTCTCATAGTTATTTACCAGTAGTCATAATTTTTCCCATTAAATAGTGGGAGGTGGATATTTCCAATACCCATGCTAGTGCTGGCTCCAGCCATTCTGCATTCTTAACTATGATTCAAAAACACTTGATTTAAAATAGCTGACTGTTCTGCAACACTAACAAAATAAACTGTATAGAGAAATACCTTAAATTATTTTTGGCTGAGTCTTCATACTGTTGCAGAAGCTGCTGCAACAAAGAACTTCTTTCCTTCAGCTTCTTCGATCTTCAAAGAGCCTGGACTAGCTCCGATACCATGTTGGAATATTTGACAATTCCAGAACAAACAATGGAGAGAGTAATACTCTCCTCTTCTAACACAGAGAAACTAAAAATTTCTTGATAGGAGATAGAGTTTCCACTTGAAAAACAAAACTTCTATTCCATTAAAAACAATTATTACAATGATACTGGACTGTGGCAAAACGCAGTGCTCTCAAAAACTTCTCTGTCTCACACACAAAAAAATTATACTCTATTCTCTCTTAAAACTACGCACTGATGTGCATGAAATTACACTCTGTTTCGATTCAAAAAAAAAAAAAAAAAAAAACGAAACGCACCGCTATGTTATTTAAAAACTCACACTGTTGTTGTGTATACAAAAAACATCACATTATGTTGTATGCCTCCCAGGCCTTTTATGTCGCACATAACATAAATAAAAATAAAAATAAAACTATGTATATATATATATATATATATATATTATAAACGTATCGTTTATAATATATATCTTATATTCGTTGACTGGTTGAAAAACATTGCGCGATTAAACAAAACCATTAAATCGAAACTTTGATCGCACATGAATTTAAAACCAAAACCTTAAACGTGTAATATTCCCAACCGTTTAACCGGCTGGACCAAGTCTTAATGGTAGAAGACTAATAAATAAAATAGTAAATAAGCGGCACTGGCCCATGGTTTTTCGTTTTAGATTGTTTTGACCCCAGGTATTTGCCCATGGTTTCCCCAAGTAGCCATCTATAAAAAGAGAAGGAGGAACGAGAGCAAGATATGGAATTTGATCTTCTCTCCTTCGATATTTTGAGAGCTCAAGCAAGTTTTCAAGTTGTGGGGTTTTCAGGTGAGATCCTCAGCCACTCTTCGATGGGACTCGATTTCACCCTAGTGGGAACACTTTTTTTCATTTCTTCTCTTGGAAGGGCTTACACATATTATATCCGCTAGATCGAGTGTCTAATTATGAGGTGTTTTCATACAACTTATTGGAGCGCATCCATGAAAGAATAGATCCAGCGGCTATCAGTCGAGGGCGCTAAGTGGTGGTCTCAGTGTTCTATCTGCAAAAAGGCCAATTATCTGTCTGTAAATCAGAACCTACGTGTCCCAATAGCATGTCGTCTTCCCTTGAAAATTGCAGTTCGTATCATCTTCTGTTAAGAACGCGTCTTGAGCACAGAAGGCTTGGTTTGAACGCAGGAAGAAGCCCTTGCGTGAACATAGGAATCCACTGCGTCGATTGAGTGAGAACGCAGGTACAGTGCAGCATAGCCATACAGCAACCAAGTGATCTCTGTCTGCGCTGAGTGCTGGAGTAGGCTGATCTGCCCAAGCAACACTTCTGGCATCACTTCCGCACACTGTCACCCTATCCCAAGCGATTTCTGTCTAGCCACACGAGCGCTGGAGTCTGTTGTGCCAACGATCCGCCCAAGCTACGCTACCAGGTAGCATTACAGAGCCATGACACCCTGTGCGTAGTCTACATAGCTCCTAAGTAATCTCTGTCTGCGCAGACAGATCTGGAACTACAGTTTTGATCCTTTGAAATATCAGTGCGTCGTTGCTAATTATTCAGTTGCTAATGCCAGTGATCTATTTTCTAAATTGGACATTGATAATTATTATTATGGGCCTCTCATATGGCATTGTGTATGAAGCGATATGTATCAGTATGGGCAAATTTTAATAAAATTCTCAGTTGATTCTCATTGGAAGGGTTATCATTTATTCATGTTTATTCGCAGTTGGTATTTATGCATCCTTATTCTACAGCATATTTAATAATTATTCGGTAAAGATTATTACAGTGGTATCAGAGCTTTATCTTGGCCAGCTGTGGGATGCCAAGGAAGGATAAACAAAAGGGTATTACTGTTAACTGGGAAGGAAAAAGGGCTAGGAGTCAAGGAAAAAACGAAGGGGAAGAAAGACCCATGGGTGATCACGAGAATACCAAACTTGAATATGCTTTACAAAAGATCGCTGAGGCTCAAGACACCATCATAGGACACCTTAGAGCACAGAATGGGAAACCTAATGTGCAAAGCAATAATGGGGAAGGAGGTTCCCATTCAGGTGGGGATGGTTCACTGTAGGAGTATATCAATGTTCATAGCAACGGTCCATTCCACACTCGGAGTAGCCCTTTTAGTAGGCCAACCATGCCTCCATTTTTGGATGACTCCTCCAGGGAGCAAGACTGCCCTTCACATATTGCAGAGACAGTTACCGCCTGGATGAAAGAATATGATACGTTGCCTCCCAACGTAAAGGCAACCCTGAGTCTTAATGACTTTTACTATATGAGGAGCAAACAACAAAGGAAGGCAACCAAATATGGGGGCCATCAGTCAAATGTAGATTTGCAGAAAGTTGTGGGGAAGGTAACTCTTCCTTATTTTGATGGATCGTCGAAGTGTTTAGCACAGTCATGGATACAGAAACTGGATACATATTTCCAGCTCAATCCCATGCGGGAAAAGGATGCCATCAAATACGCCACACTTCATCTTGATGGAGAAGCACACGAATGGTGGCAACATGGTATGACCACTCTGGGACATGCCAGTATCATCTCTTATACAGAATTCACACGGAGATTAATATAAATATTTGATAGGAAGGATCCTGAGATATACTTCCGTAAGCTAACCCAGCTCCGACAGACAAGGAACCTTGAATCTTATGTTGCAGAATTCCAGAGGCTTGCAGTAATGGTCAACGACCTCTCCATGACTAGGTTGGTCATGTTATTTATAGATGGATTGTCAGAACCCCTACGAGGGTGGGTTAGGGCTTACCAACCCGCCACCTTGCAAGATGCAATCAACCGTGCAAGGGATATGCAGGATGCAGTACCCAAGAATAGATTCCTACCTAAATTTTCTATTCCTCAAAAGGGAAGGAAATCAAACAACAGCAACAGGAGCCAGTTGGTAAGGGGAAGCTGGATGATGAGACCAGAAAATATCTCAGAAGGAGAAGGCTATGCTTTTCTTGTCAAGAACCTTGGGTACCAGGGCATTGGTGTACTAAAGGGAAGGCACACTATATTGAAGTATTTTCTGAAAGCGAAGATGAGGAAGAGAATCCAGAGTTCGATCAAGGGGAATCACAAGGCATGGGAGCAATGCAGGAAGAAGTCCAGGAAGGAGTCATTTCTTCTCTCACAGGGATCCCAAGATATCACACCCTCCAGGTTAGGGGCACCATACAAGGACAAAAGGTCACTGTGATAATTGATGGTGGGGCCTCCCACAACTTCATTGATGCATAATTCGTAGCTAGAAGGGGACTAGCCACTGAAGAATTTGAAGGCTTCACAGTTTTGATTCCTGGAAAGAAAGAGCACAACTGCATGTCCTGCACTAAGATAGTTCCTAACATGAGCCTAGCAATGGGAAATTACAAAGTTACAGATAACTTCTTTGTCGTATACTGCCCAGACTCTCATGTAGTATTGGGGGTACAATGGCTATATTCCATCAGAACTCATACAATAAACTACCAAGACTTGGAACTCGCATTCACAGGACTAGATGGTAAAAATGTGAAGTTGAGAGGAATGCATGCATATCCTCCCAAGGTGGTGATATCCAATCGAATGGAGGCAGATCTCCAACATGGGGATATTGTATGGGCATTAGAGTGTCGAATCATGGAGAAGAAACCAGTAGAGCAACACAAGGAGTACCCACCTGATATTATGGCACTATTGCAAAAATACCAGAAGGTCTTTGGAGATATTCCCCCAGGACGTCCACCTGATAGGGGATTTGAGCACATCATCGAACTAGAAGAAGGGGTCCAAGCTGTCATCGCTACCCCTTATCGGCACCCCAAAGTGTACAATGATGAGATAGAGAAGGAAATAAAGGAATTTTTGGCATTAGGACACATTCGGCCGAGTTCGAGCCCCTTCGCTTCATCAGTAGTCTTGGTTAAGAAAAAGGATGGGTCCCTGAGGATGTGTATAGATTATCGAGCATTGAATAAAAAGACCATCAAAAATCGATATCCCATACCCAGGATCGACGAGTTGATGGATGAATTAAAGGGAGCCAAAAACTTCTCAAAAATTGACCTTCGCTCAGGGTACCACCAGATCAGGGTTCGTGATCAAGACATTCCAAAAATAGCTTTTAGATGCCACTATGGACATTATGAGTTCCTAGTGATGCCTTTCGGGTTGACCAACGCCCCTGCAACATTTCAGTCATGCATGAACCATATATTCAACAAGAAACTACGTAAATTTGTTTTGGTATTCTTCGACGACATCCTGATCTTTAGTAAAACATGGGAAGAGCATCTGCAGCACCTGGACGAGGTCCTGGGAATATTGGAGGCACAAAAATTTTATGCAAAAATCTCTAAATGTAAGTTTGGAATGACAGAAATGCTATACCTGGGTCACATCATCAGGAGCCAAGGTGTTAAGGTCCACCAAGAGAAGATTGAGGCCATTCTCAATTGGCCAACTCCCAGAAATGTAACAGAGTTAAGGAGCTTCTTGGGTATTTGCACTTATTACAGAAAATTTGTAAAGGGGTATTCACAACTAGCAACCCCTCTTACTGACTTGAAAAAAAGAGGAGCCTTTTTATGGACAGAAATGACCCAGGAGACTTTTGAGCGGATGAAGGAACTCATGAGTTCGTGTCCAGTTCTAGCCTTGCCAGACTTCTCTCAGCCCTTTCTATTGGAGTGTGATGCTTCTGGGGAAGGAATTGGGGATGTTCTAACACAGAAC
Organism: Pinus albicaulis; assembly: GCA_034641835.2. Lineage (NCBI taxonomy): Eukaryota > Viridiplantae > Streptophyta > Pinopsida > Pinales > Pinaceae > Pinus > Pinus albicaulis. The sequence goes on from CM076580.1 coordinate 1,769,048,045, forward strand.
CATCATCCCATTGCTTTTGAGAGTAGAAAGTTGCATAGTTATGAACGCTCTTACTCCATTTATGATAAAGAAATGTTGGCTATTATGCATGCATTGGCCAAGTTTCGTCCATATCTAGTGGGGAATCGGTTCAAAGTCAAAACTGATCACAATAGTCTCAGATACTTCCTTGATCAGAAGGGATTAAATGAGAGGCAGAAAAAATGGGTCAGCAAGATCCAAGCCTATGATTTTGAGATTGAATATGTCAAAGGTAAAAATAATGCAGATGCAGATGCCTTGTCAAGGAAACCATCGACCTTCTCTCTCATAGACATTATAGATGACTGGAAGTCCCATCTTTTGGTGGAATACTCAAAAAATCATTCAGCCTGTGAGATCCTTGACGGACAGTCATCAGACATCCGTTATAGAGTTGTCAATGATATTATCTATTATAAGGATCGAATCTATTTAGTACCTGAGTCTCAAATTAAGATGAAAATCTTACAAGCAGCCCATGACTCCCCTTTAGCCGGGCATCCAGACTTTCTGAAGACTTATAGGACCATCAGGGAAAGGTTCACATGGAAGGGACTCAAGAAGGACATTATCAAATTGTTCAAGAATGTGGTACCTGTCAAAGTAATAAAGTTGAACATACACACCCGGCAGGTTTATTACAACCACTACCTATTCCGGAACAAAAATGGGAGAGTATATCCATGGATTTCATTACAGGGCTACCTTTTTCACAAGGTAAAGATTGTATTTTTGTGGTGGTGGATCGTCTCACCAAGTACGCTCACTTCTTTGCAATCCCCTCCAAAAGTTCTGCATCTCAAATAGCTGAAATATTTTTCCAAGGGGTATTTCGTCTACATGGTTTGCCCAAAACCATTGTGAGTGACTGTGACAGTAGATTTATGGGAGCATTTTGGCAAGAATTATTCAGGTTGGCTGGAACAGAACTCAATCCTAGTACCAGTTATCACCCGCAGACAGATGGACAGACAGAAGCAGTGAATAAATGGGTGGAAGGTTGCTTACGAGATTATGTCACAGGACAACAACGAGCATGGACCAAGTGGTTGTACTTAGGGGAATACTCCTATAACACCACTTATCACATGTCCATAGGGATGTCACCTTTCTGAGCCTTATATGGGTACGAGGCACTATCTTTTGTAGATACAATGTTTGGAGATAGTAGAGCACCTTTGGCAAAGGATTGGATTCAGGGGTGTCAGGATATTCTGAGAGCCCTCAAAGACAATTTGCAGAGGGCACAGAATCGACAAAAGTTATATGCAGATCGTCAGAGGATAGAGAGGAATTTCGAAGTGGGAGATGTGGTTTATCTCCGGCTTCAGCCGTACAGGCAGTCTACTCTGAAGCAGAAGGGGGCAGAAAAATTAAAGCCACGATTTTATGGGCCCTATCGAGTTGTCCGGAAAATAGGAGAAGTGGCATATGAGCTAGAGCTTCCCGCAGAGAGAAGAATTCATAATATCTTTCATGTCTCCTGTTTGAAGAAAGCATTAGGAGCAAACATAAGATCATCACCAGAATTACCGCCACTAGATGAGGAGGGCCATCTTCAACTGGTTCGTGAGGAGGTGTTGGAGGTGCGGGAAAGGAAGCTTCGAAGCAGAATCATCCGCGAATATTTGGTACGATGGAAAGATCTGCCCATTGAAGACGCCACTTGGGAAGGAGAGCACATATTGCAACATCCAACATTGAAATTGCTTGAGGGAAAGCAATTTTGGGTAGGGGGAACTGTAATATTCCCAACCGTTTAACCGGCTGGACCAAGTCTTAATGGTAGAAGACTAATAAATAAAATAGTAAATAAGCGGCACTGGCCCATGGTTTTTCTTTTTATATTGTTTTGAACCGAGGTATTTGCCCCTGGTTTTTCCTTTTGATTGTTTTGACCCCAGGTATTTGCCCATGGTTTTCCCAAGTAGCCATCTATAAAAAGAGAAGGAGGAACGAGAGCAAGATATGGAATTTGATCTTCTCTCCTTCGATATTTTGAGAGCTCAAGCGAGTTTTCAAGTTGTGGGGTTTTCAGGTGAGACCCTCAGCCACTCTTCGGTGGGACTCGATTTCACCCTAGTGGGCGAACACAGCTTCGGTAATTTCTCTCATTACCCTAGTTGGAACACTTTGTTTCATTTCCTCTCTTGGAAGTGCTTACGCATATTATATCCGCTAGATCCAGTGTCTGATTATGAGGTGTTTTCATACAGCTTATTGGAGCGCATCCACGGAAGAATAGATCCAGCGGCTATCATTCGAGGGCACTAAGTGGCAGTCTCAGTGTTCTGTCTGCAAAAAGGCCAATTATCTGTTTGTAAATCAGCACCTACGTGTCCCAATAGCATGTCATCTTCCCTTGAAAATTGCAGTTCGTATCATCTTCTGTTAAGAACGCGTCTTGAGCACAGAAGGCTCGGTTTGAACGCAGGAAGAAGCCCTTGCGTGAACATAGGAATCCACTGCGTCGATTGAGTGAGGACGCAGGTACAGTGCAGCACATCCATACAGCAACCAAGTGATCGCTGTCTGCGCTGAGTGCTGGAGTAGGCTGATTTGCCCAAGCAACGCTTCTGGCATCACTTCCGCACACTGTCACCCTGTCCCAAGCGATTTATGTCTAGCCACACAAGCGCTAGAGTCTGCTGTGCCAACGATCCGCCCAAGCTACACTACCAAGTAGCATTACAGAGCCGTGGCACCCTGCGCGTAGTCTACATAGCTCCTAAGTAATCTCTGTCTACGCAGACAGATCTGGAACTACAGTTTTGATCCTTTGAAATATCAGTGCGTCGTTGCTAATTATTCAGTTGCTAATGCCAGTTATCTGTTTTCTAAATTGGACATTGATAATTATTATTATGGGCCTCTCATATGGCATTGTGTATGAAGCGATATGTAGCAGTATGGGAAAATTTTAATAAAATTCTCAGTTGATTCTCGTTGGAAGGGTTATCATTTATTCATGTTTATTCGCAGTTGGTATTTATGCATCCTTATTCTACAGCAAATTTAATAATTATTAGGTAAAGATTATTACAAAACGTGAACCCCGCCGGAACTCAAATGAAATTTAACCAGCCTGCATAACCATTTCGGGTTACAATTCTTGGCACTCACGTCACGCAAATTGTGACCCGAAATCCTTATAAAATCTGCCCTATAAACCGTATCGGGTCCGGTTTGGGCTTGCTGACGTCAGCGTCATTGTGACTCGAAATCCATTTAAATCTGCCTCAATGAATATTTTGGGTCCGGTTCTCTTCCTGGTGAGCGGGAAAAACAAAATCTGCTCCAATGATCTGCTGCCGCGTATATGCTTACGTGACGGTTGACTTGGCGTTGGGACTGTGGTTCTATGGGACTGCTGACCTGGTCTGGGGACCACAGTTCTTCAAACGAACTCTCCCGCGTTCAAACAAAATCAAAACGCTCTATTTCAAAATAGACCACTCTGTTTTTAAATGTGGCCTGTCAAAAATACTTGCAAAAAAACTGTAATGGGTTTCCAACTTGAAAATGACTGTGCAACGAATTTGGAAAGCGGCTTGTGACAGAGCCCTTCCAAACAGAATTAGAAGGCAGCCACTCTACAATGTAACTGTTGAAAGTAATATTTCAACACAAATTAGCACAATTTTCATTACACAAAAGGATTATACTATATATATATATATAATTAATGTGGATAAATTTTTGAGCAATTCTACCTTTTGCGTATCCTCGAAATGAATCCTCCTAAAATGGTTAAATAATAAATCCTTTCGAAACTGAAAATCTTAGGACAACGTCTCACAGTCCAAGTTGTATTCGATTAAATGAACCTACCCTGCGACACAAGATTCCAACCATAATCGAACATTCTGGCACTCAACTAAACAATCCACATGAGATAATGAATTTGTCCAGTCCCTAAGTTACACAATTTAATGCAATTACCGCTAAATGCCAACATCTTTTTATAACGATGGACATCTGTTGCCTCATGGCATGGAATATCGGAGACCATCAAGCAGCACAGTGAGGTTCTCATTCTTCGTTGTCTTCTGGGTTAACGTGGCGGCTCTGATCAGAATCGGGTGCTAATTTGTACGAGGTCGGTGGGTTTATTGCACCTTGACCATGGATTGATTTAAAGGATCCCATGAAGGGATATGTCCATGGATTCTGATTGCCTCCATCTAAATTCTTGATTATCTCCATGGATTCTGATAGCTTCCATCTAGTTTGATGGCTCCGTTGTATATAACAAATGAGGAAACTTGCCGTTTAAATCTTTATTTTGTTGCGGCTGTTACTAGCAGTGATATTTTAAGGTAGGTCACTGAAAGTTTGATTTATGAAATCCCAAAGCCCCTCCAGCCAGACTCGTTATAACCTTCAAAGGGGAAGAACGATGATCCCAAAAGTCCTCTAGTGAAACTCATTATGACCCTTCAATATGGGGGATGAACGATGATTATAGAAAGTAAAACTTTCGAAAGGAGTCAGCTGCTATATTAAGCTAATTTGTATTCCCACGTAACTGTGGATGCATGATACCCAGCAAGTGGATTAAAAAAGTTTTTCCAAGCGTTCCCTTCTTCTGCTACTCCTCACTATAAATGTCAGTCCTCAAGCACAGCAACATAGTCGTAGGTATTGTCATAGTCATAGAAAGTCGTCCGTCCATAGGTCTGTCAGTGCTACGAATTTATCATATTTTCTGTACCAGAGTCATCTGTGATAGAGGGAGGCTTTGCTCGCACGCAAAAATCCAATTTCAGTTACTTGCAAAATATTATTTTATCCCTCCAAAGCTTCTGGCAGTGCAACAAAATTAGGTTTATATGGATAATGCTTCGCTAAATCCGAATACAATTAGGCCGGTGGGAAGGTCTACTCCTCACCTTCTACACGAGGCAGGCAAAATCGAGGAGGAGCTGGAAGGATTCATAAGAGTCTACAGAGACGGTTCTGTGGAGAGATTCTCTTACTGTGTCGCCAATGTCCCTCCATCTGACAAACCAGATCAAGCTGTGGTTTCCAGAGATGTCGTTATAGATGCAGGCATTGGTGTATGGGCGCGCCTTTATCTTCCAAGAGCAACTTCGGCTAATGAACAAAAACGTGGAAAATTGCCGGTTGTCGTATACTTCCACGGGGGAGGATTCGTGTTGGGCTCGCCGGCATGGTCTATTTACCATGCGTTTATTTTGAGATTGGCTTCTGAGATAAAATCGGTGATAGTTTCAGTAAGTTATAGGCTTGCTCCAGAGCATCGTCTCCCCGTGGCTTACGACGATTGTTTCAGTGCCGTCCAATGGGTCCGTCAGCAAGCTGCCGGCGTCAGGCAAGTGCAAGCAAAAACCCTTAACGAGACGGGGGAATCGTGGTTGAGATCGTATTGCGATTTTTCACGTTGCTTCTTGGCCGGAGACAGTGCGGGCGGTAACATCGCTCATCACGTTGCATTGCGTGCGGCGAAAGCGGACGTGAAGCCTCTGCATATCAGAGGAACGATTATCATCCAACCCTTCTTCGGCGCAGAGAGGTGCTCCAAATGGGAGTGCGAAACGTCGGATCCAGGTCTATCACGGAAATGGATCGACGTCTTCTGGAAGCTTTCGTTGCCCGTGGGAGCCAATAGAGACCATTTCGCATGCAACCCTATTACTTCGTCAAAGCTGCCGCCGGTCTTACTTTGCATCTCCGAGCGCGACGTGCTGCGAGAGCGAAACATGGAGTACTTTGAAGCCCTCAAAAGGGCAGGTCAGAACGTGCGGCATGTGATCTTCAAGGACGTGGGTCATGCGTTTCAAGTTCTCCAACCTCAGTCGCCACGAATCCAAGAATTGATAAAGACCATACACGACTTTATCAACCGATCCGAACACGTCAATTCACACACATAATCTACTCTCCTCAAAGCGCTTTTATTTTTCTTGGCTGAATCTGTAAAGCCTTTTGCTTTGGTTTTCTGAATATGTAAAAGCTTTTTCAATGTTATGTTGAATGCATGGAATTCAGATCTGATTTTGTACAAAACCTGGGACCCGGGGTTAACATCATTCCTTTATGGGATTAACATACAGATTCAGAAGATCCAATTTCGTGGTGTAAATCTGAAGTTCAGAGCTGATTTTGTTATTGAAAAGCCTTTTGTTGTGTAAATCCGTTGTGCTTTGACACGGTTTGGCCATTGTTTGTGAAGAGGTTTTCATTAAGTTAAGTATTCAAATAATCGATGAATGAAAAAAAATTGTGTCGCCAATTCAGGAGTAACACACGAGAATCCTACGAGGTATTTACAGAAAGGCTGTTGATAAAAATGGCAGATTAAATTAGTGAAAGTATTACTGGTTAGCTGATAAAAATGGCCGACTAAATTAATGAAAGCGTTACTGGTTAGCGTTAGTCTCCAAGACTGCACCGGGAGGGACTTTGTCTGCACGTCGCTCTCAATTCTCATTACATATCAAACAATATATAGTTTACATGTATTTAGGGAAGTTAGAACCAATACCTAAGAAATAGGAACAAACAACTGATCTAAGATTCTGGTGAATTCACTCTCTCTAATTAAGTTTGGCCATTATCTTCAAGACTCCCCCTTAATGGAGAAAGAGTTCACAAATATTCCTTACATTTTCCTAAACATTTCAAATTTAATTCTACCAAGAGGCTCAGTGAAAATATCGACAACATTATCACAAGTATTACAATATTCAACACGAATTAGGGGAACTGTGTATCAATGTGCTTAGTGTTTTTCTAAAACAACGGATTGTTTGCAAGTTTGATGGAGCTCTGGGTATCACATCTGATAACTGTTGCAACTTTTTGTTTCGCTTCTGCATCTTGGAGAAGTCGCCTCAACCAAACTGCCTCACAAATCGTTGCACACATTGCTTGGAACTCTGCTTTCACTGAAGACAAGGAAACTATGTTTTTATTTTCACTGGTCCATGCAATACCCCAGATGCAATGCTAAATGCATAGCTAGTTATGGATCTCATGTCTTCTACTTTTCCATCCCAATCGGAGTCTGAAAAAACTATCAATTTAACATCACAAGAATCAATATACAAAATGCCATAGTCTAAGGTTCCTTGCAGATACCTTAAGACACCTTTTTCTGCAATCCAATGAATCTCAAGTGGCTTGGAAATAAATTGGCTCAATGCATTCACTGCATAAGCAAAATCTGGTCTAGTAGTGGTCAAGTAGATTAAACTCCCAACCAACTGCCTGTACAATGTTGCATCTGCCTCCTTTGAACCATCATCACTTTGAATTTTGGTATTTTGTTGTAGTGGCATTGTTGCAGACTTACATTGATCCATCTTGAACTTTTTCAGAAGACTCCTGACATACTTACTCTGTGCTAGAAAATTCTTTCATGAATCTCTCTAGATCTCAAGACCCAAATAGTAGCGAAGCTCACCGAGGTCTTTCATCTCAAACATTCCTGACATCTTCTCTTAGATTTCTTCAATGAGTTTATCTGCATTTCCTGTAATGATGAGATTATCTACATATAAAGAAATCAACACAATTCACCCATTTTCATCAAACACAGTATAGATATTGGAGTCATTTTTTCTTCTATTATAGTTGTGCTGCAAGAAGAATGAATAAATTTTATCCTACCATCATCTTAGAGCATGTTTTAGTCCATATAAAGTTTTCTTTAATCTACAAACTAAATTTTCTTTTCCATGTTTGATATACTATTAATTAAGTGGCTCTCTAGGTGAGATGCCTGGAGAGTGCCCAAGCACTTGACACAACGCACTATCTATTCATTCAGAAGAACAACACATATAGTCTTGCACACTAATAGGGTGGTTTGAACCACTCCCTAGATAGTAGGATCTCACATCTAATTTTAGAGTCTCAATCCTATCCTTATCAAAACAAACAACTAATTCTAGATTTCTCCATTAATTCTAACACTCCCCCATAACAAAGAAAGGGTACTAAAAGAATATCATATGCCTATTGGTCTAGTCTCAGCTAGGCTTACAATAAAACATAAAAATTTGGTAGCAGAGGTTTTCATTTTAGTCTTCATGCTTGAGAGTCCACACTTGTTCATTCCTAGGCAATGCTTCATCTTTACTTTTCTTGCCACGAGGTAGTGATAGATCTTCACCTCCCTTTTACGTTTTCTTCTCCAATGACGGAACACTTGAACTCTTATCTTCCTCAATCTTCATTATAGGTTGTCATTCTTTATTTCTTGATTGTCGGTAGTTGATAACACTTTCGAGGATACAAGTTTGATAGGAAAATTTTTCATCTCACTATTTCCGATGTCAAACATCTACACGTCAGCCATGTTGTCTTCAACATTCATTGATGCAACTTCTATGTTGACTTCATAAAGACATGGTGTTTCAAGCCCCACTTCAAGAAACTTTAATTCCTCTTCAAATTTTGTTGCTTCTTCCTTGTTGTTGTTGCTTACATCTGTACATTGACAAACTTCATGAGATCATCATAATTTTAATTCTTTCTAGCTTTGTCTTCTTCAGCCAAGTATTTTCATTCAACCTCATATGGCTCATCCAATTGATCTTCAACAATATGTTCCTCTTTACATCCTTCCTGAAGAACGAATAGTGGGTATTCCTGATATTCAACAATATGTTCCTCTTTAGATCCTTCCTTAAGAATAATACGCGAGTCTTCAATAACGTGCTATTGCAGAATGTATAGTATCTCTTGATAATTGTGGTCATTAATAAAACTACCAAGCCTCATGAAAAAAATATCATGAGGGTCAAATATGTCTAAAAGTGCAACCATATTGGAAAATTCCAGCTTATCTTGCTTCCAGATTTCTTATTGACTCCAGAGGGTCTTCTCAAGAGATCCAACAACCCCGTTACCATGCAGGTGGGAAACTACTCCCTTTATCAGCTCTTCAAATGTAAAAAAATTTGGTGCAGACTATGGCTTCTATGCCACACAGCCAAATCTAAAGCAAATCACTGATGCAACCTGAACTTGAGAGCACTCGCACCAATATTCAGAATTCAAGTTTCAAATCGCTTCTCGATGCAGATCGCCTCTTGATCTGCAGGCTCTCTAGACACCGTGACTTCAACTTTCTGAATGTGCTCACCTCCTTCGATCGAAGCATCGGAGATCTCAATCTTCCATATGTGTGCCCTAATGATGGGTATCACCAAATCAAATTACAAAATTGAATATTAAATAACATGTGACCCACTCTGAGATCTCATTCACATATCTATTCTCATATATGCTCGCAGCAATCGATAGAGCGACTTTGGTTTCATGGGCTGATGGGCCCTTCTTTCATCAGTGCCCCACTGTAACTCATATGCTTCGTTGGCTGCACTGGGCATAGATCTCTATAATTTATTGACTGATTGGTGCACTCCTCTCCCACAGTTCCATGCTTTTCTGCACGTTCCTTCCTCACGGGTATGCTCTTACCAACGCCTTTGTGACATAAGAAATCTTATTGATCTCGCTTCCACCTTATATTCTTTGTTTTCTTCATCTCCTCTACACCACCCATTCATGGGATCAAAATAGCGTTCACATAGATTTCCCGTAGTTATGAAAACAACATGATGCTACACAAGCAGCAGTGCCCCCCTTTAACCATGCTAAACCATAACAACACTTCATAATTGCTTTGCCATTGAAGTACTGATCTAAGTATGAATGTTATTTTTTCTATGCTAATTTCATTTTCAGATTTAAAATTTATTTGTTTATCTTATGCTTGATGTACACAGGTTTCATTTTTTCTTATGTGTGTCAAACAGGTAAAATAAGTGAGTTTTATCAGTGAATTCAAGAGCATGAAGTATGAAAATCAAATTTTTAACAACAGAAACAAAATACACAACAAACCATCACAATTGATCCATCAACACATATTTTTGATGAAGGATTTCACCCCTTCTCGGCTACATATCCTTGGTTTAGCTTCCATGGCTTGGGCCTCTGTATTATCTCCAAAGTGAAAAATTTCATGTCTACATGCATCAGATGCTCCTAAAACATACTCCAATGAGTCCAGAATGTCAAAATATAGCAGAAATGACTACTCATTCTCTTAATTTGGTCTTCCGCTGATCTAGGCATGACTTTTCTGCTTGGTGGCCCTCGGCTTCCTTTTTGTTCAAAGTGACAAAAACACTTGTATAATCTCTCCTCTACCTCTCGAACTTGTACTAATGTGTTCAGAGCATGCCAATATGCTAGGAATGAATCTTCCTAGGAAAAAATTGGTCGAAAATTGCTCAAGATATGGTAAATTTAATTTTTCCCTAGAATCCTCCTCCAAATCTAGAGAAGACTCCAGATAAGTTTGCCAATGTTGGTAGTCTTCCGAAACTGGAGGAACCACCGAAAAATCTGCTAAGTTAAACTCAGAGTTAAATTAATGCTAATCTATATTAAGGGAAAATAAGGACGGATTAAAACACATTAAGTGCATTTATGCAAATCATGGTTTAACAACATTAAATACAAGATTATGTTTAATTAATCTGTAATTACATTTTACTCCTCCGCCATTCAACTTTCCGCTCGCCTGTGGTCATTGTAGCATAGTTGTATGGGGAGGGGTTGGCCCCATCCAAACCCTCGCTGGAGAATCCATATAAAATTAAATAGGTGTCGGGTGAAATAATTTATAAGGAACAAGTGTGGTAGCTCATTGGTACAGGTGGAGAGTGGTATGGGGGAGGTCGTGGGGTCGAACCCTGACCTCCGCATGAACTTGGTATTATATTTTTGCCACGAGATTTTGGACTTTTCACATTGTAAATATTTCGAACTATGTCATATGCTACCCCATATATGTTTAATCTGCCACCATATAATGTAATGTAGTTCAGACCTTTTGTTTTAACAAATATACATACCACCATATAGATAACCTGAATTATCATGCCACCATTATATAATCTGAATTTGGGATATGAATAAATTTGGACCATAATACAATGTATTAAACCATTTCATATGAAACTTTGACCATAGCTTAAATATGAAATTCAAACCTTGGATTTGGAGAGGTTCCACCAGAGGGGACAGATGGAGGCCCCTGGCTACACCAAATGTCAGCCTATCATTGGGCTGTCCCTTGAATACAAAAAAAAATATGTAATTCAACCTGAGGAGAGAAATGATAAAAAAAATTCACCTTCAAACCAAACTAGCGAATCTTGTTGTGACACTTGTCACAATGTCACTAGACATAAACTGAAGAATAGTCCATGCATGCTTATTGGGCTACCATGTCATCAACCTTTTACTTTTCTATAATTTTTTTAGCTGTTTAGGAAAATGATTAACAGGATCTATCTCCTTCATCTGGACTTTATTTTCGACAAAACAAATTGCATCGGATTCTTGGCGACGAGATATTCGTCGTCATTTAATTTCCAACCAATTATGAGCACTTTCAGTTTTTGAGATTTTACACTCAACACCTTATCATTCCTCCCTACTAGAAGCCTTTTGGACCTCAAAATATCTCTGATTACTGATAATGTGGATGAGGGTACCGTTCCCTTACCCTTCCAGCCTCTATCCACTAAAATTTTTGCATTTTCATAAAATGGATCTTTTCACAAAAAAACAACTTTTTCCTTGATTCTTACGACCTTATTTTGCTGTCCTTGACACCTTCATGTTGCGATTCCCATGAATTTGTAGAGGAGCAAGCTATTGTTTTAGCAACCATCTTTTTCCTACCTATGTCATCAATCAAAGGAAACATAAAACTGTCTCACCTAGCACATTGTCACCATGGTGATTCTTAGCTAATCTCGCTTTGTACTTGCATTAACTCTTGACCAAGTATCTTATCAATTGCCATGTACCCTTTGGAAACAAAAGACAAGAATTTTTGTAACCCATGCCCTCTTTTCCAATATGCTTTGTCACTTTCTCTTTGAACTCTTCACTCTCTTGCACTAACATATTGTTTCCAACACTATTCAATGCTGATGTTGACTGCTACAAATTTTTTACATCTTGTTCACCTCCGTTCAAAGGAAACCTGTTATAATCTTGAAACATCTCATTACATGTCTAAGCATCTTTTCGAAAGGTTTGGTTCAAAACATCTCTTTCTTTAATCATCAAAAATGTAAAATTATAACTTGAATTCACTATCCTCTTCATTTCTTCTGCATGTGCTATGCAGAATTATGAATTACAGATAAAACACATTCCCTAAATGTGGTGTTATGTATTTAGAACAACAGATCAAAGACTTTGAAGACATTTTATTAAGTGTAAATCTACACACAGAAATATCGAGGAACCTACTTGTCATCCAAGTGCTTCCTATTCTCCTTATGTTTCTCTTTTTGTAGCTTCCAATCCAACATTGATCATCAGACTAGTTCCTGCAAGTATGAACACTAAACAAAAAAGAGATTGTAATATACAAATGGGTATTTATCTTAATCAGTTAAATCGATGAAACATGAAACATATAAATTAGTTAAGAATCCATCATATGAAAAGTAGAAACATAAAGAGATACATATATGGGAAAATGAGCAAGGGTATTTATTAATGGATAGAAGGGGGAGGTTACAACCAATGATCAATTTGATGTCACCAGATCCAACATCATCGTAGACTCATCACAATAAAAATATCACCAGCATCATATCACTCCTATCAATCACTCAATTGAGAATCCAACAACATTTCTTTACCAAATTTTTTCCTTCCCTAGCACTAGGATTTGTGCTCAATATATAGGGAAAATGAAGGTATTTTCTCAATAAATGAATTTCTAATAATAGGAAAGACATGTTCCCAAGCTCAGAGGTATTAGATGGACACATGGATTTGAATTTGGAGACATATGGACTCTTCTAGAAGGCATTAACCATGTGGAGATTCCAGAACAACGAGAATTTCGCTCCCATTTGACCAACGCACTCTTAAGTGTCGCGAAGTGCTTTGCAAAGCACCCTTGAATGGAGATAACTGCATATACAAAGAAGTTAGTCTCTTGAGAGGCTGCATTGGTGAGATCATAGGTGATATAACATACACTTCAAGCCTTGGAAACATTGCAATGGAAGTCATGGATGATTTGTTCTTGTTCTTGTCTTAGGGAAGTAGAAACTGAAATGATAGGGGATGATAGACCCTATTTATTTGGTCCTGAGCATGATGTCCAGTTTAACTAGGTCGTTGGGAATGATGCCCAAATTTACCTATAACAACTGCCCCTAAAGAATGAAGTCGGAATAATAACAATATTTTTTGAATGAGATGCTTTATGATGTAATGGGCTGGAACTAAAGTGGAGTGGTGAACTGCATCATTATTACAATACATTACATCATGATATATCCTCTTCATCATGAATTTCTGAGGGAAGGAATTCTCATTCTCAACACATAAACTATCTAATAGCATGTAAATAATTCATAAAGTCATCTATATTGGAATGTTTCCCAATACAAACATTCCTACAGATATAGGCCCATCTTCGAATTACAATATATATGTAAGGTCACCTTACAGATGATGTGTACAACAATCCTAAAATCACAGCCTGGATGGATGAAAATAGATTCAGCTTCTTCTTATATTGTTCACTCGATCGTTCGGGTACAAGTCTAGCCATGCACATATATGATTTGTAGTTGAACATGGTAAGACATCATTTGATTACCATCCAATAGTGTGAGCTGTTAACAAACGCAAGAGAAGCACCATTTATGTTAATGGATCTCAAGGTACTGCAGTACATTTCGTAAGGTGTGAATAGATGATTTGATGTTGAACGGAAAATAAAATCTTTCGGTCAAAAGTCCGGAAGTGAGGATCTTGTCGATGCTATAACAAGCCCCGTGGTACTAGAAGATGATGTTTCTAAGTAAACTTCTTGGATGATGATTTGATGTCGACAGGAAGTCACTTTATCGCAACACGAGATTTACTGATTTTGGAGACAAAATGTGACTTTATATAGCAATGTTCAGGGATGACTGTCATGAGAATGAAAGTTTATGAGTATTGTAGAAGGATGAGTATTCAATGGATGACTTCTCTTGAACATATCAGCGACACTGAGATGAGTTGGCAGCATTGACCCAAAACTGAAATGAAGGTATGATGAACCATAGGTATGAATGAACCATCAAGAATATTACCCAACCCAAAAAATCATGATCATGGAGTGAAGTGTCATGTTCAAGAGTGGCCTGCTACCGTAAAAGTTCTGTTCACTTTCCCAAATTTTCCCTACTCCTTTGTCGACCAGTACCTCTTTTTTTTTTTACAAGCTTTAGGAGGATAACATATGCTTGATCTATAATTCAACCCTTCGGACGAATAATGTATCGCTATTTAATAATTTAATGATTCTAGCGATGAATGAAACTCGATTCTTTCTATGATTGACAAGTCCGTCACTATTTTATGTTTTCACGAGCCTAACGATAATGACAACGCGGTCCTTTTTCATATTTAGAGAGTTTGAAAAAGAGGACGAAAGAAAACTCCATAGGTATTTTTTCGTAAAGTTTTCACTCAAATCTGAAAAAGTGTAAAATACTATCTAAGAGAACCTCGTCGCCATGTTTGACTAAGGTATTCCTTTTTCGTAAATAATCCATCTTAGTCCAGAAAAGGGTTAAACTTATACTGAGTAGATATCAATTAATTTACTTTTACAAGCTCGAAAAGAGAAGTTCTCGACAATGTTTTTACATTATTGGAGTCTGAAAAGATCTAAAAGAAGACTCCAGGGGTTCCTTTTTTTCTATTATTGAAGCTCGAAAAAGACATAATAGTGTGCTTCAAGTCCTTTTCCGTTTTTATCAAATATTGAAAAATAAGAATAAAAGTATGCATTGTGGTCAAACCATTATCGAAATAAATATCCACAGCTAATCTGCTCATCAATTGCAAACATGTTCAGAACAACATGAAATGGAGTAAAAATATTTGTTTCATGACAAAAATAGAATAGAACCATAGTGACAGCAATAAATATGATTTGAAAATAATAAAATGACTAATTAAAATAGTTTTACTATTAAATTTTACCATTTTAAAGTTACCATTTTCATTTTGGAGCTCTAAACCTGTTTTTTCCCTCGAACTTTAGTTGTTAATTGCGATCGATTTTGTGGACAGTTTTCATCGTTGTTTTATCTAGGTTGGTGCTAGAAACCCTCTCTTTCAGTAGTAATTTCATTTCATTTCATTGCAATTTCTTATGGATTTTGGCCCCGTAGGGTAAATTATTTTTCCAAAGAGGGCAACGTACCCTTGGGCATCAAAAATTGTGTTGTAAAGCGCTCAAAATGAAGCCTAAGTGCATCTGCAATGTGTTGTATATTGACCAAGCCTACATTGGGCGCAATTCACATTCTTGATTCTTACATTGTACCCAAATTTTGCCTAATCGTTTTGCATGAAAAGGACTCTAATGAGTCTTATGGTTATGTTTCAGGGATTAGTCAAGCGAGAATGATGATTACTTGGAGAGAAAGAGAGCACGAAGAACAAAATATGATTCCCTTAATGATCTGGGTATAGTAAGAGCCCTAAGATATTGTGGGTTAGTAAAGTACTTCTGCTTATCAGGTATGAGGAAAAAAATAGAAATTTTTGAGTTCCTTGTTTGTGCAGGGGATCCAGAAATTGAGGCATTTCACATTAGGAAAAAATTCATTCCTATTAGAGTGGAGGACATATATTTTATTACAGGCTTGCCAAGGAGAGGCTTACCCATTTCTCTCTCAGGGTCTACTCTCAGAGGAGAGACGGTGAGAGACTATATTTTGCAGTATTGCTATCTAGGGGTAGAGCCAGGCAAGGATGGGAAAATAAAAATTCGTGATGTTCATGATTTTCCATTGAGAACCATTCTATTCACAATCGCAAAGCTTGTTGGTACCGTTACACTTCTTGTAGCAAAGAAATCATATATGCAATATGCGCTAGAGTGCATGGAACCAATATTTTTTAATTGTTCTAAAGTTGTACTCTCTCAAATAAAATAACAATTGAGCAAGGAAAAGGGAGGAAGGAAGAAAAACTTCAGTTATGGTTCGATCCTTATTTCTTTTACCTTAGAGCAGATTCCACTAATGCAGCCTTAGCATGTGACACTACGTGTGTCTAAACCTAGAGATCCAAGGATGCAGATATGGGTAGAACTGATGATTAGACATGTAGGCCAATCATCCATCATGTTCTCAACTGCATTCATCGCCTGGTTCCAGAGACTGGTTTTTTCCATCAATGAGTACACATATGCAGGCATCGAGTTTCGAGGAGATGAAGACTTAGCCTTACCAGAAGGCACCTAGTGGGGTGTAATTGGTAAGAATGTTTTAACCATTTCTTTTTATTTTTCTAAGGTTTATACATGTTTTTGTATTTTAATTTTTTACCAAGACTAAAGTAAAGTTTTAATATAATGAAGATGTGGATCGAGTTCAACCAGTGCAGGAACAAGAGAATGGAGCAGATGAGCCAACAGAGAGGGCTGTCGGGAGAGTAGTACTTCAGGATTTAGACATGGTTGAGACTCTTTTTGAGCTTTGACAACACATAGAGGGGTTGACCTTCAGGATTCCAGATTGTCGGACCGAATATTTACCCATGCGACTGCAGCGCCACACTATTAGCGTTCCTAACTGCTGGATCCAGTTACTGCGTAGGATAGCTAGATTGATAGCATGTTACCATAAACATCACTAGTTTACTTTTGACATGTTTCATACATTTTGAGGTCAAATGACCAATGTGTCTTGGGAAATTTTTTTGAAAAACCTATAACTATCTATCTATTTGATTTTAGTGTTTTCCTATGTTTATTGCACAATCCTATTAAATTATGTGAATGCATATTTACATGTGTTGAAATTTTTTGTTTATAACATAATTCGCCAAAGAATCAGTCAATGTGTTCAAGTTTCTCGAAATGTGTTAATATTGAATAAAATCAAAGTGTCTTTCCAAAAGTCAAACTCTTAGGAATAAACGATGCAGTGTTAGATTTCTAACAGTTTAAACACTAGTAAGTTGTAATGCCACAAGTTGTGAGTCTAACCTTATGATGATGCAGTTAATACCAAATGAAATGGCATCAGAGATAATTTTGATCAATGCACTATACTTAGTGAAATTATTTGTCTATCTACCGATACAAATCCCTTGAAAACTCACTAACTCACTGTTCATAGTGAAAATGGTCCACACTGCAGAGGATAGATTCTCTGTACTATGACTAGGACCATTAGCATACCCAAAAAATGGTTCCAAAGATTCAAACATATGAGATGAAATGTAAAGTTGATTACTAACGTCAAGAAAACTCTAAAAAAATAAATAAGACAATGAATGAAAATCAACAACATATATATACAATATAATAATAAAAATTACTATGCTCATGATTAAGCATAGTAACATTTCAAATACAACCCATTTCGGGGTTGCGCCAATGGAATTCCATCATAATCCACCAACTCATAGGCACCCTTAGCAAGAACTCTTTTGAAAATATAGGGGCCATGCCATAATGGCGAAAATTTCCTTGTACCTATTACATCATCTTCTTGATCATAAAGAAGGACCAAGTTTCCCTCTGAGAAAATGCGAGGTTGGACATGCTTGTCGTATTTCTTCTCAATTAAGATGGATGAGGTTAAGAAGATGCACTTATTCATCTAAGGTGTCAGGTAACAAGTTGATTGTGAGTTTTGATGATGGTATTTCACATTGGATTGGAAAGATAGCTTCCAGACCATACACCAATTAAAAGGGGGTAAATATGATTGTGTTTCTCACTAAGGTTCAGTACGCCCACAAGGCCGAGTACAAGATGAAATGCTAGTTTCGTTTATGAACTCCTATCATTCGTTGAATAATTCGTTTAATAATATTGTCAATAGCCTCAACTTGTTAATTTGATTGTGGATAATAAGGAGTAGAACTATCATGTGACAGTCCTAATTTTGTAGTCAACTCAGTCATCATGTGATTACGAAAATTTTTACCATGATGTGTAACTATAGCCTATGGGACCCTAAATCGTGCAATGATATGATTAAAGAAAAACAATGTAGTTTTTTGTCTTGTGTTGTTGAATGTAGGCATCGCTTTGACCCACTTGGTAAAGTAGTCTACTGCGACAATAATATAACCATGCCCCCCAGACGAACGAGAGTTACAGGTCATGAGGTCAATGCCCCATTTCAAAAATGGTCCTATACAGACAACAAGATGCATTGGCGTTGGCGTTTTGCAGATTTTACGATCAAATATTTGGCACACATGACAACTTCTGACTACGAGGATGCAACTCTGAAATATGGTAGGCCAAAAGTAACTGACGCGGAGTATATTCTACGCAGCAGCGTAATTTGACAAGTGTCCACAACAAGACCCAACATAACAATCATTTAAAACCTTTTCGGCCTCCTCATGAGTGAGGCACCTTCTTAAAATTGTATCGACACGATGACAATAAAGTGCATCACCCATGATCAGATAATATTTGGCTTGGTATCAAATATGTCATTGGTTAGAGAGAGAGTATGAGGCTGAAAAGTCTGGGTCTAGAAACAAATGATAAAATCCCCATACAAAGGATCATATGATCTGATCAGAAACAAAGACTCCTCAGGAATGGATGGTTCCGACGTAGTAGCAGTACTATCAGAGGGAAGGTCACAAAGAAGCTCAACCAAAACTAAAGACTTCTTTGACTTGGATTTGATGAATTCCAATCAAATTCCTACAAAATGAAAATCATTTTTTAATACTTTCCCCACAACAATTGATGTGATAAGATGTAAGTCATAGGGTTGCAATCTGAAGTGACAATGGTCTTTCAGAACAGGATATAGTGGCAAAAATGTTCGGCAACTTGAACAACCGCTAAGGCAAGATTTTCTAGATATGAATACTTCACTTTTGTATCATTTATATTACGACTCAAATAATAGATCAGATGTTATATCCAATTTTCTACTTGGACCAATACCATGGTAATGGTCATATCAACCGCGGTGATATATAATAAATAATCACTCTAATAATTGGGGGGATACATTAATGACTCCTGGACAAGAGTATCCTTGACAGCATCAAAAGAAGCTTGAGCAACTTGATCCCAATGGAAGGGAATCCCCTTTTTCAAGAGCTGAGTAAATCCTTTAGCAATTTTACCATATTTGGGTATGATCCTCCTTAGGAAGTTAGGATTTCCCTAAAGTTTATGTAACTGAAGCAAGTTTGATGGTGTAGGAAAATCAAGAATGGCCTGGACCTTCATTGGGTCTATTCGAATTCCTTATTTTGAGACAATGAATCCTAGAAAACGACCAGAACAAAAAAAACACACATTTATGTGGATTGAGGCATATTTTGCAGTGTTGGCAGTGTAAAAATATAGCTCTCAAATGTATCAGGTGATTAGTATGATTTCGTGAATGTGAGGGTAAATCATCTAGATAGGGTTGAATAATGTGTTTGATGTCATTGAAATCATAATCCATTTATCTCTGAAAATTTTCCCCAGCGTTTTTTAATCCAAACGAGAGTTTCTGATAAGCGAATGTGCCCCTGGGAAAGATGAATGTTGTCTTATATTGGTCCTCTGGGAAGATATTGATTTGATTGTAGCCAGAAAATCCATCAATGAATGAAAATATTTCGCATTCATCATAATATTCATTAACCTGGTCAATAAAGGGAGTAGGATAGTTGTCTTTTGGACAAGAAAGATTTACATCCCAATAATCGACATACACTCTGATGGTTCCTTCATTTTTCATAAGAGAAACAACCTTGGAAACCCACTCAATTAGCAGAACAGGGTAAATGAAACCAGCATGCAAAAATTTTTCAGCTTCTTCTTTAATGGCAACGACCTTCTTTGGATGAACAGGACGAGACGTTCACATAATGACTTGACATCAAGGTACATATTAATAGTGTGTTCAGCGATACTAGTATCTATGCCTGGCATTTCCTCGTAAGAAAAAGTAAAACACATCACGAAATTCATGAACGGGAGAGTGATATGTTTCAAGTTCTGATGGAGAACAAGATATGTCGATATGAATGTTTCCTACAATGCCAGGTTTGGTTGAAATATCGATAGAAATGGTTTCTTCAATATTTGACAAATTTCACTCGGAATCAATTGCATTAATAGGAAAAGAATTCAAAAAGATATTTTTGATAGATGGGTGATATCATTTTGGGAATTTTGAGGTCTAAAATGTGCCTCCTAAGAAAATTATAAAATAATAGTGGAAATAATAAAATCAGATTTGATGACATCTTCAAATTTTAGAGGGAAAAAGGAAAAAACTACTTTTTCAACTTGTATTTTCAACTTATCTCCCAAATTTTTTACTCAAATTTCAAGCAGGAGAACTTGTTGGATGAAAAATTTAATTCCTCATCCAAGGAGTACCCATGTTTCATACTTTCTATGGACCCTACTATACGAAAAATCAGAAATACGCAAAAAACATGATTACAATCACGTATTTTCATGTATTTCTCATTTTTTGCATAGCAGGGTCCATTAAAAGTATGCTACATGGGTACTCCTTTGATGAAGAATTAAATTTTTCATCCAACGATTACTCCCGCTCAAAATTTGAGAAAAAAATTTGGGAGATAAGTTGAAAATACGAGTTGAAAAGTAGTTTTATTATTTTATTATTTTTTAATATTTTTACTCTTTTAATTAAAAAATGGTGAATCATCCCTCATGGTTTACATCATCATATTGAATCCTATTGGTTATTATAAAGTTTATTTTGGTTGTACATTTACCTTAGGAGGCCCATTTTGGACCTCAAAATTCCCCTAATGAGTTCACTAAGATTATCTTCTTCATAATCAGGAAGATGGGAACGATGATGACAATCTTCCCATGGTTCTCTTTATGACATCATGGTTTCAAAATATTCTCATCTGTCAAGATTGAGGAAAAAGGATCAGATGGAGTACTAAAATCTAATTAATGATCCACCCAAACGACCAGAGGCGATGATTTCAGATTCATCGCCCAATCCAGATAGATTGATTTCTATGCCAGCTCAATAGGGTTTGGCGGTAGAAACTCAATCAACGTAACAATTTTAGAATTAACCATACTCTTCCTTAAGCCAGATGTAGTGGAAGATATCATGTAGTAGGTCTCATAATTGCAATTTTGGTCGACGTTGCAGGCGATAGTAATGCAAAGGTTCCCATGAGAGTGGAATCCTTTAAGAGTCCTACACGAATTTTCTGAAGTGCGAGTTGGGTTGTGTGAAGTAACGCAACACTTCCAATTACCTGGGAACTAGAGGCAAATAAGGATAATTGATTTATGACTGTGATAACAACTTTATGTGGAAAGGAAATCATTCTAAAATATGTAGAGACGATTGCAGTCATAGCATATACCCATGGCATTCCAAGTAAAATATTGTAGTCAAGGGGTCCGTCAAGAACCTCAACTTAAAAATTCACTTTTTTCCCCCTAGTTCAACATGTAGGTTATTGATAATACCGCAAGGCTTATATGTACGTTCATCAAAAGCTTTCAATGTCGTTGGAGATTGAGATAGGCGCTGTGAGACAAGTGACTTCCAATAGTTTAAAGACAAAATGCACATAGATACTCCCTCGTCAATAATAGTATGATGATAAAGGTGATTGAGAACATTTACTTGGATGGAGAATTCCAATTATGCTGGTAATTGCAGCACATAGCCCATATGATTATAGACTATGAGATTGGAATCAGTCGGATTATTTCCACTAATTACAGACAACAAAGCCTGTTTATAGGAGGGACAATTTTGTAGTACCTCGAGTGCTGACATAGTTCAAGTGGATTGAGCCAAATATTCATCTATATTATAATTTTGAGCAGCTCTGGCTCGAGGATTAAATGTCGATTTATGAACGAGTCCATTTGGTGGCTTGATTGTCAATTAAGGAATAGCAGGTGGCGGTATCAATTTCGTGGACGAATTTGTGGTTTTGGTAGCAGGTTGATGAGTAGCCTGACTACCATAATATTTATTTTCCGTTGACACCAAAACATCTATCTATGTCTTTGTGACAGATAGCATAAGCACTTGGGAGCTAGAAGCTAGATCCGTAGCAACCAAATTTGTGTCTAGATTTAAAAAAAGTATCTTTCAACACAGCTGACGCATGTGAGGTCTTAACCATTTTTTAGACTTCAGCATGGTGAGGACAATCCTGAACAAAGTGCTCCTCATTACAGATTATAAATGTATAAAAAGGTTTCCAATTTCCAGACAATTGATCATATGATCTTTCCTGTGGGGTAGAAGTTTTCTTTTTCTTTGATTTCCCTTTTTTCTTACTTCCGGGTTGCTTGTCATTTTTTCCCTTGTCAAATGACTCGACATGGATTTCGGAAGAAGGCATAGGATCAGATGCAGTAGTATGATGTGTTCCTATAGTACCAATCATACCTTCTCCAGCATTAGAGTCTTTTGATGGAGGAGAAACAGTGAAATTAGATTGCTGCGTGTTAGGAATTTTCTCGTAGAACATGCAAGACAGAGTATAAATCAAGTCTAAATATTTGGCATGAGAAATGACCTGCTCTACAGTGATGATGCCACCCTTAGCCACATCCTAAGTTATATATGGTAACGGGGACATAATTAACCACTCAGCAAGTATCTGATCAGGAGAAAATGTCTTAACCATTCTACGACGATGACGCCACTCATGAATATGATCAGAAATGTCAGTAGAATTAGCATGTTTAAAATTAGTGAAGATTTATTTTCCTGTTTCATATCGTATGGTTAATTGGAAGTGATTCAAAAAGACAGTAGCTAGGGTAGTGAAATTATCAAAAGAAACTCTAGGCAACTCAATGTACCATTTTGTAGCTATACCAGTGAGCGCATGCTGGAAAAGACGTAGTCGAACGGAATCATCATTTAGGGAGTTAGATGAACACCAAAAATTATAAGTCATAACATGAGTTGATGGATCTTCCCTAGGGTTTTAATTGAACTTAGTAATATCCGAGGGTAATTTTTGAGGTATACCGACCACGAAGTAGCATAATTGATTCGGTCATTGGTGAGTCGGTTTAAATCCTGTAAATCTAAAGTTGCAAGAAAGGGTAACTTCCGATTGAGGTCGGGTTGAGCATAGCCATGGTATGATGGAATTGTTTGCAAAACAGGCCTTTGAGCACCAACATAAGGAATATGTTGTTGGTAACCTAGATAGGGATTGTTTTGATAAGCGAACGCTTGAGAATTCTGTTGACCAAAACTTGGGTATGATACTTGTTGAAATGAAGGTTGTGGCATTTGTGCCTGTGGCTGCTAAGGGGTATGTCCACCAATGTTATAACCCAAATTAGGATAACTTGGATTCGATTAAGGATACAACTAACCCGGTTGTGGCTTCGACATCCCATAATATGGTAATCCAGCTTCCTGGAGTAAAGATGTATTAACATGGGTAAAGATGTATTAACAAGTGGATTTGATGTGAGTGCAACAGGTTGAACCAGTTGATACGATTTTACAACCGTTTGTGGTTTGATAGGTAGAGTTGGCTTCCATTGGTAAAAATTCATTTCGTCATTAGGTTTAGCAAAAACCGATGGAGTACTTTCAAATTGGGTGACCATAGGTTGCCCCCCAGCATGAGAAGTATAATAAGATGAAAAATATTTTTATCCAAAATCAAGGATTCCAGTTGAGATGGTACTGGATGGAATATACCGAGATGGACCAGCTTGATATTTCCCTGATGATGGATATAGAGGATCAAGCCATTTAGTACTTACTATAGGTTTACCAGTTAGAATACCAGATGATGACATTCGTGAAGTCCGTGAATTTGAAGATGCACCAGAGAAAATTCTAGATAAATATTTATAACCTAATGGGACAATAGGGCCACCATGTAAATATGACACTGGTGAGGTTGTGAACATTGACGAGGTAGCGAGAGCAGGTACCGATGCAATTGGAACAAATGGTCCAGCCGAAGATGTTGGTTCAGACATGGCTACTTAACCAATTGTATACCCTATTGGATCGACGTGAACTTTAATAGACACATGCTAAACAAAATCAGAGGCGAGTGATTGAGGAAAAGACTCGTACAGGTAAATCTCTACCCCAAAATGAGTTATATTTAAAGGTGTTTCATCTTGTCATATTTATTCAATCGAAATTAAACTAGGTGGAAGGATTTTTCCATCAGGCCCAAATAATATTTTAGGAGGTTGACTCTACGATATGGGAGACTCAATAGCTATAATAGATTGTGGGGCGACTGATACAGGAAAAAATTTCGTCCATTCGAATTTGGGATGGAGATGTTCTAGAAAAAAAGTGATAGGATCTGGATAAAATTCCTATTGAACAATGTCAGGTTAGGGAGGTATGGTCTCACTAATTGGAGGCACCGTGACCACGAGTACCTGTGAGGACTCTATCTTGACAATGATAGATGAACCAGTATTTGTATAAAAATATTGTGCCAACTTTTGTATATTTGAAGATGATACTTCACCAAAGGTATTGATGGTACTAGTTTCGGTAGAGCGATGTCGGCTTCACCGAATGGAAGTGGCTTCTGATGGTAAATTTGGTTTCAATGAAAGTCTACTTGAACAACAGGGAAAGGGATTTTCTTCTTCCACAATGACTAATTTATTTTATGACAAAAAACAAATAAGCAAAATAAAAGGGTAATGCTAGGCAAAAGGTTTACCAAGAAACTGTGAACTACATAATACCTCCAGGCGAACCAAGAAGTACGGGTAGGAAATCTCCTCGAATGTTGTGTTTGGTGTATCACAATTTACAAGCAGCTGACTTGATTCGCTATGGATGGATAGCAACCTAAAGTTTTCCTTCCAAATATACTCGAAGGTACGTGGAGGCGCAAGTTCGTATTAGCATTGTCTAATGCGAAACCGCATAGTGAAAGCACCCATTTATACTTTTCATACTATAACACCGCATGATATACCCGAAGGTACGTGGAAGAGCTACGATATACTTACATACATGGAGTGAGGTATCACACTCGAAATATGCAAACAATTACCGACAACTTCTATGTTTTACGATGCTGGAACAAATCTCTAGGGTAGACCTTCTAAATGTTATCATTATGGTTCCAATGCTTTTTTAGGTAAGTTGATGTAAATTTTAAGTTGATATTTTTTATCAATTTTCCTTTCAAGGTTCACCGCAATGATATGATGGAAATTCCTAAAATGCAAACTAAAATGATAAGCAAGCTTTTCAATTTTATATTTTTCAATGAAAGTCTTAGCTAATAAGGGGAAAGAGCAATCAGTTTTGAGAGCAAAGAAAAAAAAGCACAATCTAATATGCAACTTTCCTAACTTGTTCCTATGGAAAACACACAATTCACTATATAAAAATGCAGGTTTTTATTTTTAGTCCCCTTAATTTGAATGCAAAAAGGAAACTATATGCATCAAATCAACCAAAAAAAAAATCTTTCTTCTTTGAGAAATGATGAATTTAACAACAATTTCTCTTTTAGAAAAAAAGTAGAATGAAACTATAATTTTTCCTACAGGAAATGAAGAATTTAACAAAAATTTCCTTTACGAAAAAATGGATCTAATGCAGAAATAAAATACTTTGAATTTTATTTGTCAATGATAAAGAAAAACACTTAAAGATACATTGAACAAACTTAATTTTCAGAGGAAGAATCAGGAAAATTCACACATCTCTATGAGGTATCAGACAATTGGAATGACAGCAATCAAAAGACTAAGTGTGATGGAAATGAGAAATTAAATGGGAATTTGGTTGGCTTAGGGGGCAATGCAGTCTCTAAGGGGAGACAATGCATTGCAAAGCGCCCCTGAGTGGGAGATAGTGCAATGCAAAGCACTGTGTCTTGACCAACAATGCGTTGGGTGCAATAGAGATTCAAAATTAAAACTATTGAACACACTTCTAATGCAATTTTTTGATTCAAAAGCCTAGTAATTGATAGTAGATGCTACTGGGTGGATAAGCAGAGCCAAAAAGACCAAGGATGATGGAAACTCCTCAGTGGAGTCTCCAATTTGTTATGCGGAATTATGAATTATGGATAAAACACATTCCCAAAATGTGGTGCTATGCATTTAGAATAGCTGATCAAAGACTTTCCAGACACTTTTCCTAAGAGTAAATAGACACACAGAAAGATAGAGGAACTTATAATCCAACTGCTTCGTATTCTCCTTCTGTCGCTCTTGTTGTAGCTTAAAATCCAACTTTGATTGCCATATTAGCTCCTGCAAGTATAAAAACTACACAACAAAGAGATTGCAATATACAGATGGCTATTTATCTTAATCAGTTAAATCGATGAAACATGAAACATATATATCAGTTAAGAATCCATCATATGAAAAGTAGAGGCATAAACATATACATATATGGGAAAATTAGCAGCAATCTTTATTAACAGATAGAAGGGGGAGGTTACAACCATCGATCGATTTGATGTCACCAGCTGCAACATCATCCCAGCCTCATCACAATAAACATCTCACTAGAAACATATCACTCCTATCACTCACTCAATTGAGAATCCAACCAAATTTATTTACCAAATTTCTTCCTTCCCTAGCACTAGGATCTGTGCTCAATTTATAGGGAAAATGAAGGTATTTTATCAATCAATGACATTCTAATAATAGGAAAGACATGTTCCAAAGTTCAGAGGTGTTATATGGACACAAAGATTCAAATTTTGACACATACGGACTCTTCTAGAAGGCACTGGCCATGTGGAGATTCCGGAACAGCGAGAATTTTGATCCCATTTGACCAACGCACTCTTGAATGTCAGGAAGTCCTTTGCAAAGCACCCTTGAATGGAGGTAACTGCATATTCACAACAGTTAGTCCCTTGATAGGCTGCATTGGTGAGCTCATAGGTGATATAACATATACTTCAACCCTTAGAAGCCTTGCAATGGAAGTCATGGATGATTTGTTCTTGTTCTTGTCTTAGGGCATGTAGCAACTGAAATTATAGGGGATGATAGACCCTATTTCATTGGTCCTGGGGATGATGTCCAGTTTAACCAGGTCATTGGGAATGATACCCAAATTGACCTATAACAGCATGTATAAAAGACAAACATGACTTCTTCTCATGTTCTATAATTATGTACTCAATACCATATTTAAACAAGTGATACTTATTCTCATGGAAATGAAATAATTCTTTCCTATCATACAGATAAGGACTTCCCAATATGATGTCTGATATTTCAAACAACACCACATCAAGTTCAAATTCATCAAGAAAGTTTGAATTGAAGGCGAATCATAGTATGCACTTCCTTGTAACTTGCAAGTTTTCATTCTTGCATATCCACCCTAAAGGATAAGGTCTTGGATGTCTAATAGTTTCAAAGGCCTAGCTGCTTAACCAAGTCTTCAGAAATGACATTAGCTTGTGACCCTCTATCAAAAAGTGTTTCAAGCTTGGTATGTTTAGAGACACCTCTAATATGGAAAATTTTTATTCTTGTATCTTCATCTTGAGTGACATTGGAACAATTTGAAGAACTAGTGCTTTCTATGTTCTTACCTTTGAAACCCATGGTTGTAATCTTTGTTTCATATCCTAAATCTAACCCTAAGTCATGTTCAACTATAGCTAAAATTTCCCCCTTCTCTTTGGCTTTCAGTTTGTTTGGCTTTAACTATGGATGGCGTTGCCAACAATGGTCTTTATCATGGCTAGTATTTTAAAAAAAAATTCATGTGAGTTTTTCTTTCTCTCTTTTTACACAACTCTTTCTCTTTCCTCTTCCATAAAACATTCCCTTTCCTTTACCCTCACTTTTGCTTTTCTTATTTATGTTATGCTTCCCTCTTGCTTCTAAGTGTGTGGCTTTAACATAAACCTCATCTATATCTGTGGGATTAAACATGAGAATAGTGTGCCTATGGTAATTCTGTAAACCCCCAATGTACTTTAACAAAGTTTCTTTGAGAATATAAATTAATACCCAAAATAAGAGCCCTTCTCCTAAATTCATGAGTATAATATTGCACACTTTTCCCTTCAGCTATTTAAAATTTTGCTAATCCATAATGGTTTTTTGCATGTAAGCTAAGGGATAGGATTTCCTTCTAATGTCAACAATAAAAATTTACCAAGACATAAATACCTTACCGTAGTTTTTAATGTATTCTTGAGTCCTTTCTTCCCACCATACAAGTGTGAATCCTTCCATCCTCAAAGAAGCCAATTGAATATTTATGTAATCCTCATGAAGGTTCTGAATTCTGCAATACACTTCCAATTGACGTATCCAATTGTCCAATATTTATACATTTATCTCACCATTATATATTGGAAGCTCAAATTTAACATCAAGTTTCAGTAAGGGTGTCTTTCCTTTTGTGGTATTTGAGTGAGTGTGGGTAGTTTTTATGGTGGAAATGGAAGATGATGTTGATGGAGATGATGAGGATGATGAAGATGGTGGAGATGGAGGTGGATTTCCCCCACTACCCTTTTAAGTCTTCTCTTTAGCCTTCTTATCATTTGAATCTCCTTATCCATGTGGATGCATAGAACCTTCTCCACCCATCCTAGCAGTAAATGCATAAAACATAATTTTAACAATCCTCTTTATGTCATTGAATTCTCTTTTGAAATCATCATCTTCTGAATGACCTTTAGTTTCTCCAACACCTGACATGATGGCTATGGATTCAAGCTCAGCTTCTCATGCTTTGATCTGGTTTGGATCAAGGACCTAAGTGATAGCTCAAATTTCAAAGCATTTGAAAGTGTGACAAACCTAAGTTACCGGATAGATCTCGTCTTCCTGATTTTGGCACTATTAACGGTTCGAAAAACTGACACCATATGAAGAATTTATCCCGATTTGAAAATTCCAATAAACTGTAATTTTCAACCTTTGACCAGGTTTGACTCGGTATTTGAATATTTCGCAAAAATAATATTCCAAGGAATATTCCTAGAATACTCCTCGAAATATTCCCTATAATATTCCTTCTGTGCCAGTTAGATCATGACAAGTGGTAGGTTTCTATTTTTTGGTTGATTGTACATGGCTTTTTTGGTCAATCAAAGGCCGCCATGTAGCCTAGGAACAGTGGTGTAAATTATTTTTCAGGGACAAGAGTTGACCCTGCGACCTCCTCGCCTGCACATGCACGCCCTTATCGTCTCCCATATGCACGCCCTTAACCTTTATGTTTTTCCATTTTATTTAAATTTTAATGAAATCGCATACCGGGGAGCGGAGGGGCCAACCCCTCAAGCCAACACCTCACCATATGGCCTCAACCCATGAGCCATGGGCGAAACCCCGACGTGAAAATGGTAACGCTGACATCAAAGAACTAACCACTAGTGGATATGCCATTTTTTCACATGGTCAAGTATTACCTCTGACAGTTAACAAATTCGCGTAGTCTCCGCTGTCTAAACCTATCACATGGCAACGACGTTAAAACTTTTTGCGCAGTCAAATTCTTAACCAATGATGCATTACTTGTTAGCACCCAACTCAGAGCTATCACATGAAACTGATAAATTTAATGTTGCATATAAAATGGAGGCGGTTCGTAGCACGCCCCAAATTTGGGGGCTTTCACGATTTTTACTCCGCCTAACTACAGATGGTCCATTTTTAGTGGAGCTGATTTAAGGGTCACTGGACAAAATCTGTTTAGCCTCTATATTGAGCTAAATTCGTCCATTATGAGAGTGTGAATAGTAAATTTAGATTATATCAGACATTCCTGACTCATTGGTGAGGGTTGCAAATCCATCAAAGGACATATGAGCAAGATTTTTCATCAGAGAAGTTATAGGGGCCACCAGGGGATAACTGCAGAAAGGGGCCTAGCCAGGGTAGCTAGAGGCCTTATTGAGAAATACAATTGTCAATTTTGGATGTTTCAGATATTTTAGAAATAATGGTGTAGTTTTTAGAACTAGTAGAGGACTTTTGAAATCCAATTTGCTTCAGTGAAGTTCCAAGGGCCACTAGGACCACTAGGTGCCAGCAGGAGAATGAGGCCTATCCAGAGAAACCAATATCCATACTGAGAAAACCAGTAGTATATTCTGAATATTTTGAGCCTTAGGAATCCAATGGAAGGATTTTTAGAAGCTTTTTAAGACTTATGAATTTTGAGATGCTTCGGAGAAGTTTTCAGTGAACATAGAGTGAGGGGTGTCACCACATGTTGGAGGTGAAATCATAGCAACCGAAGGCCAATTTCAGCAAATGAATAGTCTACTCTGACTATATTGGACATTTTGAATCCAATGAAGGGATTTTGAGAGCCATTTGGTGACTTTTGAAGGTTGATAAGCCACAGGGAAGTTTCGAGCAGCCAGTGCTCATTAGGATCTAGAGCTCATTTGGAGCAAATGACTAGCGTAATTTGGATATCTGATGTATGCTGGAGAAAATATAAAAGGTTTTAGGGATAGAAAAGGTTTCGAGGATAGAAAATGATTTATAAGGGTGTTAGTTCGATTGAGAAGCTCAGGGAAGCTCAAGGGTGCCGACAAAAGGAGTCAAATCTAAGGGACCTGAGGTTCATCTTCAGAGAGATTTTAGCCATTCCAGGGGTATGATAGTATTATAAACCCAATGATATAAGCCAAATAACAATTGGAGTTGAGTATTTTACTTGTAAAATAAATTTCCCATCATAATCCCAAAGAGCCAAGTCAGTTGACAAGAGCTCAAGGAGACGTAGCCCACGATATTCTGGTGAATTCCTTTATTAAATTTGTTGTTATGTGTTAATTATTATTTGTTTCATTTTATGGTTGTTGCACATGCTTAATATCAACACAAAAAGTGTTATTAAAGCACTTAAACAGTAAAAAAAATTACATCTGTTTCAAGTATAAAATTCCGCACAGTCATGTATAAGCAAGATCGTTTATTTGTTTAACTGAGTCGGAGGTGCTTGGGCATAGGAATTTGAAGTTATCCACCCATTTTCAAATCAGGTTTTTATCAAAACACTAGGTTTCTTTCTTGACAGAGCACTAGGTTTCTTGCTTAACAAAGCACAAGGTTGCTTGTTTGACCTGAAAGGTGTTTAACAGTGCAAGGAATTTTACTGTTTACAAATAGATTGATGATTGCAAGTTTGATTTTGCTAGAGGTGAAAGAAATATACTGATAAGTAAGTACAAAATAGGACAAGAAGGAAGAAGGTTGAAAGCATTTTTCCTAGCCAAAGGACCTCAAGGAAACCCTTGAAGCAAAAGAGGGTTTGTTTCCAAAGGCTTCTTGAAGAAGAGCTTAACTCTACAGCCATTTTGTTCAGAAGCTTTGTCAATTGTTTTTGAAATATTTGTGAATTTTTGTTGAATTTATTTAGTTCATTGATATAATGATTACAACTTCTTCAAGTGAGGTTTCAAAATCCTCCTCCTTCACAAGATTCTTCGATGAAGAAATGAAGAGAGAGTTATACATCCTAAAGGATAGGGTGCAAATTCTGTTGAAGATAGAAAGGAAAGCACTAGAATTTATGAGCAATTGGTTGGCTATGAAGCAAGAGAAAGAAGAAATTCTTCAAAGAATGCATGAGATGGATATGCAACTCCATCATTCCCAAGAGGCCTTAACCAAGAACATGCATGAAGCAGAGGTAATTCACTCAAATTTGTCTTCATATTCCTCTTCAGAAAGATTTGTAGGTTCATTTGAAAAGAACACTAGATGTATAGGGTCAAAGTTGATGTTAAAAATGGGCTATGAAGGCAAGGGTTGAGGCAAACATGCAAAAGGCATGATTGATCCTATTTTGGTTGAGGAAAGACCTAAGAAGTTTTGTCTAGGCTATGTTCAATCTTATGGTGGAAAAATATACATCCATGAAGGAATTTGAGACAACTTAAAAAGAACTTTTGTTACAAGTTCTAAACCACAAACATGTCAAGTTTGTTTTCAACTTGATTGCCATTGTTTGAAGCCTATGTTGCAACAAGATGTTTGTAGACATGCAGCTGATGGTGAGCAAGAGAGTTCTGACAGCTATCAAGACAAGAACACTGATGTTAGTCTTCAAAAGGAAGCTGGAACGTCTACAGGTTCATATCCTCATGAAGGTAAAAAAGAGGGACATGCAAAGAAACATTTGAGATATAATTCTTCCCATAGTTAAGTTGATTATGTTTCTGAAAAGCATGGTAAATCTGCATGCATGAAAGGAAGAAAGAGTTATTTTTCTTTTTGTGGTATGTGTAAACATGATGTTTGAAAATGATGGAAGAGGATGAAGGCATATAGAAAAGAGTTGAAGCAAAGGCAACTTGCTCAAAAGGTGAAAAAGACTTGCACACATTGCCAGAAGAGGGTACATTTAATTTCCGAATGTTAGACATTACATCCAATTAATCATCCCAAGCATTTGAAGAAAGAGGATAGAAAGACTAGCAAAAATAGAACCAAATATTCCATCGTTGATGTGAGAACAAATGTTTCACATGAAGAGATTTTCAGCAGCAAAAAACGTCATGCAAGTGGCTTGGTAAGAAGTGGCTTGACTTCTTAACTGAGTGAGACATACATTCATTTGTACATATGCAAATTTCGGTTATGTCTGAATTTCTATTTGAAAATTACGTTTTTTTGAGACACCTTTGATCGATTATCAAGGAAATTATGTTCAAATACCTTCTATAAATTACTTGCCAGAAATTTCTAGATGAGCAAGGAAGACACAATTCTTGATAAGAGGACAAGAGCATCTAGGAAGGGGAAGCCTTGAATACCTTCGAGTTTCGACTCAAAGGAACTAAGCCATGCAAGGCAAGTGTATGGAGGCTGAAAAAGTGAGGGTGTTGTACTCTCATCTACTGAACAGATCAGGTAATCAGTCTTTTGGTGTCCAAAATATTCCTAATGGGGAGGAGTGATCAGATTTGGATCAAGGACCTAAGAGATAGCTTAAATTTCAAAGTGTTTGAAAGTGCGTCGAACCTGAGTGACAGGATAGATCGTGTATTCCTGATTCCAGTGCCATGAACGTTTCGAAAACCCGACATTGTATGAAGAAGTTATCGCAATTTGAAAAGTCTAGTAAACTGCAATTTTCGACCTTTGATTAGGTTTGACTGGGCATTTCAATATTCAGCAAAAAGAATATTTTAGGGAATATTCCTTGAATATTCCTTGGAATATTCCCTAGAGTATTCCTTCTGGGCATGTCAGATCATAACAAGTGGCAGGGTTCTATTTGCTGGTTGATTGTATGTGGTTTTTTCAGCCAATTAGAGGCCGCCACATGGCCTAGGAACAATGGTGTAAAATTTTTGTTCGGGGACAACAGTTGAACCCACAAACTCCTCACCTGCAAACACACGCCCTTACTATCTCCCCTATACAATGGTTCTTAACTTTTATGTTTGTGTGTTTTCTTTAAATTTTAATGAAATTGCATACAAGGGAGCGGAGGGGTCCAAACCTCAGCCCATGAAGCAGAGGGGGCTGAGCCCATGAACTACGGGCCAAAACTCAACCCACAAACATTAACACCAACATAAAAACACTAACCACCAGCGGATATCTTGTTTGTTCAAATGGGAAAGTATTACCTCCGACAGTTAACATACGCGCGCAGTCTCCGCCATCCAAACCTATCACATTGCAACAACGTTAAAACATTTTGCGCAGTCAAACACCTAACCACCAACACGTTGCCCATCAGCACCCAACTGGGAGTTGTCACATGCAACAGATAAATTTAATGTTGCGGCTAAAATAGAGAGCAGTTTGGATGCACCCCAAATCTGGGGGTTTTCACTATTTTTACTCCAGCTAACTACAATTGCTCAATTTCTAGTGGAGCTGATTTAGGGGTCACTGGACAAAATTTGTTTAGGCTCTATCGTGAGCTAGATTCATCAATTCTGAGGGTGTGAATAGTCAATTTCAAATATCTTAGATATTATTGACTCATTGGTGAGGGTTGAAGAGCCATTAGAGGAATTCTGAGTGAGCTTTTGCATGAGAGAATTTCTAGGGGCTACTAGGGCCACTAGGGACACCAGGGGCCATGAGCAGAAATAAGCCTAGCGAGGGCAGCTAGAGGCCTTATTCAGGAATCCAATAGTAAATTTTAGATGTTTTGGAACTAATGGTGAGGTTTTCAGAACCAGTAGATGACTTTTGAAAGCCGAGTTGCTTCAGTGAATTTCCAAGGGCCACTAGGACCACCAGGTGCCAACAGGAGAATGAGGCCTATCCAGAGTAGCTCGTATCTAGTCTCAGCAAAAAAAAGTCTATTCTAACTATTTTGAGCGTTCTGAATCTAATGGAAATATTTTCAGAATATTTTGGAGACATCTGAAGGTAGATATGCTTCAAAGAAGGTTTCAGTGAATGTAGAGCCAAGGGGTGCCACCAGATGTTGGAGGCGAAACCGGAGTAGCAAGAGGCCATTTTCAGTAAGTGAATAGTATATTATGACTATCTTGAAAATTTTTAATCTAATGAAGGGATTTTCAGATCCATTTTGATAATTTTGAACGTCTATATGCCATAGGGAAGTTTTGGGCAGACAAGGGCCAATAGTGGATGGAGGCATAGATTTGGGAGCCAGAACTCATTTGTAGAAAATGAACAACCTAATTTGGATGTACGATGTATGATGGAGATAGTAGAAAAGGTTTCAATGACATAAAAGGATTTTTCAGGGAGTTAGTGCAACAGAGAAGCTCAAGGAAGCTTAAGGGCACTAACAGAAGGAGTCAACTCTAAGGGAGCTGAGGTTCATCTTGAGAGAGATTTCAGCCATTCCAGGGGTATGATGGTATTCTAAACCCAATGTTACAGTCCAAATAACCATTGGAGTTGAGTATTTTACTTGTAAAATAAATTTCCCATCATAATCCCAAATAATGATATGCTTGATGTACATAGGTTTCCTTGATGCTTATGTGTGTCAAACAGGTAAAATAACTGAGTTTTATGAGTGAATTCAAGAGCATAAAGTATGAAAATAAAATTTTGAGAAAAATAAAAAAAATACACAACAAACCATCACAATTAATCCATAAACATAGAGTTTTTATGAAGGATTTAACCCCTCACGGGCTACATCTCCTTGGTCTAGCTTCCATGGCTTTGGCCTCTGCATTAGCTCAAAAGTGAAAATTTTGTTGTTTACATGCATCAAATGCTATTGAAACATACTCCAGTGAATCCATAATGTCAAAATGTATGAGATATGACTATTCATTCTCTCATTTTGGCCTTCAGTTAATCTAGGCATGGCCTCCTATCATGGTGGCTCTCGGCTTCGTTTTTCTTCAAAGGGACAAAACACCTGTAAAATTTCTCCTGTGCCACTACAAACTATACCAATGTGTCCAAAGCATGCTAATATACTAGGAATGACTCTTCTTCAGCCAAAATTGGTCGAAAATTTCTCAAGATATGCTAAATTTAATTTTCCCTAGAATCCTCCTCTAAATCTGGATAATACTCATGATAAGGTCGCCAAAGTTTGCAGTCCGCCAAAACTGGAGGAACAACCAAAAAATCCGTCAAGTTATAATAGGAGTTAAATTAATGGTAATCCAGAATATGGGCATATAAGGACGGATTAAAACACATTAAGCGCATTTATGCAAATCATACTTTAACAACGTTAAACACAACATTATTTTTAATTAATTTGTAATTACATTTTAATCCTCCACCATTTAACTTTCCACTCACATGTGATCATCGTAGCATGGTTGTATGGGGAGGGGGTTGGCCTACAGGGCTAGCCCCCTCCAAACCCCTGCTAGAGGATCCATATAAAAATAAATAGGTGTCGGGTGCAATACTTTATAAGGAGAAAATGCGGTAGTTTGTTAGTACAACTGTAGAGTGGTATGGGGGAGGTCGTGGGGTTAAGCCTCGACCTTCCCCTGAACTTGGTATTATATTTTTTCCACCGGACTTTGGACTTTCCACATTGTAAATATTTTGAACTCTCATATGCGCCCCCATATATCTTTAATCCACCACCATATAATGTAATGTAGTTCAGACCTTTGGTTTAATAAATATATATGCCACCATATAAATAACCCGAATTATCATGCCACTGTTATATAATCCGACTTTGGGATGTGAATAAATTCGAGCCATCATACAATGTATTAAACCATTTCATATGCAACTTTGACCATATATTAAATATGAAATTCAAACATTGGAGTTGGATAGGATCCACTAAAGGGGACACATGGCGGCCCGTGGATGCACCACATGTCAGCCTCTGGTTGATCTGTCCCTCATATAAAAAAAACAATGAATTCAACCTTATGAGATAAATCATAAAAAAAAATCACTTTCAAACCAAACTGGAGAATCCTGTTGTGACACTTGTCAGAGTGTTATTGGGCATAAACTGAAGAATATTCCTTTCACGTTGACTGGGCCACCATGTCATCAACTTGTCACTGTTCTGCAATTTGTTTAGCTGTTTAGGAAAACAAACAACAGGATCTATCTCCTTCATCTGGATTCCGTTTTCGACGAATAGAATTGAACCGGATTCCTGGTGACGAGCTCCTCACTATCATTCAGTTTCCAATCAATATTGAGCACTTTGATATTTTATCTTTTACACTGCACACCTAATCAAGCACAATTGTGGCCCATGGACACCACGTTTACATCATAGGATTCTTTCAATAGCTGCTCCATATGACATTACACAAATACGTGTTGTTAAAAATTGAGATTTTTATCTAGCATATTCAGGTCTCTCTGATGCATAAGATTCTATGTGAAAATAATTTTGTTTCCATTTTTGGTAACCGTGACAAGCGCATCCAAGAGAGGCTGATCTCTAGACTGAAGGTTGCCTGCTGCTACGCGATCTCAAAAAATAACACAAACTTTGTACCAGCATTTGGAATCTCCACATTCCAAAGTCAGGCGAAAGTTTCTCTCCAGTGGATTGTGATTCTCTGTGGCAACAATTAAAATCGAAATATTTCTATACAAATAGTCACACTTTAAAAAATGCTCATTGGATTTGGGGGTTTGTCAACGAGATCGAGAGTCTCAGAAATTTTGAAGCCCTTGAACCAAATTCACATTCTCTTAACAATCTGATGGACTCACAAACTCTCCCAGCTTCTATCTAAAGCTCTGATACCATGATAAAATTGGTAGACTAAATTAATGAAAGAATTACTGGTTAGCTTTACTATGAGTGAATACAACAGGACTGCGTCCACAAGTCGCTGTCAATTCTCATTATAGATCAAACAATATATAGTTTACATACATATAGGGAAGTTAGAACCAATACCTAAGAAAGAGGAAAAAACTCCTAATCTAAGGTTCTGGTGAACCGACTCACTTGAATTAAGTTTCTCTATTATCTTCAATATATATATGGATCAAAATTGTCACATATCTTAAAAATGAAATGATACATACCAAAATATTGATTATTTCCTTCCCATGTAGCCTTGTCTTATTATGTTTTATTTTATTTTTTAACAAAGCACGTTATCAGAAAATGCCTTATAATAACGACTTATAAATTTCACAAATGTCATTCCATGGTGCAGAGGATAGAACCATCAATATTTGATGGTGGTTCTTTCCATTTAGAAAATTATATTGAAAACCGATGTACTGAAAAGGCTGTAGCCCGT
Source organism: Pinus albicaulis (assembly GCA_034641835.2). Taxonomy (NCBI): domain Eukaryota; kingdom Viridiplantae; phylum Streptophyta; class Pinopsida; order Pinales; family Pinaceae; genus Pinus; species Pinus albicaulis. The sequence goes on from CM076580.1 coordinate 1,769,085,803, forward strand.
CGCTACGTATGATAACGCCTCTCAATTTACGTAACTGAATTTTGATGATTCATAGATTGGTTATGATGGCTGCACCTTTCAAAGAATTGGATGATGGTTCTTTGAAAGGAGTTCCATCCCAACCAGATAGTTGTTTCCGTGTTTACAAGTCACTTAAAATAAAAACCGTTTAGTAGAAAAAGAAAGTGAAAAGGGATTTTTCAACTTAAAAAATATAAGTTATTATTTGTTAGTAACGAAAACTACATAAAATTCCTTAATGAAAGTTATCTCCTAGAATATAAGGGGCCTTAATAGTAAAGGAAAACAAAGATACTTACAATAGAGATTGAAGAAATAAAAATTGCAATTGGTTCTCTTCCAAGAAAGCAAACTGTCGGGGATACAGCTTTAGGAAATTTTGAGCCACATGAAACAAAGATATGAAGTTATGACCATAGATTCGTAGGGAAGTGCTAGAGACATAGCGATTATTTGAAACCCGAAAAAAGTTTTAGCAGAAGGTTGGATTGGCCTTCTGCATATTCTCACAGGTAAGTTCAGATTATTAGTGACAAATGACTGGATTTCGGTATCCTCTGTTTATGGGCCAACCCTTCCAGGAGATAAACAAGATTTTGTTGAAAATATCAGGTGTTTAAAATTTTAAATACAGAGAAATACTGTGTGGTAGGTGGATATTTTAATATGATTACATGCATTGAATAAAGAAAAGGAGGAACAGGCAGGAATGAGATGGAGATGGAATTGTTTCGCGATATGGTTTGAGATCTCCAAATGGTAGATATTCACACTATCAATGGTAAATTCACCTAGAATAATAGGAGGAGAGGCACTCATCAAGTCGCGTGATGCCTTGATATATTCCATGTCTCTGAAGAATTTATTAGTCAGAATGTATTCTATGAAGCCTCCATCATGTCGTGTATGGGGTCAGACCACTGGCCAATTTGATTGGAGGTGGATATGAAACAAAAAAAGAAGAAACGGTCATTCATATTTGAGATTTTTTGGCTCAGAGACCCTACGTTCATCAATAAAGTCAAAAGTTAGTGGAAAGAAAGTAGGATTCAAGGTAGGAATCAAATGCATACATTTCAGCTAAAAATCAAAGATATCAAATAGAAAATCCAAAAATGGAATAAAATAGAACTCATCAATATTAATAAAGAGAAGGAAAAACTCCAAGGGCATATGCAACATATCCAACAACATATGATTCTAATGGGGAGATCTGCGGATGTTGTTAAAGAGGAGGGATCCTTAATAAGAAAGTAGGAAGAACGAAGAATCCAGGAAGAGATATTTTGGAAACAAAAGTCAAGAATGCAATGCTTACGAGAAGGGGATAATAATTCCAACTTCTTCCATAAAGTAATGATACAAAGACTCCAACATAATTGCATCTTCTCCCTCAAATATTCAAGGGTGAATATATTGGTCCAACATCAAGATTTGGAAAATGAGATGGTTAATCATTTCAGAGGTATCCTAACGGAACCTGATTGGGATCGTGTTGAAAATGCAACAAGATGATGGAGCTTAGTGAAATGAAGTCGCCTTCACTAAGTGGGCCCGCAGGCGATTTTGGCGCAAAGTCTATTTTTAGACTATGTCTCTTTTTAGACATATGGAGCATGGTACAGGGGTTGCAGTATGTTATTCTTGGAGTATTGGTCATGTTGGTAAAAATAGATGGACCTCTATTTTTAGACATTTAGGTCGAAGTCTATTTTTAGATTGCCTATCCTAAAAATAGGGAAGTCAAATATTATTTACCCTTAACAATATTTGGACTCTAAACTTCAGTTTACTCTCTTGGAGCACTTCAGTTCGAGCTACAGAAGTGGCTCATGCATCTTACAGAGGAATTACGCTATTCCTAGGGGTTTGGTGAGCTCATGCATGGTTGACTTCAGTTATGACTTCAGTGGAAGAAGTTTGGTGGAGTTGATGGGACAGTTGGTGGAGTTGTGTTCGGTTTAACTTAGTTGAACTGGTTGAGATTTGTTTAACTAGCTAATCAACTAGTAATGAGTGGAGTGAATTAAATATTATTTAATTCACTAATTATTAACTCATGATTCAACTCAAGAACACATCAGTTCACTACAGTGCATGAACAGTTCAGTGGAGACCAGTGAAAGAGGTAGATGAAAGGGTTGAGATAGCTATCAGTTGTGACATCAGTTGTGCATGAGATTTGCACCACACTTGGAGGAATTTCCCATGATTATTGCACTGTCAAGCCAAGGATATTCGAACCTTGGATCTCTCATTAGACCAGCCTTGATTGTGCAATAGAGGCAGGAAATTAGTGGGTGAGTTTTGAACCAGTGACCTGTTCAAAACCAAGCTAGTTTGTGTGTAACTTCATGAGAAAGTACTGAGTACTTGTGAGGAGTATTGTACTGATTTTGTTACATGTTCTCTCCATTATAATATACAGAATAGCTGGGGTTTTTCAGCTATAATCTTTCCCCATACATACTATGTAATGTGTGTGATGTTTTGATGGTTGTTTGATCGCATACCGCTTGTTTATTTCCGCATGTTGATGATCTGAGTGGAAGAGATTATGTGTTGCATATGAATTGGAATTGATATGTGATCAGGATAATCTCGATGGATAATTAATCCTTATTCAGCAAATTTCTACATGGTATCAGAGATATTGAAGCAGAGATTGATCATCACAGTGATTACAAACTTATTTCGGTAGACAGAGTCTGCATGCAGGCCAGGTAGCCTCTGGATCCATCCTTTCCTTTGAAAGGTGATACATCCAGTAAACGCCCCTGCAGTCGATCTCTGTGCTAGAAATAATTTGTTCTCACATATCAAGAGCGGTTGAGCTTTAAGTTGGAATTCGAATTTTGCAGCAGTTTGTTTTCTTGGTGTCGGAGTTGAAAATGTCTTTCAACGGTTTGCGACTCGAATATGCTCTTGAAGGCAGTTCGAATTATGTTGCATGGAAGGATCGCATGGAGGCAGTATTAGAAGATAATGGACTGAAGGAGTTCGTAGATACGGATGTGCAAAAGCCCCACTGATCCTGCTGAAGTCGAAGCTTGGCAAAAGAAGATGGCGAAATGTCGAAGGATTCTGTTGGAGGGCGTCAAGGATCACATTGTATCCAGCCTGCATGGAAAAGCTTCTCCATATTTAATGTGGAAAGCATTGACAGATCTATTCCAGATTAAGAGCGACCAAAGGAAGCTGGCGCTCAAAGATAAGCTCAGAAACATCAAGATGGAGAAAGGCGACAATATCGCCAAATAACTCACGAAGTTCACTCAATGCAGAGATGAGCTGGGAAGTGTGGGGGTGACTGTCGAAGAAGAGGACATGGTAGACCTGGCTCTCCTTGGTCTTCCGAAGGCTTGGCATTCTTATCAAGATAGTGTCAATGGTCGGGAGAAGTTGCCGGGATGGGAGCGCCTTTGGGCGGATCTCATGCAGGAGGAGATAAGGAGGACTACCAGAGATGGATCTTCATCAAAGGTAGCTGATGAAGAAAATTGCGCTTTGGCTGCCAAAGCAAAGAAGGGGAAGAGCAAAAAAACTTCTCATTCCAGTGCAAAGGGCAAGAAGCAAGAAATGTCTAAGGTGAAGTGTTTTCACTGTCACCAGCACGGACATTATGCCACAAATTGTTCGTAGAAGAAGAAAAACAAGAAAGCGGGAAGATCTGCAGATGGAGCGGCTTTGGCCTCGCAGTTTGAGCTTGAATTTTTGCTGATCGCATGCTTGGTTTCAAGTGTGGCAGGATCAGTGTGGTTCTTGGATAGTGGTGCGTCATTCCACATGACGGGAGATCGAGATCTGTTTTCAGATCTGGAGGAAAAATATCTTGGAGTGCACATCGAGATGGGCGATGATGGTAGATACAGTGCGACTGGTATCGGTACCATTTCCTTTGAGAGGGAGTCTGGTAAACCTTTCATATTGAAGGAAGTTTTGCATGTTCTAGGATTGATGAAGAACTTGATCTCTGTAGCGATGTTGGAAGACAAGGGGTATGATGTGGTCTTCAGCGAAGGAAAAGCTTTCCTGCGCAGTAAGACTACTGGTGAGACCCGGAAGATAGGCGTTCGAGTCAAAAACCTTTATCGGTTGCAAGTAGATGGTTGCGCAGCTATGGCATGCAAAGCGGGAGAAGTGGTGAGCCGGGATGATGAGGGCGAACTGTGGCACAGGAGATTGGGCCACCTTAACCATGGAGCTTTGAAGATCCTGCAGCAGATTTCTATTGGGCTTCCTAAGGGAACCCTTGCGTAGTCAGATCAGTGCAAGGGGTGTACTTTGGGAAAATATGTGAAAGCCACCTTTCACGAGAAGGATAGTCGCGCCACGACGATCCTTGAGAGAGTTCACACAGACGTGTGTGGTCCTTTCTCAGTAGCTTCGACAGCAAAGCACAAGTACTACGTGATCTTTGTTGATGATTTCTCTCGAAAGTGTTGGATCTTCTTCATGCGAGGAAGAAGAGACCTCCTCTCGGTCACAACGAGTTCAAAACGCGGTGGAGAAGAATCGGGGAAGAAGGTGAAGGCTCTCGGGAGCGGTTGTGGTGACAGTGAATTATAAGGGGAATTCAGATTTCTGCAGCATAGAAGGGATTCGGAGAGAGCTCATCGCACCCCATAACCCACAGCAGAACAGGGTGGCTGAGTGGAAGAACAGAACGATCGTGGGTGCTGCACGAGCGATGTTGCATGATCAGGGCCTACCCCTTCACTTGTGGGCTGAGGCATGCAATACAGCAGTGTATTTGCAGAACCGTTGTCCTCATAAGGTTCTTGTGAGTACCGGAGTAGGCTTGATAAGTAAGAACACATGGGTTCACATTTCTCATTGGGGGGTATTGTTCTTCGTCTGGCTGCATGTAGAGGATACGAAATTAGGCCGGATCCACGACGCGGAGGTTGGAATATTTGTAAGTACAGCAGTACTCAAACTATCGGTGTATGTGTCTGTGACGATCGCAAGGCTTGTTGTGCGACGGGATATCGAGTTTCGGGAGAAAGGCCATCCGGTGTTCGCTTGAGAGGAGGCACACCTTGCATGCGGATGAGGAGTTGTTAGTTCTAAGGAGGAGCTTCGGATGTGGATCAGCCTGGGAAGTTAGGGAGGTGGAAGAAACCACCCATGCGAGCGCCAACCATCAGAGGGCGCATGCGCACTACAGAAGCTGAGTGACTGGCTCGAGATGCAGAGAAGGTTGTAGGACCACCTACAGCACAGCGCAGACAGAGGCAGTCACCGGATCGGTACAATGGATACATGGCTCTTGTGAGTCAATGTGTCGTGACGGAGCCATCCTCTTTTGAGGAAGCTGTGGAGGAACCCGCATGGGTAGATGCCATGATCGAAGAATATGATTCGATCGTCAGAAACAGTGCATGGGAGATTGTCCCAAGACCGGAGGGGAAATCAGTGGTGGGTTCTCGATGGATCTACAAAGTGAAGCAGGTGGCTCACGGGAGTGTGGAGAAGTACAAGGCAAGATTTGTCGCCCGTGGCTTCTCACAAATCGAGGGGATCGATTATGAGTAGACCTTTGCACCTGTCGCAAGGTACTCTTCCATACGGACGATCCTTGCTTTCTCAGCGCAGATGGGATGGCACATCCATCAGATGGATGTGAAGACTGCATTCCTCAACGGAGTCATTGAGAGGAGGGTACATAGAGCGACTGAAGGTTTGAGATCTTGAGCGGTGATTCGCACATGTGCTCACGACTCAAGAGAGAGCAGCATGCGGTGGAAAACAGGCACCTCGTGCTTGGTACACACGGATTGGCAGGTTATTTTGGATAGGGCTTAGATTTTCAAGCTCGAGGCGGATCCTAACCTGTACCAGATTGTGGTGGAGGGGAAGCTGCTGATCATTGTACTGTATGTAGATGATCTGATTTTGATGGGTGATGAGCTGTTGATACTTTCATGCAAGGAGGACCTTGCTAGAGAGTTCGAGATGAAGGACTTCGGCCTCCTTCATTATTTCCTGGGATTGGATATTTGACAGCGCAGTGGAGGACTATTTGTTTCTCAGGGCAAGTATGCCCGGGAGATACTGGAGAGGTTCAACATGCATGGTTGCAAGCACATCCACAAGTCCTCTTCAGGAGGTTGGAGGGGAAGGGAGGATGTTTACTTGACGGAGGTAGTGGATAGGTTTGTCTGTGATAGTTGGTGGTGTCGCTTATGTGTACGGTCAATACACGACCCGATATATGCTATGCTGTTAACCAGCTTTCGCAAGCTATGGTTAAGCCTACCAAGCTCTACTGGAAGGCAGGCAAGCATGTATTGCGTTATCTTAGTGGCACATCGGGATATGGTCTGTGGTACAGACAAGAGGATGAGGTGAGGCTTTCTGGCTTCACGGATGCAGATTGGGCAGGGAGCCCAACGGACTGGAAGAGCACATCTGGAGGTATTTTCAGCATTGGATCAACAGCATTTTCTTGGTACAGCAAGAAACAGAGATCCGTGGCACTCAGTTCAGTAGAGGCTGAGTACATGGTAGCTAGCTTGGCTGCATGCGAGGCTATTTGGATGAGGAAGATCCTCGCAGGATTGTTCAGGTTGCATTTGGAGCCTACAGTGATCTACTGTGATAACCAGAGTTGCATTAAACTCTCGGCTAATCAAGTATTTCATGATAGGTCCAAACACATCGACATCAGGTACCATCATATCAGAGATTGTGTTCAGCGGAGAATCATGATGCTTTCATATGTTCCCACGGAGGATCAGGATGCCAACATCCCGACGAAGGCGCTCACCAGGAGCAAGTTCGAATTCCACAGAGGCAGGATAGGGGTTGCAGATAATCCATATCTTGCTGAGAGGGAGTGTTGAAAATGCAGCAAGATGATGGAGCTTAGTGAAATGAAGTCGCCTTCACTAAGTGGGCCCGCAGGCGATTTTGGCGCAAAGTCTATTTTTAGACTATGTCTATTTTTAGATATATGGAGCATGGTCCAGGGGTTGCAGTATGTTATTCTTGGAGTATTGGTCATGTTGGTAAAAATAGATGGACCTCTATTTTTAGACATTTAGGTCGAAGTCTATTTTTAGACTGCATATCCTAAAAATAGGGAAGTCAAATATTATTTACCCTTAATAATATTTGGACTCTAAACTTCAGTTTACTCTCTTGGAGCACTTCAGTTTGAGCTACAGAAGTGGCTCATGCATCTGATAGAGGAATTACGCTATTCTTAGGGGTTTGGTGAGCTCATGCATGGTTGACTTTAGTTAGGACTTCAGTGGAAGAAGTTTGGTGGAGTTGATGGGACAGTTGGTGGAGTTGTGTTCGGTTTAACTTAGTTGAACTGGTTGAGATTAGTTTAACTAGCTAATCAACTAGTAATGAGTGGAGTGAATTAAATATTATTTAATTCACTAATTATTAACTCATGATTCAACTCAAGAACACATCAGTTCACTACAGTGCATGAACAATTAGGTGGAGACCAGTGAAAGAGGTAGATGAAAGGGTTGAGATAGCTATCAATTGTGACATCAGTTGTGCATGATATTTGCACCACACTTGGAAGAATTTCCCATGATGATTGCGCTGTCAAGCCAAGGAGATTCAAACCTTGGATCTATCATTAGACCAGCCTTGATTGCGCAATAGAGGCAGGCAATTAGTGGGTGAGTTTTGAACCAGTGACCTATTCAAAACCAAGCTAGTTTGTGTGTAACTTCATGAGAAAGTACTGAGTACTTGTGAGGAGTATTGTACTGAGTTTGTTACATGTTCTCTCCATTATAATATACAGAATAACTGGGGGTTTTCAGCTATAAGCTTTCCCCATACATACTGTGTAATGTGTGTGATGTTTTGATGATTGTTTGATCGCATACCGCTTGTTTATTTCCGCATGTTGATGATCTGAGTGGAAGAGATTATGTGTTGCATATGAATTCGAATTGATATGTGATCAGGATAATCTCGGTGGATAATTAATTATTATTCAGCAAATTTCTACAGATCGAATGGAAGCCATTAATCGACTTAAGAAATTTATACCCTCAATGGTCAACATGGATCAGAATCTTTCTCTTCTCAGGGAGATCACTATTCAAGAGGTGGAGGAAGTTGTCAAAGCCCTACGAAAAAATAAAGTGCCAGGACCGGAGGGTTTTACTACAGAAATTTTCTAGGCCTCGTCGTCCTTCACTAGCAAGGACATTCTAGATTTGGTAGAAGATTCAATAAGAACAAGATAGATATTACCAGCCCTAAATTATACTTTTATCACTTTGATTCCAAAACATGAGAATTGTGATGTTCCTTCGTGCTTCTTCCCAATTTCCTTGTGTAATGTTATTTATAAAATTATGTCTATTGTCATGATCAATAGGTTCAAACCCATTTTTCCCTCCCTTATCTCCCCTGAGAAAACTAGGTTTGTTAAAGGAAGAAAAATCCTTGATGGCATTGTGATTCCCAAGTAAGCCATATATTCCCTTTGCTCTCTCAAATCCAAAGGAATGCTTATTAAACTTGACTTAGCCAAGGCTTATGATCACCTATGTTGGAATTATCTCTAGCACATCCTATTATCCTCTGGTTTTGATAGATATGGGTGGAATGTATCCTTTCATTTATTTCAACCCTGAATTTCTCCATTGTTGTTAATGGTAGCCCCTCTGGTCCCTTTAATGCTTCCGATGGTCTGAAGCAGAGTGATCCTCTATCCCCTTTCATGTTCATTATTGCTGCTAAGGGGTTGGATCAGTTTATCAACCACAGAGTTAGTGATGGTAACCTGAAAGGGTTAAATTTGTGGGGGTCTGACCATACCTATCTCATCAACAATTTGTTGATGATATGATGTTGTTCTATCAAGCTAGTCTTCAGGAATCGAAATCTCTTATAGATATTCGGAAAGTTTTTATGGATGCTTAAGGAACCCTAATTAATCATGATAAATCCAATGTTTTTTTCTTCAATACTTCTCCTCAATCTCAAAGGTTCTTATGTCGGACTTTGGGATTCTTTATTGGGACCTTACCCACTAAGTTATACCTAAAAATTCCCCTGTCAAAGAATTCCCTTCGAATATCTTGCTGGAAATACTTATCACTCGTATTCAAAACATGTTGCTCAATTGGTCCTTCAGAGCTCTAAATGCTCCCAGCGTTCTCAAATCCATTCTTCAATCCATTCCTATCTACCAACTCTCTAGGATGGCAACTCTAGAGACTATATGCTCAAACATGGTTAAAATTTTTAAAAATTTCATGTGGAAATGGTCCCAAGAGAAACATAAATGGGCTTTATTATCTTGGGAGAAGCTCACATTGGTGAAATGAAAAGGAGAGCTGGGATTATGAGACCCTTTTATCGTTAATCAGTCTTGGGGAAAAAATTGTGGTGGAAATGGATGCAGGGAGGATTGGCTCTGTGGGAAAAAAATTATGAAATGCCTCAGGACACCATGGATCTAATGCAGTGGAATATCATCCCCAGGGGATCTAGTATTTGGAACCTGGAATTGGAGAATACAAATTTGATCACCTACCATAGTTTCTGGGAGATTAGAGGGGGTAATCTTACACATTTATGGGAAGATTCCTGACAACAATAGGAAAATCTATTTAACAGATTGGATTTAGCAGAAATCTTCTTGTCCACAAATCAAAATCATTCTAAGGAAGTGAATAAGTATTGAGAAGATCAAAATGATCAATTTTGGAGGAGATGGAAACATAAACAATAATGGAAAGCAGCACTGGATACCCAACAATAGGGGAATTATGACAAAGAATTACATTCCAGAAAGATACCCATTTTAATAGGAAACGATATACTTCGCTGGGGATATAATCTGAAAGGAATGTTTACAATGAAGGAAGTGCATCAAATAAAATCTAATAATGTAAACATTCCAGAGAACATATTATGGAAAAAATTTGGTCCATCAAGCACTAACCCAAAATATAACATTCCTTGTGGACTATAGGTCATGGCAGAATCCTTACCTAGGACTAGCTTCAGAAGCGCAACATGAACAGACCTTCTTGGTGTGTAATGTGTGAAGAACATGAAGAAAACCTCAAACACTTGCTTAATACCTGCCCAATGGAAGACCATATGTGGTGTAATATTTCTAGCCTATTTATGCAATGAGACAGAAATATTGATAATATTAGACAAAATGTGGAAAATTGGAGGAAAGGAGGATACCAGAGTCGAGTTATAAATAGATCCTTGACCCTCTCGCTGGGATTTATATAATGGAAAATTTGGAAAGAGAGGAATAGAAGAATCCTTTGCAATGAGAAGAGGCAATTGCTATAGATCTAGCAAACCATTGTTCAGGGTATAAGAGAGACCATCCTGGTGGAAAAATGGAGTCATGAAGACTGGAACTCTCAGTGCATAGAGGGAAGAATTCTCAACCAGTTAAATATCAAGGAGGATATGTTAGCACCATCCTCCTAGAAACTAAGACCCACAGGTTATGAAGTTCGAGACAAATTTACATTGCCTCAATGAGGGTTCATTAAAATAAATTATGATGGGGCCTTAAAGGGCATCCCAGGTCAAGCAGGGGATGGAAGTATCTTTTGGGATTGTCTTGGAAGAGCTATTAGGATATTTGCAATTGATATAGGGTATGATAGCAAAAATGAATCAGAGCTTACTACTGTGATACAAGGCTTGGAAATTGAAAACAGTGAGCAGTATAATAGACTGAAAATTGAAGGGGACTCCACCATGGTTACAGGAATTCTTTGGAAGTTATAATAAGGAGCTCAGTTGGAGCATATCAACAATAGCTATTATATAGCAAGAATAGCACAAGAAATTAAAGAAAGAATGAACACAATCAGTTACATCATCCCTTGGCATGTAATAAGATCGGGCAATGAGGCAGCAGATTATTTAATGAACTGGGGTGGTGTTATCACTCAGATTTTCCTTGAAGTTGTTGGGAACAGGAAAGGGGTCCGAGGTAGTCACAAACAAACTTTTAGGTATAGAATCTAGCCAATTTGTACCCAGATAGGGCTCTCTCTTTAAGTTTTAGCTTTGTTTTTGAAAGATATTAGGCCAGTTATGAAAGTTTAGGGATTTTGATTGTGTTTGGGTGATGGAATTCAATAGCAGAGGGGTAGGAATGAGTATTTTAGGCCATTGGGCTAATGGAGTCAAAGAATATGGCTTAACTGGAATTTTTTTCTCAACAAGGGATGGTTTCATAGGGCAAGGTAACCAAATAGGGAAAAATTAAAGATCTAAATGAATGGAATGTACTCGAAATGGGTGAAGGGCAATTAAGAATCCTTCAACATATTCGAAAGAGGGAACTTGAATGATTATTAATAAAGAGCAATTAATAATTCTTTACCAAATAATCAAAACGAATAAACTATAAAACAAGAGCAATTAAGAATTCACTGTTCATACTAGTTTAGAAGAAAACATTAAGAATAACAACGATTGAAAACAGATTGCACTTAAGCACTTTCTGAATTATTCTTCTTCGTTTATCATTCAGATATGAAACATAGATGGTATAATAAACAAGTTTAAAACTTTATAACAAATGAGATACAAGACTTATTGATCCTTTGTCTGACTCAAGAATCCTGTGAAAAGTCCTTTGTATCAATTCTTTATCCAACTAGGCATGCGAAATTTGTCCAACAGTACTTTATTCCAAAATAATCAGTATTACAGCAATGTCTAAGAATCCACACCTCAATACTCTAATTGAGTGAGTATTTATACAAAAAATTATCAAAAATATCTCCTAATAGAGTGAGATATATTTTAGGACGACTCATGAATAGGTTACAAAAAAAATATAGACAGATGGTCTCGTAGATAAGAGAAAAGGTAACCGATGTTGTGATGTTCCTATTTTTATGAATGTGCTGGAGGTAGGCCCTATGATTTGGCTTGTTGCTGTCTTCTTTAGTAACTGTGTGCTGGCTGCTCAATTTTTACTGATACTCTTTACCTGTACTGATACAGTTTGACCTGTTTGATCTCTGTTTATCCTTTTTATCATTATTTATTGTAGTAAATAATCAAAATTTATCCAAGGATATTTTTACAAAATATCTAACATCTCTTCGCACCATTGTGCTTCTGGTATTCTGGTTCTTTGAAGCTTTGTCAGGGTCTCATCAGTTTCTGTATATCTGAAAAAAGTAGGCTGAATTGGAAATAAGTGCTTTACCTCATGTTCGAGATAAAACAAATTTTCCAGATTGTCATGAAGAATTTTGCGTGTAGGCAATGCTTTTGTTGTTAATGAACTTGTCGATGAATTGGCTTGGTTGTATGCATATTTATTCAATTTCTCAACATAGCTTTGATGACTCATTAGTTTATCATGAGAAACTAAAGGACTCGGTAACCCTTTACTCTGCAAAATATCCAATCTCTTTGTAAAAGCATTGATTTCTTCCTTCATATCATGGTATCTTATTTCTAAATTTTGCATCAGATTTCTTTTAGTAAAAACCCTTTTTATCTCCAAAATTGTTCTCGTTCTGTCTTGGATGCCCAGTTCTTCAAGTTGATATCTGTTCTTGGTATTTAAAAACTATATGAGCTCGTTGGCTTCTTCAGGCATATTTCCTAATTCTTCCCTTGCCTTTTGAACTTCTTCTAGAGCCAGTTTCACTAAATCATTTTTCTCATACATTATTTGGATTGATGGCCAGACATCATTTATTGATTGAGTGATGTTGTCCCAAAGAATTTCTTTGATTTCTTTCAAAGTTTTCTCCAATGTGAGATCCCTTTCTAATGATTTCACCAATTTTTCTAATTTTTTAATCTCTCTTGTCTTTTCCGCAATGCTTATCTTTGAGAGATCATACTTTTTTTCCAAGGAAGTAAATTGTACCTTTGTTTCCTCGAGTTCTGTCACTTGGAGTTTCAATTCCTCCATTGATTTTATCAATTCTTTAATGCTTAAATTGGAAGTGTTGCTCTGTGCTAATCCTGCTGATTGACCTGTTGTTGTTGTACCTGTAATCACTTCTATTGTAGATGGTGAGATGTTTGGTGCTACTGTTGTCCCAAGTGTGGAAGGGATTGTTACTGGTATCAAGTTGGGAGGCTGAGAGGTCAACTCTCCCTGCTTTTCCTTTAATGATTTTTCAAGTTCTTTTTCAGTCCCATTCAGTTGCTCATTAAGTTTCAAGAGAAAATCCATCAATTATTCTTTAGAGTTTTTCTTTATTATCTCTGCATTGGAAAAATATTCTGAGAGGATTTTCACTAAGGATGAGGTCTTTTATCTGGAAATCTCTATCTGCTAGAGGCAGATAGTTTAAATATTTATGGGGGGCATTCAGAGGCGCAAAATTCAAAGCCACAGGGGTTTCCATTTTTGTTTCTTGTGGATTCAGAAAGGAATTTGGGTTTTTGATGGAAAAATGGGCACAATTACAGGCCCAGGAACTTATGGAGTAAAATAAAGACCGAATTGTACTATTTTTTAGTATTTTCTTGTGGAATTAAATCAAAAACCAAGATTTTCAGGTTTCTATGGGAATTGGATAAATACCTGTTTCTGGGAAGTGAAAAGTGATGAAAACAAGTGTAGGAAACTGCTAACGGGTTCTGGATTGTTCGGCTGCAAGTTTCTTAGCAAGGTGGTGGTTGGAAATCTTCGACAGTTGGCTTTGACGTTCTTTGCAGGGTAACACTGGTCACAGCAGAGAATGATGAAAATGACGTGTATTTCCTTGTTTTATTCACAAAGTCAAAGTTGGCGGGGGTTTTTATTTTTTGAGCGGATGATATACGCAGGAAAGGTTTGTCGTATGTGGAGGGTGGTAAGCGGTATGTATCGCACTGCATTTGGGGATCGGTGGTATTCGGTTGATAGCCAGCGAACACATAGACCTTGCGACGCGTGATGAGGCACTATTTGGAAAACTGCTATGCGATCGCACGTTAACATTCAGTCATGGGGGGTGCTGTGATATGGACGACAACCATTGGATGTGGAGGGGTTGATCGGACGACTATCGAGGAGGTGAGATGACGGGTGTTTAAAAGGGCGAGCCCAACATAATTAAATATTATTTAATCATACTGGGAGGAGTATGATTGGTCGGGTAAGTTCTTAATTAACCGTGAGGGTTAATTAATCCTTTTTTAATGCGGCGGGGAGTCAGCTTCTTAATTAGTTACGGATTTAACTAATTAATTCGAATTAACATAGTATTATAGTTATATCTCAACCAAGGGGCAGGATATCTAATATTTGGGGATTTTATATAATTATAATAATACGGGAATGGGTTGATTTACATAGGGAATTAAATAATAAAGTTAAGAGTTAATATGTGAAAGTGAATGAAAAGCGCTAAGTATAAAACATTAAGATTATGTATTTAACTTATGCTTTAATGAAAAGGGTTTTTTATGAGATATTGTGCAATTTCCCTAAGTAAAATAGGATTTTACTTAGGAAAAGATTTTTTGGAAGTGAATGAATGACTTATGAATGGTTTTAAGTACTTAGGCTTTTTAAATTATTGGGCCGAGGGTCCGATCCCTCCAAAAGTCAAGGAAATGCCTTGAGCCCCTCTAATTTTCAAATGTCTTAGTACTTAGGGGAAATTAGTGAAATTTTTAGGGAAAAATGAGAAGGGAAGTTAATCATTTGACCTTGTTTTGCTTGAAATGTTTCCAGTGTAATGTCTGTCTTGCACTTGTGATGAAAGTAAATATTAACACATTTAGAGCCATTATTCATCACATGTAATTCTGCAACATCATCTACCTACCCTACCTACTTTAACCTACCATTTTTTCTTCTTTATTAGAGTGCACTTAGACTAGCAAACCCTTATCACACTTTCTTTTCTTTTACATGTACAAAACTATCTAAGTCTAACCTTATTACATCCAAGGGATCAGATTAAACTGTTGAGCTCCTTTTATTTACTCTACCTATCTACTTATCTTCCAAGATTAAACAGTTTGGTCAGATTTTATTCTCTATCTCTAAAACATAAAATTCAAATATGAACAAGCCAAGTTTAAGTTGTTTGACTGTTCATCAATTGTGGCATAAGATACAAGTTGCACACAATTTGTTTATTTACGTAAGAGAAAAAAGTAGTGGCATTTAGACTTGCACGCTTTCCTTGGCCTTTATTTTGGTGGGGTTCATTTTCTTTTACTTTTTTGGCCATTTTTATTTTTTTCACCCTTTTATTTTTCTTTTAGGGTATACCCTCTTTACATTTTTTTTTTTTATTTTTTTTTGAAAATATAAAAAACCTTTGCAACAAGGGAAGGTATGAACATATTACATAGCCCATCAAGTCAATAATGATATATGACACCTATTGGTATAGGAGCATAACACTGGCTCCACTTGGGGATGGCTTTTCCTGGTGATAAGTCAAGAACAATAGATCAGTTGGCCTCAGAATGATTTTGACTGAACTATGGAATCTTATTTTTCTTGTTGCTTTATTGTGTGTATGACCATAATACTTCTGAAGCTTAGGGCCTTCTCTTCAGGCTTCAACTCCAGCAAGTTATTATCCAATCAAAACTGTGATATTACAAAGGATATCGTATGTACATGTTAAAAAATCAGGAAACATTAAAAAATAGGGTCAAAGTAATGTTTCAACATTCGACCATTAACTGTCCCATCTTCAGTTTCTGTACCATCCAATTTTTTCAAAAAATAAGTATTGTTTCCGTGTAAGGCATGGATAATATAAGGTCCTTTCCACAGGAAGTCAAACTTCCCATGTTTTCCCTTATCCTCTCTTCTGGAATCCAAACTTAACACTTTGTTTCTAGGTTGGAAATCTTCTGCCTTGGTTATTTTATCAAATATCTTCTTTAGTTTCTCTTGCAATACTTGGGATCTCTGATATACTTCCTCTCTGGTCTGCTGCAGATTGATGGTCTGATTTATCCTCCTTTGAATTTAATTAGGTTCGACTTGAGCTTCTTGAAGTAATTTCATTATAGGAACTCCTAAAGATGAAGGAAATATAGCCTCCATGCCATAGACTAACTCATAAGGACTGGTCCCAATAGAATTTTTGGTGGTGAGTCTATCTGCCCATAGTGCATTTGTAAGTTTCTTGTGCCAATTTTTCTTGTTTTCCTCCAATAATTTCTTAATAATATTAATGAGACTCTTGTTGGAGGACTCGGCCAGTCCATTACCTTGAGGGTAACAGGCTGTGGAATGGCTTAAGGTGATATGATATTTGTTACAGAAACTTATCATTTTCTTGGATTTAAAGGCAACAACATTATCAGTTATGATTTTATTAGGACATCCAAATCTAGATAATATGTTGGTTTCTAAGAATCCTATGATCACAATGTCATTGGCTTGTCTGGAAGGAATTTCTTCTATCCATTTGGTGAAATAGTCTGTGGCAGTGAGGATCCATTTGTGTTGGCCTGAAGAGGGAGGATGGATTTCTCCAATAAAGTCCAAGCCCCATTGTTGGAAAGGTTTTTCTGTGGAAATTGGTTTCAGGGGTAAAGGTACTAGTTTTTTCTTGCCTTCAAAAATTTGACATTTATGGCAAGCAGTGACAAATTTCTTTACATCAGAGAACAGCATTGGCCAATAAAATCCAGCCCTTAGGATCTTGTCCGCAGTTGATTTCCAGTAAAGGTGTCCACCACAGTCTCCTGCATGAAATTCATGGAGAGCCTTGTTAGCTTCATCTTTTAATAAAAAATTCAATATAATACCTTCATGATTTTTCCAAAAAAGAACATTATCTAAGATACAAAACTTTGAAGATGTCATTTTTAAAAACCTTTTCTTTGTTCTGGATAACCCTATAGGAGCTTGCAGGTTTAATAGTACATAAATTATATCAGCATACCAAGGTGAATCTATGAAGGCCTGACTAATTTGTGGAGTCGCCATCTCCTGTTTGTTATTTAGTTCATTAATATCCAGGGTTTGAAAATTTGTTTTTGTCATGAGTTTGGCCAATCCCTGACCTTTTATTAGCTTTGTAGGTTTTATTTCAATATTATACTCTAATATGGTGGCAATCCATTTACCTCTTTTACCTTCAATTCCATCCGAGTTAAGATGTCTTTGACAACAACATTTGGTACATAGGTTATCACATGGGAGTACAATATGTAGATTCTAAAGTCTTTAATGGCTTTTACAAGTGAAAAAGCTTGTTTTTCCATGATGTTGTATTTTAATGATGCATCTCTTAGTGCTTTACTAAAAAAGGCTATAGGTTTCTCACATCCTTGATCATCCTTTTGTAATAAAACAACTGTTATAGTGTGTTCTGATGCAAATGAAAATATTATGAAGTCTCATTTTAATTTCTTCAAATGCTTGTTTGGCTTCTACTGTCCATTTAATACTTGAATCCTTTCTTAGCATGTTATTAAGAAATCTAATTAGTTCAGCTAAGCTAGATATGAATCTTCTCAAAAAATTGATTTTTCCTAGGAAAGCTTGAAGTTCTTTGACATTTCTAGGGTGAGGTATCTGCAGTATATCTTCTATTCTAGCAGGATCATTTCTGATACCATATTTGGAGATGATATGGCCAAAACGTTTACCGTCTTCTAGACCGAACAAGGATTTCTTTGGATTCAAAGAGATACCATATTTTCTGCATTTCATGAATACTTGTCTGAGATGGTCCAAATGATGCTGATCTGATTTAGAAAAAACAGTTAAATCATCCAGATATATAACAAGAAAATCATGAATTTCTTTTTCAAATGCAATGTCCATTGCTCTTTGGAAGGTTTCTCCTGCATTTTTAAGTCCAAATGGCATTTTAACATACTTGAATGTGCCCCATGGTGTTGTAAAAGCTGTTTTTTCCTGGTCATCAGGATGAACCAAAATCTGGTTGTATCCTGAGAACCCATCTAGAAGAGAAATCCTAGAAGCACCTACTACCCTTTTTAAAATGTGATCCATTTTGGGTAAAGGGTAATTATCCTTCAAAGAAACCTTATTTACATTTCTTAAATCAACACATAATCTGATCTCTCTAGCTTTCTTCCTAGTAGGTACTAAATTAGACACCCACTCTGAAAACCTAATGGGAGCAATTATCCCTGCTTATACATTCGTTTGATTTTTTTTTCAATTAAGGGCAGCAGTACAAAGTTAATTCTTCTGAGTTTCTATTTGAATGGTTTCTGATTTTCTTTCAGAGGTATTGTATGATGAATTATTGAGGTGTCATATAATTTCAAGTCTTTATAACTCTAGGCAAAGACATCGTGGAATTCTCTCACTAGTTCAACATATTTTAGTTTTTGGTCAAGAGGCAAAGATTTAGATAATTTTATCATTCTAGGATTTTCTTCAGTTCCCAAGTTATATTCCTCAATATCTACTTTTAATGGTTCCATCTTGGGTTTCTTTGGAATATCGTTAGAATCAAAAAAATCTTCCAGAGGAGTTAATACTTTAGGCAAATGATTGTCTTTTAAATTAATGACATCAGATTCTCCTTCTAGAATCTCATCAACATCCATTTGTTTAAGGTCCTGCATTTATTTTTTGGTGAAGTTTGTTGGATGAAGCATTTGAATTGCATTTTCTTCTGAAATGTCTATTTCTTGCTCATTTGTTTGATCAAATTCAATGATTGTATCTTCATCTATGTTACTGTTAGAAAATTCTTTCTCTAAAGTTAGGAAATGATTAATCTGCTCATCATTTGCAAACACTTGCCAGTTCTTGAAATTATCAGGTATGGCTGGCCTGTGTCTAATCTCAGCTGTGAACTGATGATTAGGTTCGAATGGTAATTTACAGGTGCTGGAAAACAATGCTAGACTATGGGCGTGCAAGTTTTGTTTTCTTGGGATTTTAGCAAGCTGAGCTTGTAGAAAAGTATTGAGTATCTCTACAATTGTTCCTCTATATTCTCTCAGTCTGGGATTGTTTGTTAGAAAGTGTCCTTTGATCTTTTGAATGATTAAATCAGAATCTCCTATGATAGATACTCTAAATTCCCCTAATCTTTTGACAAGTTTAAGACCTAGCAAAAGAGCTTCATATTCTGCCATATTATTGGTGCACTTAAAGTTTAATCTATAGGAATGGCCTTCAACATGATCATTTTCAAGGTTGTGCACCCAAACTCCAGCTCCTACTCCTAATTTGTTAACTGAACCATCAAATTCTAAGTGTCGAAGAATTTCATGTTCATAATTGGTATCAGGAGTTTCAGGAACTTTTTTAACAGTGAGATTTGGTTTTTTACTTTCTTCTGGTTTCTCTTGGGTGTCTGATGTTTCATTGTTCTCAGAGATTTCCTGGATTTGAACACTAGATTTTTCATTTGTAATTTCTTTTGGTTCTGCTACTGGAACTTCTAACTCAGTGGGAGGATCAATTTCAGCATTATAAATAATGAATGAATCCATATCGGAGTGTACTGAGTAGATGGGGAAATTTTCGAGTTTCTCCTGACTACTGACTATATATTTCATTAAGGTATCTCTGTATAGTTTCTTTGGGTGACCAAACACTGAAATAGTAGCGTATGACATGTCCAATTGAAGAGATCCTTGAAGCTTTGCACCCCAAGATCTGGACAATAGCATGCCATATTTTGGAGGAATATCTGCTACTACTATGTCCATCAAGATTGTTTTTGCAGGGTATTGAACCAGTGAAACACACAAGTCTTTGATTAATCCTAAACATCTCACCTGATTTGAATCAAAAGAAAAGAGATCTTTGTATGGTCTGGTGATATCTAGGTTTAATTTCTCCATTACAGATTTGGGCATTAGATTGTGAGATGCCCTAGAATCAAGCATGGAATTATGAAGTATTTTATCATGTATGTTTAAACTCAAATAGAATGGAGGAGTTCCTTCATTAACTAGTTTTCCATTTAATTTGGGGCCAAAGAGTAATTTAGTTTGGTCATCAAAAAGGTTTAATGAGTCTTCACTTCCAGTTATCTTGAGTGATATATCGATTTGACTTCGGTAGATATCATGTTTAGCTAATTCAGACAATGGAACAGTTATTTTTAATTTGCCTACTTCAATCTCCAGATTAAAAGTTTTTTCAGTCTGAGTTCTTGTATTTCGGGAAGTTGGATTCTCTTTATCTTCTGTGTTTTCTGTATTTTTCTCTTTCTCAGGAGTGGGGTTGTGGGCTGAAGTTGTTTCCGAATCAACTTCTGGAGGTTTATCTACATTTCCTTTGGGAGGAAGAGTATTCAAAATTTGTCTGTTATTCAATTGATTATCGGATACATCTTCAATGATTGGATTAGCAGGATTAGGATCTGATCTAGAAAGAATATGTACAAGGGTAGTATTGGTTTTACCTTTGAGGGGCTGTTTTGTAGATTTCTATTTATTTGTTTCAGGGACATCAATTCTTCTACTCCTCAGATTATATTGCTTGTGGACTTCATAAATGGTTGTATCATATCCCTCCTTGAAGTCAAATGATTCTCTTGAATGAGTTTGGAATTGTTTGAGAATGTGAGCTTCTTGATCCTCTTGGGTCAAGAAAACTTCCTGTTCATTATTGCGTCCAGATAAGTTTTTTATTTGAGTATCTTCTGTCGGTTCATCAGAATTTGAGGCTTCAACATAATTTTCCTGGAATGGGGGCCTAATGTTTTGGTCAGGACCAGTCTTTCCAGCGTTTTGGTTTTGGTTCTTTCTGAAATTTGGATTTCTCCCAGTATTGCTTGGTTTACCATCCCAAGGAGATTTCATTTCAATTGTTTCTACTCTATCTCCTAGCCTTTCCATCCCTTTAATAATAACATCCAATTTCTATTAAAAGGCTGAGGGTTCTTCTTTTAATGGTATTCTCCTTTCACTTCTGGCTTTAGCTCGTTTAGATATTAGGTTGGCTTCAACATTGACAGCTATACTTTGCATATCTTCCAAAGTCCGAGGAGATCTTTCCCTAAGATGGTATGCCATATCAGAATCAAATCCATCAGGGAATTTGATTAATGCTAAATCTGGAGCAGGTCTAAGGTTTTGGGGAATAGCATTGTAAACATTATTGAACCTAGTGCAGTAATCTTGCGCAGTTTCTTGTGTTCCTCTTTTCAGGTTTTCATATTCTGATAATATTTGGAGAGGATCTTTCTTCTTTTCCCATCTGTTTAAAAATGTTCTATAAAGAGCTTCTGGGTCAGTGATATTGCTTGTAGGAAGGGCTCTAAACCAGGTTCTAACTTCTCCAGTGAGACTTTGAATAAATATTCTCATTCTTACATCATCTACACCTACTTCATAAATTTCAAAATAATCGGTCATCTTTTTAGTATGTTGTTGTGTAGTGTAGGTACTAGAACCATCAAAATGAGTGATTTTACTTTGGTAGTATTGGGGCATAGCCCCTAGATTGGCTGGTAATATCAAGGGATCATATATGTTTGCCATTGCAGGAGGTAGTGATGAAATAACAGTTGAGGTTGGTCTAGGGGCGGTGGATGGAGGGGTGGAAGGGGTGGTTTGAGGTTGAGATGTTGGAGGAAATGTTGATGAACTTGGAGAGGCTGAAGTGATCACAGAAAGATTTGGTGTTCCTTCAAAGGAAAGCTTAGATTGTACATAGTTTCGCAAATGTTTTTCAAAATGTGAAGTAACAAATTCAAGTTGTAAATCTTCAATAAATACTGGGTCTTGAACCAAGTGGGACAACTCAGATTCAGAAAAATTTACAAATAAAGAGGTTTCCAATTGCTCATAAAAAGGTTTTTCCTCAA
The DNA here is from genome assembly GCA_034641835.2 of Pinus albicaulis. Taxonomy (NCBI): domain Eukaryota; kingdom Viridiplantae; phylum Streptophyta; class Pinopsida; order Pinales; family Pinaceae; genus Pinus; species Pinus albicaulis. The sequence goes on from CM076580.1 coordinate 1,769,107,552, forward strand.
GGTAAATCCACTTCACAGGATAGGATATTGATCTATAAGGAGGCCGAGAACTACCAGAACTTTCTTGGCTCTTCTGTCTCCTAAGAATTCTGGGGATCAGATTAGGATTTTCAAACACAGGCGGTGGATTTGGATCAGGATTAACCCTGGTGTAATGATTCCTTTTTGAAGCCAGGTTTCTAGGTGATTTTTTTTTTGGTTTTTTGTCTAAATGGAATGAACAATACAACTTCAACAATTTCTTTAAGAGGTTTTAGATATTGGATTGAGATCTTCTTAAAGATTTATTTGACTAGAGGAACTGATCAAGTGTTTGAAACCGAATGTTTAGTTCATAAACTAGACTAGAGATAGACTGAAGCAACATTTATTTACTTATGCAATTGCAGAGCAAGAGCAGTTCAATGGCTACCTAGCTAAATTCAGGCTTCGTCTGTAGTTTATAAAATAAACAATAGTAACAAGAAAATTATTCAGGTCCCCAGTGGAGTCGCCACTATGTTATCACTTAGATTTTCCTTGAAGTTGTTGGGAAGAGGAAAGGTGTCCGAGGTAACCACAAAACAACTTTTAGGTACAGAATCTAGCCAATCTGTACCCAGAGAGGGCTCTCTCTTTAATTTTTAGCTTTGTTTTTTAAAGATATTAGGCTAGTTATGAAAGTTTAGGTATTTTGATTATGTTTGGGTGATGGAATTCAATAGCAAAGGGGTAGGACTGAGTATTTTAGGCCATTGGGCTAATGGAGTCAAAGAATATGGCTTAACTGGATTTTGTTTCTTAACAAGGGATGGTTTCACAGGGCAAGGTAATCAAATAGGTAACAATTAAAGATCTAAATGAATGGAATGTACTCGAAATGGGTGAAGGGAAATTAAGAATACTTCAACATATTAGAAAGAGGGAACTTGAATGATTATTAATAAAGAGCAATTAATAATTATTTACCAAATAATCAAAATGAATAAACTAGAAAACATGAGCAATTAAGAATTCACTGTTCATACTAGTTCAGAAGAAAACATTAAGAATAAAAACGATTGAAAACAGATTGCACTTAAGCACTTTCTGAATTATTCTTCTTCGTTTATCATTCAGATATGAAACATAGATGGTATAATAAAAAAGTATAAAACTTTAGAAAAAATGAGATAGAAGACTTATTGATCCTTTGTCTGACTCAAGAATCCTGTGAAAAGTCCTTTGTATCAATTCTTTATCGAGCTAGCCATGCGAAATTTGTCCAACAACACTTTATTCCAAAATAATCAGTAGTACAACAATGTCTAAGAATCAACACCTCAATACTCTAATTGAGGGAGTATTTATACAAAAAATTATCAAAAATATCTCCTAACAGAGTGAGATATATTTTAGGATGACTCATGAATACGTTACAAGAAAAATAGAGACAGATGGTCTCGTAGATAAGAGAAAAGGTAATCGATGTTGTGTTGTTCCTATTTTTATGAATGTGTTGGAGGCAGACCCTATGATTTGGCTTCCTACTGTCTTCTTTAGTAACTCTGTGTTGGCTGCTCAGTTTTTACTGATACTCTTTACCTGTATTGCTACACTTTGACTTGTTTGATCTTTGTTTATCCTTTTTATCATTATTTACTATAGTAAATAATCAAAATTTATCCAAGGATATTTTTACAAAATATCTAACATCTCTTCCCACCATTGTGCTTCTAGTATTCTGGTTCTTTGAAGCTTTCTCAGGGTCTCATCAATTTCTATATATCTGAAAAAAGTAGGCTGAATTGGAAATAAGTGCTTTACCTCATGTTCGAGATAAAACAAATTTTCCAGACTGTCATGAAGAATTTTGCCTATAGGAAATGCTTTTGATGTTAATGAACTTGTCGATGAACTGGCTTGGTTGTCTGCATATTTATTCAATTTCTCAACATAGCTTTGATGACTCATTAGTTTATCATGAGAAACTAAAGGACTTGGAAACCCTTTACTCTACAAAATATCCAATCACTTTGTAAAAGCATTGATTTCTTCCTTCATATCATGGCATCTTCTTTCTAAATTTTGCATCAGAGTTCTTTTAGTAAAAACCCTTTTTATCTCCAAAATTGTTCCTGTTCTGTCTTGGATGCCTAGTTCTTCAAGCTGATATCTGTTCTTGGTATTTAAAAACTGTATGAGCTCGTTGGCTTCTTCAGGCATATTTCCTAATTCTTCCCTTGCCTTTTGAACTTCTTCTAGAGCCAGCTTCACTAAATCATTTTTGTCATACATTATTTGGATTTATGGCCAGACATCATTTATTGATTGAGTGATGTTGGCCCAAAGAATTTCTTTGATTTCTTTCAAAGGTTTCTCCAATATGAGATCCCTTTCTAATGATTTCACCAATTTTTCTAATCTGTTAATCTCTCTTGTCTTTTCTGCAACACTTATCTTTGAGAGATCATACTTTTGTTCCAAGGAAGTAAATTGTACTTTTTTTTTCTAGAGTTCTGTCACTTGGAGTTTCAATTCCTCCATTGATTTTATTAATTCTTCAGTGCTTAAATTGGAAGTGTTGCTTTGTGCTAATCTTGCTGATTGACCTGTTGTTGTTGTACCTGTAATCACTTATGTTGTAGATGCTGAGATGTTTGGTGCTAATGTTTTCCCAAGTGTGGAAGGGATTGTTACTGGTATCAAGTTGGGAGGCTAAGAGGTCGACTCTCCCTGCTTGTCCTTTAATGCTTTTTCAAGTTCTTTTTCAGTCTGATTTAGTTGCTCATTAAGTTTCAAGAGAAAATCCATCAATTCTTCTTCAGATTTTTTCTTTATTATCTCTGCATTGGCAAAAGATTCTGAAAGTATTTTCACTAAGGATGAGGTCTTTTATCTGGAAATCTATATCCGCTAGAGGCAGATAGTCTAAATATTTATGGGGGGCATTCAGAGGCGCATCATTCAAAGCCACAGGGGTTTCCATTTCTGGTTCTTGAGGATTCAGAAAGGAATTTGGGTTTTTGATGGAAAAATGGGCACAATTACAGGTTCGGGAACTTATGGAGTAAAATAAAGACTGAATTGTATTGTTTTTTAGTCTTTTCTCTTAAAATTAAATCAAAAACCAAGAATTGTAGGTTTTGATGAGAATTGGATAAATACCTATTTTCGGGAAGTGAAAAGTGATTAAAACAGGTGTAGGCAACTGCTAATGAGTTCTGGACTGTTCGGCTACAAGTTTCTTAGCAAGGTAGTGGTTGGAAATATTTGACAGTTGGCTTTGATGTTCTTTGCATGGGAACACTGGTCGCAATAGAGAATGATGAAAATGACGTGTATTTCCTTGTTTTATTCACAAAGTCAAAGTTGGCGGGGGTTTTTATTTTTTGGGCGGATGACGTACGTGGGAAGGGTTTGTCGTATGCGGAGGGCGGTAAGCGGTATGTATCGCACCGCTTTTTGGGATGGGTGGTATTCAACTGATAGCCAGCGAACACATAGACTTTGCAATGCGTGGCAAGGCACTGTTTCGAAAACCGCTGTGCGATCGCACATTAACATTCAATCGTGGGGGTGCTGCGATATGGACGACAGCCATTGGATGTGGAGGGTTTGATCGGATGAATGTCAGGGAGGCGAGATGATGGGTGTTTAAAAGGGAATGCCCAACATAATTAAATATTATTTAATCATATCGGGAGGAGTATGATTGGTCGGGTAAGTTCTTAATTAACCGTGAGGGTTAATTAATCCTTTTTTAATGCGACGAGGAGTCAGCTTCTTAATTAGTTACGTATTTAACTAATTAATTCGAATTAACATGGTATTATGGTTATATCACAACCAAGGGGCGGGATATCTAATATTTGAGGATTTTATATAATTATAATAATACGGGAATGGGTTGATTTACATAGGGAATTAAATAATAAAGTTGAGAGTTAATATGTGAAAGTGAATGAAAAGTGCTAAGTATAAAACATTAAGATTATGTATTTAACTTATGCTTGAATGAAAAGGGTTTTTTATGAGATATTGTGCAATTTCCCCAAGTAAAATAGGATTTTACTTAGGAAAAGATTTTTTGGAAGTGAATGAATGACTTATGAATGGTTTTAAGTACTTAGGCTTTTTAAATTATTGGGCCGAGGGTCCGGTCCCTTCAAAAGTCAAGGAAATGCCTTGAGCCCCTCTAATTTTCAAATGGGTTAGTACTTAGGGGAAATTAGTGAAATTTTTAGGGAAAAATGAGAAGGGAAGTTAATCATTTGACCTTGTTTGGCTTGAAATTCTTCTAGTGTAATGTCTGCCTTGCACTTGTGATGAAAGTAAATATTAACACATTTAGAGCCATTATTCATCACATGTAATTTTGCAACATCATCTACCTACCCTACCTACTTTAACTTGCCATTTTTTCTTCTTTATTAGGGTGCACTTAGACTGGCAAACCCTTATCACACTTTCTTTTCTTTTACATGTAGAAAACTATCTAAGGCTAACCTTATTACATCCAAGGGCTCAGATTAAACTGTTGAGCTCCTTTTATTTACTCTACCTATCTACTTATCTGCCAAGATTAAACATTTTGGTCAGATTTTATTCTCTATCTCTAAAACATAAAATTCAAATATGAACAAGCCAAGTTTAAGCTGTTTGACTGTTCATCAATTGTGGCATAAGATACAAGTTGTACACAATTTGTTTATTTACATAAGAGAAAAAAGTAGTGGCATTTAGACTTGCACACTTTCATTGGCCTTTCTTTTGGTGGGGTTCATTTTCTTTTACTTTTTTGGCCATTTTTATTTTTTTCACCCTTTGATTTTTCTTTTAGGGTATACCCTCTTTACATTTTTTAATCTTTTTTTTTTTTTTTTTTTGACAATATGGAAAACCTTTGCAACAAGGGAAGGTATGAACATATTACATAGCCCATCAAGTCAATCATGATATATGACACCTATTGGTATAGGAGAATAACAGGTGGAAAAAATAAGGATAGGTTTCTAGATCAACCATGGGGGTAGGACATGGAACCAGAGTTGGAAGATATCAGAGTCATTTTCGGCGGGATGGTATTCACATTGCTCGAGATCAAAATCAACCCTCCCCGATTGGGCTACCATCTGGTAGGGGTAGAACCACACTGCGGTGAAGGAGGACGAGTACATGGGTCTTGCACGCGACGAAAGGAACAACACACTCGGTGAGGAGGAGGAGAGGACACCTCCCCCAACCGATCATTATGAAAATTTTTAATTTGGATGGAAAATAGCTTGGTGAGCCAGGTGGGCTATTAGAGCAAGGTTTGAAATTGGTTCATTAGGATATATGGACGCAGGTTATTAACCTACTCTGGTTTATTTTTTTGACATTCATTCTTTGTTATTTGGAGGTTCAGTGCCTAGTTATGATCATTGGTTCCTAGCGTGAGCAACCATGCAAGCCTTACAGACGATGTGGAAGACCTACAATTTGGAATTGGTATGTACCCAATTCACCCTTCACAACCATGAAGAAACGGGTTTCTACGTATCGTTGCATGCAAAGGAAAATTTTAATCTTTCTGGATTATATTTACTCGGTTTGCAATACTTTTAGTTGTTGCATTGATGTAGTTCGAGTTAGTTTGTTTTCTAAGGGAATTCTGAAAGGTTGTTGTATGTCCATGTCAGCTAAGTTCCAGTTTTATATGTCTTTTATGGTAAACGTAGATAGGGTAAGGCACTCTAAAACTACCTTTGTGTACCTCTGGTCAAGGTTGAACTTGCATGACTTTAATTCTTTGTATTCCATTAATATGTTAAGTCGGGAATGGGAAATCACCTGTATGAAAATTAATGATGTCAAAACTTGAAGGGGAGAGATTGTGGGGTTTTACAGTCACCCGATATGCTATTCGTCTATATCTTCTACGTCGCTCTCTGTCAGTCATTATCAGAAGGGTGTCAAAGTAAATAGTAATAAGGGTCCTAGGTTTCTGTTAATGGGTCTATTTCACTCTTTTAGAGTACTCAAATCTTTCGAGTCTGGGTTCACACTACCCTTGGGTGGTTATGGTGCATGAATTAATATGTCTCAAGGTCTGGTGAAGTAGAATTATCCTACTGCTATGGATAACCAACTAACCATGTCTAATTTCTTGTTTTTTAATCTATTGGGATGTTGTGAACATGTTTCTGCTATAGGTCTCATAGTCATTCACCTTTGCCAGATATTTATGTCAGTTATGACGAAAGGGAACATGGGCAAGGACACCAAAGGAAAATGCAAGGCCAAAGTCTTGAATCCTCCAGCCAAGTGGGGCAGGAGGTCTAACAGGGAAGTTATGGAAACCTTATTTCAAGCTTATTCAGAGGAGACATTGTGCTTCGTCAAATATCTCATTCATGGATGGGAGACCAATGCCAAAACCAAGATAGAGGAAGAGGAAGACACTACAGAGCAAGAACTTACTCAAATCATCACTGACCTGGGTCAAACTTGAGGTATAATTTCTCTATTTCATCATTCTATCAAAACATACTGGTTGATAAAATGCCTTCTTTTCAAGGAAATCATGTCAATATAGGAAGTTGGGGGGGGATCCTGAGGCTGCAACAACTCTGTCTGAGATCAACAGAACCATTCAGGAAATGAGCCTTCGTCAACACAATAATTATGTGTGCCTCGTCATAATCGAGAGGGAATTACAATCCTCTCACCAGGTTGATATGCTTGGTTCTAGTGTTAAAGACCCGACTCCTGTCGAGTGGGATGATGATTAAGAAATGATCAGTCTAAGTTTACTTTTTGATAATGATAGCGGATAACTTTTAAGTTTTACGTTGATATTATGTAGAGGACAAGAAGTACATAAAATGATATTAGTTATTTGAGGACAATATGAAGTAGACTCAAGATGTATATTTTGGATGGCGTATAAAACGCTCAGACGACCAACAGACCTGGTTTCTTATGAACAGATAGAGGCTTAATTTTGTACATTCAAACCTGTTTTTTTACTATAAATAGAAAATATAGAGGAACTATTAAGCTTACCAAAAACAAACTAATGCCACATGGCAGCCTATAACTTCCTCTTAGTTAAAACATTTAAGTTAATAACATTTTTTTAATGTAATAGTGACCAACACATGGCTCAAATGCTCGTTTATAATGGGTTTGTTTAAATATTTTGTTTGACTTACATATTTTGTTCGATTTAATATGTAGATTCAATATATCATCGGAATGTGAAGAATTCAAAACTTAAATTCAATTCTAAAAAAATTCAAATATTGTATTTAGAATTATATTTTGGTTTTTGGCTGAATTTTGTTTAAGGTTTAATTTTAAATTTTCACTTTAAAAAAATCAGAAGTAAATATTAAATTAAAAGTTTATTTGAAAACCAAAATTTAATCATAAAAATAATTATATTTTTTTATTAAGAGAACATTTATTAATAAATAAAATTCAAAATTTAAATAAAAAGTTAATATTATTATCTAAAATAAAATTTATAAAATCAGAATTTGCGAAAAATATTATTATCTGAAATAATTCCTAAATGGGTGACCAACTACGGTATGGAACGAGATGTTGTATGGCTTGCCACTTCCATGGGCCATAGTCCTAAACATATGGCTGCTCTCACTAATATAGCATTAAATTGTGTCTCGAAGGGTAGTTTTCCAATTTTCATTTCACTTCACATTGATTTCAATCATGTGGAAGGTGCCTCGAGATTATTCGAGGTAATCTCCATCTCTTGATGTGTGGTAATGATATATATTATTGTTTTGACATTAATTTTTTTCTTGTTTTTTTCAACCACCATGACTTTGGGCTGCAATTTCTCCCTGCTTTAGCCCTCGCCTCATTGTGTTGCTATGTTGTCCTCCCACCATTGTTTATGTTGATAGGAAGCACGATGATTTCCACAAACCTCTCTAACTCGGTCTTCGTATTATAAAAGGGAATTAACCGTTTTCTTTTGGTAGAATTTTTTCTATCCTTTAGCCCTGTGAGATTTCTTTCATGCTTGTTTCTTTCTCCCTTTGAAAACCATGACCCATCAATGAGCCCCATGTTATCATGGCGGTGATGAACTTGGAAATATGGTGGGTTCATGAGGTCGGTCTTATGGGTGGAATTATTAGGCCTATTTTCTCCTGAGATACAATTAGAGATAAATATAACTAAGGATGAGGTTCATCAAGAGACACATGATACATTGGACTCTCATTTGTGTGATGGCCTGGCACCCCATATCACTAACATGGAGAACACCAGGGGATGAAAATTTTACTATGAACACCAGGGGACGAAAATTTTACTATTTGTAGACAGCGTAATTGTACTAGCATATCAAGTTGCTCCTAGACAAGGGAGTAGTTGAAAAATGAAATGTAAGGGACAAATTTCTACATAGATTACATTAACTAAATTCTCTTTTTATAGATGTAGAAGGACGAATTGCTCACAAGGAAATGTGCTTGCCTCTAGGCCCAACAACGAAGCCCATATGCACGGAAGTAGACTATCCCATCGACCTAGACAATTGTTTATCAACTTAATTATCAAGTTTCTTTATTTGTTGTATATATATGATGTTTAATTTTCCCATTCCTACAATTAATGTCGGTTTGGAAAGTTTCTCCTACATATGGGACTTGATTATTTTCTTTTTGTTACCTTACAATGATACTCTAGATTAGTTTACATAACTTCAAATAGTTTTCCCACTATTGAGTGAGATAATATCTTTTTCAATTTTATGTTTCTACCCAAAATCTATTTGAGTGCTACTTTACAAATAGTTATTTTGTAGTCAGTCTATTTTTTCTATTAACAAGTTAAAAACAAATAGTAAATCAAAATAATCTATAACTTTGAAATAAAACAATAAAATACACGTGCAAAAGCCAAAGGATACATAGATCCTACAGATGAAGGATTTGGATGGTAAGAACCACACTATATGGATATTCTCTAATAATACATTCAAATTTTAAGCCAACACCCTCTATCGGTAGGATACGTACAAGTTTTTTGAGTAAGAAGGCCAAGTTCAATCACAAGAAGATCATGATAAGGTTAGGGACACTGATAGCACCACACACCATATATCAAATTAAGGTCTTCATGAAAGAGTGGCCAAGACCAAAATAATTTCCTACGCAAACATGGTTGATTGGGAAATGTACTATGTTCACCTACCGACAAGGAATATATATAAGAAAATGGGTAATATCGTGAGTTCCTTTAGACGAGATGATATATATAATATCTATGCTCACTAATCCAAAAATTATTTCTAATGCTAAATTTCTCTTCAAGTTTATTAAGGATGAATGTGCTCAATATAATGGCTTCTCATCCATTAATAAGATAATTGAGGGGAAACAAAGAAAAATTAAGGAAGAAACTTCCCAATTATATCCTGCCAACCCTTGCAAGTAAGTATCAACGTATGTTGCAATGATATTTTTGTGGTTTATTTTGGGAGAAATAACTTACTAATTTCAAACTATATTGGGTCCCTTTCAAATAGATAACCCTTTGTAGATATGTCCTCAATTAGGCCACCATTTTATTATAAAACCTTTATGGTAAAGTTGAGACTTATAAGGAAGCTAGGTCTGATTTAGGGAGACCTTCTTTCTACATGTCTACATATATCTCGAATGCCATTTTTTTTTCCAACTCCCGATTCTCAATTGGGTTTACACTAGACCAAGAATACTGAAGAGACCATCCATATTTGTTACTCAATGTTATGTGAATATAGTGTAGGAGAATATTTCTATCAAATTTGTCAATTTGTAATGGTTTTTTTATAACTAAATTTCTCCAATACCTTGCCTCCTAAGTTTGTCCAAGTAAAACAAAGTATTTAGTATTGTGGATATTTTTATGTCAAGGTAACCATATCCTACATCTAGGTTTATGGTTGTCAAGCCCCTCCTCATGCCCTTTCCCACTATGCATCAGATAGGCTAGTTTGTACGGAATTATATTATTAGATAGTAGAGGAAGAAATTTCTTGAGAGTTATGTAAATAATGCAAGAAGATTTCGCTACCTCCTTCATTATAGGTTGGCACATATTGTATTTCTAGTCTCATTCATTCTAGCAAGGAAGCCACAACCCTCTCTTTTCTTAAGTTGTCTTGTACATATTATAAAGCATATGATCCATTGAAGATTTTATATGAGAATTCTGTACATGTTTACTTTAGAAAGTATGTATATGAATACTCTCCTTTTGATGGAATATTCAAGAATAATATACATATCCAAAAGTACGACAGAGGATCAAATAAATCCCTAACGAGTTTCTCACTAAATTTCTAAATTTTCAAAGAAATGGAAGAAGATTTCTTACAACCATCTTGTGAAACGAAGGTCTAGAATATGTCCAAAATGAAGCTGGTAGTTCAGGTGCCACTCTAGTTTCCTATTAGAACCCTAAAGAAATAGAGATTCATGAATCCTCACAACATGTTTGTTCTAATGCTAAGGAAAATGAAAAGGTAATTCCAATAACTTGTGAGTAGATTATATCTAGGTATTAATAGAATAAGTACTAAAGAAGGAATGTTTTGAGAAATCTACCACTGTGCCTGAGTAAGTAATATTACAAGTGGAATGTGTTATCACAAAATTGGACCTGATAGGCTGCTTGATCAGAAAATCTCATGTAACGTTTTCCAACCTAATATTTTGACTAAGGCTTAGCCTCCTCAGCCTAAGAGGGCTCTCTCAAAAGTTAATGATATGGATAAAGATATAGATGGCTAACTCTATTTAGGAAATAAACTGAAAAATGATAGATGCAGGCTGAGAATCACACCAACATGTATACATTGGGCTTATGGAGTCAAAGAAATTCAGTAATTCAGTGAATCTACTTAACATAGATGTTGAGGCATATCATGGTTTTTAGTCGTAAGGCACACACATGAAACATGTAAAAACACAGCCATTTCACTTATACAGGAAGTCAGAGCATCTAATAGATGAATTCTGAGTAATATAGATGAACAACACTACAAATGAGATATATGAGAGACACAAATAGAATAGGAAAACACTAAAACCCCTTAAGAATCTCAAGTTGGTCAAGTAGAAGATCTCTGTATTAGCTGAAATAGTCAATTCACAAAAAAGCTCATTCTTTTGCCAAAAATTTCCAACCCTTGACAAATTCGACCCAATGGCCTTTAATAGACCTCCTACACCATCAAATGATCTACCTCTAGGCTAGATACATCGAATTTCTGTCCACTGAAACCTTGCATAACCATAAAACATGGAATTTCTTACAAAAAGACACCTATCCTACTTAACAGTCCTATTTCAAAAAGTACTCAAACTCCTTATCACTATCTATAACAACCTTATATATTTGAAATAACATTATTGGCAAGTGTATCATGACATGGTCGAATTTGGATGATGATATTAAGTTCTTCATGACCACTTTTCTAACCTCCACAAAAGCAGGAAACCATACCCTATTTTTTAGGCATGAGATATTTTTCCTTATTTGAACATTCTGACCATCATTTCATTCTTCATTTCGTAGTCCTTGGCTATTTAAGATTAGCTTAACATGTCCCATCACTCTTACCTAGATTCCAGCTATCCAAAACCACTTCAAAAAATATTCAAAAGGCTGTAATGTATTGCACTACCAAAACATAGCAGTTTGGTAGCGCTTTCTGTAGTGCTGCCATTTCAAGCCTTTATTCTCAAAAAATTTGACTCCTTTTTCTTGAATTGTTTTAATTACCTTTCAAAACACCCTTCATAGTAATTTTAGCTCTTAACCCATATTTTAGCACCTTAAAATCTGACCAAAAGAAGTAAAAACGACAACTACAACAGTTTCATAGCGCTTTTCTGCTTTTTTACACTGAATGCGCTACGAAACTGCTGAGTATGTAGATTTTTCATAAATATGCCAAGTGAAAATTTTAGTTTTACCCAAAAACTCAAAATATACCTGTCTTCAATATTTGCAAACCATACAAACTGTAAACCCACTTCATTTTAGCTTCCTTGAGGCATTCCTTCTTCATTTTCACTTGGTTGACCTATTAGTTCTTCTATGACTATCACTTTAATGCCTCTACTCTTTAACTCGTCATGAATTAACTCGAATAGCTCTTCTAAATCCTTCACCTGGACTTTAAGTCTTTTTTTAGTAGCTCTTAGATGAGTGTTTATTATTCTGACAAACTTAACTTCTTTTATTCCTGGAATTGTCCACTTGAAAGGTTGCTCTCTATTTTCTAAAGTTTCAGAAACATAATCAACTTGTCCTTCCCACATTTCCTTCATCATTTTAAACTGCATTTTCTCTGCATTGTGTTTTCTAGCTCTCTTTTTCATGACAACAATTTATTGGTTTGCCAACTTTAACTTTTTCTCAAGGCGCTGAAACTCTATTTTCTCTGTCATTTTCTCTTTTCCCCTTTTTAATTTTTTGATTGTATGCTTCACTATGGGTGATGAGAGATCAATAATATATTTAGGTGATTTAGCTATCTCAGTGGGATTTTGAACTTCATTGTTGCCTTCTATTAATTTCTTAGCATGCCTTTTCATAGGCTTTCTTGCTTGAAAAATGTAACCTACATCTTCCCCTTCAAAATCTAATCTCTTTGCAGACTTGACCTTTTTCAATTTCTACTCATCTTCTGTTATGAATTCAACCTGTACAATAGGTGTTTCTTTTATGTGAATGGCATGAAGAATATCCTCTAGTCTCCCCTTTGTTACTAAGATGTCTTCTATAGCCATTATATTTCCTTTCAAAACTACTGCTTGGCTTCTAGGTATTCTTTTGTTCCCCTGTTTGCTGACAACTTGTTTCTGTTTTGAATCTTTGACAACCTTTGATTTCTGTTTTGTAGGTGGGAGAGTTGGTGCATCAAGCATTTGCATTTTCTCTGCTCCTTTCTCAATTTTCTCTCTTAGCTTTATTCTTGTAGGTTCTTTTGGTTTTGCAACCCTATGTTGAATTGATTCTGTTGCTGGTGGTGATGGAACTCCTTTAGCTTTAGGGTTTCTTGCAGGAGTTAGGGTTTCTAACTCAAAACCATGTATAAAAAGAGTGATGACCATTCTCTGCCTATCTTCTGAAGTTCATTTAAAATTAATAATTTCATTAAGCTATGATAAAATAATGATGTTTCACTCCCCTCAGACTTTGATTGCACCTTATCAGCCATCTTTGCAAGACTTTTATGTAGATAAAAAGGTAAATCAAGTGAAATATTACCAGTGAAGTGTAGAAGCAATTTGAAATGATATGAATAAACCTTGTGATATTTTCCTTCACAGGAAAAATATTTCTGAATGTTGAGCAGCAGTTTTGAATAATTATCTTTGATGCAACTTCTAGGGATAGCATTGTTAAGATCCATGTCGGTGTGCTCAGGCTTCATGAATTCTTTACACTGCTCCATATCAAATTTGAACCCTTTGAACCAGGTTCATTGACATCTTAGTATCTCTGTAACGATAGCAATAACCTCTGTTGTGATAGACACACTTAGCATCCCGACTTTAGTGGTTGTTCCATTGAAATTAATAGCAAATTCTTTGAATACCTGTGTGTGACAGCTCTGCAACTTCTCACAAAACAATAGGCAACCTGCCCTTCTGAATGCTTCCATCACTGCTGGGTCTTCAGTTATTGCCTTCATATCTTCAGGTTCATGCCTTAAGCATTTTCCTCCTCTTTGTATTTTCCTTTCCTCTGCCATATTCTTCATAGAAACTCTTAGCCTCGCTTGAAAAATTCTTTCAGCCTCGCTTGATATGGATGTATCAGCCTCGCTTGAATAAATGTAACAACAGCCTCATTTGAAATGTATATAATGAACCTTTGTAAGAACCAGCCATAGATTTGGCTTTACACTCAGAGCTCAGACATTATGAACGAAGGGAAAAAGGAATGAGGGTGACTAATTAGGAAAGAATTTGAATTTCAAATGTCCTTTCATAACTGAAAATGATGACTCACTCATACCTAAACTGACCATGATGACTACAAAGGTGGGTGTGTACTTTGATTTCATCCTAACATGACTCAGCATGCCACTATCCTACCCTTTCCCAATGGTTTCTGACATTTGACAACTCATCTGACAAGATAGTTACAAAACCGCGCTTTCATAGCGCCTTTAGTGTAATTTTTGTTGTTTGCTCTACAAAACTATTAGCACTTTCGTAGCACAAAATGACTTTTTTTCAACGGGTAGCACTACGAAACTGTGGTTTCTTGGCTAACTGGGCAGTTTTGATGCAAAAACTTTGGGAAATGAAATGAATCCTAAAATGATGAAAGACTTGACATGGAAGACCTTAAAAATGAGTTTATTTAAACACTAGAGTAGGCTCAAACTTTAAAAATTTAATACTTCCCTTGGTCAAAATCAAGAAATGACTCCTAAGACCCTATTTTGACACATGATCAGAAATAATATTGTCATAATGATGTTTAGAATTTTTTTAAGTGATAACAGAATGGATAAAGTTAAAAAATGCAAAAGTAAGGAAGGAGGAATAATATTAGTTTCAATATAAACAACCATTATATATTATTTCTCCTACCATCAACACACCAACAAGTCTAGACACTTCCAAGATTTTCCCCTTAGAATTCATGTCCAAAATTCCTCTTGTTGTAATTACAGATGAGATTCCTCAAGATATCATTGTTGTTTCTTCTCTATCAACAATTGAGTTGGAGGAAATGCCCCTTACTGTCTACTTGTTTAGTCCAAAGAAAAGATTCATTGTCAAGGTATAGACACAGAGAAAAAGGAAATAGGATCATTTAGAGGAACTCCTTACCACGTAGAACATAGTCTGGGTTGGTTCTAAACATAATGATGAAACATTTTTGAGGGAATTAACTAGTACAATGGGTGCTTTGGACACTACTAAATTTTGGTCTATAAAAAATTTGATGTAGATACTTATGTAAAAGAGTGAACACAGTTTTCGCTCAGAGATAAAACTGATTACAAAATAACACTTTTTGTAGGGATAGGCAAGGCTAAAGGACTCTCATGATTAATAACAACAACATCAAAAATAGTTGAAGAATCAAATTGATAATATATAATAGGATTTGATAATTTCTGATAAATAAAGGTTGGCCATATCACTGAGTTATAAATGAAAATCAAGATCCTAAGTGGAAACTTAATATAAATTGAATTTTTAAGAAGTAATATCAACAAGAAAATAATCATATCCTCAACGCACAATCTAAGTTTTGTGAGAAACTAAGCTTGGTAAAAATTAACCTGTAAGTTAATAACAATATCTTGAAAGAAATCTCTAATAAAAGTTATCAATGAAAAGAGGAAAAGGGGAAAATAATAGAGTTTGTCTCATGGGAGGTTGCAACCAAGACATCAATTTGAAAGATCCAAAAGGAATCAAAGATTGAGGTAAAGAGGAGCAAGATTTCCCTCAAGAGGTTGAACTGGAATTTACAGTAGTTCAAGTATATGATTATCGAAATAGAGAAACCTTGCTCAGAGTTGATTTATTCTTAACTTCAAGTTATTAAGGAGGTAGATATGCAAAATTTTCCATTTTTGAAGGTTCAAAAAAGGAGGATGTTTACATTAGTGATGTCTTGAGTCATAATACATGTAGGAAAATTGACATTGGGAATTGGAAAAACTTGACATGGAATCAAATTTGAACTTCTTAGTCAAACCATGAAGCATATTTCTCTTTCCTAGGAAACAACAACAAGAATATTTCAAGAAATACTTGTCTTGGAAGATAGGATACATGGATACTGAAATCCTCCTTAGATGCTTCCAACTCAACTACGCTCAAAAGATGAAACCTAAACTCTAATTCATATATCAAAAATTATCTTTTACTATATTGTATTTTCCTATTTCTTATTTCTCTTTTGTAACAAAATTAGAATGAAATAGCAAAGCTAAGGCATATTTAAGAAATCCTCAGTCACACTATTCATACAACTATGTAACAACCCTGAGTTAAAATTCCATTTAACAAATTTAATAAATGAAAAAATAAGACCAAGGTCAAGGGACACGAGTTCCACGCCAATTGTTGGGAAAAACATCCTAGTGGGTGTCACTTCAGTTTATTGTGGCTAAGGAAATTGGCAAAGACATTGAAAGGAAAAGAGGCATTAATTGGAATTTTATTTATTAAAATAAAGGAAATTAGGAGAAAAGGGAAGTGAAAGGTCACAAAATATCATGAGAGGAAAATTGAAGGAAAAATAGAGGAAATTGGAGAAAATAGAGGCCTCAATAATAAAAAGGCTTATGAGGATTTCTTTAGAGATTTTTGTCAGTTCAATATTTTGTTAATTTAGTTTGGAGCTCCCTTTACCTTCTCTCTATTATCTCATACTCTTGCACACTTAGATCATTCTTGGAGCACTTTAACATTGGAGAAAGGAAAACAAAGGAAGGATAAGGAATCAAATGAAAGAAAAAGAATAAGCAAGGAAAATTTTGATCAAGAAGCTTTAGCAGGAATACTTGTAGGCAATAGGTTGGATGTGTGATTTGCTAGTTGGTTAGTGAATGCATGGTGCATGCATGTATGCATTTGGTTCTTTTGTTGTGATGGGAATGATTTTTCATAGGTGTGAGAATTGTTTCCACCTTGACTTTATGTTTCTGGATGCCCACTGTGTGATGGGTTTCTTTCATTTTGTTGAGATTTGGATTTCTATATGGTTTTGGAACTGGGTGATGTGATCTCAGGAAAATTCCCAAGGGCCTACAAATCCCTTGACCGTTTTTTGCGAGATTGTAGTAAATACTAACAGTGGAGACAGGAAAATTCCTCAAGGTATTGGTGATGAAACTATGAAGAATCCAATCTTGTTTCAAGCCTAGGAATCGCTTGAGTAGTTTTGGTGGGATTGTAGTAAATCCTAGTAGTTTATGTTTTTGTTTTCATCATAGGAACCCCTTCACCTACTTTGGCGGGATTGCGGTAAATCTTGAGGGTGGACATGGTGTAATATCCTAGATGCATT
This sequence comes from Pinus albicaulis, assembly GCA_034641835.2. NCBI lineage: Eukaryota > Viridiplantae > Streptophyta > Pinopsida > Pinales > Pinaceae > Pinus > Pinus albicaulis. Next base: position 1,769,124,571 of record CM076580.1, read on the forward strand.
TGTTGTTATGTTTTGAGTCCCACATTCATGCTTGGAATATGACACAAGGGTAATTGGATGAAAGAAATATTTGCATTAGAGGAAATTTTAACTCAAAAATAGCGACCAGATAAAAAATTAAGTTAGAAATTTTTTTATTATATCATTTTTGTTATATTACTTTGATCAAAATTACCCAATCATATGTCACATTTATCAAAATAATCGTGCAAGTATAATTTAAGAATATAAATCAAATCATCGTTATATCATCAACCCAGACTTCGTAAGCTTAGAAGCACACCAAAATTTATAGTTTAAATATTGTTTCTAAAATATTAACGCTTAACTAACCTTGAGATATTAAGAATTATTGTCAAGTAAACTTCAATCTCCTTTACACGTGATAGATTCAAAAATCCTTCAATTAAAAAATTAATACCTTCATATAATCATTTTCTTCAATGTAATAATTAATTAACTAAATTTCAAAAATTAAATCATATCTAAGAAAAATGAGTGATATTTGACAACTCTAGATTATTGAAAATGAAAGGAATATTAAGCTCCCTTATAGGAGGTCAATTCACAATATTTATTATCAAGCATACCAAGAAAATATTTGTCAAATAATACCAAAATAAATCACAAATTTACATAAAGAAATCAAACAAACTGAAAATCATATCAAACAATGATAAACTAGTGCACACGCTTGGCAATGGGGGCCCTCCACGCTTTGCTTGCACACTTCAAGTGAATACCAAATTAGAATAATTTGAAAACCAAACTAAATATCATTCAGTAGGCCCTATAGAGATATAAGAAACTCTAAAATCAACTATCTTTATTAAATTGAAAAAGTCTTCAAACTTACCATAACATAATAGATGTCTTCCTCCTTCAAATATGACATATTTATGCAAGAGTTTTTGTAGAAAATTAATTAAAATATTTAAATGTAATTATAAAAGTCGTAAATAAATACTACATGTAGAGTTCGTCCATCCTATCATTAAAATTTGGGGAAAATCCCTTAAAATAAAAAATTGCCCAAATTTATGCTTAAAACATAGGATTTTTTGCATGGCTGGCCTAGTTTGACCAACATTTACCGAGCACCTTTGTGAACCTTTTGAGGAGAAAAAATAGGTGTTTCACCGTCATTGTACACTGAGGAATACCCAACAACCTTCAGATTTTACTCAACTATCCTACACATATGGAAACCATGGAGCTATTACAGGATGTTGCAACATTTGGTAATTACTGCAAATTTTTTTATTTTAAAGAAATACTTTGTGAAAATTTAAATAATTAAAAATAAATTATGTATGTACCTGATTTGATTAATTTCAAAGGTTTTATGGATGAAAATGGAAGTGGAAAATGGAAAATAATGGCAAAAATGGCTTATGTGGCGAAGATAAAACACCAAAAAGTGATGCCCAACATTCTCCCAAGAGGAAGTCCTTGCATGTACCCAAGCATAAAAAGTGTCCCTGCGTCTTTATCAGTGTTCCTCTTCTTCTTCGACTTCTTTGTTTCCTGCCATAAATATTTACATTGGTTTGTGCCATGTGGACCACTTTCAGCCTTTGTTATTTTCATTTTAATGCCCTCTTTTGATGATACCACTTGTGTGCCTATTTAGAAACTAAGATTTCTCTCACCTTCAACCTATGATTTATCCTTTTTATTTTTTCATTTTCCTTTAGAGTTTCTTGGCCTTGAGGTCTCAACATTTCATTTTCATGTTTTAAATGTCTCTCAAGAACATCCATCTCTTTGCCAGTCTCATTTAGTTTCTTAATTTTTTTTATATTTATTTGAAATGGTTTTGTGTGTCATATTTTCTGGAATGACAAGCTCTAGTTGATCCATTGGCATCTCCTACGTCATTTCCTCCTCTTTCCTTCCTCTTTCCTCTTGTTCCTCTAGGGCTTGCAAATAATCATATTGGTATTGTTGTGCTTTATCATTTTCCTCCAAATTTTTCCCTCTTTGAGCATGAGAGTGTTTTCCAAATTTTCTTTCATAAGTATGGAAAATTTATCTTTTTCTGAGATCATACTCCTTGTTCTACTTTTAGCCAAGGGCGATTTTGAGCTAGTTTCAGGCTTTGAATGACTTCTTCTTCTTCACCATCATCACTTGGAACACAAATGTACTCCTCCAAATCATATTTCTTCTTTTCAAAACCATTATTTGTTATGAACTAATTCCACAGAAAATTTTTGTTTTGAAGTTCATGCAAAATAATCATTTTAATCAATCCATAATGCTAAAGGATTTTTTACGGATTGTTGTTTTGTTTTTATACCCCTTTTTCAATTTTAGTGAGACTTTTTTTCTTTTCTAAGTTAGACGATTGCTATTATATCATGCATGGCAAAAAATTACATGTCTCTTCCTCTGCCCTTGGCAAGCCAATTCTAGAGGGAGGTATCAAGAGTTTGATGCTAGAGAACCGACTACCCCAGATGGGGAAACCAGTCCACAAGAAGCACAAAAATAATGCTGCCCTGAACGGGAAACCAACATGCACAATATTGAAGTTTGAAATGAAGTCTAAAAGCAGAGTCATCCAAAACATGTAAAAACTAGAGAGCACTTCGAAAAAACTGATAAAAAGAAAGATATCCCTACAAATGATACTGGTTAGGACCTTCATTCTTCTTGCTGGAGATGGATTCTTCCTCCTCTATCATGCAGACAAAGTAGTCATCCTCCTCTTTTCACACCACATGGCTTGCAGCCGGAATCTGTGACAACCCTGGAGCTTTTAGCTAATTGGAGGTGGCCTCCATCTAACGAATATATGCCACCTTGTCCTCAGCGTTACTTTTAGAGTTGCGCCCATCGCTGGAACTCGAGTTACTGTTGATACAGTGGCTGCTACTGGAGGCGCTTTGCATGGGGAGAGCCTTCATCTTTCGAGGGATGAAGGCCGGCTCAGGCGGGATGGTCGACTTACGCGGACGTTTCTTAGGCCGAATGCTGGAGGAGGTCGTGGGGTGAACAGTGAGCTGCAGAGATAATTGGGCAGAGAGATTGACCAGGTAAAGCCTAGACAGGTCCTCCCAGCCAATAGAGAGATTCAATTCCCTTCCCATGGCCTACGAAAGTGGTGGTCTGGATGGAAGACCTCGACCTCCAGCCCTGCGATACTGCATACGGTGGCGCCGAGGCATGGTAAGCAGAGGAGCGGAAGTGCAGGACTAGGAGGGAGTGCTTGAAAACACCGGAGAGGAGTTGCCTCTGCCAGAGAACGCCAAGGGGAGACTATGACAGGGCTGTAGAGGGCCAAGAGCCAGAGGTTGACAGGCCGAATGGGAAGCATGCAGAGAAATCATAACCGAGAGCCGAATGGATGCTAAATGGACGTGCGAGGCGGACTTAATAGCCATGGTGCGGGACTCTAGAGCTGAAATGCTCTGCAGCGGGAGGATGTTGAATTGAAGGTGGCAGAATGCGAATTCATGTCAAGCCTGCGGAATTTAACACTGCATAGCTGACCATGTACGAGTGGATTAGATGGACAGATGTCCCTCCACATGGCTTCCAGGTGGCCTCCCAAATTGCTATATAGCACCCGCATCCAGGTCATTTTAGTGAGACTTTGCTGTAAATAATAGGGCGTATTAATTTTTCAATGTCTCTTGAGATGTTGTAAAAGCTTGACATGGTACAAATAAACTATGTTGAACCTCCCTTTACATGTAATTAATTTTTTGGATGATGTACACGATTTTTTCCAACGGATGAATGACCAAGCTCCTAGAAATTCCTTTTTTCCAGTTGACCGTTAATACTCTAGACCTACAAATAAATGGTGTAAGTGATTTGTATTTCCATTTCTTAGTTCTGAAATACCTTTCTTCTTCATGAGGAAGGACAATAAATTGTGCCATTACATCCTCTGATAATTTGATACTAAGGCCTCCTACAATGGCCTTCTCTTCATCCAATGATGTTTCAAATTCTAGACATGTCTTCTCATTATGCCCATTGGATTTATTTAAAACTTTAAGTCCAATGATTTGTTTCGAAAAGATATAGACAGCCTTAGTGTACTGTATTCATATAAAACTGTTCTGGTTCAGTTCTAGATACCAGTTTGAAAATAAAACACAATCCCTTCTTGATTATTCCTTCTAGAAAAACAAACTCCGTTCTGGACTTTTTTAGCTCACTGTCTTCTTTTCTGTTCTAGAATCTTTCTCACTGTGTTTTCCTTTTGTTCTACATTTTTTTTTCAGTCTTTGTTTCTTTCTCTGTTTTTTGAACACATACAAAAACAAAACAATGTTCAAGTTTTTTTTTTTATTCCACATTCAACTTGCGCTCAACAATTTTATATGAACAACTTTTGTACCTGTTGAAGCAAGATGAGGATAAATTTGACCAATTTCTACCCTTTGTGACTTTGAAAACTCATTCTAGAACTTCTCTGTGTTCAGCAATTTATTTTTTTGGTCTTCCTTGCTTCTGAATTTTTTTGTGTGAAAATTTTGTTTTGATATCTCCGAGATCCCTTATCTAACCCCCAAAAAATTTGATTTCGAGGGTCTCATTTTTTTTCTAAATTTTGCTGATAGAATCTCGAATTATATGGTCGATGAAGTGAATAATGGATTAAAAATCGATGACGAGATCCATAGTGATTTTGATAGAGTTTTTCAACAACAAAAAAAATATTATTCTCCTCATTTCAGGCAGATAAATCAGGCTAACCTATTCCAACGCAAAAAATAAATCCTTTTGGAGTGATTTTCTACTCACAACAACCTGTGCTCTTCCACTATGGTCAACGAAATTCACCACATGCTCTGCATTCTAACTTTGTCAATGTTATTCAACTGGCGATTTGATTTCAATGTTGACAATCCCTAAAGATTGCATTCTAAATCTGGAAATCGTCTATACATTCACTCCAACAACCTTTCCACACTTTGACATTCACAAATAAACATTCAAACCTACAGCAGCAGACTTCTGCATATTAGTCAGCAGACTTCTGCATATTTGTTTCACTCAACAATAGCTATGTGTTCCACTTCTTCCACTCGACAGGACTCATAACATTCAATACAGGCTCAACATTTTATTTTAGCATAATGACTCTACAAAAAATTCTCACCACCGTTGGTAATACAACGATTATAAATTACTTTATCGGCAATTGTTTTATTTCAACACTTGTCGCAAGACAATTTGAAGTTTATATTATAAGTTGCCTTTTATTATTTTACCCAAATTATCATCAAAATGACTTACATTCACCATTGAATGGTCCTGTGGGTGTAATTATATGTTGTAGGTGTGAGCAAAGAACACTTAACTTCTATAATATCGTGAGAGAGATATGATATTTCTTAGGTGTTCTTTTGATATCATAATTCCAGCATAAGTCCTGTAGGTGTCTTTTTTTATCCATTTTCTTCTATTGACAAATGGAATTGTCAATATATAGAAAAATTTCTCATACCTTTTACTTATGTCCTTGTTCAAACTCTCTGTACTTTAGAGTGAGTGCCCTGTACTTTAGAAATAATTTCCCATTTTGATGCATATTTTAACATTTTTCAAAGGAGCATGTAGAGTTCATACTTAGTGTTTAAAGGAATAAGTTTGAGGTAGGATAAGAAGGGTAATTGAATGAGATGGTAAGTAGGGTAAGTAGGGTAAATGAACGAGATGATAAGTAGGCTAAATTAATGATGATAAGTAGGCTAAATTAATGTCATGAATGAAATTAATAAATTAATCAAATAAATACATTAAAATTACTTTTAAAATGACATATTTGTTTCAAAAGAAATGCAGTAAAATTAAATTTCTTGCTGATTTTGCAATGAATTCCTTAATGGTTTTTGTAGCAATTGGAGCTTCTAGTAGTTGGACCTCATTTATTCCTTTGTAGTTGTATATTTCTTTTTTTCAAGGATGTTGTTAAGATAGATTTTCACGTCTCTTTAAAATTCCTTTGACTGTCTACAAAAACTGATTTCAAATTTAAGTCCTTTTGGATGTTGTACTTCAAAATAGGTCCCACTTATGATTGTATAGGTACCTTTGATAATGAAATATGGTGCAAAACAGATCTCTCTGATAATGAAATATGGTGCAAATAGATGTAAGTAGAAAACTTCAAAAACATTTTACATCTTCCCCTCTACTAAAGAGTTTATTTGTCCTCAAGTATGTAAAGATAATTATTTTTATTCGCTTGAAAACTTGACATTTGAAAACTTGACTTGAAATGAAGTAACTTTTTTACTCCTTTTTTTCCCTTTTTTTTATTGTGAATTTTCACCAGCCAATTAACTTGGTTTTCTGGTGTGAATTTTAAGTTTATATTGTGTCAGTTTCCTTATTTTCACAACTAAACTCCCTTTTTTATTTTGTACATTTTTATATGTTTTTTTTCTCTTTTTAATTTTATTTTTTAAGAGGGAGTTTGGGTAGACACAAAACAATGTTTTCCCAATATCTTTATCTCATTTTTCTCTGAAATTTGCTGCAAGAAATATTCTTTATCTATAGGCTTGTTATCTAACTTTATCCTATGTCCATTAACCATAAATGAATTTTGTGCTTCATCAACTTTTTTTATTCTGACTGAACCATTATCATAATCTCTTGAATTTCATTTGAACCAAGCTAGAGAGTTGCGAACTTGGCTTGAATTTCCTTAAATTTGGAATCAAATAATAATGTTCAGTCTCTTTATTTGAACTATTTTTTCTTGAGGAACTTGTTGTTCCATGTTTCCCTTTGTTGTTGAATGAGTAGAGTATGTTGCACTTCTTGTTGTCTGATCTCATTTAGCTGATTTAATTGCATCATCTTTTCTTTTTGTACTTCATCTAGGTTCACTCTTAAATCAAATGTTAATTTGTAAGTATGAATTTGAAATTCAATATAAAGTAATACTTGCTTACTATATACCAATTGATAAGGATTGAAACATATTGTGCTCTACCAAGTGATTTAATATTCCCATAGAGCTTCATGAAGCTTTTCCAACCAGTTTTTTCTATGCATTCATACTATTGTGGTCATGATTAGTTTTATGGTTTTATTGGTAGAAGCTTTTCCAACCAAGTGATTTAATATTCCCATAGAGCTTCATGAAGCTTTTCCAACCAGTTTTTTCTATGCATTCACACTACTGTGGTCATGATTAGTTTTATGGTTTTATTAGCTTGTGAATAATAAGGTGTAGATTTCCGATGTTTGATTTTTTATTTCTCTGCTATGTCTTGAACTCGTTTAGAGGTAAACTATGTTCCTTGGTCAATGACAATTTCTCTAGGGACTCCAAATCTAACAAAAATTTCCTCAAAAAGAAAATTTGCCATTGTCTGTTTTGTTTCTTTGGCTAGTGTTTTTTCTTCTACCCACTTCATCACATAGTCGGTACGTACCATGATATATTTTTTTTTCACTTGATGATGGATTGATAGGACCAATGAAATCTAGTGCCCATTTTTCAAATAGTTCTATGAGAACTTGCGGCTTTAGTGGCATTTCATCAAATGGTACTGATCTACCCATAGTTTGGAAAATGTCACAACTTCTGACATATTTTAGAGTCCTTGAAAATGGTTGGCCAATAATACCCTAAATTGAGTATTTTGTATGATATCCTCTTATTTGCTTAATGACCACCACAAGGTTCATCATGACAAGCTTTTAATATTTCTAGTATTTCATATTGCATTACATATCACCTTATAATAAGGTCAACACCAGTATAAAAATAATCTCACTTAAGCCATGTATATCTAGCACTTTCCCTAATTATGTTTCTTTTACCTTTGGAAGTAAAATGTGGAGGTAATTTTCTTGTTGATAAGTTATTTTCTATATCAGTATACCATGGAGTTATAATTTATATTGCAAATAAATGTCCATCATGAAAGTTATCTGAAATACGAACAATCTCACTAGATGTATGTAGTTGAGATTGGATGTCTATAGTGTTACTTATATGTTTGTAATTCTATTTTTTTATGGTTGATAAATGTTAGTTGATCAGCGTAGTCATGTTCATTATGGTTATGTGCATGCCTTTCATTCTATTTATTTTATGGTTACATACATGATATATGTTAGTTAATAGTATGATCGTATGTACATGTGTTGGTTAGCCAAGCATGGTATTAACTTGATGACTATGTTATATGTTGTTGATGATTATGTTATATGATTAACTCATTGTTGTTATATGTTGTTAACTTGATGAATAATATTACTTTCAATTAACTTTCTTTGTCTTCTTACCTCTATTGTATCTCAAGATTCCATTGTCGTATCTTTTTTGACCCACTTTCCTCTCATGTTTCTTTGTTTTCTTACCTCTATTGTATCTTTGGATTCCATTGTCATATCTTCTTTAACCTACTTTGCTCTCTTTGTTTAGTAGTCCTACGTCATCCATGAGGTATTTCAATGGCCTCCTTCAGATCATGTAATACACAACAATAACAATAAATTTTAGCACGCTAATAAAAAATAATTATCAACAATGAAAAAAATAAGTGTAGGGGAAAAATGATTAGTAGACTATATTTTTAATAAAGTTTAAATTGTCCTTAAAACATAAATATTCTTTGATATTAGCATATTTTCCCATGTAACAAATGGTACCGCTAGTGTGTATATCAATTGTGTTCCATTCCTCATTTATAACTTAGTTTATGCAATCATTCTAGAGCTAATTAAATTACTCTACAATGAATATAGTGGATTATTGAAATTATGTTTATTCTACTGAATGTATTATATTAATATTTTATTTTATTTGAATATAATGTTATATTCTTGTAACATTTGTATGTATTTTTTTTTTGTTTTTTGAAAAAGACGAAAGTCCCTAAAGTTAGCAATGGGAGAGTTGATGGGCCATTGAAATTTTAAAATGAGCAATTTATTTTAAAATTTATGCCGACCAAAATTAAATACGAGCCAACTATTAAACTAAAAAAAAAAAATCAGCCTTTCTTTTTCCTCTTAGATCTTTTTTCACTATTGATACCCGTAAAACAGAGAAAGAAAATAATATGCTCCTCTACCCAACCTAGGTCTCAATGGAGGAGCTTAGAAGTCCACCAACAGGTGGATGGACAATTTTGATATTTCCTTATTTTTCTTGGATTCTTCACTGGAGTTCGAACACTGCAAAAAAAAAATGATGAATTTTGATGATCCTTGGTGGATATTAAAGGATCTTGAGGACTCAAACAAAGTTTAAATTGGATTTTTATTTTTCTCCCTTTTTGGCTTAGAAATTGGAGTTGCAGAGTAATATTAAGGATTCAAATGGAGTTTACTCGAGATTTTTTGTTTCTCCCTTTTTGCTCTAGAAATTGGAGTTGTAGAATAAGGCATTATCGATTTCATAAAAAAAGGGTGGATTAATTGTAGGATATTTATTCATGGCATTGTCAATTTCATAAACAAAAGGTGGATTTAGGATTAAATTGGAGGAAATTTATTTATGTATTAGTGTAAAATGGTTTGATTATTATAAAGGTTTGCTGAAATTTTAGGCATATTGATGCATTGCAGCTATCCCACTTTTTATGGTAATGTATATATTTTTTAACATCTAGTCCTGAAAAAATTGTTGGAAATAACTCCCAACCACCACCATGAATAAGAAGTAGCAGCAACCCACACTAAATTAAATTTTTTTTTGTCGAAAGGACAAGCAACAAGTTTCAGGTCCAAAGGTGTTTTTGTGAAATCCACGCAAAAGATCAAATAGAGTACCTAAGCCACACACCCTACGTTTAATTCTTACCCACCGCATTAATTACCATTTCCCCGCAGTTCGAAACTCACAAGATTTAAGTTTTAATTCTTAAGCCTTCGCCAATGTTAAGTTTCTGCCAATGCGATATCGATGGGACCCACTTAACTTTACCACATTCTTAACCGCCCCGCAAACCTTTACATTCCTCATTTCTTACCTTTTTCACCTTACCGCACTTCCCATAGTTTAAGTTCCCACATCCTGCACTTCACAGCATTTATCGTTTACCACTTAATGCTTCACCAAATGTTAAATCTCTGCTGATGTGATCCGGTGGGACCCAGCTCAAACCTTTACCACACTTACCACCACTTTAGCGCCCATATCCTGCACTTTGCAAGCTTTAATTTGTAAACTTTAAGCGCGCCCACACTTTGAAACTTTTATCTTTTACCTTTTTGACCGCCCGCAGTTTCACACTTCACAAAGTTTATGACGTACCTTTTAAGCTGCCCACAAGTTATGCAATTTAAGTTGCGATGCGATCGCAATCGCATGTGGAAAGCTCAGGAGGGTGGTGCCAAAAATCGCATATCGCAAATTTTAAAGGATAAGCGCCCATAGGTTATTTTGTTTTGGATGTGATGCAATGTGCCATGTCATATCACATATCACAAATTTTAAATTTTTCCCGTATATGCACCAAGTTAAAACTTAAGATCACCGGTACGCGATTTGCGATGGAGGCATGGATGCGATGTGTTTTTAGAGCCGGAACCAATAATATTTCAGGTCCATAGTTATCTGTTTTGTACGCAGTTTCGTGTAGAAACTTAAGAACCGGGCTCTCGCCGCAGAAGGACGATTCAGTTGATATCAGTCCAATCCATCATTTAATTGCATTAAGTTACAATATTCATTCATTTTGTACAAAAAATATGTAATTTTCATATCTTAAGTGAGTTGAATAGAAAAATAAATTTGTTTCGCTGCTATGTTTTACGTTGTCTGTGTTTGATTGTTAATTTCCGCATTATTTGTGTAGTCTCTGTGTTGTGGGGTAACACATCCCTCTATAATTTTTGTATTCAATATTTCCAACATGGTACCAGAGCAGGTTTAGGCTCTCAGTGAAATAATGAGCTCTGTTTACTGAAGAAGTTGTAATATTGTTTGTAGAAGCAGAAGTCTCCAGCAGTGAGAAACTTCTACAGTAGTGAGAAAGTTTTTCTTTTGTTACACAGTCAATATGGAAGCAGTAGGAATAAGTCTGAATGATCCAGGTGGACTAAGCAGGTACAGGTACAAGTGGCCTGAGTAAAAGGCTCAAAAATCAAAGTGTTCGGATTGTTCTCGAACCAAGTTCAAGATGTAGATCTCGTAATTTTGAATCCAACGGCGCAGACGGCACTCAATTCCGAGTCCGTATGAAGGAGTTATAAGCGGTCAAAGTTCCAGGTTGACTTGGTGACTGGACAGCCTTAAGGAAGGCACAAATGAGACTTTTTCCGGCCACCGGATTCCGGCAAGCTCAGGCCAGATTCCGGGCAAATTTTTGGCCTGTTTAAATTGCTTCCTTCCGTCCAAAACCGAATTTTTCAAAAGGCATGGTTTGTTTTTAATAACAAAATTTATTTTAAAAAAGGGGTGGCAGGCCACCACCCCCGCCACCCCACTTGACCGCATGGCACAACATAAAAAAAAAATATATATTATATGTTTATGGGCCGGCGGGCCATGACCCCCACCGGACCCCACGGGAACCAACCATATATATAACATATAATGGTCTTATGTTGAACAATGTGTTAACGTTCAACCATATATATATAATACGTTAAAACCGTGCTATGGAGGTGGTTGGGGGCGGGCCGCCCAATGTGGGTCTGGCCCCCCAAAACAATATTTTATTTTTTTTCAAAAACAAAACGTATGCTATGTTGGGAGGGGCGGGATTTGACCCCCCGACCTCTCCTCAACGATTTTTTTATTTTTACCATTACACCAAACGGCCACTTGTGGTTAACTCCGCCCACCTTGTGTTATTTAAATCCGGATTTTTACAGTGCGCCCAGGCCATGGAGGAGAGGGAGAGCGCACACGCAGATCGATATTTAATATTTTTTTAATTGCAGGTGCAGTGGAACCATGAGCCCAAAAAGAGGCAGGCGGAACCCTGATTGAGGCTCAATTTTCAGGAGGGCAAAATTTCGACTTTGTCCAAATGGGACAAATTTTATGTCGTTTCAGCACTACTCGATGCCACGAGTCTGATGGCGTGCTCAGTTTCTGCATCTGATTTTTCGATTTTCCAGCCACTTTTGGAAGTGGACTATGCCGGTGTCAAATTTTTGCATGTGAGCAGTCGTTTTCCACTTTCTCAACGCCACAAGATTGATGGTGTTTTCAGATTCTGCCGCAGAGCTGCTCAGCCTTCAGAAAATGGCCGCATGAGGTATATGATGTGTATTCCATGTACTTCTTTATTTATTTCTCGTTGAGATGCATTATGTCTTGCAGATCGCGGTTGATACATGAGTTGTGGGATCTTGCTTTGTGTTGTTTTTGATGTACTTTCAGCTATGGATTTGTGTCATGTATGAGCCCCTTTTATGCCACATTGGCGGGATGCTCTTATTTTCTATGTGTATTTTTGAGATCCCTTGTTTTCCAAGATTGGCGGGATACTCTTATTTGCTACATGTCAGCTATGGTCATACTGATAGGAGTCTTTCTTTATGTATGAGAGTTCCGCAGTGGAATATCTCTTAAAGAAGTCAAGCCACTCCTGCGTGAGGGAAATTTTTCCTTGTATGTCATAGGAAAGCACATCCATGTACATATTTTCCAACAACACATAATGCAGCGGCCTACACCATCTTAACACCGAGGCCCGGAGATGTAGTCCCTCCTGGACGAACTCCGTCATCAAATGAGGTGTTCTTCTGATTGCTGATCTTGTTCATTTATGTTCCTCTTATTTACAGCTACAATCATTCATTTCAGTTCTTTAACGTCGTTAATTAAATGCAATTCTATTTATCAGCGGAATTAAAAGGTCTTGGTTAAGGGTATCAAGATTTTACCCTGGATCAAGTGGTATCAGAGCAGGTATTCTTGCTGATTGGATTGCAGACGTGAACATTGAACGTTTGCTGAGTTGAGCCATGGAAAGTGTCAAGGACATGTACGAAACCATGCTCAGGGTGTCCGAGAAAGCGGACATACTGTACGAGGCGTACGAAAAACAAGCAGCAGAGAACGAAGAATTGAAGACCCTCCTACACAAAGAGGAGGAGGAAAAACAACAGTTGCAGCTTCAGTTGCAAGCCACGACAGAAGCGTGGGAAGATTGGAAGCGCAACAATGAAATTCTGCAAGCAGATCATGATGCCTTGAAGGCGTTCCTACATGAAGAGAAGGAGGAGAAGCAGCAGTTGCAGCTTCAGTTGCAATCCATGACAGAGGCGTGGGAAGATTTGAAACGCAACAACGAAACTCTTCAGAGAGATCATGATGCCTTAAAAGCATCCCTACAGAAAGAGAAGGAGAAGATGCAGCAGATGCAGCTTCAGGTACAAGCCATGTCAGAGGCAGTGACAGAAGTGAAGCGCGACGAAGGCTTACAACAACTTTCTTCATCTGTTTCGCAATCAACACCTAAGGTAAACAGTGTTTATTTTTCTTCAGTTTCTTCAAATGATGTCATTTCAGTTGGAAGTGTGGAGATACCCATCACAGGTACCGGCATGAGGCTCCTCACTAAAATGGGGTACAAAGGAGGAGGACTTGGCATTCGTGGCCAAGGCATCACCGAACCATTGGAGGTTGTGCAACGACCTCGTTATGCAGGTTTGGGGTACGTTGACGAAGGATGTTCGAAGGACATCAAGGGCAAACAGAGACTGATGAACTCTCCAAGGAAGAGGAATGATAGGGACACTTCGCCATCGTTCCACGACAGTGCACATTGCAGTGAAGGAACCGAGGCGAGCTCCCATCATCATGATGGCATCGGAGACCACCCCAGAAGGTATACTAAGTCTCATTATTCCAGAGTGCATTTTGATTACAAGAATGTTGATAACCATGGTCGTAAAATATGGCATCGTAAAACTTGTTATTTTTGTGGTTTAAATAACCATGTGATTTCTAAGTGCTGGAAGAGGATGGCAACACAAAGAAGGAAGAGGCACGAAAGGCCTTCTCCCCAACAGGAAAAGAAATCAATTAAGCAGGTTTGGAGGAAAAAGAACTTTTGCACCCATTGCGACCGAAGTGGCCACCAAAGAGCCACATGCTGGAAACTTCATCCAGAACAACGCCGTAAAGCCAAAGAGCCCATGCATACAGCAGTTGAAAGAGCTGATCGACAAGCAAGTTCGCCACAGGGAAATGATCCACTCGTTTTAATAAATGAGAAGTGGTTCTTCTAGATTGTTTTTTCTAGAGATGTTAAGCTTGTCATGGCCATGCTTGTAAGTAATTTGTCGCATTTTTATTATGAAAGTGATGATGTGTTTCCATCACTCGTTTAAGCGACCATGATATTGTTTTTGGCCTTGTTGTATAAGTCGTATGTTGGATCCTTTTCATGTAAAAGTGATGATATGTTGCCATCACTTTGAAATGCGACGATTATGTTTTGGTCATGTTGTATGAGTCGTCTGATGCATTTCTTTCATGTAAAAGTGATGAGGAGTTTTGCCATCACTTCGAAATGCGACGATGAGGTATGGTCTTGTAATTTTGTTGATGTATGATTTCCATTTTGCTGTAAACTTGACCACCGAGTGCATATTATAAACTCGTGGCAAGTATGGAAATATCGGGGTCATTGTTGGTCACATTGAGAATGTAATGTTCATGGCAGCTTTAGGCAGGTGTTGGCATTCCGATTCCGAAGGAAAGAAGTGAAGGAGTCTTTAAGGGATGCGCCTTTTCAGACATTGCATTTCAGCAGTTGCAAGTGTTGGCTTTGCATTTCGATTCCGAAGTACGTGAGGAGAAGGAGTCTTCATGGGATGTGCCTTTTCAGAGATTTGCATTTCAGCAGTTGCAGGTGTTGGCTTTGCATCTTGACTCTGAGGTACGTAAGGTGAAGGAGTCTTCAAGTGATGTGCCTTTTCAGACATCACATTGTAGCAGTTGTACATGATGGCTTTGCATCTTGATTCTGAAGTACGCCAGGTGAAGGAGTCATGTGGGGATGTGCCTTTCAACGACATTTACCGATATTTGATGATAGGTAAAGCTTGATGCTTTTGGAGGACCAAAAGCTCCTCAGTGGGGAGGATTGATCCAGGTGGACTAAGCAGGTACAGGTACAAGTGGCCTGAGTAAAAGGCTCAAAAATCAGAGTGTTCGGATTGTTCTCGAACCAAGTTCAAGATGTAGATCTCGTAATTCTGAATCCAACGACGCAGACGGCACTCAATTCCGAGTCCGTATGAAGGAGTTATAAGCGGTCAAAGTTCCAGGTTGACTTGGTGACTGGATAGCCTTAAGGAAGGCAGAAATGGGACTTTTTCTGGCCACCGGATTCCGGCAAGCTCAGGCAAGATTCCGGGCAAATTTGTGGCCTGTTTAAATTGCCTCCTTCCGTCCAAAACCGAATTTTTCAAAAGGCATGGTTTGTTTTTAATAACAAAATTTATTTTAAAAAAGGGGTGGCAGGCCACCACCCCCGCCACCCCACTTGACCGCATGGCACAACATAAAATATATATATATATATTATATGTTTATGGGCCGGCGGGCCATGACCCCCGCTGGACCCCACGGGAACCAACCATATATATAACATATAATGGTCTTATGTTGAACAATGTGTTAACGTTCAACCATATATATATAATACGTTAAAACCGTGCTATGGAGGTGGTTGGGGGTGGGCCGCCCAATGTGGGTCCGGCCCCCAAAACAATATTTTATTGTTTTTCAAAAACAAAACGTATGCTATGTTGGCAGGGGCGGGATTTGACCCCCCGACCTCTCCTCAACGATTTTTTTATTTTTACCATTACACCAAACGGCCACTTGTGGTTAACTCTGCCCACCTTGTGTTATTTAAACCCGGATTTTTATAGTGCGCCCAGGCCATGGAGGAGCGGGAGAGCGCGCACGCAGATCGAGATTTAATATTTTTTTAATTGCAGGTGCAGTGGAACCATGAGCCCAAAAAGAGGCAGGCGGAACCCTGATTGAGGCTCAATTTTCAGGAGGGAAAAATTTCAACTTTGTCCAAATGGGACAAATTTTATGTCATTTCAACACTACTCGACGCCACGAGTCTGATGGCGTGCTCAGTTTCTGCATCTGAGTTTTCGATTTTCCAGCCACTTTTGGAAGTGGACTATGCCGGTGTCAGATTTTTGCATGTGAGCAGTCGTTTTCCACTTTCTCGACGCCACAAGATTGATGGTGTTTTCAGATTCTGCCGCAGAGCTGCTCAGCCTTCAGCAAATGGCAGCATGAGGTATATGATGTGTATTCCATGTACTTCTTCATTTATTTCTCGTTGAGATGCATTATGTCTTGCAGATCCCGGTTGATACATGAGTCGTGGGATCTTGCTTTGTGTTGTTTTGATGTACTTTCAGCTATGGATTTGTGTCATGTATGAGCCCCTTTTATGCCACATTGGCAGGATGCTCTTATTTTCTATGTGTATTTTGAGATCCCTTGTTTGCCAGGATTGGCGGGATACTCTCATTTGCTACATGTCAGCTATGGTCATACTGATAGGAGTCTTTCTTTATGTATGAGAGTTCTGCAGTAGAACATCTCTTAAAGAAGTCAAGCCACTCCTGCGTGAGGGCAATTTTTCCTTGTATGTCATAGGGAACACATCCATGTACATCTTTTTCAAACAACACATAATGCAGCGGCCTACACCATCTTGACACCGAGGCCCGGAGATGTAGTCCCTCCTGGACGAACTCCGTCATCAAACGACGTGTTCTTATGATTGCTGATCTTGTTCTTTTATGTTCCTCTTATTTTCAGCTACAATCGTTCATTTCAGTTCTTTAACGTCGTTAATTAAATGCAATTCTATTTATCAGCCGAATTAAAAGGTCTTGGTTAAGGGTATCAAGATTTTACCCTGGATCACTGAAAAATCCAAAATTACCACAGTTCAATGGTAAGAATTATGATTATTGGGCCCTTAAAATGAAGGCCCTATTTTCTTCAAAAAATATTTGTGCGTTGGTGGATAATGCTTTCCAAGAACCAGCAGATGCAAAAACACAATTATTTGGCACAAGCACAAAGAGATTTGTTGAAAGAAAATAGGAAGAAGGACTTTAAATCCCTATTCTATATTTTCTAAGAAGCACATGCGATTATTTTCCCAAGGATTGCAGTAGCAACAAAGTCTAAGGAGGCATGGGATACCCTCCATACAACCTACCAACATATGGAAAAAGTAAAGACAACAAACTTAAAATGTTGAGGAGAAATTCTGAAACTTTTTTCATGAAATAGTTTGGTAGCATAGAATAATTCTTCACACATGTGATTGGGTTGGTTACCCAAGTCAGGTCTCATGGAGAGACACTTGAGGAAAGATAATAGTGGAGAAATTGTTAAAGAGTATACCATCAAGATTTGATGCCATAGTAGTGGCTATAGAAGAGACAAAATATCTCTCACAATTTTCAGTGGATAAGCTTTATGCATCACTGATGTCCCATGAGCATAGACTAAACACAACAATGAAATCCTCATTGGAGCATGCATTTAAGACATAAATTTATTTTGGTCGAGGTAGAGGTCGAGGAATATCAAATTACTGAGGAAGAGGAAGAAGCCCATATATAGGTGGAAGAAGCAGCCCCGCAAGCACAAGTGGAAGGGGCATCAGTTAGAATCCAAGCGAAGGCTCAAGCCAAAATCAAGCACAAGCATAGGGGTATGATAAATCTCAAATCCAATTTCATTATTGCAAAAATTATGGGCATTATGCCAATGAATGTAGAAATAAGAAAAATGACATGAGTAATAAACCTAGTGTAAATTTTAAAAAAGAAAATCAGAGCCATGGTAATGTTCTTTTAACTTCTAATGTAGCACAAGAAAACCAAGAATATGTATGGTTCTTAGATTCAGGTTGTAGTAACCATATGACTGGAAACATAGCAATGGTTTCCAATCTGGATGAGAGTGTGAAATCTGAAGTGACAACGGGGACTGATAGTAAAGTCTCTATCATGGGGAAAGGAAGAGTAAAATTACTAAAAAATAATGGAGAGAAGAAGTTTGTTCCAGATGTCTATTATGTACCTCGCCTGAAATGTAACCTTCTAAGAATTGGAAAGCTCGTGAATAAGGGCTACAATATGTTTCTTAAGAATGATATGTTCACAATCATGGATATACCTCCAAGTAGACAGGTCATTGCAAAAGTGCATATAACAAGCAATAACATGTTTCCTCTCAAGATCAGAACAAACTTGAAGGAAGGATGTGTTGTAGCAACAATCACACAAGAAGTCTTTCGAGAAGAAATGAAATATGAGAACTGGTTATAGAATTTGACATTTGGACATCTCAATTTGGGAGGTTTTAATTTGTTGAACAGAAAAGGGATGATAAAGGGATTACCACTCATAGAGAAACTAGACAGCTTATGTGAAGGATGTATCTTGGGAAAAAAACACACAGAATCATTTCCAGCAGGAAAGAGTATAAGGGAAAAGGCACCCGTAGAGATTGTCCACTCAGATTTGTGTGGACCAATGCAAACGACATCATTAGCTGGCAGTCATTATGTTTTGACATTTATAGATGATTACACAAGAAATAAATGGTTTTGTTTTAAAAAAAATAAAATTAAAGTGTTTGAACAATTCTACTACTTCAAAGCTCTTGTTGAGAAGCAAAGTGGACACTATATAAAAGTGTTGAGAACTGATAGAAGAGGAAATTATATCTCCAAATACTTCCTACATTTTTGCAGGGAGCATGGGATTCACAAGAATTTTACCACAAGGTATACACCTCAGCAAAATGGTGTAGCAGAAGGAAATAATAGGACCATCATGGACATGGTAAGGAGTATGTTGAAGGCAAAGAATTTTCCAAATGAGTATTAGGGAGAATTTGTTAATTTTGCAGCTTATATTTTAAATATATGTCCAACCAAAATTGTTTTGAACATAGTTCCAAAGGAAGGATGGAGTGGAACAAAGAGAGCTGTCACTCACATGAGAGTATTTAGATTTGTGGCATATGCACATGTCCCAGATCAGTTAAGGAGGAAGTTGGACAGCAAGTGGGAGAAGTGTATATTTTTTGGATACAATGATGCATCCAAGGCCTATAATCTCTATAATCCATCAACCAACAAAGTAATAATGAACATATATTTTCAGTTCATTGAAGAAGAAGCTTGGGATGGAAGTTTAGAGAAGACAATGAATGTGAATACATGTATTTCACATGAAGATAAAGAGGAATTGATTGCAGAAAATAATTCCTCAACGATGGCTCCTCCTCCACCTACATAAGCTCAACAGACCACACAGCAAGCAAGAAATAGAACAGCAGTGCAAAACCAAGGAAGTTCTTCTCTATTGTGAATCCAGCTCCAAAAATAGAAGAAAAGAGATATAAACGCCTTAGAAATAAGCCACTTCGAGTGGGAAACCTCCAATACATTACATGAATGAACAATTCTTGGATGATACAAATTACAAAACCTCCTTTCTATATATAGGAGTCCATGGGGCCACAATGTAATCCTAGGCGACCTAACAATAATAATTTAAGGGCACAATAATAACAATAAGGGGGTACCAACAATAATAAGGGACTATACTAATAATATGGGACCCTAACATGCCCCTGCTTCAAAAAGTGTTGTCCTCAATACTTGAGAAGCTCTGGGCTTTTGTATAAAATCATGTAGAGTATTAGGTGGGTAAGTTCTTCCACTTGATGAGATACTCTAAAATTGATACGATTGTAGCTATGAGTTCTTGTTTCCGTGACCGCTTCAGGTTCCAATATGATTTTTCCTTCTTCATCAAGTTCTAGCAATTTTGAACTGGAATATTTTCACCTATAACCTTCTTTAAGCATGAAACATGGAAAATTGGATGCACTCATGAAGAAGCAGGAAGCTCCAATTTGTATGCCATAGTACCAATATTTTGCGACACCTTGTAAGGACCATAGTACTTTAGCGATAATTTATTATCCTTCTTATCTTGCTTGAGGGACATTTGTTTGTATGGTTGTAGCCGTAAAAATACCCAGTCTCCTACATCAAAACTTCTCTCACTGCGATGTTGATCTACATGTTGTTTCATTCGATTTTGTGCCAAATTCAGGTTGTCCTTTAAGAGTTGGAGAACTTCTTGTTGATGCTAAATATGATCTTCCTTTGATTGAACATTTGAATTTTCTCTTAAAGATGATGTGATGGATGATGAGATGGTATATGAAATACAACAAAGTACACTGTGATGTGGAAGGAAGTGTTATACCACCATTCAACGAGAGATAACCACTTGACCCATTGTGTTTGTTTATCAGATACAAAACAACGAAGATATCCTTCCAAACATTTATTCACTATCTCAGTTTGACCATCAGATTGAGGATGATAAGATGAGCTATGAGCTAATTGAGTACCCAAACAAGAAAATAACTCTGTCCAAAAATTTCCATTAAAAATGGGATATCTGTCACTCACAATAACCCTTGGGTTTCAATGTAGCTTGTGAATTGTGTCCATAAGTGTGTGCTTAAATGTACTTGCTTTAAATGGATGAGATAATGCACAAAAGTGTGCATACTTGGTAATTCTATCAACTACCACCATGGTGACACTCTTTCCTTCGGACTTAGGTAAACCTATGATAAAATCCATTGAAATCTCCTCCCAACGTTGACTTGGAATGGATAAAGGTTGTAGAAGTCTTGGGGTCTTAATTGTCTGAACTTTACTCTACTGACAAACCAAACATTCCGCCAGAAACTTTTGAATATCAGATTTAAGGCCATCCCAAAAAAATTCTTCCTTCACCCTGTGGTAAGTTTTTAAAAATCCTCAGTGTCCTCCTAAAGGAGAAGTGTGCAATTCCAAAAGAATATTTTGTTTTAGTAGGGAATTCTTGGGAAGTATAAGCAATCTTTGTACCATAAGGAATCATGTATGAGATGTACTAGGATCTTGCCAACTTTTGAATGAGTATCCATACTTCTTTGTCCTTCTTGTTCATCTCTTGCTTGATTATCCAATACGGTTGGATAATGAGAAATGGCAAAGCTAATGCTTCCACCTCTTGATTCTTTCTTGAGGAGCTCTGCAACAACATTAAGTTTTCCTTTTTTGTAGATTATTTCAAAGTCATAACCCAACATCTTTGTGACCCATTTTTTCTACTCTTCTGAAGATAGTCTTTGTTCCAAAAAGTGTTTAAGACTATCATGAGCATTTTTTACCTTGAAGTGTCTTCCCATTAGGTAAGTTCGCCATTTCTTTAGTGCATGCAGTATTGCTAACATTTGCTTCTCATAAATAGGTTTCTGTAAATACTTTCCTTTTATTGGATGACTTTCAAAAGCAATGGGTCTTCCTTCCTGCATCAAAACAACACCAATTCCATTTCCTGAGGCATCACATTCCACAATAAAGGTTTTTGTGAAGTCTGGCGTAGCTAAGACTGGTGCTAGGCACATTGCCTCTTTAAGATGTTCAAAGGCCTTAGTTGCTTTGGAAGTCCATGAAGATGCATATTTCTTCAATAATGTTGTTAGAGGTGCTACTATTCTCATAATTCTTAACAAACTTGCGATAATACCCTGTGCTTGAAAAATCTACTTCAATTTGCTTTGTGTTTGTAGAGATTTCCATTCCTTAATGGATTTAATTTTGTTAGGGTCTACCTTAACACCCTTGTGAGATATAATATGACCCAGATATTCCACCTCTTGTACTCCAAAGAAACATTTGTATGTTTTTGCATATAATTGTTTCTCTCGCAATAGTTTGAGCACCCTATCAACATGTTCAACATGATCCTTCCAAGACCTGCTATAGATTAGTATATCATCAAAAAACACTAGCACAAATTTTCTAAGGAAGGGTTTGAAAATGGAATTCATCAACCCTTGAAATGTAGAAGGTGCATTGGTAAGGCCAAAAGGGATGACCAAAAATTCATAATGACCTTCATGAGTTCGAAATGTTGTTTTCGGAATATCTTCAGTCTTCATTCTAATTTGGTGATATTCTGAACGAAGATCCATCTTGGTAAAATAAATTTCTCCATGTAATTCATCCAATAATTCATTAATCACAAGAATAGGAAATTTATCTTTAATGGTGAGCTTATTGAGCTCCCTGTAATCCTGACACATGCACCATGATCCATCCTTATTTTGTACAAATACTACAGGAGTTGAGAAAGAACTTTGAATGGGTTGAATTATACCCTCCTTTAACATTTTTGCAATCATACGTTCAATTTTGCTCTGTTGGACATAAGGATATCTATAAGGCATGATGTTTGGAGGAACAATTCCTGGAATCAAATGAATAGCATGATCATGATCACAAATAGGTGGGAATCCTTTGGGAGTTTCAAACACCTTGGAATGATTGTCCAAGACTTTTTGGAGATCTGTAGAAATAGATGATTTTGATGTTGGAACTTCTAGTGAGCATAATTGTGCAATTACGCCTCGTTGTTCTTTCTTTATAATATTTGTCATGACATTAGAGCTTATTATCTTTCTTGGCTTCCCTACAATACCCCGTAATTCGACTTCGTTTCCTTCTGAAAAAAATTTCAAGAAAGGTTCTTGAAAATTAAAAGTTACCATCCCCAAATATTGTAACCATTGTACTCCTATTACAACATCAACACCTCCCATAGGAATGGAAAGCAATGGAGTATTCAATACATATTCCCCCATGGTTAGCTTGATATTGTGGAATTTTCTAGAAATTTATAGTTCCTCCATTTGCAACCATCACTTGACATTCTCATGCTGGGTATAGGAAACAATTCAATTCCTTGGCTACCTTACAATGAATAAAATTATGGGTACTACCTGAATCAATCAACACAATTACATTTTTCTTCTTGATATGCCCTTCTATCTTGAGAGTTTGAAGAGTGGTAATTCCTTCCAATGCATTACACGATATGGTCGGACTCATTTCTTCCTCTTCTAGGGTTGGTTCGTGGTGTATATCCTCTTCTTTTGAAGGTTCGTGTTTATTTTCTTCTTCCTCTTCACAATCTATGTAAAATAATTTCTTCTCAGCACACTTATGACCTTTAGTGCATTCGTTATCACAATTGTAGCAAAGCCCTTTTGCTCTTTTTTCTTCCAATTGTTGTGGTGTCAACCTTGTAGGTTGTGGAAATCTAGGAGTAGCAACACCTCCATCTTTGTAGAAGTGAGTGGTAAACTTCCTTTTTGCCATAATTTTACATTCAATTTTTCTTGCCAACCTGAATGCCTTCTCCAATGAATCAGGTTCCAAAATGCGAACTTAATGTTGGATGTTGTCCTTTAAATTACCTA
Organism: Pinus albicaulis; assembly: GCA_034641835.2. Lineage (NCBI taxonomy): Eukaryota > Viridiplantae > Streptophyta > Pinopsida > Pinales > Pinaceae > Pinus > Pinus albicaulis. The sequence goes on from CM076580.1 coordinate 1,769,147,867, forward strand.
TGAAGAGATCAATCTTGTGTTCCTCTAGAATATCAGTTACCCTTATATTCAATTTTTGGAAGTCCTCAATGTGCTCCCCCACTAAACCCTTTTGCCTGAGATTTATCAATTGGCTAAATAAGGTGTTGCTTTTTGTATCCTCATAATGTGTTATCATTTCCTCCGTAAAAAATGAACAAGTGACAATTTTTTTATGGGAGCAAAGCCATCGATACCATAAAAATGTATTTTGTTCTAAATGTAAAGTTGCAATGTGAACCTTTTTTGTGTTTTGCACATTATGGAGATCAAAATATTGCTCCATCTGTAGTATCCATGTTACAGGATCCTTTCCGTCAAAATTCCTCATATCCATTTTTGGAATATGGTGGTTCTTCCCGCCAACATTAGAGTTTATGAAATCACGATTAACATTTATTTTGTTCTCATCATGAGTTCCTCTACTATCTTTTCACCATTAGGAAACATTTCTTGTATCAAATTTGTCAAACCTTCCATGTCTTCTTTTAGATCATTCTTCATGTTTTCCATGTTGTCTTTCATTTTTTTATCGATCTTAGCTTCCATGTCATCCATCTTAGATTCCATGCCATATATCTTACATTCTACGTCTTTCTTCAAACCATCCATATTATTCTTCAAACCATCCATCTTCGCTTCCATGCCTTTCTTCAAAACTTCCATTTCATTTTTTGTTGCTCTTTCTGAGAGTAAAATTTGGTGCACTTGCTCTTGTAATTTTGATAGATCATGTTGCAATTCTTCATCTTCATGAGTCATAGTAGAGCCTTCTGAAGACTTAATGGGTGTTGAATTATTTCTATGGGGTATTTTTTTAGAACCCAATACTGATATCTATTCTACAATATGCCCTTGGAATCAATTCAAATTGATTCTTCAAACAAGACTTATGCAATTCAGAAAAAAAAAAAAAAAAAATACACACCTTTTTCTTTCTTTTGAGGAGCTAGATATTGAAATTGGATTATCTCTGCGATTGCGGCTCTTCAATATCTAAAATTTGGCACTGAGGTAGCCTTCTGTATTATCTTTCAAATGCCATAGGTCTGACCTGATTTGGATTCCCCAAGGAAAAGTTATGTCCAATCTCCCACAATGACCTAATTATGGACTGGTTCAGTAGAGCGAACTTGTACGAATTGCCACGTGTCACTATTTCATCTTTTAGCTCTAAAATTGATAGCAAAGTAACTACTATCTATTTACTTGTGACCACTTTTTACGGCACTCCAATCCGATTCTCAGAGAGAGAGTCGTGAATATTTTCCCACGATAACCTATTTTAGATGAAATTCAGGAGCCTGAAAAAGAACTACCTTCCACAGATCATATCTCCAAAAATATTGTGAAACAAGCTTTGAAATTTTGCGACAAGTGTCCTCAGGATTTCAGCTTCGCGCCCTAAAAATTTCAGATTCTGAACCTTTGCAGAAAAAATTTATAGCGCAAATGCCACGATGACCTGTTTACATTAAATTGAGGAGCCTGCAAAAAGACCTAACTTCCACAGATCATATCTCTGAAAATATTACGAACCAAGCTCTAAAATTTTGTGACGATGTTCCTCAGAATTTTGGCTTTGCACCCTAAAAATCGAAGCTTCTGAAAATTCATAGAAAAAAAATTATAGTGAAAATTCCACGCTGACTAGTTTGGAGCAGCGAAACCCTATAATCCAAAGCTCTGATACCAAATGTTGTGAAGCCAGCTCCAAAAATAGAAGAAAAGAGATATCAACACCTTATAAATAAGCCACTTCAAGGGGGCAACCTCCAATACATTACATGAATGAACAATTCTTGGATGATACAAATTACATAACCTCCTTTCTATATATAGGAGTCCATGGGGCCACAATGTAATCCTAGCCGACCTAACAATAATAATTTAAGAGCACAATAATAACAATATGGGGGTTACAGGGGTACAATAATAACAACAAGGGGGTTACACTAACAACAATAAGGGACTATACTAGTAATATAGGGACCTAAAATTCTCTAAGCACAGGACAGGGATCATCAAATCCCTCAAGTTCAAGTGAAAATCCAAGCACAACTTCAGCAAATACAAGACCAAGATTCAGAAATTCAAATGAAATTTGAGCAAGAAGAAGTAAATAGTAATGCTAGTTTGAATTCTTTATTTGTTTTATTTTGTCATGTTGATGATCCAATCCATTTTGAACATGCAGTAAAACAAGAGAAGTGGATTTAAGAAATGAATGAAGAGACAGAAGCAATAGAAAAGAATGACACATGGGAGCTAGTGGACCTCCCACAAGGAAAGGCACAAAGTAAGAATTTTTGTCAAGACAGAAAGGCACAAAGCAAGACTTTTTGTCAAAAGCTACAATCAACAACAAGGAAGAGATTATGAGGAAAAATTTGCACCAGTTGCACGGATGGGGACAATGCATATAGTGTTGTCCATAGCAACACAACAAAAATGGAAATTTTATCAAATGGACGTGAAGTTAGCATTCTTGAATGGAGTGTTGAAAGAGAAGGTGTATTTTGAACAACCTCCTGGTTATGAGATAGAAGGACAAGAACACAAAGTGTTTAAGTTGAATAAAGCTCTTTATGGGCTGAAGCAAGCACCAAGAGCATGGTACAGCAAGATTGATGCTTACCTTTTGGGCAATGGGTTCGACAAGTGTGATGGTGAACCCACACTCTACATCAAATAAAATGAAGGTAAAATTCTTATTGTTGTTTTATATGTATATGATTTGAAATGATGTTTCTCTCATTTTTAATTTTAAAATAGCCATGAAGAGAGAATTTGAAATGACTAACTTGGTTTTATTGAGAATTTTTTTTTGCATAGAAGTAAAGAAAAATGAAAAGGAAATTTTTATTTCCTAAGAAAAATATGTTGCAAAAGTTTTAGAGAGGTTCAATATGGATAACAACAAATCAACAAAAACTCCAACTATCGTGGGGTTGAAGTTAAACAAGGAATATTGCAGCAATAATTTTGATCCGACATTGTACAAGAGCATAGTTGGAAGTCTAAAGTATTTGACTGCAACTAGGCCTGATATTATGTATGCAATGAGTTTAATATCCAGATTGATGGAGACACCAAAGGAGACACATTGGCAAGTAGTTAAGAGAATTTTAAGGTATGTGAATGTGAAGGAGTATGGTGTTCTATAATCCTCAACTGATAATTTTAAGTTGAATGGTTACACTGACAATGATTGCGTTGGAACTGTAGATGACAGAAAGAACACATTAGGGTATGTCTTCCATTTAGTATTGGGAGCCATTTCATGGGCTTCAAAGAAGCAACCAATAGTTTCATTATTAACAGAAGAAGCTGAATATGTAGCAGCAACAACAACATCATGTAAAGTAATATGGATGAGAAGGATGCTATGAGATTTATGCCATGAGCAAGATAAAGGAACCTCAATTTATTGTGATAACCACTCAGCAATTGCATTGTCAAAGAATTTTGTTTTCCACAAGAGAAAAAAGAATATTGATGCAAAGTATCATTTTATAAGACAACTAGTTAACAATGGTGAAATTGTTTTGCAACATTGCAGGTCAGAAGAACAGTTTGTTGATATCCTCACAAAGCCATTGGAACAGATAATTTTCCTTTATCTCAAACAATGTCTCGGAATGATTGATGGCGGAAGTTGTGATTAAGGGGGAGTGTTGGAAATAACTCCCAACTACCGCCAGGAATAAGAAGTGGCAGCAACCCACACTGAATTAATTTTTTTTGTTGCAGGAAGGACAAGAAATAGGTTTGAGGCCCAAAGGCGTTTTCGTGAAATCCATGCAAAATATCAAAAAAAGTACCTGAGATGCACACGCTTCATTTAATTCTTACCTACTACATTACTTTCCATTTTCCCGTAGTTCGTAGCCCGCAGATTTAAGTTTTAATTCTTAATCCTTCGCCAATGTTAAGTTTTCGCTGATGCGATATCGACGGGACCCACTTACCTTTACCGCATTCGCAATCGCCTTGCAAACCTTTGCATTCCTCATTCCTTACCTTTTCTGCCTTACTGCAATTCCCATCGTTTAAGTTCCTGCAGCCCTCGCTTTGCAACATTTAGCGTTTACCACTTAACGCTTCACCAAATGTTAAATCTCTGCTGATGCGATCTCGAAGGACCCACCTTAAACCTTTACCGCACTTGCCACCACTTAAATGCCTGCACCCCGCACTTCGCATGATTTAATTTTCAACCTTTTGTGCGCCCGCACTTTGCAACTTTTATCTTTTTCCTTTTTGACCGCCCGTAGTTTTGCACTTCGCAAAGTTTAAGACTTACCTTTTAAGCCTCTCGCAATTTAAGTTATTTAAGTTGCGATGCGATCGCAATTGCATGTCGCAAGCTCAAGAGGGTAACCCCTGCAATCGCATAGAGAAAATTTTAAAGGACAAGCACCCATAGGTTATTTTGTTTTGGATGCGATGCGACATACCACATCACATCGCATATCGCAAATTTTAAAATTTTCCCGTATATGCGCCAAGTTAAAAGTTAAGATTGCTGGTATGCGATTTGCAATGGAGGCATGGATGAAATTTGTTTTCAGAGCTAGATAATATTTCAGGTCTGCAGTTATGTGTTTTGTATACAGTTTCATGTAGAAACTGAAGAATCGGGCTCTCGTTGCACAAGGAAAATTCAACGGATATCAGTCCAATCCAGCATTGAAATGCATTAAGTTACATGCTTCGACCATTTTGTATAAAATATATTTAATTTTCATATCTTAAGTGAGTTGAATAGAAAACTGAATTGTTCTGCTCATGTGTTTTATTCTTTCTGTGTTTGAGTGTTAATTTCCACATTATTTGTGCATCTAACAAAAATTCCATAAAAAATGTTAAAGAATGTAATCCCAACCACCTACTAGGTGTTAAAAACATCAGTACAAGTGTCTTAGTTCAGTTATAGTTAGTCGAGTTTAGTCCAGTTACACTATAGTCATTTATTGTTGATGTTCCTAATGTAATCTTATTTAACTAATTCGTAATATTGAGATGAGTAATCCTCTTCTCCACTTCTTTTCAGTTTTCAATTCTTATCATGGTATCAGAGCTAGCTTACATAAGCCTCCCCAGAGAGCAGCAACAGAGCCAAGTTGGAGCAGTAGAGAGGAGAGGCAAGCCTGCATAAGACTCTTTGATAGAGTAGTAGAAATTTGAGAAATGTAGAACACGCCTCATGAGAAGAAGCCAAAGAAGAAAAAAAAATTTCAGGCCAAGCCTGTGAAGGCACCAGTGAAACGAATTACAAAAAGGTTCTTCGAGAAGAAAGCCGAATTAATTTTTTTTTGCACTAACGCACTTCTTAGGAAGAAGCTCAGCATTAGTCTTAATGAACTACTCAAGAAAGAGCTCCGCATTATAACGCGGGCGCCAAGAGCTTTCAGTCGCGTTAACTGTCAATCACTTACACCCTTTTCAAGTGATGCAAGACCTGTGTGGATCGACTGCGTTAAGCTAAACACAGAACAACCACTTCATTACCTACATTAAGCTGCTGCAGCAACCAAATTTGCTATGGAGCATATGCGTTAAGGTATCTCTTCACAAAACGTTAAGCCATTCTTCATATTTAAAAAAAACGATGAAGGACGTTTTTCAAAATGAGTAAATGAGTCAGAGGTGGAAAATTGAGGTACGTGCCTAAAACGATGGCCATGTAAGTGTTTTTTACACTTCACGTGATTTGGGAAAAAGGAGTTAGCCCATTTTTATAAAGAAAATCTTTTTTTATTAAAGTTTTTTAATAAAAAATTTAAATTTGTAAAAAGAAAAAGGTTGTATTTTTTTTATATCTTTTTAAGACGAGATTAAAAAAATGGCTCACATTAACATTTCAAATTTCTTTTCATGGTAAAGCCTTGTCAAAGTGAATGTAAAAAAAAAAAGTAGATATTATTTGAGGAAAATAAGTTTTTAGAAACAAGGTATATTTAAAAAGGAAAGGATTTTATGGCATGTGAAAGGAGAAGAATTTTTTGGAGTTTTAAAAAAAAAAACTTAAAAAAAATTATGAGAGTGAAAGCCTTGTAAAAGTGAATTTGTAGAAAGATATTTTTGAAGGAAGAGATTTTTTTTTAGAAACAAGGTATTTGATGCATATGTAGACTCATATGTTTGTGGAAGCCAAGCAATGAGGTCATGGGAAAAGCCAAGAGGCTAAAGCAGAAACAAAAGATGTTCGAGATCTTTTTAGATCTTGAAATAAAGAGGCAAAAAGACACCTATGTGTTAAAATACATAAAATAATCTGTTGATGACAACATTCTCCCTCTAATCTCAGATGCCAAGACAGCCAAGGAGGTATGGGATACCCTTGAGAGATGTTTTGGTGCAAGGGGGAGCATTGAAGTTGAAGATGAAGATGAAGTTGGATTTGTGGCAGTAGATCTAAATCAAATGAAGAAATTGTAGAAGTAGCTGAGAGAGAGCATGAAGATGCTTGTGAACCCCATTGTACACAGCTACTTGTGGACGATGATTTGATGATTCCAGCAATGGAGCTTGCTGATGAAGATTTGATGATACCAGCAACATGGCTTGCTGAAGAAGATATAATGATTCCAGCAACAAAGTTTGTTGATGATGATATGGTGATTCCAACAACTCAGCTTGCTGATGCTATGATAAATCTAGAGACTAATATTGTTGATACAAAATTTGATCAAGATTTATTGGCTGATGATGACTGGTTGTAGATGATGCAACAAAAACATGTTATTGACATGATGCTATTTGGTGAGATAACCCCACTTCAGTTAGTGGAATCCAACCTCATTGCACAAGCACAGGTTAGTGAAGAGACAAAGACAGAGGTAGAAACAGAAGCAGAGAAGGGAGCGCAACAACAGAAAGCTCTCATTGCAGAAGAAAAGAAAGACTTCTGCAAAGAGACATTAGACACAGAAAAAGATGCAGAAGCATAGAAGGAAGCACAACATGATAAAGTTTCCACTGCAGAGCAGAAGGAAAGAGAGACAAATAAAGAAGAAGCACAACAGGAGAAAGCTCTCATTGCAGAGCAGAAAGACCAGAACAAATGTCGTTCTGCAAATATTTTTAATTCTAACATTGATTTTCAGTGTGTAGGTACACATATTGATTATGAAGAAGAGTTAAAGTTTATTGAAACATGGCTTGCAACACCATGTCTGGATGAGATATACACAGAAGATGTAGATATGAATGTTGAAGATGACATGCATGACGAACATGTCAATGAAATTTTTAGCTATTTGAGTTATGAAGAGATAAGATATTATTCTAATATTATGTTGCAACAGACTGATGATGAAAAACGCATTACAGAAAACAATATGTGGAAGCAACCCACATACAAGTCAATTTTTGAAGGAATCCAAGACATGCTTACACAACCTGGAACAATAAAATACCTGCACCAGCAAATCAAGAAACTGAGGTTCGAAGGATACAGCAAAGCAAAAAATCTGAAACAATTTAGAGGCTACATAATTTTGAAGAAGAGAAGAAGAAACCAAATCTAGTTGAAGTCAAATTTTTTTAAATTGTAAGCCTCGGTGAGACATCGACCAGCAAGTATCTGAATTAAATTTTTTATGTGGTTGTAATTAAAGGGGAGTGTTAAAGAATGTAATCCCAAACACCTGCTAGGTGTCAAAAACATCCGTACAAGTGTCTTAGTTCAGTTTCAATTAGTCGAGTTTAGTCATGTTACACTACAGTAATTTATTGTTGAAGTTCCCAATGTAATCCTATTTAACTAATTCGTAATATTGAGATGAGTAATACTCTGCTCCACTTCTTTTCAGCTTTCAATTCTTGTTAGAAAAATCAACCAAATCAATTCGTAAAGGTGGCCTCAATCAAATTGGAAAGTCAAAAGTCGCACCAAACCTACAATGACGTATAGTTGGCATTTTTTTTAAATCCATTTTTGCTCTAAGAATATCCTGGCATCAGAGTTTAATGGAGTTTTTTTTTTTTTTTTTGTAAATATAGTAGGGCCTCTCTATTGACTTTTTATCATTAACATGCAGGTTACAGTAAGATAAAATCTTTCTATGGCCTCAACCTGCCCGTAGGAAACCAGGTCTGTTGGCCGTCTGAGTGCGTGAAAAGCATTTCAAAATTGAAATAGTTTCATTTGTCTATACCCCACATGGGCTAATTGGGCTAGAACATTCCTATCTAAATGCAGATAATAAAAAACGAGTTCATACAAATTTGCATATTTCATAAAACATCAGTAAAGGAGCATCTATGCTTCAGAAGAAGAAACAGGGGCAGGGTCTTTGACATTGTACCCTGGCATGTCTACTTGTTGGAGCTGTTGCATTTGCTTTTCCATACGGCCAACCCTGTCATCGAGCATGGCCATGCGGTCCACTGCTTGGTACTGGGTGATCTTGATATGGTATAACTGCTCTTGCATATCCTGGAGCTTTTCCATTATACGAGATTCTAACTTTGCTGAGTCAAGTTGAGCTTGTTCAGGAGGGAAACTCTGCATGGCATTTGCAAGAAGGCATTTTGCTATCCAATAGGTATGAATTGTCTGGTTGAATAAGGTGAGGCGTCCTCTAGTGTTCCCTGGATCAGTAATAAAGTCTATAATCTCAGCTTCAGTGGTATTATCTTCAGGGTCTATCTGAATTTCTCTCTCCGAGCCCTTGATTACCTGGCGAACTTTGGAGGGGTTTCTGGTGACATAGTTGGTAGCTAAATTCTCTAACATCTCCTGATTGGATTTCCTGCCTCTTTTCTTGGGCTCCAGCTCTATGTTGGCTGGCTGTTTTCCTTTCCTTGTCTGGGAAGTTGACCTACGTTTCCCCATAGTTTTATAACTCCTAAACATAACCAGACAGCAAATCAAAGTGAGGGCTTTAAAATTTGCATGCAACTTCCATACATTGTTCCCATCCACCGCACTGATGAGACCGCAATTCGAGCTGGAATCGGTAGGCGACACAAGTCTATTCTGTATGCTGAGATGAAAGCTAGTCCAATTGTCTAGCAAATTGAGATGAGAACTAGCCTGGTTGACTATAGACACAGTCATTAAAACCCTTTTCGACACCGAGAAGGCCAGGGTTCTATCTTTCAGTTTGATGAGTGAGTGGATTTTGAGGACAGATGCTTGACTGGAAAGGTTGAGGCGCACACAGTTAACTATAACAGCTTTGACATTGAGAGTTCCGCTAGACCAACAATCTAATTGAGTCCTCATATGACTGTGCTTGACGCGGATATAACAAAGGTTTGCTCCTAAGTCCGCTTCCTGGTTAGTCTGAGCAAGCTTCCGAGGGGAAACTAGTTCCGAAGTAACGATTCCTACCCCTACCCAACGGTTGTCATAGAGAATATAAAAGACACTATTAACTAACTGGGAGCACGGGTCACGAAAGCAAGGATTTATTCTTCTCTGGATGGGTGTATAAACACAAAAAACAGAGTAACCCAGAAAATCAAATCCATTATACAACTTAAGGCTGAAAACCAGAGCAATATCATCCATAAGTAAAGGGAGAAGGCTGGTTACGTACCCCCAACTGGTCGCGAATGTTACACTGGTTCTTGTCTTCCTCCTCGGCGGCCTCCAAGCAATTGCATGCGCAAAGCAGAGTATTACCGCTTGGGAGGGAATTAAACTTACCTTTTGAGAGCCTCTCCGTCCGCGATCTGAGAGGACAGGCTGTCCTGCATGCGAACTCATTAAGGATCGCTTGCTCACTTCATTCCATAATCTATGAACCCAATGCATCATTATTGCAGTTGATTGTGTGGAGGACGCCATGACCGCCATCTTTAACAATTATGTCCTATGAGCTGCCAGGTGTTCACCCTGATCGGGGGGTTGACAATCTTTGTTAACAATCAGTTGTAGAGAGTGGAGTTCCACCTCCCAGATTGCATCCGTGGGGCGTGCTTCTATGGATCTCTCCATCTGTTTGCATCCCCAATTTGCAAGATAATCTGCAGCAGCGTTGCCCTTTCTCTTGATGTGGTTTGGAATCATGTATTGAATCCGTTTCGTCAAATGGCTTATTTCTTGAATAAGACCTGCTGTACGCCAACTGTGTGAAATTTTCTCCCACGAGGTTCCTTGCTTCAATTTAGTAAGGGCTGCATTATTACAGGTTAATTAAGATTACACTTGACTAGGTTTGAAAAAAGAGAAATCCATATGCACCCTTAAATAACATAACAAGTATTTCTACGATAATAATGTATACACCATTTATGTAGCTTGAAAGCCCAGCGTACAAAAGGTTGGATGCTGTACCAATAAAAATTGTGCTGATTTTTCTGGTAAAACCTGAACTTGAATTTCCGATCAGAGAGTTGAGGGTGATGTAACCTTAAAAGCACACTTCTATTCACGTATTCAGTATCTATGATGAAAGCTAGATTATCTTAGACAACTATTCACTTATCCAGGATGAATGACGAAAGCTAGGTCATCTTATCTTTTAAATTTCATATCTCATGTTTTATTCTATGGCAATCTCTATCTCTAAGACTTGAGACAGCAGAGGGTGACACAGCGAAGAAAAGTAACTAGAAGATCCATGATCAACAAAATTGATCGGCATCCTTGAAAAGCAAATACCAAGACCCCACTCAACAAAATATACTGGATCGTTTTTGCAATGGTTGGAAGCAAGCAGCGGTACTTGAAAGAATTTTTTTTGCACTTATCGTGCGCGGAAGGGTAAATCAAACCAAAGAATACGATTTCTGTAGTTGTGTGCCGCCTTTCATCAACGGTTTTATCCGATAATTACAAATCGCAAGCCTAACCTTCGATAGAAGAATCAAGAAGAAAAAGGTAGAAATTCTAATAACAAAAACTCACATTCGTTTCACATATTTATCTGTGATCACTGCATCTGCTTCTCCTGCACTTCAAGGTGACATGCACAGTTACAAACACGTGAATTAAGAATACTTTGACCGACTGTATAGAAGTCTGTGTAGATATAGATTATTATTATAATGGCGAGGACAGTTTAACCATTGTATTTTCAATCTGCGTTCTCAATAGTCGCATCTTTACACAGAAGGAACAATATTCAGCGGTAAAAATATATTTCATACATTGAAGAACGATTCCCTTAAAACACTCAAAAAGTCAAATTAATCTTCTTTTTCATACTGTTCATTTGCTCGACGGTCCAGTGGAGTGAATTTGCTTCCGGACGTCCATGCTACATACGATTTACTGATAAAGAAAAGTGCCATAATATTTTACTAGGAAAAGTGATATACTTTACAGTATGGAAATAACATTATTATAATGGTGGTAAAGTAAGATTTTGCATTTACTTTGAAAGAAAAAATACAGGAAAAGTAGCATAGGTAATGTCAATAGCATATATAAAAGTTATAATGCTGGTGTGAAGATACAGAAAATAATTAAAGGTTGTTGAAACAAAAAGGTTTGTTTTTAAATTATTTTATTTTGTTTTAATTTAGGGAAGATTATGGATGCTTTTTATATTCTAATTTATAACGTTATTATAAAGCAGGATTTTCTTAGAAGTATCGAAGTAGAATCGTTTTTACAACAATGGTATTATATATAAATATTTATGCGGTAGGTGTTTTTATTTGAAAAGAACTTTCCTAATTGCCATTGTGTACTTGTCTGAAGCATTGGATCCAATGTTAGACAATTGAAGAATCCTCTGCGATTGAATTGAAACAGTTAGAAAAAATAAAACAATTAAAAAAATTGCGTTGAAAAAACTTCCTCAATTGAAGAAAATAATGGCAAGCAGATATGAATCGCACAACACCAAAGCTCGCTGGATACATCATCACTTCCGGCGCTCGACTCGGCCCTCCATCCATCGAAGTGAAAGAATTCTCTCAAATCCGTAATATTTAGCTTTTTTGCATTTGATTTGGGATTTCTTATTTTCGTATTTGATTTGGGATTTCTTATAAAGATACTGCTACGAAGCTTTTCGAGTCCAATTTCGGGCTCCATTAATCCCATGTTACCACATTCCAGTGATCTCAAGGAGTTAGAGCCAGAATCGAGGTTCACACTTGGGAAATCGTTTTCTCTAAAAATAAATTCCTTGAAATCTTCAGAGGATTTATTTCGATTCTGTATGAGAATTATGAGAATTTTGCGAGGTTCAGGTGGTGCAAATCATTTTTCTAAAAAATTTCCTTGAATACTCAAAGGATTTATTTATGTTCTGTATGAAAATTTTGCAACTGGTGTATATTTTTTAACATTTGATAACCCTATCCTTCTATGTTAACTACACAGGTATTGCGATCTGGTTACTGTGGGATTTTACATGTATTTTCATTAAATATGTTACGAGTGTTCATTGCATTTGGTGAAATCTGATGAAAAACAAACACCACGAATCAAACATTGCGAATTCATTTTTGAGAAGCGTGAAGTCTGATGCTTTTTATTGAAGGGTAAATTCCGACCAACAACAAACACATCATACGATCATAACGAGAAGGTAAAGCATGTGCTTCAAAAATCCATTTTATAAGTTTATGGATTTTATCCTTTTTATCTTTTATTGAAAGGTGAAGTCTTTGAAATATTTAGAGGAATTCTTTACGATAAATTTTGAGAGTTTTGCGAGGTTCAGGCGGTGAAAATCATTTTTTCTAAACAATTTCCGTGAATACTCAGAGGATTTATTTCTGTTCTGTATGAAAAATTTGCAGCTGGTGTATCTTTTTTTAAACATTTGATAACCCTATCCTTCTATGTTAACTACGCAGGTATTGAGATCTGGTTCCTGTGGGATTTTACAATTATTTACATTAAATATGTTACAGTGTTTATTGCATTTGGTGAAATCTGCTGGAAATATTAAATTCCCCTGCTGCCTTGTGCAGGAGGAAGAACTGTACAGCAAAGGGGTAGAGGACTTAGCATGCACGGGACTGTGCATTCAAGAATAATATAAATGAAGCAGGGAGGATCTAATTTTGAACGGCCGCAGCCATACCTCCGCCGCTCAGCATTGATGTTTATCCGTGGTTTTTTGACCACGCAACATACAGCAGTGATAACAGTCTTATCTGCCATAAATCCACCATACTGAGTCTTATCGGCATCTTTAAGAGCCACCATACTGTGTCTTCATATTTTCAACCACCGCGCCCCTTATCATTCACCAACCGAAATGTCTTAATGTTCTGTTTTGAATTGGGCATGAAATGTGTTTAAGTCCCGCCGTCGCATCCCACAGTGTTGTTTAATCCAATCCGCAGTTGTTGTTTATTACCGATGCGATGTTCCATTTGCGATGCGATTTATTTGGTTGTCATGCGATGGTGCGATATCACACATCGCACATCGCAACAACCATATGATAAATGCGCCTCCAAAATGTGTCATCATTGATGTGTTAGCCGCGATGCGATATGGCATATCGCACGCGCAATGCACATGTATTAAAACCCCTCTACTGTTTTTTGTTCCGATGCACACTCATATATATATATATATATATATATATATATATATATATATATATATATATATATATATATATATATATATATATATATATATATATATATATATTTTTGTTTACCGCCCGGTCCGCTTAACCACTTGCGTTGCGATGCAGCAACATCGCTCATCGTACATCGCAGAGTGCACAAGTAATACACCACATGAACTGTTGGAAATCTCCGATGTGATCCCCGATGTGGGGTCCAACAATCCATCATTATCACTTGCACATAAATATTTGTGATTAATGTCTCGTTTGATCGCCGCAACCAAAAGTTTTAACTTTGGTTTATGTTTTGTGTGCAGAAATGTATTTTCATATGTTTTGTTTTATTTAAAAAAAAGGGGGGGTTGTGCCATATATAATGTGGAAATATGAAAAGGCAGAGTATTAAAAAAAAAGGAACACATACATAGAGACAAAGACAGTAGTTTTGTAATTTTGTAAATGCCCACAGGCAAAAAAAAATAGAGTGTGAATTTGTGAGAAAGACAAAGTGTTGTAAGCACCAATGCAAGTGTATTTCCTGTGGAGAGACAAAGAAGTTTGTAGAGCGTTGTGTCTGTAACAACCTTGAATGTTTCTTTTGTAATTCCATAACTATGTTCTCAGAAAAATCTTCCATTTTGTAATAGTGTTTTTAAATAAATGAAATAGTTCCAGCTTGTGTTTATCATCTCTGTCCAGCAGCAAAGTTTGTTTGTTTTTATAATCTCTGTGTTGAGGTAGAGGAGAATTTTGTTCTCCATGTGTGTTTCTGGAATTCTCAGAAAATTCCAGCACGGTATCAGAGCTTATCCAGGCTCTTTGAAGGATTCAAAGAAGCTGAAGGAAGAAGGAGCTTGTTGCAGCAGTTCCCTAGCAGTTCTCGTGCAGGCTCAGTAGAAGTCCAAGTCCAGGTAATTATCAAAACAGAGTTCTGTTTTTGAGTTTAAAATAGAAGTCCAAAGAAGTTTTCAGATATATAGTTTGGTCTCTTAGACATAGAGGCAGTTTGTTTGAAAAACAAAGTCAAGTTTTATTTCAAATTTTAGTTTATAAGCCATGGCTGGAGCCAACACAGGTATGAGTATTGGAAATACTCAACTCCCACAATTTAATGGGAAGAAATATGACTATTGGGTCATTACCATGAGAGCCCTATTTTCCTCTCAGGATTTATGGGAGTTTGTTGAAGGTGGTTTTGATGAACCAGCAAATGAGCATGCCTTTAATGCCTTAACACAGGCAGAGAAGGATTTGTTGAAGTGTAATAGGAAGAAGGACTCAAAAGCCCTCTTCTATTTCTATCAAGCAGTGCATAAGAGTGTGTTTCCAAAAATAGCAGTAGCTAAGAGGTCCAAGGATGCATGGGAAACCATCCAGACAACCTACCAATGAATGGAGAAGGTGAAGACTACAAAAATTCAACTGATGAGAAGGTATTTTGAAATTATTGGCATGAAGGAGTTTGACACAATAGACTCATTCTTCACACAGTTGATTGGGTTGATCACCCAAATGAGATCTCATGGAGAAATAGTGGAAGAGAAAAGGACTGCGGAGAAAATATTGAGGAGCTTACCCTCAAGGTTTGATGTTATTGTCACAACCATTGAAGAGACAAAGGATCTCTCAAAGTTCACAGTTGATGAAATTCATGCATCACTGATGAATCATGAACAAAGATTGGAAAGAACAGTAAATTCATCTTTGGAGCATGCCTTCAAGACCCAGATGCATTTTGGAAGAGGAAGAGGTCAAGGCAGAGGAAGAGGAAGAGGCAGAAGCCAAAACAGAGGGGGAAGAAACAACCCTTCACATACTCATGGAAGGAGCAACAATCAAAATCAAAGCCAAGGCCAAATCAGTAGCCAGCAAGGTGGAAAACATCACGCGCATGGACAAAGGTATGAAAAATCCCATGTCTAGTGTCATTATTGGAAAAAATATGGACATTATGAAAATGAGTGTAGGAAAAAGCAATATGACATGAATAATAGGAAAAATGCTAATGTTATAAGAGAAGAAAAGAACCCAAAGAATTCTATATTAACTTGTAATGTAGCACAAGATAGACAAGATGATGTATGGTTCTTAGACTCAGGTTGCAGTAATTACATGATTGGAAACATAGAAATGTTTTCCAATTTTAATGAAGATGTTAAATCTGAAGTAACAACAGGAACTGATAGTAAAATATTTGTCAAGGGAAAAGGAAGAGTAAGTATCCTTGCAAGAAATGGAGAGTAGAAATTTGTGCCAGATGTATATTATGTTCCTAGCTTGAAATGTAATCTTTTGAGTGTTGGGCAGCTCATTGACAAAGGTTACAATGTATTTTTCAAAAATGATGTGTGAAAAATTATGGACATACCTCCAAGAAAGAAAGTTATTGCAGAATTGCAGATGACCAGTAATAGGATGTTTCTTGTCAAGCTCAAAGCTGACTTGAAGGGAAGAAGAAATGTAGCAGCTATAACATAAGAAGTCTTTCAAAAGGAAGTGAAATATGAGAAATGGTTATGGAATTTGAGATTTAGACATCTCAATTTCGGAGGACTGAATTTGTTGCACAAGAAAAAAATGGTAAGGGGATTACCATTGATAGAAAAACCGGACAACCTTTGTGAAGGTTATATCTTGGGAAAACAACACAGAGAAAAATTTCTATCAGGAAAGAGCATAAGGGCAAAGACACCCTTAGAAATTGTCTATTCAGATTTGTGTGGACCAATGCAAACACCATCAATATTAGGCAGCCATTATATGTTGACCTTAATTGACGATTTCACAAGAAAAAGATGGGTTTATTTCTTGAAATATAAAAGTGAAGTGTTTGATAAATTTTTCCACTTTAAAGCTCTTGTAGAGAAACAAAGTGGGAAGCATATCAAAGTCTTAAGGACTGCTAGAGGAGGTGAGTATATCTCAAAATAATTTCTACATTTTTGCAGAGAAAACGACATACACAAGAAATTTACAACAAGGTACACACCACAGCAAAATGGAGTTACTAAAAGGAAAAATCGAACCATCATGGATATGGTAAGAAGTATGGTAAAGGAAAAACATTTTCCAAATGAATATTGGGCATAAGCTACAAATTGTGCGGAATATATCTTGAATAGATGCCCAACCAAAGCAGTAATGAACAGAGTTCCAGAAGAAGCATGGAGTGGCATAAAATAAGGAGTCACCCACATGAGATTTTTTGGTTGTGTGGCTTATGCACACATTCCAGATCAGCTAAGGAAGAAGTTGGACAGTAAGGGGGAGAAGTGCATATTTCTTGGATACTATGAAGAATCCAAAGGATATAGATTGTATAACCCATCCACCAAGAAGTTTTTTATAATCAAAGATGTGAAATTCATTGAAGAAGAAGCATGGGATGGAAGCATTGAGAAAACAGTCAATGTGAAGAACTATTTGTCTCATGATGATGAGGAGGAAGATGTGGCTGAAAATAACACCTCATTAGCAGCACCACCTCCACCAACACAAGGACAACAAGGGACACCTTAAGAAAGAATGAGAACACCCTTGAGAAGTGGAAGCAGTGCTTCCCCAAGCACACCACAAGGAACCGATTTGAGTGCTTCCTCAAGCACAAGTACACCAAGCGAAAGAGGAACCAGATTCAGAAATTTGAATGAAATCTATGAGCAAGAAGCATCAAATGAAGGTATGAACTCTTTATTTGCATTATATTGTCATTTTGATGATCCTATTCATTTTGAATATTTAGTGAAATATAAAAAATGGATAGAAGCTATGGATGAAGAAATGGATGCCATAGAGAAAAATAAAACATGAGAATTGGTTGATCTCCCAAATGGAAAGGAAGTCATTCGAGTGAAATGTTTCTATAAGACCAAGAGCAATGCTGAAGGTTAGATTGAAAGGAACAAGGCCAGACTTGTTTTCAAAGGGTACAAGCAGCAACATGGAAGAGACTATGAGGAAACCTTTGCACTGGTTGCAAGAATGGAAACTATGAGAGCATTGTTGTCCATAACAACACAAAAAAAGTGGAAGGTTTATCAAATGGATGTGAAATCAACATTCTTGAATGGAGTTTTAATGGAAGAGGTTTATGTTGAACAACATCTCGGCTATGAGGAAGAAGGCCAAGAGCACAAAGTTTGCAAATTGAAGAAATCTCTTTATGGGTTGAAACAAGCACAAAGAGCATGGTACAGTAGGATAGATTCCTATCTACTGGAAATTGGGTTTGAGAAATGTGAAGGAGAACCTACATTATACATCAAGGAGAAAGATGTGTTGTCTTGTATGTTGATGATGTGATTTTTGCAGGTAATGATGCTTACCTCATTGAGAATTTTAAATCAGGGATGAAGGATGAATTTGAGATGACTGATATGGGATTGCTGAAATAATTCTTAGGAATAGAAGTAGATCAAAATAAAAATAATATTTTTATCTCTCAAGCCAAATATGTGAATGAAATTTCAAAGTAATTGCAAAGTAGCAATTACCCCTACAGTGATGTGATTGAAACTCAGCAAGGAGGACAGCAGCAAGGACTTTGATCATAGCTTCTACAAAAGCATACTTGGCAGGCTGATGTATTTGACTGCAACTAGGCTGGATATCATGCATGCCGTAAACTTGATTTCCAGATTTATGGAAAAGACAAAGGAGGCACATTGGCAAGCAACAAAAAAAAAATTGTGGTACGTAAAAGGAACAAAGAGATATGGAATTAATTACACTACTTCAGAAAATTATGAATTTATTGGTTATACTGACAGTGATTTGGCTGGAGGTATAGATGATCGGAAAAGAACATCTGGCTATGTTTTTCACATGGGTTCAGGAGCCATTTCATGGGCTTCCAAGAAATAGCCAATTGTGGCATTGTTTATAGAAGAAGTAGAGTATGTAGCAGCTACAACAGCAGCATGTCAAGTAGTGTAGATGAGAAGAATGTTGAGGATCTTGTGTCATGAAAAAGTAAAGGGAATAATGATTTATTGTGACAATATCTCAGCCATAGTATTGTCAAATAATTCCATGTTTCACAATAGAACGAAACACATAGATGCCAAGTTTCAGTACATAAGGGAGCTAGTGAACAATGGAGAATTTGTTTTGAAACATTGTAGAACAGAGGAGCAGTTTGCCGACATTCTGACAAAACCATTGGGGCAAAAGGAATTTAACCATTTGAGAAAATGCATGGGTATGATAGAAAACCCAGCAGGTGATTTTAAGGGGGAGTTTTGGAAATATTAAATTCCCCTGCTACCCTGTGCAGGAGGAAGAACTGTACAGCAAAGGGGCAGAGGACTTAGCGTGCATGGGACTGTGCATTCAATAATGATATAAATTAAGTAGGGAGGATTTAATTTTTAACAGTCGCAACCATACCTCCGCAGCGCAGCATTGATGTTTATCTGTGGTTTTTTGACCACGAAGCATACAACAGTGAGAACAGTCTTATTTTCCATAAATCCACCATACCGAGTCTTATCGGCGTATTTAAGAGCCACCATACTGTGTCTTCATATTTTCAACCACCGCACCCCTTATCATTCACCAACCACAATGTCTTAATGTTCTGTTTTGAATTGGGTATGAAATGTGTTTAAGTCCCTTCGTCGCATCCCACAGTGTTGTTTAATCCAATCCGCTGTCATTGTTTATTACCGATGCGATGTTCCATTTGCGATGCGACGTATTTGGTTGTGATGCGATGGTGCGATATCGCACATCGCACATCGCAACAACCATATGATAAATTCCCCTTCGAAATGTGTCATCGCTGATGTGTTAGTCGCAATACGATTTGGCATATCGCACATTTTGTGTATTAAAACCCCCTCCCATTTGTGGAATATTGCGGTACACTCATATATATATATATATATATATATATATATATATATATATATATATATATATATATATATATATATATATATATATATATATATATATATTTTTACCGCTCAGTCCGCTTAACCACTAGCGATGCGATGCAGCAACATCGCTCATCGCGCATCACAAAGCGCACAAGTAATACACCACATGAACCATTTGGAAATCTCCGATGCGATCCCCGATGTGGGGTCCACCAATCTACCATTCTCATTCGCACATAAATATTTTTGATTAATGTCTCGTTTGATTGCCACGACCAAAAGTTTTAACTTTGGTTTATGTTTTGTATATGGCAATGTATTTTCATATGTTTTGTTTTATTTAAAAAAAGGGGGGCGACACGCCATATATAATGTGTAAATATGAAAAGGCAGAGTAGTAAAAAAAAGGAACACAGACAGAGAGACAGAGATGGTATTTTTGTAATTTTGTAAATTCCCGCAGGCAAAAAAAAAAATAGAGTGTGACTCTGTGAGAAAGACAGAGTGTTGTAAGCACCTCTGCAAGTGTATTTCTTGTGGAGAGACAAAGAAGTCTGTAGAGTGTTGTGTCTGTAACAGGCTTGCATGTTTCCTTTGTAAATCCATAACTATGTTCTCAGGAAAATCTTCCATTTTGTAATAGTGTTTTTAAATAAATGAAATAGTTCCAGCTTATGTTTATCATCTCTATCCAACAGCAAAGTTTTTTTGTTTTTATAATCTCTGTGTTTCGGTAGAGGATAATTTTGTTCTCCCTGTGTGTTTCTAGAAATATTATAAAATTACAACAAAATCTGACGAAAAACAAACACCTCGAATCAAACATTGCAAATTCATTTTTGAGCAGCGTGAAGTCTGATGCTTTTTATTGAAGGGTAAATTCCGACCAACAAAAAACACTTCATATGATCATAACCAGAAGGTAAAGCCTATGCTTCAACAATCCATTTTATAAGTTTATGGATTTTATCCTTTTTATCTTTTATCAAAAGGTGAAGTCCCATGGAAAAGGAAAAGGGGGTGAAATTTGCATTCTTTACATCAAAATGAAATTAATTAATTAACAACATAAGAACAATCTACC
The DNA here is from genome assembly GCA_034641835.2 of Pinus albicaulis. Lineage (NCBI taxonomy): Eukaryota > Viridiplantae > Streptophyta > Pinopsida > Pinales > Pinaceae > Pinus > Pinus albicaulis. The sequence goes on from CM076580.1 coordinate 1,769,168,356, forward strand.
ATTCAAGTCATTGATGTCGCCGACTATATAGTTAGTGGGATTTGAAGTACTATTAGAGGTAACATCAATTTACAGGTAGTTGATGTGTTATAATTTTTCAATTTAGTGCATCATGTGGTTAGTGAGATTTGAGGCATTAGTGGAGATAACACTAATTGATAGGTAGTTGACGTGTTATAAGTTTTTTATTTATTTTATCATGTGGTTAGTGAGGATTTGAACTATCCTTCTATGTTAACTATGCAAGTATTGGGATCTGGTTCCTGTGGGATTTTACAGGCATTTACATTAAATATGTTACGAGTGTTCATTGCATTTGGTGAAATTTGACGAAAAACAAACACTGCGAATCAAACATTGCGAATTCATTTTTGAGCAGCGTGAAGTCTGATGCTTTTTATTGAAAGGTAAATTCCAACCAACAGCAAACACATCATATGATCATAACCAGAAGGTAAATCCTGTACTTCAACAATCCATTTTATAAGTTTATGGATTTTATCCTTTTTATATTTTATCGAAAAGTGAAGACCCATGGAAAAGGAAAAGGGGGTGAAATTTGCATTCTTTACATCAAAATTAAATTAATTAATTAACAACATAATAGCAATTTACTATTCAAGTCATTGATGTTGCCGACTATATATTTAGTGGAATTTGATGTACTATTAGAGATAACACCAATTTACAGGTAGTTGATGTGTTATAAGTTTTTGATTTAGTGCATCATGTGGTTAGTGAGATCTGAAGCAATAGTGGAGATAACACTAATTGAAAGATAGTTGAGTTACCTGATATGTTATAAGTTTTTTATTTAGTTTATCATGTGGTTAGTGAGGATTTGAATCATTATTTGATATGTTTTAAGTTTTTGATTTATTGTATCATATGATATTTGTGACTTGAATTTGAGTAGAAAATATAATAATCATTTGACTTAACTATTAAATAACACTAATTGACAAGTAATTAATGTGTTATAGATTTAAATAACAATCATTTAACTTAATTATTGAAGGTAACATCAATTGAAAAATAAATAACTTGTTATAAATTTTGATTATGTTTAATATATGTGTGTGTGTGTGTGTGTGTTTTATTATTTGATAATTAAATTTATCATATGAAAAAGTAAATAGATTTCCTTGCATTTTGTAAATTTATAAAATATTTTAGAAATTTTCTTTAAAAAAGGAAAATAAAGAAATAATAACTTTATTTTCAGAGGAGCATATAACAGTTTTAGAAGGTTGAATCCAAGTGGATGTGACAAGATCAATTCTCTACTATTTTCAATTTAGATTTGGAAATATAACTTTCATATTGTTTATGAATTAATATTATTTTATTTAAATTATCTGATGTCATCTACTACCTGTATTTTTTCAAAATCTATCAAATATTTGCTATTGGAACTTGAAAGACCATTTTTGAAGATTAAGAGAAAATTTATGTTGGAAAGGTATAGAATCTATCAATTTGGCATGATGTAATTGATTTCTTATACCTTGAATGGCATTTTGTTTATAAATTTTATCTTCAATGATTTTTTATATGTCAGAATGTTTCTCAGATTCTCAAATTTAAGCCTTACAACGTAAATACTTTTTAAATTATTTTTTATTATTATATCTATATATGAGAGGATTTTAGAATCTATTCATTGAAAAACAGATTTTCAAATTAAATATATATGAGCGAGAATTTTATAATCTATTCATTTAAAAACAAATTCATATGGGAAAATGAAATATAAGTTTATATATTATAAAAGAAAATTTAAATAAAATCTAATAAAAATTATTTTTAAAATAAAATATCAAATAGAATATAAAATATAAAATATAATAAATAAACTATTTTTGATATATTTTAATTATATTATAAACATTTGTTTATTGTAAATATAAAATATTAAAAAATTCTAATAATTTTATATAGTTTTTTTATTAGGAATTGTGTTTCTATGATTCATAGAAATTTATAAAAGTTTTTTTCAGTGATAATTACATCTAATCAAATTTTGTCGACTCCTTTCGAACTAGCCAATCATGACTATAAATGATAATTTTAAATGTTAAATAATTTTATATTATAAAATTAGGTGTATCACTTATACAAAAATGAAAACTAGGCAATATTTTTCAGAAAACAATTAGCCCATCCTATTTGTGAAATTTAGCTCCAAATATTTTTCTTAGTGAAAAGTGTTTATGATCAATTGTAGCCTACATTCCAAAGCATTTGGTTCAGGTTGTAAAAGTATAGCAATAAACAAGCTATTTTTGCATGGTAATTTGTAAGCCTTGTTAAGTCAAACCTGCAAACATTGGTGTGCTAGCACATGTAATCAACATAAAGTAGATGTGGCATCAAGTTGTGTAATTAACAACTAGGTAAATGTGGTAAATGTACTCGTATACTAGCTTGATGTGGAATAAGAGAAGTTTTAGAATATTTGAGTAAGGGGGGAATGTGGTATGGAGTAATATAAAAAATGTGAGAAGGTTGGGAACAAGTTCTCGTTAAGAGAATGTAACATATTGACAAATCATGTAGGTGAAAAGGATTTATAAAGAAATGGAAAATGCAATAGATGAAACCTACATATTTTAGTAGATCAAATTACTTTTATATGGATATCAATGATCAATTTTTTGAAAGAAGAAGGAAAAAAATGATGTAATAATTAGCTTTATGCACGTACTACATATGGAAGTCTTCTAGAAGCAAATGAGAGAAAAGATGATGGTAATCAAAGTTAATTATTTATGAGTATAGTGGAATACACTTGAAACAATATAATAATGTGATTCACAAAAAGTATATTTTGTGATGTTTGGCTTCATTATTGGTCCTAGAGAATCTTTGAGTATGTACATAGTATCTCCATGAGTAACATTTGTAATAAGTATTTAATTCAATTATGATGCATAACCATTAAATTTATTATGTTGAAAAGATCTTGGCACTCTAGAATACACTTGGTAAAGGTAAGATATTGGTTAGGAAGAAGCCACTGATGTAGTGTATGGTCTTGCTTAACCAAAACCACTTCCAACAATGTTTGCAATAGAAAAGAAACCACTATTGATGCAACAATTGAGGTTCATGCATGAAAAGATATTCGTGCTACAAGATTATGGTTACAGGTAAGGAAAGGTAAACTTAGGATAATGATGATGAAAGTGGAATAAAAAGTATGTGTATGAAGAAATGTGATAGAAGAATTGTTGAGTGAATGTTGAACATAAAGAGGATTTGATTATATCAATGGTTGTAGTGCTAGGCAACCCAATAATTCCTATGGAGGATTGTTAAGTTATATGGGTGTAAATTTTTTGGAAATATTTGTATTGTAGAGGTATAATGAAAATTTTAGGTTGGACTAGATAGATTTTGTTGATGATGAATTTCAATTCATAGTAGATGAAATCAATTTGATGTAGACATGGACTAATAGATTATTAAGAAAAGTTAGTTATTATAAAAATACATCCCTCCATTAGGGAGGGATGTCAAAGTTAATTAGAGAAACGTATTATTATAATATATTAATATTATAATTATTTTTTTGTTGTCATGAATGTTCCAATGTATTCTTCTAATGAGTGTTGTTTTTCAATATAAATGTGATATGTAAACCCAAATAAGTGTCTTTCTAACCACCCAGTTTTCACAACTAGTCCGATTAAAATAATATATGTCATTAATATAAATATGAGATTTTATTTTATTTGGCAGAATATAAAATCTAATAAGAATAAGACCTCTCATAACGTTTTTCAAGTTTTTTTATCATTTCTATGATTTTATATTTATTTGTTACTTAAAAATTTAAATAAACTAAATATATATATATATATATATATATATATATATATATATATATATATATATATATATATATATGTATATATATATATATATTTGGTAAATTAGACTAATTCTATTAGAAAAGTGTATGGTACATTTTGGTTACAAACAACAAAGGCTAGAGATCCAGGCAACTGGAAATGATTGAAAAATCAACCTCAGCCCCATGATTAGCCAAGACATAAGAAAAGAGAGCCTAGAAGATGAACTTGGGGGATAAATGACAAAAACAAGAGTCTACCCAAAACGAGTGGAGTCCTCAATATGACGTTTATTTCCCTTCTTTTTTGACGCTCTTACCCAACCATCTTGGGGCTGATGTACTAGAACCACTTGAAGCTTTTTGGTGATTGAAGAAGATGGATCCTTATCTGAGTCCGAGGAGGAGGTTTCATGAGACTGCTTTCAAGCGCTCGTAGGACCGTTGGCCTCACCAGGGTCTGTCGAGGTCATGTTCGTCTCTTGATTTTCCTCTTCCTAATCTGCTTTGATCTCTTCCCCATCTGAGATGAAGGAGTTGATGTCATCCATGGGTGGCGGTACACATGGTTTCTAGGTTTTGGATTTTTATTTCCGGATGCTTTTTTCCTTTTGGGCAAGGAAGGAGGGGCAAGAGTTCTGAAGGTGCCTTGTTTGATGACAATGGCAACATCTGAAAGTAGTGTTCTCATAATCTAGGGTCTGACTCCAATGGAAGTCTCCCACTTTGAGAATGCTTTGATGAGGAAGGCTTTTTTTGATGTCTATCTCAGCACAGATTCTGTCGAAGGTATATATGCCTGCCTCCCCTCTGGAGATGTCCATTTCCAGGAAGCGTTCAAGGGTGTTTCTGATTCCTTGAAAGACTAAGAAGTGTCAAAGATGAGAAGGTAAGTTAGGAAGTCGAACCCAGATAGGGAGCTTGGCGATGATGGCCATGGAGGGATTGAAGTTTGAGAACCATGGTGTGAGGAATAGCCCTGATTTTCACTAAAACCAGGGTCCCTCTGTTAAGAATTTTTGGTAATCCTTGGTGAATGCGAACAAAATTATGAAAAAACACATTGAGCAGAAGAAGACCTTGGTGTTATTGGTCCAAATGGAGTGGATCCATTGATAGAGATATACTGAGCGAGGCCATAATCCATTTATTTAGCATATGATGCCTTTTCTGCCATTAGTTGAGTCTTGTTATCAAGTGATGGGTGGGAGATTTCAATAGTTTGAATGTCATTCATTTTATCCACTAAGAATGGCTTAGGAACCTCAGGGGTCTGGGTGGCTTTCTTTCGGTGCTGAGCATGGACTGCATCCTTGTAAGAGAATTCTTACAAAGAGGATGGCTGCCCAGCAACCCCTCCGTGTAGCCGTAGGATTAAAACTAGAGAAGCATTTTTATCTGTATTGTAAAAAAAGAGAGGAAGAGAGGTTTTAGCTACTTACCCCTATACCTAAATCTTTGTAGGGTAGAGGGGATCCCTTGATTATGTTTGAGGTCCTTTGCAAGGCTCTGCAACATATTTATTGATCAAACCCAACATAGCATGGTTTTAACACAAATTCCCAGCAAATCGCAAGCATAAGCTATGATGACATCCCACCAAAGCCTAAGAACAGTTTTTTCTGATAATTACAAATCGCAAGACTAAGCCTCATGAAAAGAATAAAGAACGACTAGTGGATAGAAACTGTAATTATTAAAAACCACATTTCTTTCACATGTTTATTTGTGTTCTTAGCATCTGCTTCTCATGCACTTCATGGTGACGTGCACAACTACAAGCATGTGAATTAAGAATATCTTTGAATAACTATATAAATGTCGGTGTAGATATAGATTATGATTACAATAGCAATGATGTCTATATAGAACATAGAAGAATGATGTTTGAAATACTCCCAACCATCGCCATAATTAATACTCGTAGCCACACTTATATTGAATTTTTCTTGCAGGAAGGACAAGGCACAAGATCCAAATCTGTAGGGGTTTTCACGTAATGTCAAGAAACAAAGTACCTGAGCCACACTCTACGTTTAATTCCTTAACCGCCGCATTCACTTACCTTTTTGTCGACACATCGCAGCCTGCAAATTTTAAGGTTTACTTCTTAACGCTTAGGCGAAACTTATATTTCCACCGATGTGATTCGGTGGGACCCATTATACCTTGCCGCATTACCAAATCACATGCAAACCTTTGTATTTCATTTTTTCCCTTACATTTTTTCCATTTCGCACTTCGTGTGGTTTACCACATCGCATTTCACACTTCGCATGATTTACCATTTACTGTTTAAGCCCTGCACCAAAACTTGCCATGTTGCGATGCGACATCTTCATCGCACATTGCAAATATTAAATATCGCACTTTGCATGATTTAGATCTTACCTTTTCGGCGCTTGCAATTTGCACTTCGCACTTTTTATGATTTACCTTTTTGCCGTAGGCATTTGGCACTTCACATATTTTATGACTTACCTTTAAGTGTCCGCAAGTTGTTTTGTTTAAGTTGTGATGCAGTTGCAAATCGCACCTCGCAAGCTCATGATTTTAGTGCGTCATGTAGTTCACAACTTATTTAAGTTTTGATGCAATGCGATCTCATATCGCATACCATAAGCTCAAATGGATAATGCCCAATTAAAAGTTAAAACTGTTGAAATGAGATTTGCGATGAGGGCATGGACGCGATGTGCTTTTGAAGCCGAAACCCATAACAGTTCAATTCTGGCTTTTATGTGTTTTGTACATTGTTTCATGTATAAAAAAAAACAAAGCATAATGATGTTTTGGTCATTACCCGTCTATTTCTGCATTGAATTACATTCAAGTTTCAGGCTCCGGCCATTTTGTATTAAAGCAATGTAATTTTCATATGTTTAGTGAGATGAATGAAAAGATTAATTGAGTTCCTCTCCTGTGTGTTCTCGTTCTCTGTTTGTGTGTGTTTTTTATTTTTGCAATATTTCATTCTCTGTGTTGTAAGAGGGAAACACATCCCTTTGCTGTTTATTTCCATTTTCCCGCATGGTATGAAAGCATACTAGAATTTCCAACATGGTATCAGATAAGGTCTAGGCTATCAGTTAAAGATGAAAGTGCAGAAGTGTCCTCAGACACACAACTTTATTGATCAAGAAAAAATATTACATAGCAAATTATAGGAGTTTACACACGTAAACTCACACTCTCGCATTCTCTCATTACACATTACAATGAAAATACGAAAATAACCTATTTATAAGCTCTATGCTCTAACTTAATCTAGTTATGGATCACTTGGAAAATAAACAAGTGTCCATTTACAATAAATGAGATTCTAACCACTCTACTAACTTCACTCCTAACTTAGAGCCTAGGAAATGACTCTTTTCTAGAGTCCTAATTTTTAATAACAAATTTCTAATTCTAAGTATCTCACAAATTTATTAAATATTCTAGAATAATAATTATTAATTTAATATTTTAAATTAATAATTATTTTATTCAAATACTAAAACCTATGATAAATATTATTTTTGGATCATCTAACATTCCCCCCTATGATCCAAAGATACATTACAACAGATACCAAGTTCATCCCTGAACTTAGTAAACTTTATTCTACCAAGAGGTTTTGTGAAAATGTCAGAGGTCTGAACTTTTGAAGGGAAAAAAACTGGCTTGATGACGTCCTTTGCAATGAGAGATCTGATATGATGATACTTGGTGTCCACATGCTTTGTCTTTGAATGAAAAACTGGATTCTTGGCAAGATTTATTGCTGATTGATTGTCGATGAATAATGAAGTAGCTTCTGTTGGAGGAATCCCCAAGTCCTATAAAACTTGACGTAACCAAACAATCTCACATGCTGCTTCCCATGCTGAAATGTACTCTGCTTCTCCTAAAGAAGTGGCCACTGTAGTTTCCTTCTTGAAATTCTAGGAAACTACAGCTGACCCCATGTTCATTAAGTAACCTAAGGTTGATGCGCTATCATCAATACTGCCAGCAAAGTCGGCATCTGAAAATCCACCAAATACAAAACTTTTAGTCTTTTTGTAAAGAATACCAAAATATTTTGTTCCTTGCATATATCGAAGAACTCTTTTGGCTACATTCCAGTGGTTTTCTGATGGTTCCTACATAAAACGTGAAAGAATACTGACTGCATATGATAGATCAGGACGAGTGGTTTTCAAGTAAATTAAGCTGCCAATCAACTGTCTGTAAGTCGTGCTGTCCACTTTCCCCCCCCCCTTCAAATTTTGAAATTTTTAAGTTTTGTTCCATAGGGATAAGGACAGGCTTACAATCTTGCATTCCAAATCGCTGAAGAATTTCTGCTTCATATTTACTCCGGGAAATGAAGCTCTGATGTGGACGTTGGAATACTTCAACTCCAAGATAATAGTGAAGTAGTCCCAAATCTGTCATCTTAAAACCTGCATGTAACTCCTTTTTCACCTGTTCAATGTGATCATCATTGTTGCCTGTAATGATCAAATCATCAACATACATAATGAGAATGACCAGATATTTTCCCTGTTGGTGCACATACAAAGTATCATCAGATTCACTGCGATGAAAACCAACTTTGCGAAGGTATTCACCCATTTTGGCATACCAGGCGCGGGGAGCTTGTTTTAGTCCATATAAAGCCTTGATTAATTTGCAGACTTTATGTTCTTTCCCTTTAAATTCAAACCCTGGTGGTTGTGTCATGTATACATCTTTCTGTAAGTTCCCGTTGAGAAAAGTGCTTTTGACATCCATTTGATGAACTTTCCACCCTTTCTGAGCTGCTAAGGCAAGTGTAAGGCGGATGGTGTTCCATTTGGCTGTGGGAGAAAAGGTCTCCTCATAATCGATCCCTTCCTGCTATGCAAAACCTTTAGCAACAAGGCGTGCTTTATACTTGTCAATATCACCATTTTTCTTGTACTTAATTTGATAAACCCATTTGCACCCAATAGGTTTAACATGCTGAGGACAATCAACAATTTGCCAAGTGTTGTTGTCTTGAACTGCATGGTATTCATCAACCATTTCTTGTTGCCATGCTTTATGTTTTATTGCCTCTTGAAAAGAATAAGGTTCAGTAAAATCATTTTCTATTAAAGCAAAATTGCCTTCATTTCATTTTGATGCCCTTGTTCCTGTTTTTTTTTGTTCATTAGGCCTTACATCTTTCAAGAGTTGAACTACCCATTTTGGAAGTTTTTTCTCACTTGTTTGAGGTTCTGAGAAGTCTCCATCATTGTAGAGGGGATTAATGTAAACTGATGTTCGTCGTTCAGGTGGTGAATCTGGAGAATCACTTTCATAAGAACTACTGTTGTTTGGAGACGCTGATGAACTGCTAGAAGACCCAGATGATTTTGTTGAAGTAGATGGACTGGATGACTCATCTTTAGAGGAAGGAAAATCAAGTTCATACCAATTTGGTGAAGTTGGTTGACTTTGCATATTTCCTTTCCTTTTACTGCCCTTAGTTTCTAACTTGTGAAGAAGACTTTTGATTTCTTCAGCACTCTTACTCTCTGTTTCATCAAAAATGACATCCCTGCTCACAATAAATTTTCCATTGGTCAAAATATGATACCCTTTATTTTCATCTGAATAGCCAATCATGGTGCATTTCAAACTTCTTGAATCAAGCTTAGTTCTCTTTTCTTTGGGAACTAAGGCATAACAGATGGATCCAAAAACTCGAAGATGTTTAACTTTAGGTTTGAAACCAAACCAAGCTTCATAAGGGGTGATTCCTTCTAACGAAGCAGTTGGAGATATGTTTCTTAGATAGACAGCTGTATGGATTTCTTCTGCCCAATATGTTGGACTTAACCCTTTGAAAGTTAACATGGATCTTGCCATGCCTAACAATGTGCGATTCATCCTTTCTACGACTCCATTTTGTTGTGGAGTGTAAACATTTGTAAGATGCCTTCTGATGCCATTTTCACTGCAATAGGTTTTGAATTCATTTGAATTGAATTCTCCCCCATTATCTGTCCTGAGAGTACCTATATTTTCTTTGACCTCATTTTCAACAAGTTGTCGAAAAATTTTAAATTTCTCAAATGCTTCTGACTTGTTTTTCAAGAAGTAAACCCAAGTAATTCTACTGAAGTCATCAATAAATAGCAAGAAATATTTGCAACCACCTAATGAAGTTTGTAGTGGACCACACACATCACTGTGAACTAGTTGCAGCAGCCTGTTTTCATGCCATTTACTTGTTGGAAAACTTTCTCGACTCTATTTTCCATAAATGCAGGCTTCACATTTTGCATTATCCTTATTGAAAGTTGGAAGTCCTTTAACCATCCCTTGTTTCTGCAATTGAGAAATACTATCAAAATTCAAATGTCCATATCTTACATGCCATAATCTTATAGGTGAAATTCCTGTAGTAACTGCCCCTGCAAAATCAGAATGCCTTGGAATAACTGTCCCTTTCATCCTTAACAGTTTTCCGTCTTCATATCCTGTCATCATTGTTTGGAAGTTCTGTTTGACTGAATTAATCTTAACTAAGCCATCTTCCATAATTATTTGATGTCCAGCTTGTCGAATCATGACCAAAGACAACAATTTTTTCTTAAAGGTGGGAACATACCACACATTGGAAATCAATTTTTCTCCAATGTCAGGGAGAAAAACTTTGACTGCACCTTTTCCATAAGGCGTATGTTTTGTATCATCTGCTAGAAAGATGGAATTAAGATGGCACTCTTGAAAATTCCAAAATAAATCTCGTCTACAGGTCATGTGCTGAGTCGCTCCTGAATCCAAAATCCAAGCATCTTCATAATCACTCTTAATATAAGAGGAAGGTTGGATTGTTGGTGAAGAATTGAAGACATATTCTGAGTCATTATCATCTTGATCTTGATCATTTGCAAACTGTGCTGAAGGCTGTTGAAACTTAGAAATTTTATTGATAGATGTGCGACAATTTGAAGCATAGTGACCAACTCTGTTACATCGCCTGCAAACAATTTGACTCAAATCAGTGCCTCTTCCTTGAGACTATCCTCTGCCTTGAGACTGTCCTCGACCTCTTCTTTGTCCTCTATTTTGAGATTGTCCTCTCCCTGGATTCTATCTTGTGCCTCTGTTTTGATTGTTACCTCTGCCTTGAGAATTGTTTCTGCATGAATTGGAGCCTCTGTTGGAGTTGTTTCCTCTATGTTGACTATGAAAACGACCTTGCGCTGCTTTATTTTGATTAAAATTACCTTTGCCTTTGTTTTTGGAATTTTCAGTTGGGGAGTTGCTAGTACTGGCTTCTGTGAGAAAAGCATCTTCACCAACTTTCTTTTTCTTCCCAAAAGTTTTATCATGTTGAGTCAACATTTTGCAGAGCTCATCAAACTTTAGCTTATCTAAATTTCCAGTGAGCTGTAAAGTTTCTAAAAAATGTGTGTAGGAAGAAGGAAGCCCAGCAATTAAAATTGTGACCATAAAACTATCATCAACTGCTTGAAAACCAGCATTAACAATTTCCTGCTTAATATTCTTAAGTATGGAGATGTATTCAAGAATATCTCCTTCTTCAGTCAATTTTTGATGCAACAATTTTAATTGTAGATCAACTTTTTTTGATTGAGGCTGAGTATCAAACAACTCTTAAAAGTTCTCAAAGAAGACCATGCATCTTTAGCATTTTCGATATGGACATACATTTCATCATTGACAGAGGATTTAATGAGAGCTAATTCTTTGGCATTTTTAACTTCCCATTTTGCTAGCGCAACTGCATCTATAGGTTTATTCGGCTTTACATCTCCATCACAAATATCATGCCATAGTTCATTATAAACAAGAGTGCTTTCGATGAGGTGTTGCCATGTTTTGTAAGATTTTGAGCCTTCAAGTTTGTCGGAATCAGAAAAGAAATTAATCAACTTAGACATTGTAGTGTTAAGACTTCACACCACGAATCAAGCTCCAAAAAATCAAGATGCGCAACACAACAGCAACACACGACGCAAAAAACGAACTATCGGGGCTTGGCCTTGACCCTCGAATAGTCGTCGAAACAGGAGAAAATTGACTGAGCTTTGCACTTGGCTCTAGTCAATTTCTCAAATATTTACAAGGCAACTTTCAAAATTTGACTTTTACAATGGTTCTTTTGCACAATCTGGTAAAAAAAAATTACCCCCCCTCAAAGTAAAATTACTTTGAGTCACACTATCACTCAATAAACAAATTACAAAACACAAATCTCCTTATTACTCCATAAAATTACAATACCCTTATTACTCCAATAAAAAATACTATTACAATATTCTTCACAAAAATCTAGTTATTCCTCCAAATACAAAGTTCCACCTTATCGCTCCAATTATGATTACAAATCACAATTAAAAAATAACTCCACTTACAATGTGAACAAATCACTTCAATGAAACATTACATAAACAAAATTCTTGTGGTTAAAAAACTATTGACTGTTTTTGGATCTTTGCCGTAGCTCACCAAGCTTCCGCCAAGTGAATGACAACAGCAAGCTCGGGCATTTGTCTCCTGGATTTTGTAAAAATAGATTTTTCAAAAGCTAAATTTGAAGCAGGGGTTGGCCAATCATCATATAGCAGCGAATGGAACTTTCAAAAGAGTTGCTCTGTACTTTCCACAACACTTCACAGAACAGGTTGCGTTTAATCCTACGTTTGAAATAATTTGGATTGTGTCAAGATTCCCGGACCAATGTTCTTCAAATCACCGTCTATTTAGTTGTTATACTTTTCTCCATGCATAGTCCAATTGATATTGAGAATCAAAATGATTTTATTAAGCACTGAATCTGGAGAATTTTGTGCACTTACCAAGATCTTCACCTCTGTGGTCGAAAATCTCATCATTTCCGGGCCATGATTTCTACGTGCACATATTCGATGGAATCATCTCTTGACAGATCAAAATTGATCTGGAACCATTCAAGAACGAATTTCTCCATTCAGGTGCAAAGTTTTGAGGTGAATTCAGATGAGGAATTTCTATTGACGCTCGTTGTCATGCATTGTCTTTCCAGAATTCGTGCCAGCGCTCAATAGTCTAGCAATAGACAAGGATTCTCCCCTGGCATCAGTGTTCTTCAGATTGTGCATTGGCCATAATTATACAGCGCGATATCAACAGGACGTGGGCAGAGCACACAAAAATAGATTTATATGTAATGTAAACGCTTTTACAATGTAAAAGCTGTTTCAACTATTTTAAAACTCTGTTTTCAAAAACGTTGGTTCAAAGGCAGCTTGCAACTGAACGCTGGTTTTTATGCAAGAATGCAGAATCCACTTCAGAAAATGCTGGTTCTAATATTTTAAAACACTGTTTGAATGTAAAATCGATTTGCAGAGTCGATGTTTACATGAAATGACTTTAAAAAATTAAAATATACAGCGCTTTCCTCTAAATTATATAGTGCTTTCCTCTAAATTATACAGTGTTGTATACAAACTTCTTATAAACTAATTCAATCCAAAAAAAAAAAAAAACCCTGTGAGGAAATGGCAAGAGCACTCTCCTTTTTTGTTCACTCAAACAATAAAAAAAATTCACACAGATTTTGCAGTGGCTCCTTTAAAAAATGATTTTAGAATTTGCAGATCTAAAATCAATAAAAAAAATTTGCAAATTTCATACCAATATTTTGTTGATCACTTCAACGGAGTTGATTTTTCCATGACCTGGTAGAGCTGGAATCTCCTCCTCATAGCATTACCATGGCTCTGATACCACATGAAAGTGCAGAAGTGTCCTCAGACACACAACTTTATTGATCAAGCAAAAAGATTACATAGCAAATTACAGGAGTTTACACACGTAAACTCACACTCTCACATTCTCTCATTACACATTACAATGAAAATAGGAAACTAACCTATTTATAAGCTCTATGCTCTAACTTAATCTAGTTATGGATCACTTGGAAAATAAACAAGTGTCCATTTACAATAAATGAGATTCTAACCACTCTACTAACTTCACTCCTAACTTAGAGCCTAGGAAACGACTCTTTTCTAGAGTCCTAATTTTTAATAACAAATTTCTAATTCAAAGTATCTCACAAATTTATTAAATATTCTAGAATAATAATTATTTATTTAATATTTTAAATTAATAATTATTTTATTCAAATACTAAAACCTATGATAAAAATTATTTTTGGATCATCTAACAAAAGAATGATCTCTTTACTGAAGAAGACGAAAGGTTATTTTGAGAATCGAATTCTCTAGAAGTGAGAAAGTTTTTTTTACATAGTCAATATGGTAGCATCAGGCACAAGCCTGACTAATCATCAAATACCACCTTTTAATGGGAATAATTATGATTGTTGGGCCATTACAATGAAGGCCCTATTTGCTTCACAAGATATTTTGGAGCTGGTGGATAATGGTTTCCAAGGACTAGCAGATGTAGTAGCATATAATGCTTTGAAACACGTAGAAAGAGACTTTTGAGGGACAATAAGAAGAAGGACTCCAAAGGCCTCTTCTATATTTTCCAAGCAGTAGATGAGAGTATTTTCCCAAGGGTTGCAGTAGCAACGAAGTCCAAGGAGGCATGGGATACCCTCCAAATAGCCTACAAGGGCATGGAAAATGTGAAGACAACAAAACTTCAAATGCTGAGAAGAGATTTTGAAACTCTTTTTATGAAAGAGTCTGATAATATAAACTCATTATTTACACATGTGATTGGGTTGGTTACCCAAATTAGGTATCATGGTGAGACACTTGAAGAAAGAAGAATAGTTGAGAAAGTCTTAAGAAGTCCACCATCAAGGTTTGATGCCATACTTGTGGCCATAGAAGAGACAAATGATCTCTCAGTTTTCAGTGCATGAGCTTCATGCATCACTGATGTATCATGAGAACATACTGAACAGAGAAACAAACTCCTCATTGCAGCATGCATTAAGACACAAATGTATTTTGGTCAAGGTGGAGGTTGAGGAAGATTAAACTACCGAGGAAGAGAGGAAGCCCGCACATAGGTGGAAGAAGTAGCCTTGTAAGCACAAGTGGAAGGGGCAGCAATCAGAATCCAAGCCAACGCTCAAGCTGGAATCAAGCACAAGGACAGAGGTATAATAAATCTCATGTCCAATTTCATTATTGCAAAAAGGATGGTCATTATGAAAATGAATGTAGAAAGAAGAAAAATGACATTGGTTGTAAACCAAGTGTAAATTTTACAAAATAAAATCAGAACCATCAATATTTGTTTTTATCTTGTAGTGTAACACAGGAAAAAGAAGAAGATATATGGTTCTTAGATTTAGGGTGTAGTAACCATATGATTAGAAACATAGCAATGTTTTCCAATCTAGATGAAAGTGTAAAATATGAACTGACATTGGGGACTGATAGAAAAGTCTATGTCATGGGAAAAGGGAGAGTAAATGTTCTGACAAAGAAGGGAGAGAAGAAGTTCATGCCAGATGTCTATTATGTCACTGGTTTAAAATGTAGCCTTATAAGCATTTTAGAGCTTGTGGAAAAGGGCTATAATGTGTTTTTTAAATATGATGTGTGCACAATCATGGATAAAACTCCAAGTATACAACTCATTGCAAAATTTCATATGACAAGAAATAGAATGTTTCCTCTCAAGATGAGATCAGACTTGAAGTAATGAGGTGTTGTAGCAGCCATCACAAAACAAATATTTCAAGAAGAAGTGAAATATGAGAACTGGTTATGGAATTTGAGATTTGGTCATCTAAATTTCGGAGGTTTGAATTTGTTGCATAGAAAAGGCATGGTAAAGGGATTACCACTCATAGAGAAACTAGACAGCCTATGTGAAAGCTACATCTTGGGCAAAAAACACAGAGAATCATTTCCAGTGGGAAAGAGTATAAGGGAAAAAGCACCTTTGGAGATTTTCCACTCAAATTTATGTGGACCAATGCAAACACCATCATTAGGTGGCAGTAATTATATTTTGACATTCATAGATGATTACACAAGGAAGACATGGGTTTATTTTCTAAAATAGAAAAGTGAAGTGTTTGAACAGTTATACCAATACAAAGCTCTTGTTGAGAAGAAAAGTGGACACTACATGAAAGTGTTGAGAATTGATAGAGGTGGAGAATATATCTCCGAAGACTTCCTATGTTTCTTCAGGGAGCATAGAATTCACAAGAAGTTTACCACAAGGTATACACCTCATCAAAATGGTGTAGCAGAAAGAAAGAATAGGACCATTATGGAAATGGAAAGGAGCATGTTGAAGGCAAAGCATTTTCCAAATGATTATTTGGCAGAAGCTGTCTCTTATGAAACATATATCATAAATATATTTCCAAAAACGTGTTATGAACAAAGTTCCAAAAGAAGCATGTAGTGGAACAAAGCAGTTTATCACTCACATGAGAGTGTTTGGATGTGTGGCATATCCACATGTCCTAGATTAATTAAGGAATAAGTTGGACAAAAAGGGGGAGAAATGTATATTTCTTGGATACAATGATGAATCAAAGGCTTACAAGCTCTATAATTCATCAACCAAGAAAGTAATAATCAACAAAGATGTCCAGTTCATAGAAGAAGAAGCATGGGATGGAAGTTTAGAGAAGACAATAAATGTGAAGACATGTATGTCTCATGAAGAGAAAGAGGAATGGAGTGCAACAAGTAATTCCTTAATGGTGGCTCCTCCTCCACCTACACAAGCTCAATAGAGCACACCACAAGCAAGCAATAGAAAAACATTGAGAAACCAAAGAAGTGATTCTCCAAGCACACCGCAGGGATCAGCAACTCCCTTGATTTCAAGTGAAACTCCAAGGAC
This sequence comes from Pinus albicaulis, assembly GCA_034641835.2. Taxonomy (NCBI): domain Eukaryota; kingdom Viridiplantae; phylum Streptophyta; class Pinopsida; order Pinales; family Pinaceae; genus Pinus; species Pinus albicaulis. The sequence continues at coordinate 1,769,185,019 of CM076580.1, forward strand.
ATCTTCAAAAAATATAAGAAGACAAAAATTCAGAAATTTAAGTGAAATTTATAAGCAAGAATAAGTTGACAATAGTGTTGGTATGAATTTTTTATTTGCATTATTTTGTCATGTTCATGACGCAATCCATCTTGAAGATGTAGTCAAAGAAGAGAAATGGTTTGAAGCAATTAATGAAGAAATAGGGGAAATAGAAAGGAATGACACATGGGATTTAGTAGACCTCCCACAAGGAAAATAAGTTATTGTAGTGAAATGTGTCTATAAGACTAAAAGAAACATTGGAGGCAAGATAGAAAGGCACAAAGAAAGGCAAGTTGTCAATGGTTACAAGCAGTAGCAAGGAAGAGACTATGAGGAAACCTTTGCACCAATTGCAAGGATGGAGACAGTGTAGGAAATATTGTCAATAGAAGCACAAAAAAAATGGAAAGTTTATGAAATGCATGTGAAGTCAACATTATTGAATAGAGTGCTGAAAGAAGAGGTGTATGTTGAACAACTTCCTGGATATGAAATAGAAGGCCAAAAGCACAAGGTGTGTAAGCTACGGAAATCTCTTTATGGGCTGAAGCAAGCACCACGAGCATGGTACAACAAGGTTGATGCTTACCTAATGTACAATGGTTTTGACAAGTGTGATGGTGAACCCACACTCTACATCAAAGAAAATGACTGTAAAATTATTATTGTTTTTTTGTATGTAGATGATTTGATTTGTATAGGCAGTGATATTTTTCTTATTTTTGATTTCAAATCAGTCATGAAAGTGAGTTTGAATTGACTGACTTGGGGTTGTAAAGATAGTTTTTGGGCATAGAAGTAAAGCAAACATAAAATGAAATTTTTATCTCCCAAGCAAAGTATGTTGCACAGATTTTAAAAAGGTTCAATATGCATAACAACAAACCATCATCAAATCCAACTGTCATGGGGTTGAAATTGAGCAAGGAATATTGTGGCAAGAATGTCAATCCAAAATTTTACAAAAGAATAGTTGGCAGTCTAATGTATTTGACAGCAACTAGGCTTGATGCAATGTATGTAGTAAGTTTGATTTCGAAATTCATGGAGACACCCAAGGAGATAGATTGGAAAGAAGCCAAGAGAATATTGAGGTATGTAAATGGATCAAAGGGGTATGGTGTTCTACACTCTAAAACTGATGATTTTAGGCTAATTGGTTATACTAACAGTGATTGGGCTGGAAGTGTTGACGACATAAAGAGAACATCAGGTTATGTTTTTCATTTGAGATTGAGAGCCATTTCATGGGCTTCCAAGAAGCATCCAATAGTTTTATTATCAACAACAGAAGATGAATATGTAGTAGCAACATGTCAAGCAGTTTAGATGAGAAGGATGCTGAGGGATTTATGTCATGAACAAGAAAAAGGAACCAGAATTTTCTATGATAACAGTTCAACAATTAAATTGTCAAAGAATTCTATTTTCTGCAAGAGAAAAATCATATTGATTCCAAATACCATTTCATAAGGGAATTAGTTACCAATGGTGAAATTTTGTTGCAGCATTGTAGGCAAAGGAACAGTTTGCAGATATCCTCACAAAGACATTGGGACAACAAAGTTTTGTTTATCTCAGAAAGTGTCCAGGAATGATTAATGGCAGCAGTTTTGATTAAGGGGGAGTGTTGGAAATACTCCCAACCACCACCATGAATAAGACTGGCAGCAGCCACACTTATATTGAATTTTTGTTGCAGGAAGGACAAGTCACAAGATCAAAATCCGCAGGCGTTTTCAAGAAATGTAAAGAAATAGAGTACCCAAGCCACACTCTACATTTAATTCCTTACTTGCCACATTCACTTACCTTTTTTCCCACATATCACAGCCCAAAATTTTTAAGGTTTACCTCTTAATGCTTAGCCGAAACTTATATTTTCATTGATGCAATTCGGTGGGACCCATCATACCTTGTTGCATTACCAAATCACGTGAAAACCTTTTTATCTTTCCCTTACCTTTTCACCATTTTGCACTTCCCACGGTTTACCACATTGCATTTCGCACTTCTCATGATTTAACATTTAATGTTTAAGCCCCACACCAAAACTTGTGATGTTGTGATACGACATCGTTATCGCACATCACAAATCTTAAATATTGCACTTCACATGATTTACCTTTTACCTTTTTGGCGCCCGCAGTTCGCACTTCACAATTTTTATGATTTACCTTTTTGTCACCCGCATTTCGCACTTCGAATATTTTATGAATTACCTTTAAGCACCGACAAGTTGTTTTTTAAAGTTACGATGCGATCACAAATCGCACATCGCAAGTTCAGGAGTTTAGCAGACCAAGTACTTTGCAACTTATTTAAGTTGCGATGCGATGTGATCACATATCGCATACTGAAAGCTCAAATGGATAACACCCAGTTAAATTTTAGAATCACCGTATGTGATTTGCGATGAGGGCATGGACGTGATGTGGTTTCGAAGCCGAAACCCAGAACATTTCAAGTCCAGATTTATGTGTTTTGTACATTGTTTCATGTATAAACAACATAACAGAGCAGAAGGATGTTTTGGTTGTTACCGGTCTGTTTCTACATTGAATTGCATTCAAGTTTCAGGCTTCGATCATTTTTTATTAAAGGAAGGTACATATGTTTAGTGAGATGAATGAAAAGAAGAATTCAGTTCCTCTCTTGTGTGTTCTCGCTTCTGTCCGTGTGTGAATTTATTTTTGCAATATTTCATTCTCTGTGTTGTAAGGGGGAAACACATCCCTCTGGTTTTTCTTTTCCATTTTCCAACATGGTATGAGAGCATACCATAATTTCCAACAAATTATTCCTTTAAAAAAGTCAAACAATCAAATTGAGATTTTTCTTTTTCGTATTGTTCATTTGCTCGACGGCCCAATGCAATTGAATTTTCTTCCCCACATCGATGCTACATACGATTTAATGAGAAAGGAAAGTGCCATACTTTCTAATTATGAAAATTAATTAAGTCAAAGGTGTTTTCTTTGCTAGCTTGGGTGGGAAAACACTTTTCATCCCCTAGCTAATGAGAGAGCTTGAATTTCACCCTTCTAGCCAATTAAATTTTGACATATGTTTGTCCTTCCGAAGAATGAAAATTTGCGAAATGTTTTTTTTTAATTAATTATTTATTTTATACTAGTGATATTTTATCTTTAATACCATACCTAAAAATCATTGAAATTTTATTTTCATAAATGTGATATTTTATCTTTAATTTCATTCTTGGATTTTTAAGGCTATTAAGAGACACAACAATAGATTATGTTTAATACCTTGCTTAAAAATTGTTGGTAGTTTAAGACTTGATATTTGATCTTTAATTCCATGTTTGTCATTGAAATTTTAAGGTTTTCAGACTCATGATATTTTATCTTTAATATCATTATTAAAAAATTGTTGACAATTTACCCCGAAAAGAAAAAGACGTTATTCCAACATTAACACTTTTCGTTTTCAAGGTGTTTTTGCACACAAAAAATTGACGATGTTATTCCAACATTAACACTTTTCATTTTCATGTTGTTTTTTGCACACAGAAAATAGATGATGTTATTCCACCATCAAACCTTTTAGTTTCAAGGGTGTTTTTTCAATCCTTTTTTCAAGAAAAAAAAATATTTTTAGCATAATTTAAAAAAATGTTGAAATTTGACCCTAAAAAAAGTGCATTCTCTAAGAAAAAAATTTCGTTTTTGGGTTGTTTTTCATGTTTCTTGAGTTTTTTTTTTGCTAGAGTTATCGTTTTGAGGTAATAGTTCCCATTTGATAGGTAAACATGTTTTATAAGTTGTATTTTATTCTATTACCCAAAGTGTCATCAAAATCACTTACATTCACCTTCGAATGGTCCTGTAGGTGTAATTATATCTTGTAGGTGTCAGCAAAGAACACTTAAATTCTGTAGTGTCATGAGAGAGATATGATATTTCTTGGTGTTCTTTTGATATCATAATTCCAGCATATGTCTTGTAGGTGTCCTTTTTTATCCTTATGCTTCTTATATATTGACAAATGGAATTGTCAATAAATAGCAAAATTTTTCATACCTAATATATACGTTATTGCTCAAACTCTTTGTACCTTAGAATGAGTGCCCTATACCTTAGAAATAATTTCTCATTTTGCTGCATATTTTAACATTCTTCAAAGGAGATTTTAGTGTTAAAAACTGACAATCTATTAACTAAATGACTCTCCAGGTGAGATACCTAGACAGTGCAGAAGCACTCCACACAACAAACTGACTATTCAATTAGAATACCGTCATACATATAGGCTTTCACACTAATTAGGTGGTTCCAACCGCTCCCTAGATAGGAGGATCTGAGACCTAATATTAGAGTCTCAATCCTATCCAAACAACTAAGTCTCCATTAATTCTAACACTCCCCCTTAATGGAGAAAGGGTACTGAAATAATAACATATGCTTGTTGGTCTCAGTCTAAGCTAGGCTTACTGATCTAGATTTATGCAAGAACACAACAGAATACACATATAACCATAAATACAAAGATGCAGCAGAAATATCACTTCATTTCTTTAATATCGAAGAACTAAAATTTCCTTACAGACATAATGGAAATAAACTAGCTAGGGAGTTGATAGCTTATCTTTGAGAAGAGATGTGGTGGCTGCATGCCTCTCGACTATGTTACAATTAAGTTTGAGGACCTATTTATTATTTAAAAACAATGGAAAACCCTAACCATAGGAGATGAAGTGCCAAAACTATGGGCCCCGTTTGGGTAAATTGGTGTTTCAACTTCCCGGGGACATAACTTTGGCATATGATCTTTGTTTTATGTGCACCATACCTTGTTAGAAACATATATTGGAGGAATATAAATTTTTATGTGATAAAAATCAATCCATGGACCCATGTTTCTCCTGTTTTTCCCATCAAACGTCGTTTAGGGCCTCAAAATGGCTCTGGAAGTTCATGACTCGAAAAACTGCTAAAAATAGTAAAGTTGTGCCGAAACTGAAAAAATTAAAGAGACAATGGTGGGGCCCCAAGTAGAAGAGGTGGGTGGCCACTAATATCTACCTAGATCATTCCTCCCCCAATAGGAAGCAATGTTCCCCATTGCGTTGAGTTCCTCCATGAGATGAGGAAACTTCTGCTGAACTTGGTCCCTGGTGAACCACTTGCCTTGGTGCAAGAGTTGGCCAGCTTTGAAAACTCGATACAGTTAGATATTCTATTGGCGAGTTTTCTTGATTTGCATGTCGATAATACAATCTGTGGTGGCTTGTTCCATGCAGTCTATGTTTAACACTCTTGGTGTGACTTGTTCTGCAATGTTAGAGGTGTTTAGTAGAGGTGGGAAGTAGGGACAAAGGTGGTCCACATTGAATAATGGGTGCAGACCAAGGAATGGTGGAATACTGAGATCGAATTCGTTGTTCCCTACAACCTTGGTGATGGTGTACGACCCATATTGGAGCGGGTGAAGCTTGCGGTGGGGTCCACTGAGGCGCTCCTTCTGCAAATGTAGCCACACTTTCTCGCCCACCTGGAAGTTGTGTGGCACTCGATTTTTATCATGTCGTTGCTTGTACTTAGCATTCACTCTATCAAATATTTCATGAACCTTTTGGCGGATGTGTTGAATGCTCACAATGAATTTGTTCACTTTGTCAGCTTCAAACTGGACATGATCTGAATCAGCCTTAGTAGCCCCAAATGTCATGGCTATGACAACGGGACATAGTGGCTGGAATCCCAAGCCCACCTGAAAGGGTTTGTGGTTGGTATTTTCTCAACCCCAAAATTCCCAACGACATGACTGTAGCATGTTTCCCATATCATCTTGGCAGGCTCGCTTGAAGGAACACAAAGGTGTCCTAGATGACATAATAGTGCATCTTGGAGGTGAAAATTTGGAACTTGCGTACCACCCAAGAGTGTCATGTATGTGTGGCCAAATTCTGGATCATTATTATAGAGAAGCGACCAATCAGTAGTCTCGTGCCCACAAGAGTTGAGAACGGTGGTTACTGCCACGATCGGTGGTCCGCTGAGGAAGTCTGCAACATTATAGGTGCTACCCTTCTTATGCTTGATGTTTAAATGAAATTGTTGCAGAGATGTGTACCACTTCTGATGGCGATAATTTTGCAACTTCCCTTGTGTCTGTATAAAATTTAGGGGTCTATGGTCTATGTGGATGGATGTTTCCTTCCCCAAAATGTAATGCTTTCATTGTCGACAAGCCTACATAATGGAATAAATTTTTTGGTCATAAGTCGGATACTTGCAGACTATGTCGAACAGTGTTTCACTGTGATATGCCATTGGATGCCCCTGTTCCGTAAGAAATGCCCCAAAAGCATAGTTAGAGGCATTGGTATGGATCTCAAATGGCTGTTGCAAGTCTGGTAATGTGAGAAGTGGGGAAGAGGCGATGTTTTAATTCTACAAATGCCTTTTGTTGATATTCCTACCAAAAGAATTTTTCTTTCACTCCTCCCTTGGTGAGTTGACTCAAGGGCCAAGTGATATGAGAGAATCCCAACACGAACCTATGGTAGAAATTATCAAGACCCAGAAAGCTATGAAGCTCTATTAGAGTGTTTGGGACTGGCCAATGCTGAATGACTTGGATCTTGGTTGGATCCACATAAACCCCCCTTTCATCAATAGCGTATCCTAGATATTGAACCTGGGTCATGCCAAAAGTGCACTTCTCGAAATTGGCACACAAATTTTGCTGCCACAGTGTTTGGAGGACTTGTCGAATGTGGTGGAGGTGCTCTTCCCTAAGTATGGCTAAATATCATAATGTCGTCCAAGTACACCACTACAAATTAGTTGGTGAATGGCCGCAAGATGTCGTCCATCAACCTCATGAAGGTTGCGGGAGCATTCATCAACCCGAAAGGCATGACCAGCCATTCGAAAAGGCCCTCCTTGGCTTTGAAGGAAGTCTTCCACACATTAGAGTGTTCGATTAGTAGTTGATGATAGCCACACTTTAAGTCGAACTTGCTGAAATATTTCATCCCTTTGAGTTGGTCCAGAATGTCATCAATCTGTGGGATCGGGTACATATTCTAGACAGTGATCTTGTTCGACTCCCGATAGTCAATACAGAGTCTCCAAGTCACATCCTTCTTCTGTACCAACATGATCGGGCTCCCACAAGGCAATGAACTCAGTGGGATATGACCTTTCTGCAGCAGCTCCTGAATCTACCTCTTGATCTCATCATTCTCTAGAACATAGAGCTGATAGATTGGTCCACTGGGTAGCAATGCACCTAGGGTCAGATCAATGGGGTGATTGACTTGACAGTGCAGAGGCGACCCTGTGGTTGAGGTGAAGATGTCCCTGTACTCCACCACAACCTTGTAAATTTGTTGTTGTCGTGCATAGGAGCCTTGTCTGGAGATCGTTGGCATAGCCTTCTTCTTTTCCTTGGGACGGATCATGAGGAAAAAAAAATTCCTTTTTTTCGAAATGAGCTTACTGCATTTTTTTTTAGTAACCAAAGAGATAGTAGCAGGCGGTGGTACCTATGGTATCCTGTACAACTTATTTCCAAAAGTAACAATAATAGTGGGAGGCTGAGACTCATAAAAATCATGTTTCTTACACAAGTATGGTTGGCCTAATAACACATCACAAACATCAAGAGGAGCAATGTCACATAATAGCTAATTTGTGAAGGGCTTGATGTTCTAGGGAAGGTGACACAGTTGGCTGACGCAGAGATGCTGTCCTTAGTGAAGCCACTGGATGGTGTATGGCTGTGGGCATGCTGTGGTCGACAAGCCCATCCGCATCATGGCTTATATTGAAATGAGGTCCTTTTGGATCCCGTTGTCGAAAGTGAACTGTAACGGGGAACCCTTTACCCACATATGGGAGTGGAAGAGACGCTCGTCCTCCTCTAGATCTTTTGGTTCCTCCTTCTAGATCTTCGTATTGGAAACAGTGGCGTCGGGATCCACATCAATAATCTGTTTCCCTTTCTCATTCCCCTTGTCAGGTTCTGATTCAGAGTTGGAGCATGCATCTCATTCATAAGCCCTCATCTCAGCCACCAACAATTTCTTGGCCCGAACAGGGGCTTGACTCAATGAACCTCTAACATTTCACGTGCGATCATAGCATATTAAAAGATACCCTTAATTTGAGTACATATTGGAAAATGCCTTTACAAATCACATTATTTAACCCCCTACCAATATAAACCCAATACACCTTCCCAATTTAAAAGGTCCCTACTTTCACTATATATTGTACGTATTCATTTTTCATTAACATTTTTATACCCCTTTATATTTTTTAATTAACTATGAGCTCCATTTTTTATATCAGTCAATATAAAAACCCTTTACCCCCTATATATCCCCCAATATATTATGTCCTTTTTTCCTCATTATATATCCCCCAATATGAACCCACATGCTATATTATTTCTCCTATAGTGAAGCCCATGTGCACTCACTTGTGTTGTGAGTGGAGCTCTTATGGAACTCACACCATTTTCACATCTCCTTCTTTGGCTTCGCGGTGTTGTTCTTTTCTTGCAGCTTTGGAAGGTTTTCTTGGGTCGCCATGCCTTTGCTTTGTCCTTTGTTCTATGGTTTGGGGGCACTTTGCCCTTGATTTTGATTCACAGATCCAAAGTCTCGCTTCTTCTATTTGAATTTCTACTCAATATTGGTAGCATACTGGTATGTCGTACCAAGCGAGGAGATATCGAGGAACTCCATTTCCTCCTAACTGTATTTCATGGACAACTACGATACTTTAGCACCAATTTTTTCTTTGAATCTTTGATACCCAACATTGTGCGCAGGGTATGGTACAGATTTGTCAGCTCATGCACATCTTGATCCCTTTGTTTACACAGCGTGGTCCATTGTATGTACTTGTCGTCATAGCTCCACACAGGATAGCATTGTTCCTTGATGTAATCTAGGAAATAATTCCAAGTGGGTATGGCTGAGAACAGAGAGGGTTATGTCTCGTCCTTTTTATTACAATGGGTTTCCCACCTGTCCCGACATGGGGGGTAGCTTTGAGAAGTGCAAAAATAATCTTCTCTCGGTCAGAAAATTCACTGAGAAATATTCTTCTAATAGATTCAACCATCTATCTATGGAATATGCATCTATTTCAGCCTCGGATATGGTAATTTCAAATATCACTTTTACCTTAAAGGGACTCGCACCTCCAGAGTGGCTGCTCGATGCAGATGCACTAGCGATGGGTAGTCATTGAAGGATCTCGGAAAAGTTATACATTATCACATTCCTTTTTTTTTCAAGGTCCTCATCGAGCAATATTTTGATAGGATCTTCTGCTCCCTCATCTTTCTTTTCTTCCCCCATGGCTATTCATCGAGGTTTGAGAGGCTGGTCTTGCAAAGGTTCAACCAGATCGAGCCCTAACTACTTATACCCCGACCTCATTGGGGATATGCAAAGAAGGATCAAGAAAAAGCAGTCCTCTTTGATACCATTGATCCATATTTATGCAGGAACACAAAATAATATACATAGAACCATAAATACCAAGATGCAACAGAAGTAACACTTCATTTCATTAATATCAAAGAACTAAAATTTGCTTACAGGCAGAATGGAAATAAACTTGCTAGGGCGCTAGTAGCTTATATGTGAGAAGAGATGTGAAGGCTACATGCCTCAAAATTGTGTTACAATGAGGATTGAGGGCATATTTATTATTTCTAAACAATGGAAAACTCTAAACGTATAAAACCCTAACCTTAGGAGATGAAGCACCAAAACTATGGGCCTCATTTGGGTAAATTAGTGTTTCAACTTCCCGATGACATAACTTTGGCATACGATCTCTATTTGATGCGAACCATACCTCGTTAGAAATATCTATTCGAGGACTAAAAATTTTTATGTGAGAAACATCGGACCATGGACCCATGTTTCTCCCATGTTTCCAAAAAAACATCGTTTAGGGCCTCAAAACGGCTGTGGAAGTTCAGGACCTGAAAAATGCTAAAAATAGTAAGTTGTGCTGAAACTGAAAAAATGAAAGATACAATGGTGGGGCCCCAAGTGGAATAGGTGGGTGGCCACCAAAATCCACTTGGATCACTTACATAAAAACATAAATCTTGGTAACAGAGGTTTTCATTTTGGTATTCTTGCTTGTGAGTCCATGCTTGTTCATTCCTAGGTGAGGATTCATTTTCTTTTCTTGCCATGAGCTAGTGATATATCTTCACCTCCTTTCTTCCCCAATGAAAAAATGCTTGAACTCCTATCCTCACCCCTCTCAAAATTATGACAAGCTTGATAGGAGAATTTTTCCTCTCTATATTTCCAGTGTCAAACATATGAATGTCAGCGATGTTGTCTTCAACATTCATTGATGCAACTTTTGTGTTGACTTCATAAAGACATTATGTTTCAAGCCATGCTTTAAGAAACTTATTTTCCTCTTCAAACTTTGTTTCTTCTTCCTTGTTGTTGTTGCTAAAATCTGCACACACAGAAATATTCATGAGATAGTCATAATTTGAATTCTCTCCAGCTTTGTCTTCTTCTGCCAATTCTCTGAAATTAGTTTCATGTGGCTCATCCATTTGATCTTCAAAAATACACTCCTCTTTACATCCTTCCTGAAAAAAAAACTCGTGATTCTTCAATCTAAGGATCTTGCAGGGAAGATTATGCCTCTTTATTCTTGTGGTCATCAATAAAACCACATTGCTTTTCATAAATTTCTTCTGATAAGAAAATACTACCCATGTTTATAATTCCTTCAAATGACCAATGAAAAAAATATCATCACCATAATCAAATATGTTTAAAAATATAGACATATTGGTAAAGTCTAGCTCATCTCGCTTTACCTTTCTTGCAGATTTCTTTCTGACTCCACTCAGTCCTCTAACGAACTCCAACGACCCTGTTACCACGTAGGCGGGAAACTTCTCCCTTTGGAAACTCTTCAACTATAGAACCATGTACTTTGTGTCTTCTCTGCCAGACACGTAAATCTGACACAAAAAAACACCAATGTAACCTGAACTTGACTATTTGTAGCTGATTATTTTTTTATCTGCCACTCCAAAATCCAGAAACTATCGCCTCCAGAATCTGTTAGCTCCACATTACAAAATCGCAGCAGATCGACGATCATCCCCACACACTCGGCAGGTAACATTCCTTAAGTCTATTGGTCAACTTCAAAACACAGATTCAATATGCCGTCAGAAAACTCCATGACAGTCACCAATTCTCGGATCTCATCCCACTCTGTTGGTTGATCTGGCTCTGACGCTTCAACCAACAGGGATCAAAAGGATCTTCCTCTGTCATATCAAAGAAGGGAATCATAACAAGCTTCGCATCTTTCAAAAAATAATTCGTCAAAATTTCTTATGTTTAATTCATCTCCGAAATAAGAAAAAAATGGACACAAGAGAAAGAACTTCTTATGACGAATTTGAAAAAAAATAATAAAAAAGAATAAAAAATAAAAATCACCAAGAAACTTGCTGGTTCGAGTCCCAAAACCTTTCAATTGAATTTTACTCCTCACCCAGGAAGCTAATTCAAGGCAACACACATCTTCTCCTTTGAATGTAGCAACAGAGCCAAATCAAGCATGATGAAAATTATTTGAAAACTTGGCATCCTCTCCCATGATGCAGATGGTAGTGGATCCCTGATATGGTAACAAATCTCTATGCCTCACTCATCGCAATAATAACCACACACACGTCGGTAAGGGTTGTCCACCCTCAACTAGACTCTCTGCCATGCATAAGATGTAACACACTCATATTTGTTACCTCACATCACTAAGATCCTTACACAAAGCACACGCTCATGCCTCTATGTATCTCTAATCGTTGTAGATTAATGGGCCTCCCTCGACAGTGGTAAGGCAGTCGTTGTCACCACTCTGGAACCGTTGGGATGTGTGATGAAACTAACAACAACATATCTACTAGTCGCTCCCTTCTTCCATCTGCTGGAAAAATTATCAAGCTTCAACCTCATTCTCTGATACCATGTTAAAAAATAACAATCTATTAACTAAATGGCTCTCCAGGTGAGATACCTAGAGAGTGCACAAGCACTCCACACAACTAACTGACTATTCAACTAGAAGAGCCTCATACATATAGGCTTTCACAATAACGAGGTGGTTTCAACTAGCCCCTAGGTAGTAGGATCCGAGACCTAATATTAGAGTCTCAATCCTATCCAAACAAATAAGTCTCCATTAATTCTAACATGTAGGGTTCATACTTGGTGATTTAAAGGAATAAGTTTGATGTAGGATAAGTAGGGTAATTGGATGACATGGTAAGTAGGTAAAGTAGGGTAGATGAATGAGATGATAATTAGGGTAATTATGTTAAATGAATTTCTTGAATGAAATGAATAAATTAATCAAATAAATACATTATCCCTAATTTTAAAATGATAATTTTTTTCGAAAGAAATGCATTAAAATTAAATTTCTTACTGATTTTGTAATGACTTCCTTAATGGCTTTTTGTAACAACTGGAGCTAGTAGTAGTTGGAGCTTATCTATTCTTTTTTATTTGTATATTTCCCTTTGTCAAGGATTTTGTTAAGATATCTTTCTAGGTGCCTCTAAAATTTCTTTGGTTTTCTTCAAAAAATTATTAGAAATCTAACTCATTTATGATGTTGTGCTTCAAAACAGGTCCCTCTTGTGATTGCACAAGTACTTTTGATCATGAAATAGGATACAAAATATATCCCTCTAATCAGGAAATTTGGTGCAAATAGATGTAGGTAGAAAAAATCAAAATTATTTACACCTTCCCCTCTAATAAATATTTGACTTGTCCTCAAGTCTGTAAGGATATTTATTCTTATTCCCTTGAAAACTTGACATTTGAAAACTTGACTTGAAATGAAGTAAATTCTTTTTTTTGGGTGAATTTTCACCAGCAAATTTAACTTGGTTTTTTGATGAGAATTATGAGTTTATGTTGTGCTAGTTTCATCAATTTCAAAACTAAACTCCCTTTATTTTATTGTTATTTTTTTCACTCTTTTTATTTTTTATATTTTAAGAGGGATTTTGGGTAGAAATATGACTATGTTTTCCCAATATCTCCATCTCATTTTTCTCTGAAATTTGGTGCAAGACATTTTATTTATCTATAGGCTTGTTATGTAACTTTATCCTATGTCCATTAACCATAAATGAATTTTTTGCTTCATCAATTGTTTTGATTCTTACTGAACCATTATCATATATCTCCTGAATTTCATATGAACCAAACTAGTGAGTTGTGAACTTGGCTTGAAGTCCTTAAATTTTGAGTCAAATAATGATGTCCAGTACCCTTCTTTGAATTGTTTTTTCTTGAGGAACTTATTGTTCCATGTTGCCCTTTCTTGTTGAATGAGTAGAGTATGTTGCACTGCTTGTTGTCTTATCTCATCTAGCTGATTTAATTGCATCATCCTTTCTTTTTGTGCTTCATCCAAATTCATTCCTAAATAAACTGCCAATTTGTAAGTCTGAATTTGAAATTCAATAGGAAGTAAGGTTTGATTATCATATACCAAATGATAAGGAGTGAAACCTATTGTGTTCCTCCATCATCAAATGAAAAAAAGCATAAAATGGTATGTAATGGATATGTGACGAGGTGGGTAGAAGCAGAAGCATTAACCAAAGAAACATAACAGACAATGGTGAATTTTCTCTTTAATGTTTTTTTTTATAGATTTGGGGTCCCTAGAGAAATTGTCACTAACCAAGGAACATAGTTTACCTCTAAACTGTTTCAAGACATAGAAGACAAATACAAAATAAAACATCAAAAATCTACACTTTATCATCCACAAGCTAATGGCCAAGTGGAGTCTATCAATAAAACCCTAGAATCAATAATGACCAAGACAGTGAGAATACACAAAAAAGATTAGCTAGAAAAGCTTCATAAAGCTCTATGGGCATATAGATTGATAGGGCCAATGAAATCTAGTGCCCATTTTTCAAATGGTTCTATGACAAGGTGTGGCTTTAGTGAGATTTCACTAGATGGTACTCGTCTTCCCATCCTTTGGAAACTGTCAGAACTTCTGACTTATTTCTTAGAGTCCTTAAAAATGGTTCGCTAATAATACCCTAAATTAAGTATTTTGTATGTTGTCCTCTTATCTAGAAAATGGCCACCACAAGGTTGATAATGAAAATCTTTTAATATTTCTATTACATCATATTTCCTTTCACATCACCTTATAAGATCATCAACAACAGTGTAGAAAAGATCTTCATTAAGAAAATAAAATGTGGAGGTAATTTCCTTTTGATAGGTAATTACCTATAACAGTATACAATGGAGTTATAATTGATATTGAAAATAATTTTTCATCACGAAAGTTATCTGAAACATGAAAAATCTCACCACAGGTATGTAGTTGAGATAGGAATTCTATAGGGTTACTAATATGTTTGTAATTCTATTGTTTTTAGGGTTACATGTATCATAAATGTTAGTTGTTAAACGTAGTCATATGCATTATGGTTATGTGTATGCCTTTCATTCTATCAATTTTATGGTTACATACATGATAGATGTTAGTTAATTAGTATGATCATATGTACATGCATTGGTTATTCAAGCCTGCTATTAAATCGATGACTATGTTATATGTTGTTGATGATTATGTTATATGACTAACTTGTTCTTGTCATATGTTATCTAACTTGATGAATAATGTTACTTATGATTAAAATTTTGTGTCTTGTTACCTCTATTGTATGTGGAGATTCCATTGTCATATATTCTGTGACCCACATTCCTCTAATTTTTCTTTTTCTTATTACCTCTAATGTATCTTCAGATTCCATTGTCATATCTTCTTTGACCGACTTTTCTCTCTCTAATTTAGTATTCCTACGTCATCCATGATGTATGTCCATGGACTCCTTTGAATAGTGTAATACACAACAATAACAATAATTTTTAGCACACTAATCAAAACTAATTATCAACACTGGAAAAAATAAGTGTAGGGGAAAAATTATTGGTAGACTATATTTTGAATAGAGTATAACTTATCCTTACAACATAAATATTAATTACGCTTAATATTTTTTCCCATATAGAAAACTTTACCACTAGTTTTTATATCAATTTTGTTTCATTCCTCATTTATAACTTAGTTTAGACAATCATTCTAGAGCTAATTAAATTGATTTAAAATGAATAAAGTGAATTATTGAAATTACGGTTATTTTCCTAAAATTATTCTATTAACATTTGATTTTATTTGAGAATAATTTTATATTAGCTTAACATTATGGCTATTTTTTTGGAAATAAATAACTTGATGGCTCTATACTAGTGCATTTTCATGACTTTGGCCCACCAACATGATCACATTTTTTTGAGGAGACTCAACGATAAATTCAAGGTAGGAGAATATATCAGTAGGAATGTCAAAAAAGGTGTACAAGGAGATGGTCAAAGAAATTTCATCGCAGGAGGAGCCATCTCAACAACAACGTGCTTCAAATGTAATATGTAATCATTGGATTTTTCAATCATTAGGTACAATAAATAAACAATTTAGCATTAAATATTAATTTTCAAGTATTTTCTTGCAGAAAATAAAAGAAAAATGGAACCCATTCAGCACATAAAACACAACGACAAGGAAGAAAAGGGTTGATATCTAAGTTTGTGAGTAATTTTTACTTCCTTATAGCAACTTAAATAGATTTCATTTTTGTATTTTTTAAGTTTTTTTACAGAAATAATCATTGAATGTATTCAAACAGATGCTAACATACAAAGAATAACCATCAGACAAATTGATTGAAATTGGGTTAAATATGGGTTGTGAGTATATGTTGGCATATCATAAATTTATTGTGAAATTTGTAAGCATCTATCGATCTTGTTTTACTTAGCTCCATCTATGATTAATAAAACAAAAAAATATTTTATATTAAATATATTATTTGTTATGGGGGTTATCAAACTTGTAGGAAAGAAAGTATGGAACTATGCCACCATGTGAAATCTTGAAAGATGGCATGGTACATGGTTTTGAAAGAATTTGTATAGTTTATGAGTCAATTATTTCTATGGTACGCCATTTATTTTTTATTTACATTGGTGTATATGATTTAATATTTAAATTTTCATTATTCTCACCAATGTATATACACTCATTACAATTTATTTATGTTTGTAGATGAAAGGTGAAGAAGACCAAGAAAAAAAAAATCAACACCGTGAATAAAACATTCCTGAAAATAACCCAAGTCATGGAAGTAGCTCTAGCAGTGACAACAGTTCAAGTGAAGAATGATGATCACTATGTTTGGATATCAAAGTAACGCGTTATATTTTATGAAATATTTGTCTATGGAATAAGAGATTTTGTTTAATGTAATGGATATAGTGTCCCAATTGAAAGGAAAAGGGATACCAATAACTTTCCCATTTTGTATGACAAATATTGTCTTGCATATACATATACATATACATATACATATACATATACATATACATATACATATACATATACATATACATATACATATACATATACATATACATATACATATACATATACATATACATATATATATATATATATATATATATATATATACACACACACACACACACACACACACACACACATATATATATATATATATATATATATACATATGTGTGTGTGTGTGTATATATGTTTTAATTTATTCGATTGTGTTCTCCATTGTCGCTATGAAATCTAACACCATTGATTAAATTTATGGATGATTAAATATTATAATGAAGGGATGTGAAATTTGACGATATGATATAACAAATTAATCCAAACGTCACATTTTTTTTTTTTTTACAGAAACGATTATGGAGTATTGTATTCATCAAGGGCTTAATGCCGAAATTCTAGTTACAATGGGAATAAATATATCTTGATGCCCCTCACCGCGGAGGTTGAAAATGAGAGTGAAACTTGGGAATTTCCTCCTTGGAGTAGTAACTATAGTTTCAAGATCAACAATTTTCCCCAGCTTGAAGATACATACAAATTTATTTAAAATATAGCAGTAAAACATGACAACGAAATAGATTATGGGATGGGTTCCCATGATTCTTCATCATCTGTCATCTTGATTCCAGCAGCTAGGAGGGCAGCTTTGTTGGCTTCAGCATCTGCCGCTTTGTTATGAATTCTCAGCACATGATAGTAGTTCAGCTCAGAAAAGGATTTTCCCACGTTCTTAATTCTGTCAATCAGTCTTGCAAATTTAAGATCCAAGGCTGGAGATTTGGACACCATTGCATTAATGATGATCTGGGAATCGCCAATGATATTAGCTTCTCTAATGTTGAAATTTTCAAGAAGAATGAGGCCTTGAAGGAGTGCCAAAGCCTCTGCTTGAATGCTGGAAGTATGGGCAAGCCCCCAAGAAAACTTATGATTTTTTCCCCCATCTGAATTGACTATAACGCCTCCTGCGCCAGCTTCTCCCGGATTTCCCTTAGCTGCCCCATCAAAGAATAGAGAGTGTCTTGGCTGAGCTGTGAGCCAGTCTTGAAATTCTGTTTCAGTTTTCCTTATTTTCCAATCTTTTAGAGGAGGGGCGATTTTTGCTGCTGGTTGAAATTGTAATTCCAGGAAAGAACCCCAAGAAATATCTTGTTGACTGAGATTAGAGTCATCTTTGAGTTCAACCAAACACTCTTTTAATTGGCATCTGATCTTGGTTTCTAAAGCTTTATGATTCTGCTCCATATTTCTGAATATTCTTCTATTCCGTTCCAGCCAGATCTGCCAGCATATAACCTTTGGAAGGACAGACCATGCCGCTTTAATGATCCGGTTTTTAGCAGGAGAGCCAGGATATCTATTCGCCCATTTAGAGAACATATCAGCAGTGGAGTGAGGCAGCATGAAGTTTGGATCAATATTGCCTATGAAAGTGGACCAAATCTGAATGGAAAATATGCATTCTAGCATTAGATGAACAACGTTTTCTGCCTTTTCCTTACACAACACACATTTGGAGGGGCCTTGAAAGCCTTTCCTCTGCAGATTGTCAAAAGTGAGCATTTTGCCATGACATAATAGCCAGGCAAAGAAATCAACTTTGGGCCATGATGGAACACACCATACGCCATGCCAGGGAGAGGGGTCAGGGGGGACGAAGGGTCTCTCGCGCAGTTTTTCATATCCCTTAGAGACTGTGTATCCACTGGAAATTAACCCCCAGCCTTTCGAATCTTTTTTCCTTTTGTGAGAGGGCACTAAGCCATGAAGCAGATCAAGCAGTCTGGTCCATTCGAGCTGCAGATGTTCCGGCACATCAATGTTTTTCCAACCTGCCCAATTGGAATCGATCCACATGGAGATATCCCACAGCGAGCGCATTCCTTCACCGTCCATCCAGCAGTGCAGATATCTCAAGCAATCTCTGTCTTCTATGGGATCCATATTCATAATTATGTCCGCCCATATGTTTATCTTCTTTCCGTTTCCAGGAACCCAGTGTGAATGCATATTTAATCCAAACGTCACATTTTAATGCACTAATAAAAATTTATTTCATATGAACATTGTTAAAATATATGTGTCGTCTTTTGATGAATAATGAATTTAAAAAATCACAATAATTATGATATGATATAAAAAATTAATCCAAGCATCACATTCAAATGCATTAATAAAAATTCAATTAATATGAATATTGTTATAATATATGTCGAATTTTGATGAATAATGAATTTTAAAAAATCACAATAATTTCACTTTCAGAGCTCGATGTTGATAAAAAATACAAAATGAACACGGGTGCGTGTCAGTTACTGTACACCAATGTGTTTGTATGCTTAAGTGCATCGGTGTGTTTCTACGACCTATGGGCACCGCAAAAATACCAAAACCAATTAAAAATATTGGTGCATTTTTCGGTATTGCGCATTGGTGTATTTATGGCGCACTACACACCGATGAAATTGTATGACCTATGGGCACTGCACAAATAACGATACCAATTATAAATCTCATTGCGATTGTGTGATATTGCGCACCGATGTGTTTCTATAAGTCTATGTACCAGTGCGTTGAGATGACCAATGGGAACTGCACAAATCCCAAGACCAAATAGAATGGCACCGCGCATTGTATCACCAACATTGTGCCCGGTGTGGTTTTATACCTTGACGGCCTGGTGCATGCACATTCGACTGCCCTGAGCCACCTTCTAGATGACACGCACCGGTGCGTTGAATCCTTAGTAGTGCACCGATGAAAAAGAAATTCGTAATAACCTCTGTTCGCCCATTTTTTCTATTTGCGTTGAATTTCCATTAAAAGATTCGTCAAAACCTCCGTAACCATAAACGGATGTTGCAAAATTATTTTTTTTGGCCAATTTTATAACACTAAAAACCTCATTTATAACCTCCGCTAGAGGGTCTTTTCCTTGTAGTGTTAGGACCAATGATCATGGTCGATCGCCTCGTAATAAGACCTCCCGTCCTTCAATTAATTTATCTTATATAAAAAATATGATTATAATCAACCCTAAATAGGTTACTTAATAGTTGGGGAGGTGATTTTTCTCCTTAAGAGTATGGGATGGGATGAAAAGTTTTTAATTACTAATCTTTACTAGTTGTTCCTTATACCCTGAAGACTAATTTTAAATAAAACATCTTAGATAATGACTAAAAAAATTCCTCAGATTGATCATGTGAGGGTTCTTGTGAAAACTTGTTATAGTTTTGTAGGCGTGGTCCACCATAGGAAGATTCTCATCAGTACCTTCAGAGAGGGTATTAAAAAAAAAAATTGGATGAATGTTATTGGTCAATAATCGAAGTCACTTTATAAAATATGAGGCATTAAGAGTAAATTTCTTCTGAAAATTCTTACCACAAGAGTGCATAATAATATAAATTTTACAAGTTGTGCTTTAGGGAGTCACAATTTCAAGAGTGTTGTTATACAATTTTATTTCAGATAGCATATTTATTCATTACCCTACCCTATTTTAAAGAGAGGAATATCCATTTTAAGTGTAGGAATACTTCCAATGTAGCCATGTGCATAAAAAAATAATAAATATACTCACACACAAGTTTAAAATGTAAACATTAATGCATATTAGAGTGTGAGAAACCAACTTACTTATTTGATATGGTACCAAGATTTTATGAATGATGATAGAATAGGTTGTGCTAATAATTGTTTGGAACTAGGCTTCAATAGGACCCCCATATTGATGATTCTCCAACTCTTACAAATCTTCCACAACTTGGCATTTTCTCTCTTCAGATTGACAAGGTTGGATAAGGGAAATTCTAGGATTTTCTTCTTAGTGAGGTTCAAAAACAGTTTTCTAACAAGTTTCAATTATAGACTTCTACTTTAATGTTTTATGGATTAAATTTTCTTCCCAAGGTAAATGTTGTGTGGTAATAGGGGAAGTTTCTAAATTCACTCCTCTCCCCTCTTTAAAAGATATGAAATTACATTCAATAAGGGAGTGAGTAGGAAAAATAGGTGTTTTAAATTGATGTACAACTTGATAATTTGAATTAGGATTTGGTTGCACAAATGATTGGGACCATAGAGAAGGATAACATGGTGGTGCATTGGACATGAATTGCATTTGTTGTGTCTCAGGTAATGGAGTTTGCATGGGGAATTTCCCTATAGAAGAGGCTCAAAACCATTCTTGAGATTGTGGGAATATATGGCTCGAGGGAGAGGTCCAATGTGGCCATAAGGTGGGGTATTGAATTAGAGGAGGATTATAATTTTTCCATGGAACTGTAGGGTTATTGATTTGTTGAGGAACCTGTTAGGGATAATAAATACTATTCCAAGTATTAAATGATGATGCATTTTGAGTTATACTTGGAGGTCGATTTATTTCCTTACTTGATTCCTTAAACAAATGTTGAAACCCCGATAGTGATGGAAAATAATCTGATGAATGATCCTCCTTGAACTACTTCTATTCTTCCTGTAAATAATCCAATTGTAAATTTAGACAAGATTTTGTAGCTCCAATTTTTGTAATAGATTTCAAAAATTGAGAAGAAGGTTCTTGATAATTGTTACCAAGCTTGGAGATTCCTCTTGAATAACTAATGAAAAATTTACAAACATCATCATATGGTAAGTGAGAAACATCACCTGCTCCTATAAGATTTGAATATTCTAAAAATTCATCTTGGATTCCTTTGAGTAGGAGTGTTTTCAAGGTCCCTTTTACCAAATTCTTATGTTTTGATTTTTGGAGGTTGTCTCTAAATTTCCCCACATAATCCTCCAATATTTCATTTCCCCCTTGTGTTATCTAAAAAATATCTTCACCAACCTAGAAGTAGTGTTGGTATTTCACCAAGAATATCTTCTTCATGTCTTCCCATGTTTGAATGCAGTTCCCTCCAAGGCTCATGAACCATCGGGGAGCTACTGCTTTTAGTGTAAGAGGAAACACTTGCAACCTTTGAGAATAAGTACAATAACCATATCCTCTACAAATTACTTCAAATTCAAATACGAATGTATCTCTGCCTTCATTTTCCAAACCATGAACTTTTTGTAGTGCAGATGGGGGAATACTGTGCATTTGTGCCACTCTTGGATCTTTGATATGGAATTCAAAAGTAACAGTGTTTTCCATTTCTTACCAAATGAAAAGAGGTTCTCCATGTACTACTTCAAGACTCCTTCATCAACTTTTTTTTCCAAATGATAAGTGAAATAGGTACTTTGGATGATTGATATTAGCCTCAAAACTCCTCATTGAAAAATTCCTTGAAATACCATTTCTCTATTTTCAACAAGCTAGTTGGTATATATTTTTAGCACGTCATTAAATAGAATGGGAGGGTTCTTAAAACACCCAATAAATGAGAAAAAACTTAAAAAGGATGCATGAAAAAAACAAATTCGAATAATGAATTCTAAAAAAATAAGAATTACGAGAAAAAATATGTCAATAGAAAACCAAACTACAACAAATTACTAAGGTCAATATCCTGAACGCCTCCTTAGAAACAATGCCAAAATTAAGGGCGTAATAAAGCACCTAACATTTAATTTTCAATCCGGGCATTCATAAACTTAGAGGTGTAGTTCTGGAAATGCCAGCGAAGGACTTTGGTAGCATGCACTAGTTAATTCAATGACACCACACCATTGTGGAAACTGGAAAAGAGGAAAGTACTTTGTAAAGATTTAAATAAAAGGAACTCTCAACATTCAGCGAAAAATCCTGAATACTTTGGTTAGATTATATGTTCATCTTTAGTGTAGTATTTTATAGATTAACAATTGATTCCTTGAAGAGATCTGCCTTCTTAAGGATTTTCCTTCCTGCACAAAGTTGTTACTCATTTACTCCTACAATGTGCTTGCACTAGTACAATGATCAAGAGTTCATAAATTTTGCTCAAAATTCAAAGCTACAGGATTTTTTTGAAAGTAGGATAACTATGTAGACCTTGTCTTCCTCCTTCTAGCTCCACGAACGATCCTAAAAACCGATGTTGTATGAGGGAGATATTGCATTCTGATCGAAATGGAAAACAGGTAAATCTGTGATAGTTTGACCAGGTTTGACGGGGCGGTACAGTGAGAAGAAAAAGAATATTCCCCAAAATATTCCTTCTACCAGACCAATCAATTCTTGAAAACTGTCATTTTTTAGTGGATTAATGTGTTTGGAGGATCCAATGAGAAGGCGCCACATGGCAAGCCCCGAGGTTTCCACGTGGCCATGAAATTCTCTATAAAATTTTATGGAGCTCAGAGGGATTGATCCCCTGACCTCCCTTTGCGCATACACATGGTTTACCGAATACACTACATGATGTTACTTAAAAATACATGGTTTTGGGTTTTACTTAAAGTTTACTACATATGTGATTGGGGGTATGGAACCACCGACGGTCCCAACCCACCAACGGTTCCCGTAAGTTGTTACATGGCATGGTCAATGCCAAGCCAACCACCATGTTCAGAGCCTAACCAAGAGGCAAACAAACAACAATCTATAGTAAACTGCAGTCACGAGTGGAGGTTCCGCTAACCGTCAAGCCAACTAACGGTTGGGGGTGCACATGTGGCCACCACCCTAAAAATAACATTTAATTGTGTGGCTTAATTGGTGGAGTGGAGAGAGGCACGCCAAATTTGGTGGCCAACCCTAATTTAGCTCTAGTTAACTGTAGTTCTCCACATTTAGTGGAGTATTCCTAGGAGACATTCGACAAAAGTGTAGGAGGCTCCATTTTCGACTAATTTTGGTGAATGAAGGGTAATTATTGACTAATAGGAGAATTATGAATCCATTGGAGCAGTGAAAAGAACCATTAGAGCACTGTAAATACATGTAATAGAAACATTTTGAGCATAATGAGAGATGGAAAAGCCATTTGGAGTTGTACTAGCACATGTAGCCCAGGAGGGGTGAACTTCTTCATCATGCCTGTTGTGTAAACTTCATGTGGTGACTTGTTTCTCTATTTTACACTATTGTTCAATGTTATTTATGTTTATTTTATGCTTCTAAATCACCAAAGTTCATCTATAATTCATGGTAAAAGTCCTTAATCCTCATGAAAACTAATGAAACAATTATGCACATGTTTTTAAAACTGAAAGACCCTTAGCACAACAAAACTAATACAGTCATTTCAGATCAAATGGTATCAAAGCTAGAGTTTTTCTCTAGTGTTTTTTAGTGTAAAGAATTGTTTAACTTTTTGCAAGTTTTAGATGCTTACAATGCTCAAGCTCAAAAGTGGAGAAGGCAAACTGGTGGAGGTAGGAGGGTCTCAAAAGGAGCCAAAGAAAAGGAGAGAAATATTACCATAATATCCACTACCTAGTTCACCTCCTAAAGAAGAAGAAGCTCCATTAAGCATACCTCACGAGGAAGGAGAAATTCATGAAGAATTTGACCCTAGCGAAGAAGAAAGAGTGTTAAGGAAAGCATTTCTTGACATGACTGAGATGGTTAGAGTCCTTTATCAAGAAAGGAATGAGAGACTAGTAGGAGAAGGACCTAAACTCGAAAATGAAGGACAAGGATCTCCAGGAGGTCAAGATGATGAAGACAATTCAAAGAGGGGAAATGGAGGAAATGAAGGTAATGGAGGGCCACCATCTTCACCCTCATCATCATCATCTTCTACCTCTTCTTCAGTACATCAACCAAACAAGTCCAAGAGCACTGGTAAATATCCTTTATTAACACTTGATGTTAAGTTCGAATTTCCAATGTCTAATGGTGAAGTAAATGCAGATAAGCTAGAGAATTGGATTGGACAATTGGAGGTCTATTCAAGAATCTAGAACCTTCAAGAGGATGATATAAAAATTCAATTAGCTTCTTTGAGAATGGAAGATGCAACACTTGTTTGGTGGGAATCCGAGACACAGGAGGAAATCAAGAAGCATGGTAATATTAATCTATCATGGTCAGATTTTATTGCTGCTACTGAATGAAAGTTTTATCCATTAGATAATATGAAAAATCCATCATGACCTGGCATAACTTTAGGGAATTAAAGGGAAAAAATGTGCAAGAATACGTCGAGGAATTTAGGAGAAGAGCTCTTTTATTAGTGGTGGATTTGCAGTCCCAAGACAGCTTTCTAAAGTACATAGGAGGCTTACATAGTTACCTAAAACATACTATTCTCATGTTTAACCGCACCAGTCTAGATGAAGTTTGTGTTCATGCCACACATCTAGAAGCTAGAGGGAATAACATTCCTGAAGAGGGTAGGAAGAAATACTTTAAGGGTAAAGCTAAGGAAAATACCCCAAAAGGTAAAAAAGAAGAAGAATGCATCTGTTAAGAAATAGGCAGAAAAAGTGACTTGTAAACATTGTTCAAAAGAAGGCCATGATGAAACTCATTTTTGGAAATTACATCCAGAAATGAGGCCAAAGAAACCCAACAACAAAGGGAAATAGAAAACCACTGCTACAGCTCCACATGACTAAGGGTCTGATTCAGGTGATGAGACTAAAATTATAGCCATGGGATTGAAGAACATGAAGGGAAAATAAATTGAAACTAAACGTAGTACCAGTACATCAAACTGTCACATAAACACTCCAAATGAAGAAGAAAGAATATAGTTGTTTCATGTCAGGGTCATATCCAAACATACCAAGATTGACACACTGTTTTCCAGTGGGTCACAAGAAAACTTAATCTCTGAATATTTGGTCAAAAAACTTAACCTTGAAACCATACCACATCCAAAACCATATCCATTAGGTTGGATTTGTAAGGATGCAAATCTATAGGTTATAAGGAAATGTATATTGAGGTTTGCAATCATTGCAAGCTTTGTTGAAACCGTTGAATTAGATGTGGTTCTACTTGACATATCTGGTATTGTATTAGGGAGTAGTTACTTGTATCACAGGAAAGAGATCTTCCATCACCATGAGAACAAGTATCATTTATTAAAATATGGAAACAAGTTCATTATTATAGCACATTGCAGGAAGAAAAACATTCCTTTGGAAAAGGCTGGACAGGTAAAGAGGCTAGTAAATTCAAGTAAGAATTCAGTTCTTCTCATAATTAAGCCCAAAGCTAATGTTAATCATGAATATTTCAAGGGATGTGATCCTAAGTTGAAATCATAATTATATGATGTGCTTCATGTGCATCATGAGATGTTTTAGGAGCCAACAAGATTGCCTCCAAAAAGAGAAATTCAACATGAGATTCACTTGCAGCAGGATTGTCCTCTTCCAAACATTGGTATGTATCGCATGTCGGTAATGGAGAATGTTGAAATAAAGATGTAAATCAAAGAGATGTTGGATAAAGGTATCATAAGGCCAAGCACCTCGCCATGCTGTTCACCCATAGCCTTGATACCAAAGAAAGAAGGGTCTTGGCACATGTGTGTACATTTTCGAGCTTTGAACAAAATAACGGTAAAAAATCATCACCCACTTCAAAGAATAGATGATTTGCTTGTTGAAAGAAGGAAAATTTTTCACTAACTTAGATTTACGAAGTGGATATCATCAAGTAAGAATTGTGGAAAGTGATATATGGAAAACTACATTCAAAACCAAATAAGGACTTTTTGAGTGGTTAGTCATGCCTTTTGGTTTATGTAATTCACCGAAAAATTTCATGCAGGTTATGGATAATGTTTTGCGACCATTCCTTGATGACTTGGTAATTGTTTACGTAGATGAAATTTTGAATTTCAGAAAAACAAGCGAAGATCATGTCTTGCATGTAAATAGAGTGCTTGATATTTTGAAGAAAGAGAAATTGTTTTTTAAGATGTCAAAATGTGAGTTTGGAAAGAATTCTTTGGTCTATTTGGGAAATATTGTAGGAGGATGAGAATTGAGGATTGATCCATCTAAGGTAGAGGCCATTGTGAGTTAGCCCACACCCAAAACAGTTACTGAGGTAAGAATTTTATTAGGTGCAGCTCAATATTGGAGAAAATTCATTGCTAACTTTTCTTCCATCACAAATCCTATGGATGCAGTGAAAATTGTGAAGAAATATTCCAATGGAGAGGAAAAAAACAGAAAGCTTTCGAAGCTTTAAAAGACAAGATCAGTTCAGCTCCAGTCCTTGCACTACCAAATTTGAGACAGTTATTCTAGATACAAACCGATGCTAGTAACGATGCCATGGGCACTGTCCTTTTGGATCATGGTAAGCCTATGGCCTTTCATTCACAAACCTTTAATGGTGTTGTGAATAATTATCATACATATGGAAAAGAACTATATGCGTTGGTACAAAGTGTCAAGAACTGGAAACACTATTTGATGGGTAAAGAGACTATTGTACACACCGATCAGCAACCATTACAGTACTTGCAATTGCAAACAAAATTGCAGCAATCAAGACATTTTGGGTGGATGGGATTTCTTCAACAATTTCAGATGGTTATAAGGTCCAAAAAAGGTATATTCAATAAATTTGCAGATATGCTTCCAAGACCGGTCATTAATGCTTCTACTTTACTAAAAAATGATTTGGTTGTACATGAGAGTTACATAGAAAAATATGGCCATGATGTTGATTTCAAAGATGTGTATGCTAGTTTGAGTGAAGGGAATCAAGTTGAAGAAAGAGATTATCACATGCATAAAAATTTTATGTTTCATTTGGGAAAGCTATGTATTCTACAAGGAGAGAGGCTAAGTGTCATGAGAGAAGCTCATTCTTCTCTTATTGATGGACACTTTGGTGTAAGAAAATTAGTGGCACATATATAGAGGTATTTTTATTGGCCTTGCATGGTATATAGTGTGTCACATTTTATAAGAGGTTGTTATATGTGTGCAACAAGAAAGCCTAGCAATAGGAAGCTTGGATTGTACACTCCACTACCGGTACCATCAAGGCCATGGGAGAGCGTCTCCATGGAATTTTTTGGAGGTCTACCTATGTCAAGAAAGCAACATTATTATCTTTTTTTAGTTGTGGATAGATTCAGTAAAATGTGTGATCCAGGTGGATATTGGTGGCCACCTGCCTATTCCACTTGGGCCCCCACCATTGTCTCTTTCAGTTTTTCAGTTTCAGCATAATTTACTATTTTTAGCAGTTTTTCGGGTCCTGAACTTCCGGAGCCGTTTTGAGGCCCTAAACGACGTTTTTTGGGCATCGCGCCCCCAACGAATATCATTCCGTTCTGGAATGATATTCGTGGAAAAAGTTGTAGTCCTCAGATAGAGCTTTCTAATGATGTATCATGTGCGTCAAATGGAGATAGTATGCCAAAGTTACGTCCCTGGGAAGTTGAAACACCAATTTACCCAAACGGGGCCCATAGTTTTGGCGCTTCATCTCCTAGGGTTAGGTTTTTGGATGTTTAGGATTCTCCATTGTGTCGCAATAATAAATAGGCCCTCGAGCCTCATTTTAATGCAATTCAGAGGCCTGTAGCTACCACATCTCTTCTCAGAGATAGCTACCAGCGCCCTAGCTAGTTTTATTTCCATTGTCTGTAAGCAAATTTCAGTTTTTCGATATTAATGAAATGAAGTGTTATTTCCGCTGCATCTCTGTATTTATGGTTATATGTTTATTCTGTTGCGTTCTTGCATAAATCCGGATCAGTGGTATCAGAGCGGTCTGCTTTTTCTCGATCCTTCTTTGCATGTCCCTAACGAGGTCGGGGTATAAGGAGCTAGGGCTTGATCTGGTGGAACCTTTGCAAGATCAGCCTCGCAAACCTCGACGGACGCCCATGGGGGACGAAAAGAAAGATGAGGGAGTAGGAGATCCTATCAAAATATTGCTCGAGGAGGCCCTCGAAAAACAAAGTAATGCGATGATGGATAACTTTGTTCAGATCCTTCAACGGCTGCCCACCGGCGGCGCATCTGCATCCAGCAGCCACTCTGGAGGTGCGACTCCTTTTAAGGTACAAGTAAATTTCGACATTCCCATATTTGAGGGTCAAATAGACGCAGATGCCGTAGATATATGGTTGAATCTAATAGAAGGATATTTCTTTGTTCATGACTTTTCAGACCGGGAGAAGATTATTTTTGCACTCCTCAAAGCTACCCCCCATGTTAAGGACTGGTGGGAAACGTACTGTGAGAACAAGGACCAGACAGAACCCTCTCTGTTCTCGACCGTACCAACTTGGAATTCTTTCCGAGACGCCGTCAAGGAACAGTACTATCCCGTTGGGAGCTATGAGGACAAGTACATACAATGGACCACGTTGCGACAAAAAAGGGATCAAGATGTGCATGAGTTGACGAATCTGTTCCATACCCTGCGCACAAAGTTGGGTATCAAAGATTCAGAGAAACATTTGGTGCTAAAGTATCGCAGCTGTCTGCATAGATACATTCAGGAGGAAATGGATTTCCTCGACATCTCCTCGCTTGGTACGGCATACCGGTATGCTGCCAAGATTGAGCAAAAATTCAAACAGAAGAAGCGAGACTTTGGATCTGCAAATCAAAAGCAAGGGAAAGGTGATTCCAAACCGCAGAACAAAGGACAGAGCCAAGGCATGGTGGCTAAAGACAACCCATCAAAGCCACAAGAAAATAACAGCACCGCAAAGCCAAAGAAGGACACGGGAAAGTGGTGTGAGTTCCATAAGAGCTCCACTCACAACACAAGTGAGTGTCGGGCCAAGCAGTCGCTAGTGGCCGAGATGAGGGCTTCTGATTCAGATGCATGCTCTGACTCCGAATCAGAACCTGAAAAGGGGAATGAAAAAGGGAAACAGATTATTGATGCGGAGCCCAACGCCACTGTTGCCACTACAAAGATCCAGAAGGAGGAACCGGAAGATCCAGAGGAGGAGGAACATCTCTTCCACTCCCAGATGTGGGTAAAGGGCTCCCTTGTACAGTTCATTGTCGACAATGGGAGCCAAAAGAACCTCATTTCAGTAGACGCCGTGAAGCAGTTGGGTTTGCCGACCACAGCTCACCCACATCCATTCACCATCGGGTGGCTTCACCAAGGACGAGATCTCCGCGTCAGCCAGCAGTGACGCCTTCCCTATAGCATCAAGCCCTTCACGGATGAGGTATTATGTGATGTTGCTCCTATTGATTTTTTTGATGTACTATTAGGACAACCATACTTGTGGAAGCGCCATGCTGTGTATGAGTCTCGACCTCATGCTGTCATTGTTACTTTGGGAAATAAGTTGTACAGGATACCAGAGGTACCACCTCCTGCAGCTATCTCTTTGGTTAGTGCAAAACAATGCAGCAAGCTCATTTCTCAAACCAGGAAATTCATTTTCCTGATGATCCGCCCCCAAGGCAAGAAGAAGACTGTGGCCACGACCTCCAGACAGGGCTCCTCTGCACAACAACAATAAATGGATAAGGTTGTGGAGGAGTACGAGGACATCTTCACCTCACCCACAAGGGTTCCTCTGCACTGTCAGGTCAAGCACTCCGGAATTGATCGACCCCGAGTGTCTTTGCTACCCAATGGTGATCTGTAGTAACTCTAATGCGGAGAATGATGAAATCAAGCTGATTGGGAATTTGTTGCGAGAAAGGTCACATTAGACCAAGTTCATCACCACAGCCAGAACTTGGAATCGTGTTGGTGCGAGAAGAAGGATGGGACGTGGAACTACGCATTGTGCTCAGTTGCTAAACAAGATCCTTTGTCTAGGAATAGTGCCAGTCCCGGTTTATGACCTTGGACCAACTCAAAAGAGTGCACAATATTTAAACCAAGATTGACCTGGCAGAGTCTGGGTATCACCAAGTACCAATAGAACCACTCTAATGTGTGGAAGGATTGCCTTCAAAGCCAAGGAAGGCCTTTTCGAATGGCTGGTCATGCCTTTCAGGTTGACGAATGCTCCTGCAACCTTCATGAGGATGATGGATGACATCTTGCGGCCATTCACCAACTCATTTTTAGTGGTGTACTTGGATGACATTCTGATCTTCAGCCAGACTTGGGAAGAGCACCTTCACCATATCCGACAAGTCCTCCAAACACTGCGGCAACACAAGTTGTGTGCGAATTTGGAGAAGTGCACTTTTGGCATGACCCAGGTTCAATATCTGGGATACATTATTGATGAAAGGGGGGTGCATGTGGATCCAGCCAAGATCCAAGTCATTCGGGATTGGCCAGCCCCAACCACTATAACAGAGCTTCGCAGCTTTCTCGGTCTTGCTAATTTCTACCGTAGATTCGTGTTGGGATTCTCTCATATCACTTGGCCCTTGAGTCAAGTCACCAAAGGAGGAGCGAGAGCAAAATTATTTTGGTCGGAACCTCAACAGAAGGCGTTCAAAGAATTGAAAAATCGCCTTTGTTCTGCCCCAGTGCTCACCTTACCAGACTTGCAGCAGCCATTTGAGATCGAGACAGATGCCTCTGACTATGCTATTGGGGCAGTTCTTACTCAACAGGGACATCCAGTGGCATATCACGGTGAGACATTGTCTGAGACAGTTCGCAAGTATCCCACCTATGACAAAGAAATGTATTCCATTGTGCAAGCCTGTCGACAATGGAAGCATTACATTTTGGGGAAGGAAACAATCATCCACACGGACCACCGGCCCCTGCAGTTCATACAGACACAAGGGAAGTTGCAGAATGATCGCCATCAGAAGTGGTCCACATATCTGCAACAGTTTCATTTGAACATCAAGTACAAAAAGGGTAGCACCAATAATGTTGCAGACTGCCTCAGCCGACCACCGATCGTGGCACTCACCACCGTGCTCAACTCTTGTGGGCACGAGACTTCTGATTGGCCGCTTCTCTATGAGAGTGACCCGGAATTCGACCACACTTACAAGGCACTCTTGGGGGGCACGCAAGTTCCAAATTTTCACCTCCAAGATGCACTTTTATGTCACCTGGGACACCTTTGTGTTCCTTCAAGCGAGCGTGCCAAGATGATATGGGAAGCACACTACGGTCGAGTCGCTGGGCATTTCGGGGTCGAGAAAACAGTAGCAATACTACAGAAGTATTTCTATTGGCCGAACCTTCGAAAGGATGTCGAGAAGCACATCAGATCCTGCACTGCTTGCGCCATTGCCAAACCGACCATCAAGAAGCAAGGCCTATATACTCCACTACCTACCCCTAGTCGACCTTGGGAATCCATCTCCATGGATTACATGTCGGGCCTGCCTTCTACTAAGAATGGAAATGACTTTGTTTTTGTGGTCGTTGACAGATTCTCGAAGATGGCCATTATGGCGGCCTGTAAGAAGAATATCACAGCAGAAGCCACTGCTAAACTCTTCTTTGAACGAGTGTGGGTGCACTTTGGGATCCCACAGTCTATCATATCATATCGAGATAGCAGGTTCCTCAGCACATTTTGGTCCAGCCTCTGGTCAATGTTGGACACAAAGCTCACCAAGTCCACAGCTTTCCATCCCCAAACAGATGGCCAGACAGAGGCCGTCAACAGAATGATTGTACACATTCTGCGCATGTACAATTCAAAGCATCCACACACATGGGACGAGAGCCTCCCCTATGTACAACATAGTTATAATCGGGCTCTCCACAGTTCAATCATCCATAGCCCCTTTCGGGTGGGCTTGGGATTCCAGCCACTATGTCCCATTGACGTAGCCATGCCATTTGCAGCTGCTCAGGCCAATTCAGCTCATGTCCAGTCTGAAGTTGACAAAGCAAGTAGCTTCATCGAGCGCATTCAACATATCCGCCAACGGGTTCATGATATATTGGACAGAGCCAATGCGAAGTACAAGCAGCGCCATGATCAACACCGGGTGCCACACAACTTCCAGGTGGGCGACAAAGTATGGCTGCATTTGCAGAAGGAGCGCCTCACTGGACCTCACCGCAAGCTTCGGCCGCTCCGATACGGGCCGTACACCATCACCAAGGCTGTAGGTAACAATGCCTTCGAGCTTAGTATTCCACCATTCCTTGGTCTGCACCCAGTCTTCAATGTGGATCGCCTTCGTCCTTACTTTCCACCTCTACTGGACACCTCGGACATTGCAGAACAACTCACACCAACAGAGTTAAACCCAGACTGCATGGAACGGGCCACCACAGATTGTATCATGGACATGCAAATCAAGAACACTCGTCAACAGCAGATCCAACTGTATCGGGTTGTCAAAGCTGGCCAACTCCTGCACCAAGGAAAGTGGTTCACCAGGGACCAAGTTCAGCAGAAATTTCCTCATCTCATGGAGGAAATTAATGCAATGGGGACCATTGCTTCCTAAGGGGGGAGGAATGATCCAGGTGGATATTGGTGGCCACCCGCCTATTCCACTTGGGCCCCCACCATTGTCTCTTTCATTTTTTCAGTTTCGGCATAATTTACTATTTTTTGCAGTTTTTCAGGTCCTGAACTTCCGAAGCCGTTTTGAGGCCCTAAACGACGTTTTTTGGGCATCGCACCCCCAGCAAATATCATTTCGCTTCGAAATGATGTTCGTGGCAAAATTTGTAGTCCTCGGATAGAGATTTCTAATGATGTATCATGTGCGTCAAACGGAGATAGTATGCCAAAGTTACGTCACTGGGAAGTTGAAACACCAATTTACCTAAACGGGGCCCATAGTTTTGGCGCTTCATCTCCTAGGGTTAGGTTTTTGGATGTTTAGGATTCTCCATTGTGTCTCAATAATACATAGGCCCTTGAGCCTCATTGTAACGCAGTTCAGAGGCCTGTAGCCGCCACATCTCTTCTCAGAGATAGCTACCAGCGCCCTAGCTAGTTTTATTTCCATTGTCTGTAAGCAAATTTCAGTTCTTCGATATTAATTAAATGAAGTGTTATTTCCGCTGCATCTCTGTATTTATGGTTATATGTTTATTCTGTTGTGTTCCTGCATAAATCCAGATCAATGTGTATACTTATGCCTTGTAAAAAGACCATTATTGCTGAACATATTGCTGAAATTTATTTTCAAAATGTTTCGGTTCATTTTGGATTGCCCACTTCTATTGTTAGTGACAAGTATTCCAGGTTCATTGGGAATTTTTGGTCAAATATATGGGGAATGATGGACACAAAATTGAAAAAGAGTACCGCTTTTCATCAACAAATCGATGGACAAACCAAAGTTTTGAATAGAAAAGTTGTGCATCTATTGAGAGGATATTGTAGCAAACATCCTAAGTTGTGGGATGAACAACTACATTACATTCAGCACGCTTACAACCGGGCAAAGCACTCTTCAATAGAAACCTCACCTTTTGAAGCATGCCTTGGGTATTTTTCAAAATGTCCATTAGACTTTATCTTCGGAAAGGATGTTGCAATTGATGGCCATAGTGATATTCATAAGGCTCAAAAGTTCATTGAGAAAATTCAGATGATACATCAACAAGTTCAAGAACAACTTAAGAAAATTCAAAGCAAGTACAAAGAGAGGCATGAAAAACACTGGGTTGATCAAAAGTTTCAAGAAGGAGATGAGGTATGGTTGCACATTAGCAAAGAAAAGATGCAAGGGGAAGGTAAAAAGCTCAAACCCATTCATTATGTTCCTTTCAAGATCATAAAGAAAGTTGGTAATAATGCATTCAAACTTGAATTGCATTATTACATGCAAATGTATTCAGTTGTTAATGTTGAAAAATTATGCTTTTATGAGCCTCTATTGATCAATGATCAACGAAGTAATTGTTGGGAAAAATACTGAGAGGGGGGGGGGTGAATCAGTATTTAGGGCAAACTGAAACTTTTTACTTTTTCATGCTCTAAAACCCATACGCTACTTTGCTGAAGCCAACTATTGTATACACGCGGATATCCTTCATAAAACGCGCGTATACACAGAAATCTAATTGTGCCATTAGTTCTTCACTTATATCATTCCATCATTCATTCATTAGATGTTCTATAAACAGTAAACATGTGCAATAAGAACAGAATAAACCATCACACAAAGCATCACACATGAACACCAGGATTTTTAGGTGGAAACCCAAGTCGGGAGAAAACCACCGCTGCAGTTGCTCAGCCTTCAATATTTTATTATAGAGAAAACATCTTACAACATGGCAAGCTGGTGCATTCTTACCGTATGGTGCACCCACTGCAAGCTGCTTACTAAACTTCTCCCGGAAGGGAGCTTCAACCCCTCTGACTGCTACCACCTCTCTCTTGGAAGGGGGAGCTCACCACCCCCCGATCTCGCTACTGCACAAATTTCACCGGAGGGGGAGAGCTGACATTTTCACCTCACTTCAGGCTGCATAACTTTCAAAGACCTCTAAGTGACTCACGTTTCATCAATTTTCACACTGGATCCAACAACTTCAATAGAACAACACTTGCATGCCACGTTTCATCATATTTTCAGACTGGACCCTTTCCATACTTTTAAGCACAAACATACATCACCAACAGATACTTATCAACACAGATCAGATAGCAGAAACACAGCAGAACAGATCAGATATTTCATACCCTTTGCTTCAGCAAACCCTATTTTGCATACGCGCTTTCCTTTATCTGATGTCGTCAGTGATATAATGCTGGCCTGCTCACACAAACCAACAGATACCTCTGTATATTTCATTTGCATACGTTGCTTTCACTTCGGGTAGGCTGAGGTTATCGCGTTTTGTCCGCTGGAGAAGTAGAAGGAGTAGATCTTCAATCATTGTAGAGCAACATACTTCTTCAGATCAGATATTCAGTTCAGATATACCCTTTCACTTCAGACAGATGTTCGCCTAGATGTTTGCCTCATCACAGATCTAAACCTTCCATAATCAGATCTAGCAAATACAAATGCATTTCAGATCTAGATCTCCTTCTTCATCATTGGTGCATCATACATTCAGATTTATCTTCAAGTGTAACCCTTTCCATTCAGATCTACTTCAAAGAGAAGTATTCATTCAAGCTCAGACATCTTGCACCCACACTCATGATTTTCACAATGAATTTCTTCCGAGAGAGATGGCCTTAACACCAATACCTTTTGTAATCATAATAAACACATTACTCATAGTATTCTTGTCTGTCATTTATACTACATCAGCATGACATACCCCACCAGACACTGTTTTGCACTTTGAGTGTTGTACCTATGCATGTTGTGACTTCTGCCACGTTATTTCGCAAAGATGCCCACTGTCTCCCGGCAAATCCATCATATACCAGACATAATCACTTCATCACATGAACTAGCAACATGCTTATCCTTCTCATTGCTCAGACACACCGTAGATACACTTTATTTAGTCTATCAAAACCATATTCTATCAAGAATAAACTTCATCAAGTAAGTTTCCATCTTCTTCATCAAGTGGGTTGTCATTCAATGACAACACTCAGCATCATATAACATCATTTCACATCATTTACCAAGTCCATCAAGTCAAGAATAACTTCATCAGGTGGATTTCCATCAAGGACAACACATGTCAACAGTCGCATGTCTTCATCTTCATTCAGTGGGTTTCCATCAAGGACAACACTCTACATCATATTTCCAACAATCTCCCCCTTTGGACTTAATGGCAACCAAGATGGTGTTTGGTTACCACAAAAAATAGGTACATTAATAATACAATGACACCATGTCATTTTCTCCATTTTGACACCATTCTTTCTCTGCATTCACATTCAAACACCATGTCACTCTCCCCCTTTGACATCAAGGGCAAAGGGCGGATCAAAAACCAACATACTCTCCCCCTTTTCTCCTCATGTGGAAGAAGCGTTCTGCAGATCTCGATGGCCACCTAAGCACTTAAGCCCCTGAGCTCATGCCGAATCTTCAAACATATTTTTCCAATGAAGTACATGACTCTATGACCTTCCTATCACCAAAGAATCATACTTACATCAAAGATCCAACCAAGTGGAGTTACATATGAGACTCAAGTACCCAACCAAGTGGGTTTACACATCTCAACTCAACTACCCAACCAAGTGGGTTTACAAATTTGACTCAGCTACCCAACCAAGTGGGTTTACAAATTTTGACAAGTCCTTACATGACCGAATATTACAATTTTACATCATGGGTCTCAACAAGACCTTTTTATCAAATTACAAGTATGATTTTTTATGACCAATACCAGAAAGACCTCAAGAGAGAGATCATATCGTGAACTCACTCATAATGCCAACAATGCATTATACTCAACAAAGCTAATGCTCCCCCTGAAACTATGCATCCAAGCAATCTCTCCATATGACTAAGGCTCCCCCTTAGTTTGTGCATCCTGAACACTTTCACCAACAGATTATCAAGGCATATTTATCAAAACATTAGAAATAGAATTATGAGAACTGGAAACCACCAGAGATACCAAACAAGATTTAGATACCAAATAAAGATCGTTACCGAAATCTTAGATGACCCAAGTAGGAAATATTTAACCTATACGCGTTTATGTATGAACTCGTATATACGCAATCAGAGCTAGAAACCCGTATCCAGTCAAATCTTCATTTATGTATTTTTCTTGACTGCGTAGAACACTCATTGCCTTAGATACTCGAACCTGTGCGTAGGTTTGGTAAAAATATCAGCAACTTGTTCTTTGGAGGGAATATACTCCAACTTCACCTTTTGTTCAAGCACTTGTTCACGTAAGAAGTGATACTTGATGGGGATGTGCTTGGTCTTTGAATGCATAACAGGATTCTTTGAGATACTGATGGCACTTGTATTATCACACATAATGGAGATAGGAGAAGTACATTTGATTTGAAAATCTTCCAAGGTTTGCATCATCCAAAGGATTTGAGTGCAACAAGATGCGGCAGCCACATATTCTGCTTCAGCAGTAGATAAGGCAATAGAACTTTGCTTCTTACTGAACCAAGATACCAACCGAGGCCCCATCTAGAATGCACCACCACTTGTGCTTTTTCGATCATCAACATTTCCAGCCCAATCTGCATCAGAGTAAGCATGAAGAGTAAGACTGTGTATTCTTGATACCATGTATTTCCTTGAGTTCCTTGTAGATATTTGAATATTCTTTTCACAGCCTGAAGGTGAGACTCTTTTGGATTAGCTTGGAATCGTCCAACAATCCCAACTGCATGCATAATGTATGGTCTTGTCCCAGTGAGATAAAGTAGACTTCCTATCATAGATCTGTATTCTGGTTGATTCACCGTGGGGGAATCATCATTAGAACTGAGATTACATCTGGTTATCATTGGTGTACTTACAGGTTTGCAATCTTCCATGCCATACTTCTTCAAGATTTTCTTAAGGTATTTTTCTTGTGATAAGAATATGCCATCTGTTGCTTGTTACACTTGCAAGCCAAGAAAGAATGTTAGTTCCCCAAATAAAGACATTTCCAAATCCATGTCAGTACTTACTGAAAAAAAACTTTTGACTCATAGATTCTTCGTTACTCCCAAAAATGATATCATCAACATATACAACCACAATCAATAGTTTATCATTTTCAACTTTTGTATAAATTGCTATCGGAATGCACCTTGAAAAACCTTGTTGATGAAGATATTTGTCAAGACGATAATACCATGTTTGCTCCAGAGCTTGTTTGAGACCATATAAAGTTTCTTTAAGTCTACAAACAAGATTTTCATCATTGCCCAAGAAATGAATTTTCCGGTTTGTTCGAAAGAGAACTTCTTCTTCTAGATCACCATTGCTAGTGCCAGATTTAACATCCATTTGATAAACTTTGATTTGTTGATAACTTGAAAAACTTCAAGAAACATTCTTATGGTTTGGTGTCTAGTTGAATAGAGCAACGTTTTCAAATTTTTATACCTTCTTGTTGAGGGCCTTGGTGCACTGGGCCAGCTTTGTTTCTTACAACATCCCCATTCTCATTTAACTTGTTCTTGAAAATTCATTTAGTTCCAATGACATTTTTATCATGTGGTCTTGGTACCAATTCCCAAGTGTCATTCTTTTCAATTTGATCAAGCTCTTCATCCATGGCTTGCTTCCAACATTCATCTTTGCTAGCTTGATTGACATTGTGTGGTTCAATTGTGGATAGAAGTGCCAGATGACTAGAAGACCCCACCAGAGTTCTCCTTGTTCGTACACCCGATTCCTTGTCTCCCAAAATTTGAGACTCAGGATGATTCTTTTGAACATATCTGGATGGAGCTTTTTCAGATAGATCATTTTCAGGTTCTTCATTGGATCCACTGTCTATATCATTTCCATTTGATGTAGAAGGCCATATGTCACTATCATCTTCTTTTGTTGTTTGTTTTTCTTCTTTAGGAGCTGTAGGAGACTCATCAATAACAACATCAATACATTCAACAATCTTTCGAAGCCTTTTATTGTAACATGTGTATGCTTTTCTTGAAGATGAGTAACCAAGAAATATCCCTTCATCTGATCTAGGTTCAAACTTGCTAAGCTTTTCATCATTATTTTTGATAAAGCATTTACTTCCAAAAACTCTAAAATGCTTCACAGTGGGAGAATTACCATACCAGAGTTCATATGGAGTTTTGTCACTATTTACCCGAACATGAGCCTTGTTGAGAATATTAACTGCTGTAAATGCTGCTTCACTCCAGAACATGTCAGGAATGCCAGAATCAGCAAGCATAGCTCTGGCCATTTGAATAATTGTTCTATTCATTCTTTCTGCTACACCATTTTGTTGTGGAGTGCCTGCTACAGAGAATTGTCTTTTTATGCCATGTTGTTCACAAAATTCAAAGAATTCATTTGATGAATATTCTCCTCCTCGATCAGATCTAAGACACTTGATTTTTAGATCTAATTCATTTTCTACCAAAGCTTTGAAGCTATGAAATTTTTCAAATGCTTGATCTTTGTGTTTAATGAACCCGATCCAACACATTCTAGAGTAGTCATCAATAAATAAGATATAGTATTCTTCCCCACGTAATGACTTTTTTCTCATAGGTCCACATATATCAGT
This sequence comes from Pinus albicaulis, assembly GCA_034641835.2. Classification (NCBI taxonomy): domain Eukaryota; kingdom Viridiplantae; phylum Streptophyta; class Pinopsida; order Pinales; family Pinaceae; genus Pinus; species Pinus albicaulis. The sequence continues at coordinate 1,769,224,433 of CM076580.1, forward strand.
ATGAATGAGTTCAAGAGGCTTACTTGATGATCCTTCTTTGGCATTAAATCGTACTCTGGTTTGCTTACCAAATTGACAAGATTTGTATATGGTACTTTCTGGAAGATTGACCTTGGGAAGATCACCCAATCCTGCTTAAAGTCCGCTTTTGTATTTATTGACTACAGGCTTCCGTATGCCCCAAATTTCTTCTATACATAAGGAATCTTCTCGAAGACTTGCTCAAGTAACATTGATCTATGCTGTTCAGTACATACAAGTTGCTTGGATTCCTTTTTCCTTTAATAATGATTTTACCTATATCAAGATCACGAACCACACATTCTTTTGAACTAAAGACCACTTTTGTTCCTTGATCACACATTTGACTTACACTTAACGGGTTATGCCTTAATCCATCCACATACATGAAATTTTTAGCTTTTACCTTTTCTTTCAGAAAAAACTGACCCTTTTCCTTTAATTATAGCAGGAGTGTCATTTCCAAATGTAACTTTCTTTTCCTTTTCTAGAGCATCATATGCAAGAAGTTTGCTTTTGTCACCTGTCATGTGTCTTGAGCACCCACTATCAATGTACCATTGATTTTCTTCACCTTCTGCAAATAACGCTATCCCACAATTTTCAACCGGTATTTCTTTCTCTTTCCACACTTTAGAGCTTGAGGGAACATGTTCTTTTGGCTGGACCTTGCTCCTGCATTCAGATTCTTCATGACCAAAGTTATTGCAATAAGTACATTCAACTTCGTTTTGCAGAGGAGAAAAGTTGTTATAGGTGTTCCTCTTTGGTTCAATATTCATCCTTTTCTTTCTTTCTTCTCTTGTCATGATGGTTTTATATGCAACACATTGAACAACTTTATGACCAAAATTGTGACATGAGAAACATTGTCCATTGAAGTAGAAATTTCTGTGATCATGAAATCTTCTATTAGAATTTACCTATTGGTTGTAGCTTCTTTGAACAATCTCCTTGTTAGTGTTCCTTGAATTGAGATGATCATGCTTTACCTGTAAAGATCCTTTGTTCCCTTGTTGAGTGGCTGAATGTAGAGAACCAACTGTGGCTGTTTTTAGGAAATTTGGTGCTGAAGTCTGGGAAGATTCCCCAGTATATCCAAGACCTGTTTTTATAAGAGGGGACCATTGTACCTTGATAATATCATCTAAGGTTTCTGAACCTTTAGCAAATCTAAGATTGAGAGATTTCACTTTCTCATTATCTTTTCTTAGATTTACTACTTCACACTCCAATTCCTCAATGCGTTTTTCTTTTGATTCAAGCTGATTTTCTTGAGTCTCTATGATTATGTTCTTTTCTTCTAGGCTTACTTTGAGATGATTGTTTTCTTCAAGCAAATTATTGTCTTCTAGCATATCCACAAAAGTATCCTTTTCTTCTCTAGATTCTAGTTCACATTCTTTCATGATTGCCCATACCTTTGCACCAAGATTTTGCAGATAAGCTTTTGTTCATACCATCCCAAATATCAGATTGCTTCCATTGAATGGAGGTGGCTTTCCAGACATCACTTCTTCTGGACTTCCCATTGCGACGGATCTCCTTCAAGCGATCAAGCTTCTGCAGAAGGACCACGCTCTGAAACCAATTGTTGGGAAAAATACTGAGAGGGGGGGGTGAATCAGTATTTACTGCATATTCAAAACTTTTACTTTTTCCTACTTCTAAAACCCATATGCTACTTTCCTGAAACAGACTCGCGTATATACGCGGATACCTTTTATGAAACTCGCATATACACATATATCTAATTATGTCATTAATTCTTCACTTAAATCATTCCATCATTTATTCATCAGATATTCAATAAGCAGTAAACATGTGCAGTAAGAACATAATAAACCATCACACAAAGCATCACACATGAACACCAGGATTTTTAGGTGGAAACCCAAGTCGGGAGAAAACCACCGCTGCAGTTGCTCATCCTTCAATATTTTATTATAGAGAAAACATCTTACAACATATGTGCTGGTGCAGACTCCTACCAGCACGCAGGCACCCACCTGCGCTCGTTTACCAGCCTCTCCCGGAAGGGAGCTCCAACCCCCTGACTCGTTTACCAGCCTCTCCTGGAAGGGAGCTACGACCCCCTGATCTCGTTTACCAGCCTCACCTGGAAGGGAGCTACGACCCCCTGACTGAAGGCTACAACCCTCAGCACCTCTATGGACCACGTTTCATCAATTTTCACACTAGATCCAAAGCTTCCACTAGGACACCACTTGCAGGCCACATTTCATCATATTTTTAGACTGGACCCTTTCCATTCTTTTAAGCACAAACATACATCACCAACAGATACTTATCAACACAGATCAGATAGCAGAAACACAGCAGAACAGATCAGATATTTCATACCCCTTGCTTCAGCAAACCCTAGTTTGCATACGCGCTTTCCCTTTACTGATGTCGCGTATATACGCGCTTCTGTTCACACAAACCAGCGTATACCTCTGTGTATATTTCATTGCGCATACGCGCTTTCTTTTCAGCGAAGCCGCGTATATATGCGCTTCCTCCGCGGCGAAGTAGCGTATATATCTTCAATCATTATAGAGCAACATACTTCTACAGATCAGATATTCAGTTCAGATTTACCTTTTTACTTCAGACAGATGTTCGCCTAGATGTTCGCCTCATCACAGATCTAGTCATTCCATAAACAGATCTAGCAAATACAAGTATATTTCAGATCTAGATCCCCTTCTTCATCAGTCCTTCATTGGTGCATCATACATTCAGATTTATCTTCAAGTGTAACCCTTTCCATTCAGATCTACTTCAGAGAGAAGTATTCATTCAAGCTCAGACATCTTGCACCCACACTTATGATTTGCACAATGAATTTCTTCTCCTTATATAGGTTTATCCTTTTTCAATACCATGAGCCCCTTTTTCAATACCATGGGCCAAAACAATACCATGAGCCCAAAACTACCTGGACGGGGTCAATTAGGCGGATCATTACCCAATACAATGGGTCAATACCATGGTGGTTACCCCTGGTTTTGCACTTTTTGAGCGCTTTTACCCATACGCGACTTGGCACGTTGTTTCCCGCGTGCATACGCGACTTACCCTAGGCAAATCCGCGCATGCCTAGAGACATACTCTTTTCATCATAGAATTAGCACATGCTGAATTCATTTTTTCATTGCCTTCTGTACACACTGTAGATACATCAGATTTAGTTCATCAAACCATATTCTATCAAGCACAACTTCATCAAGTAAGTTGCCATTATCTTCATCAAGTGGGTTGTCTTTCAAGGACAACATTCAGCATCATATTGTCAACAAAAATCATATCACATCATTTACCAAGTCCATCAAGTCAAGAATAACTTCATCAGGTGGTTTGCCATCAAGGACAACACATGTCAACAGTCACATGTCTTCATCTTCATTCAGTGGGTTGCCATCAAGGACAACACTCTGCATCATATTTCCAACAGTAATGTTCAGCTACCTTCTATTGAAGATTCCTCGCCATAATTTCAGGAGGAGCTCAAAGAGGATACAATTCTTAACAGGAGGTTTGCTACACGTTATTTTGTCACCATGACATTTGATTGTCTATATAGGTCTATCACTACCTATATCTTTCTCCCTTAGAAGTCAAAAACCCTAATGTTGCTAAACCAAGTCTTGGAATTGGATAAAAGCTCATTAAAACTATTAAAATTCTACCTCCGCACTATTTCTAGCCTCTTTCTTCAAGTTCATAGATACTTGTTCTATAAAATGTTGCAGCATCCACATGTTCTAATACTAAAACATGCACACCCCTGTAAAAATCAAATAAAGGAAAAATTAAGTTCTATATGCATAGCTAGTCGAATATTCTCCCAACTGCAAGCTTCTAGAGGCACGATGAGTTTGAGCTTTATCCCTCCACTCATGGAGCTCTATCCCTCCACTCATGGAGCTTATCCCTTGGTCTATGGAGCTCAAAACCCTTCATGAGAGGAATCCATTCCCCTCTTCATGGAACTGAAACTACCTCCATTTCCCTATAAATTGAGGTCATGATTCAGTCTCAAGGGTACCTTGTAAAAGGGTAGATTATAGATGCTAAGGTTGCGAATGTAATTGTTGATGAAATTCCCAAGAGAGCATACTCTTGACACTAGTTGTTATTGCCATGAGAATGTTCACACCCTTATGTCCATAACTCCATGCTAATATTTTGAGAGGAAGGCTTGTCAAACCAAAGGAGGAACAATTGTTCAGGACCCCGAGAGAAAATTGTACGACATCAAGGCATCAGGTTGTAAAGGTACTCTTTCATTCAAGATAATACATATGGATCTCTTTTTCACATTGAGTTGTTCTTGTGCTTATTGAATAACAACAATACTTATACTCCTTGATCACTAAGTTGGATTAGTTTTTCTTGATTATTATATGTTGTAGGTGCTTTTAATTCTTTTGTCTTTTTTTTTATTGCAGGTTCTACTTGTTGTAGAAGCCTCTTTGGAGTGACTGGATAAAATACTGCATCGAACGTTGGATTTCAAGGTAGGGCCATGTCCTCTTTTTTTGTTTATAATAATTATGAATTGCAAATAATCTAGAGAAAAATATTTACAAATGGATGTTTATTTCTATATATTCAAAGAATTCTAGGGAGATCACTCTTTTCCACAAGAGGGATTAATCTGCATAACAAAATGGTAACTTCGCTGGGTAATAGAACTTAGTTTTTCTTTCTATTTTTCAGTTTGAATTTCAGAGTCTTCTAATTTTTACTTATTTGTGAGTGGGTTGGGTAGATAAATTTAAGAATCTCTGAAAAGAAAAGTTGATTATTTATTTTTTCTGGATTTTTTCCTTGCCTCCGTAGTTTTTAGTAGAAAACGGTGTGGGGGCCTCCTTATTTTTTAGTTTAAAACACTGCAGTACCACACCTTTCTCCATTAGAAACTGCGGACCTTTGAATTTTTTTTGAAAAAAAATAATTTCTGTTTTTAGGAGCTAGATCACCTGATTCTCTGTGTTTTCCCCAGTCTACCTTAAATGTAAAATCTTACGTGTGAATTTATTTTCAGCAACCTTTACGTCTTGTGTGATTTTATTATCCTATTTGCATATCATGAGTGAGTGTGTTCCTTATTTTCTTGTTGCTCCATACAAGATACCTTCATATACCTCAGCTTACTGGTATTATGAGATCCTCTTTGTGAGCCATGAAAACCATTGCAAACCTTACTTTTATGAAAATTGATTCCGTTTTCATTTGCAAATTTGGAAGGGCTTTTAGCTTACTAGAGCCTAATATCACACCAAATAATTTTAGGATGTTTTCATTTATGCTGAGATAAGTATAAATTTTTCTTAGTTCAATAAAAAACTAGGAGAAAATGTCCTCAAAAATTCTAGATAGACTTCAAAATTAGTTTTTCTTTGATTTTGAATTTTATGTTTTTAGGATTTTTAGATATTATTTTCTTTTGGAAAAAGTTTGTTTATTGATTTTTAGTTTCTTATCTGATTGATCAAGAAATTTCATTTCAAATGAGTAATTGATCATTTTACAAATTGATTTCTCAAAGAAATCATCTTCTTTTCAAACATTTTGTTTATGAATTAAAGAATTGGTGCTTTGAAAGTGTTTAGATTTCTCAATATTTCCCTAAATAAGATTTATTTAAAAGAAAAGAGTTGCACTTCTCATTTAGATGCATTTAGCATATTTTTTGAGCCGGGTCACAAAAATTATTGAAGTTTCAAGTCCGTACCTCTTGTATTAAGCAACAACCAAATTAAAAACAACGCTTTAATAAAATAAATTTACATATTTTACATTTTCTAGGGCTCATTCCACCAACATAGCTTAGGCTAGTGTTTTGGAACAAGTTGTAATTAAATTTCTAAAATAGTTTAAACAAACAATTACCAATCTTGTGGTAAGAAAATCCAATTGTAGCATGTGTGATGTGGGAAGCTCTTCTTAAAATAGTCAAGCACAATATCATATCGGAACCAGTGATGTAATCATACCTATCTCATTTGGAAATATAGCATATGTGTACGTATTAAAAATGGTAAACCTCAGATAAACCATTGTAGAGGAGCCTGGGGTCACTTGTTGGAAAAATTTTGATTAACCATATCAAGGAGCCTTGAAGGGGATTGAGGTTGTTACTCTGCCCTTGTGTGCATATCGGATCCTAGACTCTTCCCCCACGTACATTTGTTCCCGTTGGTGACCTTAGTGACCATAACCTTCAGGATTTTTCCCAAGGTGACAATGGAGGGGAGGTCCCATTGTGCCTGGAACAGACGTCGACTAGACTCACTTGGAATTTCTGGAGGGGTAATCTTCACTTCGAGATGGCATAAGTGGAGAGACTTGCACTAGATTGTTTCATTAAGTAGCCTGTCAGGGTAACTGTTCCAACCACCAATTTTCCACATTAGAATTCTACGATGTTTGATTTCATTACCAACTAGTGTTTTTAGTGTGGAAATATATTGTTTGTGTGTGGATTTCTCTCTTAAATTTTGTAGGCGTGTGATAAATTTGATTTTTTCCTTAGATACTTTAGGATATTGAATTTTTCTTTGTTTTGTGTGTTAAACATTTAATCATGGCTGAATTAACGAGACAATCCCCTAGAATGCAAGGGAAACCCCCTAATTACACACCAAGCCAGTTAGAAAAGCTAAAATCTAAAAAAGGACAACAATCAGGGATCAGATAAACTGAAAAAGAGGCAACATCAATAATAATACATCCTGATGGCAAAGTAGATCAACCTCAAATAGCATAAATTTCTAAAAAAAAACTGACAATTTCTGAACTCGCTGAACTTTCTTCTAGAACTAGTGAATTGTCCACTACTGAGCCTAAAATTCCAGAACCAGAAACTGAACCTGCTACATCGGAGCATACTTCAGATTTCATAACCCTGACCCTTGGTCGTCCTGATTCACCTCGAGTGAAGTTTCGCATCACTGAGAACATTCCTCCTAGCCTTATTAGCATCGAAGAAATTATTGACATAGAAGAAGATGTTATACTCCCTTCACGTCAAGAATATTTAGATCTTAGGAAAAGTGAATTGATTTACTATAGCCCATTCAAACAAGATCCTTGGTATTCTCAGTTAACAGACTTTTTACACAATTCTGGTCTCAACTATTCACCACCCCGTATTCCTTTTTATGCCATACCAAGAGGTAATTACAGACCTTCATTAAATATTTCTGGTGAGTCATCCATGTTTTCTACATCGCAAGAAACACATTTTTATGGTGGTCCATCTGTTCCTCTAGGATACGAGTCGCTTTCTGGTACTTTATTAGGAGCATCTACCTCACCCGAAAAACTACTACAATCACCTGGTCCCAATGAATCTCATACCAAAAACTTGAACGCGGAACAAGTCTACATGATGTTTCGAAATATCCCTAACCATGACCCTCAATGTAGAAATTTACCACCTGGGGGACAACCTCAAGGTAGTAATTTACCGCCTGGGGGATACCCTCGAGATAGAAATTTATCACCCAAGGGGCAACCTCAAGGGCAGTATATACCGCAAGGGCATTACATACCTCAAGGATAGTATCAACCTCAGGGATAGTACTCTATTCCAGGGCCACAACCTCTTTAAGGAAAATACCCTATCCTAGGGAAACAGTCTTTTCAAGGACAACAGCCTCCTTTGGGGCCCCAGTTTTATCAAGAACAACAGTTGTTTCAGGGAGGTCAATATTTTAGTGGAAATTATCTAGCCAATTATAAAACTTACATTCCAAATTATCAACCTAGTTATGGTCTATCTTACGTGTCACAACCTTCAATGGGAGCTCCATATCCTGGAGAAAACACAGTTTAGAATCCACCATTGAATCAACATAATTTTCAACCTACCTTGCAAATACCTTACCAACAGTCTTGTCAGCCGGTTTCTTACACTCAAATCCAACAACCTGCCCAACATATGCTTCAATTTATACCTCAGGTATTCACACCTAGTAGTGTTCAGCTACCTATTCTGAGTACACCTGGAACTCCACCTGAAACTGCTGCATCAACTTATGTTCAACAACATACCACACCTATCCCTGGAATTTCTGCAGCTCCTATTTCTACAGCCCCTCAAGTATCATAACTGATCCCCCAAGTCACTTCTCATCAACCTGGACCCAAAATTCAGGCTATTATTCAGATGTCTGTAGGACAACCCGGTACAAGTATGGTTGTAACAAAACAACCTCAGTTTTTTAATATCAAGTGCAGTATCAATACGGACTTGTAGCACAAACTCAAGTATACCAACATCAATCGTACCCCTGGTTACACATATCAGATACCAGCTCAACCTCAGTATAGTATGGCTAATCCTAGTTATCTAGAAGGAATTCCAATCCCAACTGGACAGGCTATTCTAGGATATCTTGGATATCCTCCTCCTGGTACTAGTCTTGTTCCACAAGGTTATAAATTTGCTCAGGAGGACCCTAACCATCGGTTACCATTCATTCAAATTTGGATTTAACCGATTTGTCACGTCCAATGAACGATCCAATTTATTATCTTCTTTTTTGGCCGCCAATGCTGAACAATTTTCCTAGTGATATTCCTAAGTTCGAAGGTAAATCGGGAGAAGACCCCTCAAACCATGTCATTACTTACCACCTCTGGTGCACATCCAACTCTTTAATGGATGATTCCATTTTATTAATACTATTTCTGAGAACACTGATAGGATTAGCTACAAAGTGGTATATTGAACTACCATGTGGCTCATTCAGTAATTTCAACATGTTAGAAATAGATTTCTTAACACACTTCCATTTGCTAATCAGATACGAAAATGGAACAGAACTTTTAAATTCGTTAAAAAAATCTATTTATACATACATTTCATATCACATACATGAATGGAGACCTAGACGATGTTTAGTAATTTTTTTTATTCTGGATCATATTTTAGCAGAATAGTTCATCAAATTATTTCTTCCAAATATCACTGAAGATGTGGGTAAGGGAGGAGTTGTTACGGAAGAACCGGTCATTTCTCAAGCGCAGTTCTTAGACCTTGTATATACATAGTCTGGTACTTTATATGAAAAAATTCATGACTTAACACATGCTGGTCAAATAACTGCAACTCCTTCGGGTTATCATGCTGCAGACGATGTAATTGGTTTAGTTAGTGCTAATAAAAGTAAGAATAAGTCCTCCAAAACTACTTCACCTATCATAAATTTACCAGATTCACCAAAAGGATATTCTTCCCTTGAAACTTCTGCCAACATTCATGTTGTAGACTCGTCTACAACTAAATATAAAACCAGTAAAAAGAATAAAGGAAAGAATAAAAACAAACAAAATTCATCTTCCAAAGAAAAACCCGAAAAGAATGAACCAAACGATGAAAAACATAAACCTCGTTATCCTTGTCTTATCTGTGACGACGATCACTATACTAAAGAGTGTCCACATCGGTTTGAGGTATCTAATTTTGTCAAAGGTTCACCCACACTTGTTGTCTTGAAGGATCCTTTTCCCACTCAAGATAGAAAAATGATAGGATCTTCTTCAAATTCATCAGCAGATATTTTAATGATGTATGAGGTTATGGCTGCGACTTGATCTCAAGACTATGGAACTGAAAATCCTGTAACTAGTAAAGAGACAGAAAATTCTAGTCAAACACCAGAAGTATCTCCTTCAATTTCTAATCTGCTTCATATCAAGAAACCTAATCCCGATCCAGTAATTAAACTACCTATTAAAGGTTTACTTCGAAAGTCATCTTTCAACCCACATGCAAGAGTTGCTCAGAATTACAACATTGTTGAAGATTTTGCGATATCCCCTTCAGAAACGTCGGCCTTAGAAGTTCTACAATCAAGTATAGAACAAAGGAAATTATTGTTATCAGCTATTCAAGCTATTGATATTCCGGATTCTAACCTCATGGTATTTGATTTAGAAAATTTTACATCGAGACTCCCTTATCAGATGGCTTTTCGGATACTAGTATTAGTCAAATCCAAACGAGTTTTTCGTACTGTTATTGATGAGGGGGCATACACATGTATAATGTCGTTAAGATGTTGGAAATATCTCAGTTCTCCAACATTCAAACAATCCCCCACAATCCTTAAAGCCTTTGATGGAAGAGGATTTCATCCTTACAAAATAATCTAGGATCTACCTATAGAAGTAGAAGGTGAAACCCTTAATCTAGATGTGGAAGTTGTTCATGCCCCTATTGATTACAACCTTATTTTGGGTCGTAGTTGGCCTTACACCGTGACTATTTTCATTTCCTCAGTCTTTCGATTAATCATGTTTCCTCACAAAGGAAAGGCTGTGAAAATCAATCAGTTGTCATATTCTTCGTCAGACCCTGCTTCTACAGACAATATCCAACATGTTGAAAAAATGACTATCCCATATGAAGATGTTGGTGTACGTTCAGTAAAGGACTGCACTTTGATAGGAACATTCGCTATGACTCCACCCAACGTACCGCGTACAATATCCAACATCAATATGATCTCATCGAGCACTATACCATTCGATGACACTTGGATAGTGCCTTTAGCATTAAAACTGGACTCTTCCAATGGCAAGATGCCTTTGAGTCCTTTTGAAATGGTGTATGTCACAGTGTAATTACATTCTGACACACTTTCAACTACCCTTGATCAAATTAATGTGATAACCGAAGACTATTCTTGACTATCAGGCTTAGCTTTGACATCAGTTTCCGATCCTTTTCAACAAGTGTTTCACACTGATGAAGGTATTCGAGAATTTTTGTATTTGGATGAATAACTGTGGGATGATCTACATCATAGATATTATTTTTTACCTGAAATTGATAGGTTGGAAAATGATTTTTCATCTATTTTTACAATTGATTACAACAAGGAACCATAGAATCCCATATCGATTACACATTCAAATTATGAGACCAATTTGGGAAATATTTCCACAACGGTTCCTATCGACCTATCAGTTAAACCAGGAATTATTGAGAACATTCATATAGGTGCTTCTTGTACGATGGAAGAGATTAACATACAAAGCCCTGTTTCAAGAATTCTGAGACATATTTTCCTAGTCTTACGAAGAGATTCTAGGAATCGATCCAAAGATTATAATTCATGAAATTAGACATTACCTGATGCCAAGCCTATTAGACAAATATTATGTCCAGTACATCCGTAGAAAGTTGTTGCTATTAAAGCTAAAGCTGAGAAGCTATTATGAGCAGGATTTTTTTATCCAATACCATTAATAGATTGGGTATCAAATATAGTTCCCGTTACTAAGGAACAAGGGACTATATGAGTACGTGTCGATTATAGGGACATTAATAAAGCATGTCCAAAAGACAATTATCATACCCCTTATATCGACCAAATTATCAATGATTGTGCTGAAAATGAAATTTTTTAATTTATGGATGGATTTTCTGGGTATAATCAAATCAACATACTCACTGCCGATAAACCAAAAGAAACATTTATATGTCCTCGAGGGACGTTTTCTTATTGAAAAATACATTTAGGATTGAAAAATTATGGTGCAACTTTTCAAAGGCCTATGCCTTACACTTTTCATGACATCAAACATATTGTACATCGTTATATGGATGAATTACCTGCTCACTCTTTACGAAAAGAGGATCATCCTACATACATGAGATGTAGGCATTAAAATATTCTTTTGAACTCGCACTAATGTCTTTTTTGTGTGCAATTAGGATGATTACTGGGATTCATCGTTTCTAAAAATGACATTCGTGTCGACCCCTCGAAGGTTGAGGACATCATTACCTTACCTCATCCTTCCACACTTCGCCAAATCCAAAGTTTGCAAGGGAAATCAAATTTTGTATGTAGGTTTATCTTGAACTATGTGGAGTTGAAAAAAGGTTTTACCTGTTTGTTAAAACAAAGTGTTCCTTTTATTTCGGATGAGATTGATGATAAATATTTTCATGCATTAAAACACGCGTTGACCCATGCATCGTTGTTGCATCTGCCCAATTATCACCAGGACTACTTTTTATACTTGGTTGCCTCTGATTCCACCATTGGAATGGTTTTAGTTCAAGGGGATGAATCTCATAATGAGCATGTGATAGAATCTAAGTTGGAATTTTAACTCGACGAAAATCAAATATTCGCATGTCGAGAAATTGGCCTTGGCAGCAGTTCAATTTGTCCAATGATTTCGTCACTACATACTGTTACGTAAAAAAATTGTGATATCTAATTGCAACCCAATGATGTATATGTTGACAAAGAATTAATATGGGGAAAATAATATAAATGGATTTCCATCCTACAAGAGTTTTATTTAGAATTCGAGAAATCTAAATCAAAAAAATCATTGGTGTTTGGAGAGCTTATGTGTGACTTTTCCAATACCGAGACATGAACCATGGTAGAGAATCCCATTGCAGATGAATCTATGTTTCTTATCATTACATTAGATCCATGGTATGGAGATATCATTATATATATTCAAACCGAAACCTTTCTCTTAGAGCTTTCACGTTCATATTGAAGAAGAATCTGATATCGATCCCAGGAATACAATATTGTTGGAGACACTCTTTATCATCATGATGCAGATTATGTCTTTTGACATTATATAACTCGCGAAGAGGCTGAAAGGGTTTTGAATGATTGCCACTCTGGAGCGTGTAGTGGTCATATGTATGGGTTTTCCACAACCCAAAATATTTTACACATTGGTTATTTTTGGCAGTCATTATTCAAGGATTGTATTATTGCAGTTCGAAAATGCCAAAACTGTCAAATTTTTTATAGAAATATGTGTGCACCTCCATCTCCCCTTCTCTGAATCATTGTTATCGGTCCTTTTGTGAAATGGGGCATTGATTTCCTTACATCTAATCCTCACTCGGCTGAGGGGCATGGGTATATTATTCTCACTATAGATTATTTTACCAAACGGGACGAGGCGATGCCTACATTAACGGTAGATGGAAAAATGGTAGCTACTTTCATATTAAACCATGTGATTTCTCATTTCGGTGTGCCTCAAGCTATTTCACAGACCATGGGAGCATTTTTGAAATATTATGATGACTGAACATTTTCATCAACTTGGCCTGCGCCATGATAATTCTACTCCATATTACCTGTAGTCCAATGGTCAAGTTGAAGCTCTCAATAAGGTTTTAACTACAATGATTAAACATATTATCTAAATTCATAAATAAAATTGGCATACCATGATTTTTTCGGCACTATGGCCATACCAAACCTCTGCAAAAATTGCTACAAGGTTCACTCCTTTTCAACTTGTATATGGTTTAGAAGCAGTGCTACCCATTGAATGCAAAAAACCATCACTCAAATTAGCCATTGAGTTATTAAAAGCTACCTCTAAAGAGGAAAAATTCTTTTTGTACTTAGCACAAATTAGATGAGACACAGTGTACCACTGCATTCACTATTTGAAGCTCATAATAAATGTGTAAAAGCTCAGTATGATCAAAGTGTCACCCCTCGTGTTTTTTCAAAAGGTGACCTAGTCTTATTATACGACCAAGCTAACGATAAGCTAAGTTCTAGAAAATTCGAATCGACGTGGCATGGTCCCTACATTGTCAAGCGTGTGCTTGCAAAAGGGGCCTATGAACTGACTGACTATGACGGGGTCTCTTTAGATAAGCCCATAAATGGTATTTATCTTAAGATATATTATGCCTGACTTTTGTGTGAAGATATTTTTTGTACAATATTTAGATTAGTTAAGCATGTCTTAGATTAGATAAGTGTTCCTAGATTAGTTTTGATTTTACCACTATCTCTGCTTATCTTGATTACTCTTGATATTGCAGATATTGACATTCCTTCAAACATACATTGGTTTTGTTGATGGTGCCTTTCATAGTACTTATAATATCTCTTCCGCAACTTGGGTTATCTATTCACCCACCGATAAGTTAGTTTCTATGCATGGCATATGCCTTGTTCAAACAACGAACAATATTGCAGAATATAGTGTAGTCATTGAGCTATTATTTGATTCCATTTCATTTGGTATTCGACGTTTGATCATTAGGTTGGATTCATAACTCACTCTATTACATTTAAAAAGTGTATATGCAATTAGAAATCCAGTGTTATTGAGATTATATTTGAAGGTTTGTCTCTTGGAAGGAGAGTTTGATTACATTGAATATCAACACATTTAAAAAATTTAAACACATTGGCCGATGCATTAGCTAATCGTGTTCTAAATAGACATTTTTCAACATTAACATAGTAAACCAAAACAACATTCAATCCATGTTGAACAAGATAATCAGAGAAAGTATTGTTTTTCATTAAGATAGTTTTGTTTTCAAAAAATATTACATCGTCTGTGATCATAGGTTACAACACCTTATGATCTAATAGATACTGATACAAAAAAAAATTCAATCCACAATGATTATCCACTATCCATGATGATGATCATGGTAATATACTATGGAACGCACCACCTTGCACAAGAATCTCCTAAACGATCCTACAACACCTGTAACATGTCTCTGAAGCTAGAGAGGAATTTCATTTTTCCTTGTCTCGGGAATTTCTATGGTTAAACTCTCCAGGTTGTGTTCCATATCAATTAGGATCTCCGTTGCCTAATCCTGTGGTGGTACTATAGACTTTGCTTTCTGCCTATCAAAGCGACGAAGTGTAGCTTGTCGTCATGGAACGAAATCTATATTTAAATATTTTTACCAGTATTGGAAAATAAAAAATAAATAAAAATTAGATTAAAAACATCAAAATAGTTTTCTCACCTGATTCGTCCCACTGTGCCCCTGGAGGCAAAGACATCTCAGGATCACCTCAGAAATTTATACCTGCATAATGGAAGTCTTCGATTGTGAATACTTGGTTCCTTAGCCACATAAATTATGTCGAATTCAACCGAACCACTGAACTTCCATCACAACCATGGCAGGCCATTAATGCAACCCAACGTACCATACGAGGTTCTCGAGGTTCCCCACGATAAATTGGAATCAGCTGAGGGGAAAGAAGAGGGATTCTCTCTAAAGCAAATGAAATCAAAATGGCACCATAACCAAAATTTTTCAACTTTGCATTCTTTTCTCTAGTTAATTGGCCTTTCATGTTGGCCAATACTCCCTCGCACCAGTTGAATATGGTACCTCAAAAACACTCCACAATAGTCTACATTTGGGATTTGGTGGCCACAAGTGGAGTTGTGCTCCAGCACAACCTGGTCATGGTAAATTCTATCACTTTGAGATCTAATCACAAGACAGATTTAATGTCTATATGATTATCCTTTGGATCTGCCTCATCACTGCAATAGTGTTGTTTGTAGCTAGCAAAGGGTAGGCCAACCTGTCTAGCTCCAAACAAGGATATGTTTTCTCCTCTTTGGGACAATCCAGTGAGGAAATAGATATCCTCGAGCTCAATTTCGAGCTGATGGTCACCAATGATGAAGAATTGTTCTTGAAATTTCCATGTACTTACTAGCCATGTCATCAACAGTACTTGTGCTTTCTTGCCTTGGATGGCCTAGAACTTATACAATCCACAATTTTTTAGCACATGCACTGTTGCAGGATCATTCATAGCTTCATTTTCTACACCCTGATGTTCACATTATCCCTACTCTAGCATGGTGGAATAGTCTACAAATCAACATATTTGAAAGTTAGAAACCATTTGAGTGCGAAACTTGAATCATTTTTAAAATAATTTACGATTTTAAAAGGTTCACGGTGCCTCCACAGTTTTTTTAAGGAGAAAGTGCAGATGTTTGCACGATATCTACACAAAAATAATGCCAACCTGATATTTTTTCAGTTCAAAAATTATCGGGGTCTGTAGTTACCACATGCATAACCTACAAACCCCCGAGAGTGTATTTTTAAATAAAAATTCCTCCCAAAAAATTAAATTAAGACTTAAAAAGAAAAATTAAATGGATAGAAATGAAGAATAGGATGAAATGGATTACTTGGTTCTAACGGTTCGAAGAATGGATGTTCGGTTCTCCTGATAATTGCTTCGAAATGTTTTAGCCAAAAGCTCTCAATTCACCGCTCTGAAGATAAAAGCTGAAAATGATTTTTTTTAACTCCTTTTTATAGTTTTTGAATGAATAAAATATTATATTTTATGTATTTTTCACTTTAAAAGGTTATTTTTCAATATTTTTACTTCTTGGAAATAGTTATGTGTAATCCATTGATTTTTTGTGTAGGATACACAATTTTTTGGTGAAAAGAATTATTTTGATGCTGAGTATATTTTTATCACTTTTTGAGGCTCTTGAAAATTACAAAAAAGAGAAACCCTGGAGTTCTCTTTTAATCCATTTTCAAACTCTCTAAAGGTGCAAAGATCATTGAGTACTTGACTATTCGAACTCGTTAAAGTAAATGAACAATTGTCCCTTCAGTATAAGTTTACCCATTTTCCAAACTGAAATGGAATAATGGTGAAAAAGGTATATGTTGACTAATCATGGTCAATAGAGTTCTCTTATACATTACTTTATCCTTTTTCCGGCCCGAGAGACTATATTTACGAAATAGAACAATCATGGAGTTTACTTATGTTTTTCTTCTGAATCCCTAAAACTGAAAAAAAAACCAAGTTTCTCCTATACTGGACTTGTTAAAATTTAACATTCAAGGACCTGTCGATTACAAAGAGGACCAAACAATTCGTTCTTAGGGTTCAATTTTAATACTAAGATGGACCCATCCGAAGGATGAACTTATATAAACAAGCAAATTTTATCCTCCTCAAGCTTGTCAAAAATAAAGAGGTACTTTCCAGTAATGGTGGAGGAAAAGAGAGAAAAATATTCCAATTGTAATTCTTGTTTAGAAAGCAGTATACCATTCTTGAACAAAACACTTTGTCACACATGTACCTAGGTTGGGAAATCCATTGTATAATAGTTAATCAAACCACATTGAAAGTCTTTAGTCAGTTTCTGGGTATTAGCTTTAGGTCAAATGCAACCAAACCATCTGCAGTGTCGTTATGTGCTCAAGAGATAGTTGAAATAAACCATTCATTGCAAACATTTGTCTCCATTCGCATTGACCATCTTTGAGTAAGTCCTTGCCAATAATTTTCAAAACTTGATATAATGGATTCGTGTCGTAGGCTTTCCTACGATGGATCATTTTCTATTGATGACAACTCATCTATAAATTTGATCTATAATCCTATCGGTACCTTGGGATATACATGCCCTAATGGCAGGTTTCTCGCATTCGACGACAAGTTGCATCATTGACATTTGATGAAATGATTCTATGAGTTTTCGAATGCAAATAATTCATTCAAACCTCATAGATTGTATTAGAGTACCTTGAGATACGTTGTCATTATTGGTGGTTTCTCTCACACTTGTTAACGGTTCGCATCATCGACCGATAATCAAGCGGTTTCTACCATGTTTGACTTCGACACAATCAATCACATGGATAGAATCATACTAGTTCAGGAAGTGGAAATCAAGACCCTGGATCTAGTTTCTACCATCCAGGATGTGAGGAGTTTTATTATTAATAATACAGTAGACTACTCATGACATATGGATGCACCCATACTATGTCTAATTTTGATGTAATATTAAAATCTTATATGTACCAGAACATGTAGTTAGTTTTAATATGGGTATGGGAATGCCTACCTTAGGGATGATATATATATATTGGTGTGTGTGTGTGTGTATTTGCATTGAATATTTTTATAGGTTTTCGACCGGTGTCCACAATCCAATCCTCGGAATGATAAATCACTTTGCTCTTCATCATAACCTCAGACTTCGCACATTAGGGGGAAATCTATTACACATTATTTTGTTACCATGACATTTGACAGTCTATATAGGTCTATCACTACCTATATTGTGCTCCCTTAGAAGTAAAAAACCCTAATGTTCCTAAACCAAGTCTTGGAATTGAAGAAAAGCTCATTAAAACTCTTAAAAATCTACCTCCGCACTTTTTCTAGAATTTTTTTGTGGGTTCGCATATACTTGTTCTATAAACTGCAGTAGCGTCCGCATGTTCTTCGACTAAAACCTGCAGACCCCCATAAAAAGCCAAAAATAGGAAAAAGTAAGTTCTAGAAGCATAGTTGGTCGAATATTCTCCCAACTAGAAGCTTCTAGAGGCGCGATTAGTTCGATCTTTATCCCTCCACTCATGGAACTCTATCCCTCCACTAATGGATCTTATCCCTTGATCTATGGATCTCAAATCCCTTCATAAGAGCAATCCATCCCCCTATTCATGGAACTGAAGCTACCTCCATTACCCTATAAATTGAGCTCATGTTTAGTCTCAAGGGTACCTTGTAAAAGGGTATATAATAAATGCTAAGGTTGTGAATGTCATTGCTGAAGAAATTCCCAAGAGAGCATACTCTCTACACTAGTTTTTGTTCACATGAGAATTATCACACCCTTATGTCCATAACTCAATGATGGTATTTTGAGAGGAAGGCTTGTCAAACTGAAGGAGGAATGATTGTTGAGGACCCTGGGAGAAACTTGTACGACATCAAGGCATCAAGTTGTAAAGTTACTCTTTCATTCAAGATAATACATATGGATCTCTTTTTCTCATTGATTTGTTCTTATGCTTATTGAATAACATAAATAATTAGACTCCTTGATCACTAAGTTGGATTATCTTTTCTTGATTATTATATGTTGCAGGTGCTTTCAATTCTTTGGTCTTGTCTTTGATTTAAGGTTCTACTTGTTGTAGAAGCCTATTTGGAGTGACTGGATAAAATACTGCATTGAACGTTGGATTTCAAGGTAGGGGCATGTCCTCTTTCTTTGTTTATAATAACTTTTAATTGCAAATAATATAGAGAAAAATATTTACAAATGGATTTTTGTTTCTAGCTATTCATAGAATACTAGGAAGATCACTCTTGTTTGCAAGAGGGATTAATCTACATAGCAACGAAAAGAGCATCAAAGAGGGAAAGTGTTGAATACCTTTGAGTTGGTATCAAAGGCACTAAACCAAGCAAGGAAAAATGGATGAACATTGGAAAGGTGATGGAGTTGTATCCTCATCTACTGAACAGGTAATCAAGTCCTTTGGGGTCCAAAAGCTTCCCAAAGGGGAGGAATGATCGAGTTCATAAGTTTTTCCCAAAATTCAAAATTATAGGATTGCATTGAAACCAATATGGTTGTGTAGATCTCGTCTTCCTGATTTGGATGCCGCAAACGGCTCAAAAAACTGATGTCATATGAGGAAGATATTATGTTCTAATCGAAATGGAAAACATGTAAATTTGCGACAGTTTGACTAGGTTTGACTAGGCTGTACAGTCAGCAAAAAGAATATTCCCTAGAATATTCCTTCTACCAGACCAACAAATTCTTGAAAAGTGTCATTGTTTCAGTGGATTAATGTGTTTGGAGGAAGGAATGAGAAGAAGCCACATAACAAGCCCCGAGACTGCCACATGGCCGTGAAATTAGTTGTAAAATTTGATGGATTTCGTAGTGCTCGACCCGCTGACCTCCCTCCGGGCACGCACACAGTTTACTGATTGCACTACACGATGTTACTTAACAATACATGGTTTCAGGTTTGACTTAAAGTTTACTACATATGTGATTGGGGTTTGGGAACCGCTGGTGGTCCCAACTGGCCAGCGGTTCCTAGAAGTTGTTACATGGCACAGTCAATACCAAGCCAACCACCATGGTCAGAGCCTAACCTGATGACAGCCAAACCATAGTCCACATTTAACTGCAGTCACGAGAAGAGGTTCTGCTAACCGTCAAGCCAAATAATGGTTGCAGGTACGCATGTGGCCACCACCCTAACTGTAACATTTAATTGTGCGGCTTAATTGGCGAAGCGGATAGGGGCACGCCAAATTTTGTGGTCAGCCCTAATTTAAATCTAGTTAATTGGAGTTCTCCACATTTAGTGGAGTATTCCTACGAGATACTGGGCAAAAGTGTAGGAGGCTCAATTTTCGACCAATTTTGGTGAATGAAGAGCCATTCTTGACTAATAGGAGCATTATGAAGCCATTAGAGTAGAGAAAATAACTATTAGAGAAATTTAACTACATGTAATATAAAAATTTTGAGCATAATGAAAGATGGACAAGCCATTGGGAGTTGGACCAATAGATGTAGCCCGGGAGGGGTGAACTACTTCATCATACCTACTTTGTAAACTTCATGCGTTGACTTATTTATCTATTTTACATTGTTTTTTAGCATTATTTATGCTTATTTTATGCTTCTAAATCACTAAAGTTCATCTATAATTCATGGTAAAACCCCGTAATCCTCATGCAAACTAATGAACCAATTATGCACATGTTTTTAAAACTGAAAGACCCTTAGCACAACAAAAATAATACACTCATTTTAGATCATACAAGCACGGAAATTATGTGCAGGAAGTATCTTTTATACTTATATTCAAGATTTATGTCTTTATGCAGGGGCTCTAAGCCTTAGGACTAGAGCACCTGCACCAAGTTTCCAATTACTTTTGAGAAAAGAATAAAGAGTGTGTTAACTAGTAAAATGAAGTGCAATGCCAACAGAACTGAAAGTAAATTCAGAGGAAATAAGATATTTCAACCGAACTTAGATTGTAAACAGGAAATGATTCGAAAGTCAAAGTCAATATTTCTTAAAACAAAACTCTCTCATGTAATTAAGAAAATTGAATAATTGTTTGAATCAGCTCTTTACTTAGACAAATGTGCATATAATTTAGATCTTCCTTTTTAAATGTTTTAACTCAAAAATTTCATTCATTAATTAATCATGACATTCATTCCTTTATTCAAAAGTATTCATTGAAAGCACATATATGTAAGTTGCAACAACGTTCTATTCCAAATCCTTCAGAGCATGATGAATTCTTAATTAAAACCTCAGATATCAATGGTGCTTTAGTTTTAGATTAAACATCAACTTGTAGTAGTAAATGAAAAGCTTTGCGGCAAGAAAGGAATAAAAAAGGGTTGTGATAATGAACTAAATTGGTAAACTTGGAGAACTGAGATGCACGAGTATAGGAATCTTTCTTGTACCAAAATTGCAGGAATATAATCAAAAGTTACAACATAAATATTGTGTAAATGAAAATTAAATGCATCCAAGCCTGCACACCATGAATCCATTACACCACAACTATGAAATGAAATCAGATCTGCATCTCTTGAAAGAATTAAAATAAATCACATATTCAGGCTCGTAGTTCAAATAAAATTAACACACCTTTAAAGAAAGGGAGAACAAGAGGGAGAATGAGTTGGGTTGGTTGGGCCCTAGCCAACCTACTTGTTTCTCTGTTTAAGAAACTTGGAAACTCAACTTCAACAATGGAGCAACATAGAATTAAAACGCGGAATTAAAACGACATGGCACAGCCCTTTGTATTATATTTAGAAATCAGCAAATGTACATAGTGAAGTCGAATCCAACCTAAAATTGATCACAGGGAAGGGGGGTAGAACCCCCAACACTCAGCTCAATAGTACCACCGTAGAAATAATGGCTTTCTCCTCCACCACCATTCCTCTTTCACTTAGAGCCATAACTCTATTTTATAACCTTTTACAATACAAATTTAAACAAGCCAATCCTTTGCAAACACATGGGCATCGAATACAAACTAATAATCATAAATAGGATATCAGTACGTTCGTTTCCCTATTGAAAGAATGAATAATTACCACGAATTTCCCAAATCTGGGCATTTCCTAGAATTCTGGAAAATTTGGTAATTTTAACAAACTGCCTCTAAATCCCCCTTCATACCTCCTCAGCTGTTACGAATTTTAGAAAATGGTCTGTGATTTAGTCAATTTACTATGCTAGGTGTTATCACAAAATCTGACCCTGATAGGCTGCTGATTAAGTAGACTTTGAGTAACTATTTCAAACCAAAATTTTAGTTGAGGCTTAGCCTCCTCAAGCTGAGAGGGCTCTCTCACTAGGTTTAAGATTTTGAATTAAAGATTAGATGGCTAAATCTAGGAAAAAATTGGATAAAAGTGTATGAATGGTTGAATTACTAATAAAAAAAAAAATATTGGGCTATGGAGTCAAGGTATGTTTCCACAAAACATCAAACTTGGATTATCATGGAAGTCGGGGAATTTCAGAGTTTTTAGGTGTATCAGCAAAACAGTAACAGAGTGAACAAAACACAATTTACAAACATATGGAGGAAGTTAGAGCATTTTCCAATGAATTCTAAGTAACATATGTTTATACCACTACAAATAGATAGATAAGGAAATCCATAGGAATATCACACATTAAAAACTCTTTCTGAATCCTGAGTAGTAAGCCAATATCTGTATTAAGATAAAAAAACACACAGTTTGCTATAGTGACATAGTTTTCTTGTTAATGAAAATTTCCAACCTTGAGGAATTTGACCTCATGCTACATATAGAGTCTATACAATCTTGGATTCTATGATCCATCATCAGAGGAATTCAAATTCTATCTTAAATTGACACCTATTTGCTCCTAAAAATGACTATTAATTACATCTGTCAGTTAATTGTCTCTTCTAGAAGTCCTAATACAAATAGGAGTAAAACTCCTTATTATGTCTAAACAACCTTATCTAGAACTTAAATGATATCTATGACAGTTTTTCCTCCATATCTTCGACTTTTATGATGCCTCCAATCTTGTTATGCTATCATGTTGGTTCATGTCTTACTTGCCCTACAAAGAAGGGGACATGTTTCCTATAATTTAGCCCTTTCCTTCTTTGATGATCTTCGAACACTTTTTGCTGGAAATATGGAACTTTTAAATTAAGTGACATGTATTATCACTTCCATGGAACCATGCTTTTCCACCTGTTCAGAAACTAAGCCTTTGAAAAAGTAAAAAGGAGAGATGGTATGATTGCGCTACGAAATGAGTAGTTGTTTTCGTAGCTCAGAATTTGTATCTTGTTAAACATCTCTCAACCATCCACTTTATTTTGTCTTGAGACCTAGTATTTCATTTTTGAACCCTTTCTAACCACCACCAGCAACAAAATTCGGAAACCAGGCTTTTTACCTCTCAAAAATTTTACAAAAATGTTCAAAAATGCACCTAAAACAGTTTTGTAGCGCGCTACGAAACTACTGTGTATCTCCTTTTTACACAGTCTTTTCATAATATTCAGATTTTAATATTATTTATAGCCTTTTAATGATTTCCCCTTGATTTTAATAGACCTTAACAATAAAAATAAGTCAACTTTGCAATATCTTCAAAAATTGATGTCCTTCCCAAAAACAAAACCGTATTAAGGATTTGTCACTTACTGCTCTTGTTCTACCTCTGTTGTAGCTGACCTTCAAACTTTTTCAATTGAATTTCAAGATCTTAAATCTTCCTTTTCAGTCTCCTGTTGGTAGCCCTCAATTTAAGATTAATCATCCTCATAAATCTTGCTTCTTTGATTGCATGGGACAGTCCAGGTAAAGAATTGAGCTTCACTGCTGACTGTTTCAATTTTGGAAACTCTTTCAACCTCCCACAAAGCCCTTATTATGTTTAATTTTGTCTTCTCAACAACATATTCTCTTTATTTCTTCTTAAGTTTAGCAATTTCAAGGTTGTCTAGTCTCAAAATTTCTTTAATTCCTTCATAACTGCGCTTTTCTCTTTTAGTGTTGAAAACTCTGTTTCTGTCACCTTCAACCATTGGTGATGAAAGTTCTATGGGCTCCTCATAAAAATTTGAAACTTCTTCAGCTTTATCTAACTCCACATCCAACCCCCGCAACTTTTTTGAATTCCTAGTTAGAGGCCTTCTGGGCTTGAACACAAACTCTAAAATTTCATCATAAAAATCCAGCTTTTTGGAAGATTTTATCTTCTTAGATTTCCCTTCATACATTCTTATAAAATCTTCCTGAACTAAAGGACATTCCTCAATATCAATAGCCTGTAAAATATCATTCAAGCTACCCTTTAAACCTAGATCTTCTTCTGAAACCATTGGTTTTCCTTTTTCCTTTGCTATTTGACTTCTAGTTAATCTTTTATGGGCTGATTGGCTGGTTGAATGTTCCTGTACTGTTTCCTTACCTTTAGTTGTCCTCTTTTGTGCATATTGAGGGGTTTCTTGAATAATCATTGATTTTTTAATCTCAGGCTCTTTCACTTGCTTTCTAGGCTTTAACTTGACAAATATTTTTGATCTTGTCTGTGCAGGGTCACTAGTTTCTGATGGTGACTTTTCTTTGGCCCTAGGGCTAATACCTGCTCCTTGAGTTTCCACCCCAAATCCACACAAAAACAAAAATGTAAACCATTCTCTTTTTATCCTTTGAAGTTCATGTAAAACAATCAATTTAACTAGACCATGATGGAAAAGTGAAGTTTCATAGTATTGAGCTTTCATTTTCACTTTATCTGCCATCTTAGCTAAACTTCGAAACAAGAAGAAAGGAAAATCCAAAGAAATCATTCTAGTAAAATGAAAAAGGAGTTTGAAAATATAAGAGTACAATTTATGGTATCTTCTCTCATAGGTGAAGTACATTTGAATGTTGTAGAGCAGATTGGCATAGGTGTTCTTGATGTAGCTTCTTGGCACTGCTTTAGTTAAATCTGTCTCTTCAAACCCTGGCTTCAAATTTTTTTTAGAAGGTTCCATATCAAACCTAAAATTTATGAACCATCTTTCTTCTCCCCTTGGAATATCTGTCACTGATGATATAACTTCAGGGGAAATTGTCAAGTGTAAGAGACCAACCTTTGTATTCGAACTTGTGAAGTGAAGAGCAAACTCTTTTCTCACTTGATTATGACCTACCTACATTTTTTCACAAAACTTCCAACATCTTGCCTTCTTGAAGGCCTCCTCAACTGATTTGTCTTTTGTAAGAGCCTCTATTCTTTCAGGATCCGTACTTACACAGTGACTTGACCTGTGATTTTTTCTTTCCTCTGTCATCCTTTCCTTGAAATTCCTATGTGCTTTTTGAAAACCTGTAACTAACAGCCTCGCTTGATTTTGGAGAAAACTACCTCGCTTGATAAAATGCCTCACTTGATTAGAGACACTGCCTCTCTTGATGAATGAAAGAGAAGATTTTGTTTCTACTTACCATCAGCTTACCATTCGGAAGAGGGTATGCATCATGTGTTTCTTTCATGAGATAATAAAACCAAAACTAGCCCCTTTCAAATTTGAAAATGACATAAGACAAATGAACTCAAATGAATGTTATGATGGCTGTGAATGGTTGCATGTGTGAGAAAAGACTCGTGGCTGACACCTAATCATGAATGATTAATGAAATTTTGGTGGATTTGATAACTGGCAAGACATGCTATGAATCCCCAATTTCGTAGCACGGTCAATTCAATTTCAGGGCTTTGCGCTACGAAATGAGCAACGTTTTCGTAGCGCAAAAGCGGTTTTTTACACTATCTGTGCTACGAAAACGTGGTTTCGTGGCTTAATTAATTTTTTTTCAAAATGGTTAAAGATTTGACTGTGTAAACATGATATGAGACTGTCAAGGTATGTAACAAGGTTATTAGACTTTATTACATGAATGAAAATGATACTCTAACCCTATCACTTAACCCATAAAAACTTAACATGACTTCACACCTATCTAAAAACCATGACTAGGAACCAAGCAAACTATCCAAGTTCGGAAATTTTTTTTTATAGTGATAACAGTGGCTCCACTTGGGATAGTGTGCCCCTGTGGTACACTAAGAACCGGTAGCTCCATTGCTGCTATCCATCCTTTAAAATATAACTCTGAAATTCTGCCTAATCTGCTTCAAAATTTTATGGTCTTCACCTCGGGCTCAAATTTCATGGTCTCTGCAAGAAGCACTCAAACTATACATACTAAAAATGCTCAGTCAACCTATCGTGAGCTTATTTTCACATTCCTACCTACCTACCCTATCAGTTGCAATCTCCATTTGTAGCTCAAGGAACATGAAACTTCCAATGAAGCCAGTCATTGATCTGATCTGACACTTGAATCTTTTGACTGTGCTTGAACCAAAAGTAAACCTGATGTTGAAATGACCAAGGGAACATGAGATGTAACTGATCTTCATAATGTATATATAACTGAAAATCTAGACTGTAGAACCTTTCCATGTAGCCAGCTATAGGATTGAAGAATATATGATATTTTTGGAGCTTCCCATGACATTCTGCAATTGTGGACCACACATACATGCTTTGATCAACCAAATAAGACATCATTTGTGTGCTCTCAAACTGCATTTCAAGCTGATTTTCAAAAATAGTGCATTCTTACTCAATCTCAAAGGAGAAAGGTAGAAACACTCACTCTTTGTGTTCTACCATAGAAATATTTTGAAAAGAATGATCATGATCATGAAGACTATATGATTGAATTTGACCTTGTAAATCTTCAATGTCTTTCTCAATGTTCTTAGCAACTTCATCCAAAAATTTAATCTTATCTTCTGTTTTGCACTCAAATGATTTTAGATAAGAAGACAAGAACAAAGAAATTTTTTCATCTATTTCTTCATTAATATGATCATCATTCCATTGTTTGAAACCTTGAATTGAAGGAGAGTTTTCCACCAACTCTGTCCTTTCTATCCATTCCTCCAAAAACATAAACCAAAAGTCTGGAAATGACTTAATAGATCTGACAGAAAAAATTTCAATCCACTGTTTACATTTCCCTTGAAATGAATCATAGAACAACATAATGCAAACATATTCATGTTTGACTCTAAGAAGCGTAGTAAAATCACATAAATCTGATATATGCTTCAAATTCAAACTCAAATCTTCTCCATTGAATTTTGGACCATTCCTAAAAAAATATATATCCTTGGTAAAATAATTTGGGAAACCATGAATTCCTGAAAAATTTATACATGCATACCTTGAAATAAGAATGGCAGCATCTGGGTTTTTCATAAGTCCAGTGGAATCACCAAGAATCTATGAATTTTTAACTCGTCAACAATGGATTCGCCAAGGTAGTTGCAGCCTCGAATAGATTATGAGCTCCTGCTACCTTCAAGAGTTCAGCTTCATCATTTTTTGGAGATGTATATCTTCAGACTCCCGGCAGACGCACCAAAATGTTATCAGAAAATCTGACCCTGACAGGATGCTGATCAAGTAGACTCTCAGTAACTATTTCAAACCAAAATTTTAGCTGAGGCTTAGCCTCCTCAACCTGAAAGGGCTCTCTCACTAGGTTTAAGATTTTGAATTAAAGATTAGATGGCTAACTCTAGGAAAAAAATGGATAAAAGTGTATGACTAGTTGAATTACTGATCAACAAACATCTATTGGGATATGGAGTCAAGGTATGTTTCCACAAAACATCAAACTTGGCTTATCATGGAAGTCAGGGCATTTCAGAGTTTTTAGGTGTATCAGCAAAACAGTAACAGAGTGAAAAAAACACAATTTACAAACATATGTAGGAAGTTAGAGAATTTTCCAATGAATTCTAAGTAACATATGATTATACCACTGCAAAAATATAGATAAGGAAAGCCATAGGAAGATCACACATTAAAAACTCTTTCTGAATCCTGAGTAGTAAGCCAATATCTGTATTAAGATAAAAACACATAGTTTTCTATAGTGACATAGTTTGCTTGTTAATGAAAATTTCCAACCTTGAGGAATTCGACCTCATGCTACATATAGAGTCTTTACAACCTGTTAGCCACCTATAAAATTTGTCATATGAAACGGTTGCTAAATAATTTTTGAAACCTTCAAGAAACAGGTTTTATTGCAAAATTGTTAATTCTTGAAGTCTTATGAAGACATCTTATTCTTTGATTAATCTTCATTGTTGTTTCCCTCTCAATTATGAAAATCTTCTATTTTCATGATGAAAATACTGCTGCAAAAAACCCCAATTTTCCCTCATTTTACCCCTCCTTTCACTTCAAAATTAACCTCCATTTTATCCCCTTTTTCCTCATAAAATTCCTCTGTTTTTCCTTTATTCCCTTCTTCCCTTCAAAAAATCCCCTTTTATAAGGTTTAAAACTCATTTTTAAACCTTATCGAAACCCCCAAATCCATTGAAAATCCTTGAAAAAATCATAAAAAATAGTCTTTTTAACTATGGGCCTTAGCCCCTTTGGGCTAATCCCTAAACCACTTCCCCTCCATGCGACTTGGTGCTGGAACCAGGCGCTAATTGTCTCAAGCGCTTATCACATCGAAAACTTTTATGGACATGTTTCTTCTTTTTAATGAAGTCCCCTGATGCGATTGGCCCTTTTATATAAACCCCTGATCCCCTTGCCACTTCATATAACCCAAGAGCCTACAATCAGGCGCTTAAACTTATGAATAAACCTTTCACGATCATATTTTCCCTTTGTAGATTCATGGAAACCCACTTTCCTATGTTTTTTATTAAAACCCATTGGTTCAATGTTTTTAAAGAAAAGGACCATTGATATTTTCTCTGATCGACGGTCAATACAGTCTCGCATCGGAGATTTTCACAAAGTGCATTTGGAAGACCCTCTCCTTTGTTCCGATGTGATTGGCCCCTTTTGTGCATATAACACTGGTCCCTTTCTCTGTTTCATATGTCCAAATGTCCCGCAATCGGGCGCCAAAACTCATATAAATAACTCGCCCCGAAGCCGAAAATCCTTTGTATTTCATTAAATTTTTTATTTTCCTATGTTATAAAGGGTCCCGCCTGTTCATTGGTTAAAACCTTTCCCAACCATTGATCATAAACCAATCGAACGGCCTGCGCAATCTCGCATTAGAGATTTCCATCGGGCGCATTAATGTTTTATTTTCCCCCCTCCCGATTGGCATTCTCCCAATGGGCTATCAGCCGTTGATCTTCCCCCTCCAGATCTAGATCGACGGCCCACATCACTTCATGCCTGAGCCTTTTCCTCCACCTGTAAACTCTTCCCATTCATTTCCCACCATTGATTTTATCCTCAGATCAATGGTCCACAGTCAATCGCATCGAAGATTTTTGTGCAACCATTCCTCTCTCCTCCTTCGATCGCGAGACCTCTGATTACATCTGGGTCATCCCTGCAATAAGATCCGACGTTCCAGATATTTTCTCGCAACCTTTGTTAAATTTATGAAGCCCCTCTTTATAATTTTTTTCGGGGAAATCTCAGCCGTTGATCTCTACAGATCAACGACACATATTGACCCATTCTCCACCTTATACATTATTTCATTAAACCCAAATATTGATCTCGATTTTCCATATTAAAGATCCAACGGCCCAAATTCATCTTGGTAAGCCCGACTCTCTTGGGTCCTGCCCATCCCAAATTTGATCTCTGTCGTTCATCCCTATGATCGGACGGTCCCGATTAAAACCACCCCACCAGTTATTACCCGCGCATCTTATCAATATCGTGCCCTGTCCCCGACCATCAGATTTGAGACCCCAGATCTAACGGTAGACGCTCCATATCACGTAGATTTTAGCATGAAGGTTAATTCTCCAAGACCTACGCGAAATAAGTGGTTTTAAAATTCCACGTGTCGCCCTTTGATGCATATCGCATTCAAAAAGGAAAAACCGCCTTCCTCCCCTTTTGCTGTGCGAAATCAGCTGTTTTGTTCGCCGAAATCGCTTTCCCCATTTTCTATTGTGTTTCATCACGTGCAACCTCTACCATTGATCTCTGCAGATCAATGGTCCCAATTTGATCTTTCATTTCATTATCGCCCTCCGCCATACACCAAGCGATTTCGTGATCAACCACAGCCATTGATCTATGAGGCCTATCTCACCCGAGGGCCCATAATCATCCACGAAACCCCAAATTTCCTTCGTGCCTTTTTCATTACCGATTAAGGTTTTTAACCAATTTTTCTTTTATTTTCCGCCATTTCGAATATAATGTGACTCCTTCAAATTATCTAGTCAGGACCAATCTCAACCGTTGATCAATATGGATCAACGAATCTCACTTAATCTTCCACCATTCTTCCAATCGCTTCCATTTTAACTTCAACGCTCGATCTCCATCGTTGGATGCTTTCATCCAATGGCCACCCTCCAAACCTAAACCTCTGAAGCAGTTTTACCCAGCCACGCAGGATTTTTATTACATTTTTGTGTATTGTGCAAGTTTCAATGTTTTTTTCCATTATATACAAAGAAAACCAAAGGTCGAGGATGACGATCCCCCACGCCTTTGTACATAAAAAGAAATCATTCTACAGGGTTACATACCACATTTTGTCAGTGCATCATGAGCATTGATGCCATAATAACCCTTTGCACACCTACACATCAACAAGACACAGTAAAAATTAAAATCAAGAAAAGAGTATCAATGTCAAAGACCCAACCACAGCAGAGATGAAGAATTGAACATTGATTATACATTTTGGGATGGATTACGGCTAAGATCAACAATAAAAATCCTAATACACTAAATTAAACACAGTTAAAGAATAGAAGATAGATAATTAGGCCTAATTATGCCTAACACACAGATCAGAAGAAAATTAATCCTGTTTTAGGTCAAAACAAAATATCTACCAGAGAGAGAAAACCTCCACTGCCACATCAGAGGCTAATTGAATCCTCTCAACTACCAAAAGCCACCTGTAACCTTACAGCATTCAACAGAGGCCGATTAATTATCAGAACAGAAGATATTTTCCCAATACATCTGAACAGTTATTCCAAATCGAAGAAACTAATTCAAACTGTCAACGAAGTTATTACAAAGATAAGGGAAA
Source organism: Pinus albicaulis (assembly GCA_034641835.2). Taxonomy (NCBI): domain Eukaryota; kingdom Viridiplantae; phylum Streptophyta; class Pinopsida; order Pinales; family Pinaceae; genus Pinus; species Pinus albicaulis. The sequence goes on from CM076580.1 coordinate 1,769,255,239, forward strand.
GCCTTAAAGTCAAATAAATCATCCCAGTGAGCTTAATACGTAATGTAAACCAATTAATAAAGATAAAATATCTGAAATATTCTCCATTGAGCCCCTCAAAGGCCGAGAAGCATTAAAACTGTATTAATTGAACCTTGAAGATCTTTTATCCCATCCCACCTCCTCATTTATTCTATAAATACTTCCGTAGAAGATGAGACAATGTTGGTCACTGCATATCTGTAGCCTGTAAATAGTTTACTAAAGTCGTTGCAAGCTCTGTTTGTAATTGAAAATACATAAGTTGAAATGAAAAGTTCGAAGCTATAGAGAACCATTGAACTTGAATATTGTAATTGGTTTGAAGCATCAAATACAAGCTGATTATGCGATCCTGGTCTATGTCAATGGTGATGTTTTTCTTATTGTAAGTTGTTATTTTATTTCTATTTCCATTATGTCCATCTCCTCTGATAAAGAACAACAAGCATAGAGTTAGTATTTACCGTTTACAATACCATTCTTTGACTGATAAGATTTATCTCAATGTTTTCCTCCAAATTGTGTATTCAAGAATGATTTAATTCAGTCCAAACAGTTAGGAATGTTGGCGTTCCCTCGTCATACTGTCTAAGCTAAATATTGTTCTTGAACGTTTTTTTCAGTTCTGCCAAGTAAAGTTGAATTATGGAAGTCTATGGTGAGCCCTTTCCTCTAGTTTTATCTCCAAAGGTTGCCTAAAAGTTTCCTTGCGAGTATGTTGAAAGAAGGATAGTTTCAAAGTCCTTACCTGATCTTAGACTATTCTTTGTTATCTTATGTGTTTTCTTGATAATTTTACCAAGTAAAGCAGAGCTAGGGAAGTCTATGGTGAGCCCTGTCCTCTAGTTTTTCTCTAACAGTTGCTTTGAAAAGTTTCCCTTTGTGTTTAAAATGTTTTCTATTAAAAGTGCATCAAAAGCTGGCTAGTTTCGAAGAACTTACCAGATCTTAGATTACTTTTATGTCTTTCTTAAGTGTATGCCAAAAGAAGGATAGTTTCAAAGTACTTACTTGATCTTAGGCTGCTCTTTCTTCTTCATTTGTTTAATTCACCTTCTTGTTGTATCATTTCATTCCATAAAATCAACTTTAAAGAGATCCTTAGACATAGATGACTTGCCCCATGGACCACTCTTGAACTTTGTTGTTTCAATTAAATCCTACTATGACTCCATAGACCAATAATTTGAAGCTACTTCTTGCCTATCTTCTTAGCTGAATCAATCTTTCATTTTCATTCACCTTCACCCTTCATTTAGACTTCCTTCACCTTCACATATCTTTACCCAACCAAAACAAACAAAAAACTCTATTCTTAATAACTAGCCTAATATCACACCTAAAATCCTTAAAGATAAATCAATATTTGCACTTATTGGAGAGATCCCTCTCCGGATTCAGGAGGGCTAGATCCTAGAATCCCAAAGTGGTTCAAGTGTTCTCTCTGCAGTTTGTATTTTCCAATCTTTCAAATTACAGGGAACTAACATTTCTGGCAAATCCGCTGGGGATTTTTTGAGTGAATTGTATTTTATACATCTTGAAAACTCAGAAAAAAACTCAAAACATTTTTAGATTCGTACATGGTGATGGACCATAAAACATTTTACCTCCAAAAGAGCTAAAAACTTCCACTTGGTGACTCCAAACTCTAAAACTCCCAAAAGACCAAATGACTCCACTAGTAGAAGACTCTGAACTAGTTGATAAGATGCAGTGACCTCTTTTTCTGATTTACAAACATGGATTTAGATATAGACCCAAAAGATAAACATATGATCATGATGGAAAAATTGATGCACATGCTTGGAATAAGGGTGGATATGTTTATGGCTAATCTAAACATTGGTGATCCAGAGCAACATATGCCTTACCCTATCCACACACAAAATCTACCACTACAAGACATGTATGATGAACATAACGAAAACAATAAATAAAAATTTCTAATCATGATGGAAAATATAATGTACATGCTTGGAAAGAGAATGGATAGGTTGATGGCTAATATGAATATTGGTGATCTAGAGCAACCTATGCCCTTCCCTGGTCAAACACAAACCCAATCACCTCAAGACCAAAACAGTGACCAAGACATGTATTATGATCAACACTTTATAGAAGACAATGAGCAAGTTTACAAAGAAAACAATGAAGAAGGTTGTCAAGAAATGCTTGATTTCATGCCTATGTCTTGTACTATGCTGATAATAGAACTTCATGACCTAAATGCAAAAACTTATAGTAAGCAGTGATTTGATGATACAAGTAGCCACTTAGGAAATGCAGAGTATGGTATGGAAAGAGAACCGACACCATAGGAACTCCCTTCCTAGACTATAAACCATATCATATTACAAAAGAAATGTGGCACCCTGATAATGTGCAGCAAACAACTCATGAACCTTATTTGCAAACTGAATATCATAATAATCATGAGGAATTTTGTACGCAAGAAAATTAGGAAACAATAGAAAATTCTCAAAGTTTCCCTGCAAGCACAAGTGAAGTTCCCCTAGAAGAGGCTCAAGAAGACATCAAGCCTCAAAACCAGCCAACACAAGACAAAGAGGACTGTTGTACCTCTGTTCTAAGAAAAAAGAAAATTCCTTCTCTCTTAATAGAGGAAGAGATTGATCTAATACTGAACATACTGCCAGCCTCCAAATATTCATTTGAACCAAACACTTCTGCTCATCTACCTACTCCATCTTGTTGTCTTGAAATAGAAAATAAACTTTTATATCAACTAGAAGAAAAGAAAACTGATAACCCAATATGTTTGATTGGTGAAATGGTTTATTCTAATGATTTTCAAAATCTTGATGAGTCTGATGATGATGATAAGCTTCAAGAAAAAACTAATCATGTAGGGCAACCACCATTTGATTGGTGTTATGAGTTTCACCATCATCAGCTTGAAAGCAACAATCAGCCATTTCAATCCATCACAAATAGCTTTCACATAATTGGGAATCAGCAGCCTTTCAACTCAAAGGGTGAAGAGAAGAGCAATGAAGAAATTTTTGAGCAAGTTGAAACCAAGGAGCCTTCTCTTGAAAAAGAGGAAACCTCTGAATACACCTCTGCTCAAGAATATAATAACCTCTTCACAGAGTTTAGTCTACAAAATCCAAGCATGCTAGGGCTACAAGAGGACAACACTTCCAAATATGATGAATCCTCTAGTTCAGATGATGAAGAAGATGAGGGAGAAAAACAAATAGAAGACTATCCTATTGAGGATATACCTTCTTTTCAAGAAGAAACTTCTCCCATCACTGATATCAATATGCCATTCGAAGAACCTGAATTTACATCAGAAGCAAGCATAGATTTAGACAAAGAAGATATTTCACTGTTTGCTATTTTACAGGTTAAGGATGATGATGCCTCCAAGCAACGTACTGAAGAGATAGTCCTCAAAGTTGAAGTCTTGGAAGTAGAGAATCTACCAGACACGGAGGGCCAAAAAGAAGAGAATATTCATATTTTCTTTATTGATCCTTTATAAAAGTGTGTGGAAGTCCCAACTGGCTCAAATTATCAAGCATGGATCCTTTGCAAGAGTCAAATACATGAAAAGCTGTCACCTTCTGTGATAGCCTTGGTTTTGAAGATTAATCTTCAAGATGTGCTATGGATACCCTTGACAAACAGCTAAAGTTTCTTCTTCTGTTTTACATTACTCAACTGGCTACATTGGCACTTTTGTATCATATAAGGCTGTAAATACTCCAAGTTAGAATAGGCTAGATAGGAATGTCAATATAACTCAGTTTTGAGCATTTAGATAGTTGTTGATTTTTGTCTTGAATGAAAAAGAAAAATACAAAAACAATGAAAAGAGGGCAGATTGTAAAAACAATAAAGGTACAACCCCATACCAACAAAAAGAGAAACAAAGTCTGAAAGTGTGCAAGCTCAAATGCCACTCCTGAAAAACACACTTCTAGTTAGTCATACAGCCTAATCATGACTAATTAGTTTTAAATTAACTGTTGATAGGTTAGTGAATTTGATTTTCCAAACAGCTTAATCTTCGCTTATCAGTTAGGTATATTAGGCTAGAAAATAAATGTTCAAACAAGCTCAAAATCCGAATCTCAGTTTTCAAAAGAAGAATGACAATAATCTGTTAAAATTTTGAGTCAAAAATAGAAGTAAACTGGTTCTAATAAGCTCAAAATCTGAACCAGATAACAAGGAAAAATAGCTCGAATAAACTCAAAAACAGAGCTGAAGAAAAGAGAAGGTTGTGCTTAGAACTTTCAGATCTTAGGCCTTCAATGTTTTGATTTAATTTTCTGCAAAATAATTATCGATGTGCAGCTTGTTTTTATGCCATAGATCAGCAACACATTAAACTGTTTAATCCTGACTTGCATGCTTTTAAATTTCTGTTTTAGAAGTTAGAGAATAAAAATATGTTAGACTGTTTAATCCTAATAGATAGTAGATTAGGTAGAGAAGCTTATGGACTCAACTGTTTAATATGATTTCATGGAGAAATAAGAAGTAGACTTAGATTAGTTTTTTGCTTTCAAGAGAATAAAATGTTTGTAAAATAGTTTTCCAATCCAAGTGCACTCTGGAAGAAGAAAAAATGTTAGATCAGTAGGATTGGGTAGGTAGAAATCTTGTGTTGATGAAATTCCATTGTTTTTTCATGGATGATAACATTTTCAAAACAGAAGAAGATCATCCAAGTGAAGAAAGTTTCAGCGCAATGGATAAGACACTGATCAGCCTCCCATAGAATGCAAGTCTGAAGTTCTAGATGCCTTCAAGAAGGCACCATCCCCATGTGGAGCCATTGTTAGCCACCTATAAAATTTGTCATATCAAATGGTGGCTAAATCATTTTTGAAGCCTTCAAGAAACAAGTTTTATTGCAAAATTGTTAATTCTTGAAGTCTTATGAAGACATCTTGTTCTTTGATTAATATTCACTGTTGTTTCCCTCTCAATTATGAAAATCTATTTTTTTCATGATGAAAAGACTGCTGCAAAAAACCCCAATTTTCCCTCATTTTACCCCTCCTTTCACTTCAAAATTGACCTCCATTTTATCCCCTTTTTCCTCATAAAATTCCTCTGTTTTTCCTTTATTCCCTTCTTCCCTTCAAAAAATCCCCTTTAATAAGGTTTAAAACTCGTTTTTGAACCTTACCGAAACCCCCAAATCCATTGAAAATCCTTGAAAAATTCATAAAAAATAGTCTTTTTAACTATGGGCCTAAGCCCCTTTGGGCTAAACCCTAAACCATTTCCCCTGCATGCGACTTGGTGCTGGAACCAAGTGCTAATAGTTCCAAGAGCTTATCGCATCAGAAACTTTGATGGATGTGTTTCTTTGTTTTAATGAAGTCCCCCAATGCGATTGGCCCTTTTAGATAAACCCCCGATCCCTTTGCCACTTCATATAACCCAAGAGCTTGCAATCAGGCACTTAAACTTATGAATAAACCTTTCCCGATCATATTTTCCCTTTCTAAATTCATCAAAACCCACTTTCCTATGTTTTGTATTAAAACCCGTCGGTTCAATGTTTTTAATGAAAAGGACCGTTGATCTTTTCCCCGATCAACGGTCAATACAGTCTCACATCGGAGATTTTCACCAAGCGCATTTGGAAGACCCTCTCCTTTGCTCTGATGCGATTGGCCCCTTTTGTGCATATAACCCCGGTCCCTTTATCTATTTCATATAGCTAAAGGCCCCGCAATCGTGCACCAAACCTCAAATAAATAACTCGCCCCGAAGCCGAAAATCCTTTGTATTTCATTAACTTTTTTATTTTCCTACATTATAAAGGGTCCCACCCGTTCATTGGTTAAACCCTTTCCCGACCGTTGATCATAAACCAATCGAACGGACTGTGCAATCTTGCATCGAAGATTTCCATCGGGCACATTAATATTTTATTTTCCCCCCTCCTGATTGGTATTCTCTCGATGTGCTATCAGTCGTTGATCTTCCCCCGCCAGATCTAGATCGACGACCCACATCACTTCATCCCTAAGCCTTTTCCTCCACCTGTAAACTCTTCCGATTCATTTCCCACTGTTGATCTGATCCTTAGATCAACGGTCCACATTCAATCGCATCGGAGATTTTTGTGCAACCATTCCTCTCTCCTCCTCCGATCGCGAGACCTCCGATTGCATCTAGGTCGTCCTTGCAATAAGATCCGATGGTCCAAATATTTTCTCGCAACCTTTGTTAAATTTATGAAGCTGTGCTTAATAATTTTTTTTTGGGAAATCTCAGCCGTTGATATCTGCAGATCAACGACCCATATTGACCCATTCTCCGCCTTATACATTATTTCATTAACCCCAAAGATTGATCTCGACCGTCCATATTAAAGATCCAATGGCCCAGATTCATATCGGTAGGCCCGAATCTCTTGTGTCCTACCTGTCCTAGATTTGATCTCCGCCGTTCATCCCTATGATCGGACGGTCCCGATTAAAACCACCCCACCTCTTATTACCTGTGCATCTTATCCATGTCACGCTCTTTACCCGACCGTTAGATATAAGAGCCCAGATCTAACAGTAGGCACTCCATATCGCGTAGATTTTAGCACGAAGGTTAATTATCCAAGACCTAGGTGATATAATTGGTTTTGAAATGCCACGTGTCTCCCTCTGATGCATATCGCGTTCAAAAAGGAAAAACCGCCTTCCTCCCCTTTTCCTCTGCGAAATCAGCCATTTTGTTCGCCGAAACAGTTTTCCCCATTTTCTATTGTGTTTCATCGCTTGCAACCTCCGCCGTTGATCTCTGTAGATCAACGGTCCGAATTGATCTCGCATTTCATTATCGCCCTTTGCCATACACCAAGGGATTTCGCAATCAACCACAGCCATTGATCTCTGAGGCCTATCTCATCCAACGGCCCAGAATCATCCGCGAAACCCCAAATTTCCTTTGTGCCTTTTTCATTCGCGATTAATATTTTTAACCCATTTTGCTTATATTTTCCACCGTTTGGAATATAATTTGACCCCTTCACATTATCTATTCAGGACCAATCTCGACCGTTGATCAATATGTATCAACGAATCTGACTTAATATTCCACCATTCTTCCAACCGCTTCCCTTTGAACTTCAGCGCTAGATCTCTGCCGTTGGATGCTTTCATCCAACGGCCAAGCTCCAAACGTAAACCTCTGAAGCAGTTTTACCTAGCCACGCAGGATTTTTATAACATTTTTGTGTATTGTGCAGGTTTCAATGGTTTTTTCCATTATATTCAAATATAACCAAAGGCCGGGGATGGCGATCCCCCACACCTTTGTACATAAAAATAAATCATTCTCTAGGGTTCCATACCAAGTTTCGTCAGTGCATCATGAGCATTGATGCCATAAGAACCCTCTGTGCACCTACACATCAACAAGACACAGTAAAATTTAAAATCAAGCAAAGATTATCAGTGTCGAGGACCCAACCACAACAGAGATGAAGAATCGAACATTGATTATATAGTTTGGGGTGGATTACCGCTAATATCAACAATCAAAAGCCTAATCCACTAAATTAAACACAATTAAAGAACAGAAGACAGAGAATTAGGCCTAATTATGCCTAACACACAGATTAGGAGCAAATTAATCATGTTTTAGGTCAAAACAAAATATCTACCAGACAGAGAAAAACTCCACTGCCACATCAGAGGCTAATTGAATCCTCTCTGCTACCAAAAGCCACCTGTAACCTGACATCATTCAACAGAGGCTAAGTTATTATCAAAATAGAAGATATTTTCCAATACAGCTAAACAATTATTCCAATTCGAAGAAACTAATTTAAACTGTCAGAGAAGTTATTTCAAAGATAAGGGAAAGCCTTAAAGTCAAATAAATCATCCCGACGAGCTTAATACGTAATTTAAACCAATTAATATAGAGAAAATATCTAAAATATTCTCCATTGAGCCCCTCAAAGGTCGAGAAGCATTAGAATTGTATTAATTGAACCTTGAAGATCTTTTATCCCATCCCACCTCCTCATTTCTTCTATAATACTTCCGTAGAAGATGAGATAATGTTGGTCATTACATATCTGTAGCCTATAAATAGTTTACTGAAGTCGCTGCAAGCTTTATTTGTAATTGAAAATACCTAAGTTTAGATGAAAAGTTCGAAGTTGTAGAGAACCATTAGACTTGAAGATTGTAAATGGTTTGAAGCATCAAATACAAGCTGATTTATGGGATCCTGGTCTATGTCAACGGTGATGTTTTTATTATTGTAAATTGTTATTTTATATCTATTTTCATTCTGTCCATCTCCTCTGATAAAGAACAACAAGCATCGAGTTAGGATTTACTATTTACAGTACCCTTCTCTGACTGATAAGCTTTATCTCAATGTTTTCCTCCAAATTGTGTATTCAAGAATGATTTAATTCAGTCCAAACAGTTAGGAATGTTGGCGTTCCCTCATCCTATTGTCTAAGCTAAATATTGTTCTTGAACGTTATTTTCAGTTCTTCCAAGTAAAGTTGAACTAGGGAAGTCTATGGTGAGCCTCTTCCTCTAGTTTTATCTCCAAAGGTTGTCTGAAAGTTTCCCTGAGAGTATGTTGAAAGCAGGCTCATTTCAAAGTCCTTACCTGATCTTAGACTATTCTTTGTTATCTTATGTGTTGTCTTGATATGTTTACCAAGTAAACCAGAGCTAGGGAAGTCTATGGTGATCATTGTCCTCTAGTTTTTCTCTAACGATTGCTTTGAAAAGTTTCTCTTTGTGTTTAAAATGTTTTCTATTAAAAGTGCATCAAAATCTGGCTAGTTTCAAAGTACTTACCAGATCTTAGATTTCGTTTATGTCTTTCTTAAGTGTATGCCAAAAGTAGGATAGTTTCAAAGTACTTACTTGATCTTAGGTTGATCTTTGTTCTTCATTTGTTTAATTCACCTTGTTGTTGTATCATTTCATTCCATAAAATCAACTTTAAATAGATCCTTAGACATAGATTACTTGCCCCATGGACCACTCTTGAACTTTGTTGTTTCAATTAAATCATACTATGACTCCATAGCCCAATAATTTGAAGCTTCTTCTTGCCTATCTTCTTAGCTGAATCAATCTTTCATTTTCATTCACCTTCACCCTTCATTTAGACTTCCTTCACGTTCACATATCTTTACCCAACCAAAACAAAAAAAAAAACCCTGTTCTTAATAAGTAGCTAATATCACACCTAAAAGCCTTAAAGATAAATCAATCTTGGCACTTATTGGAGAGATCCCTCTCTGGATTCAGGAGGGCTAGATCGTAGAATCCCAAAGTGGTTCAAGTGTTCTCTCTGCAGTTTGTATTTTCCAATCTTGCAAATTACAGGGAACTAACACAACCTTGGATTCTATGATCCATCATCATATGAATTCGAATTCTGTCCTAAATTGACATGTATTTTCCCCTAAAACTGACTATTAATTACATCTGACAGTTAAGTGTCTCTTCTAGAAGTCCTAATACAAATAGGAGTAAAACTCCTTATTATGTTTGAACAACCTTATCTAGAACTTAAATGATATCTCTGATAGTTGTTCCTCCATATATTTGACTTTGATGATTCCTCCAATATTGTTATGCTATCATGCTAGTTCATGTCTTATTTGCCCTACAAAGCAGGGGACATGTTTCCTATAATTTAGCCCTTGCCTTCTTTGATGATATTAAAACCCTTTTTGCTGGAAATATGGACCTTTTAAGATAAGTGATATGTATTATCACTTCCATGGAATCATGCATTTCCACCTGTACAAAAACTGAGCCTTTGAAAAAGTAAAAAGGAGAGATGGTATGATTGCACTACGAAATGAGTAGTTGTTTTCGTAGCTCAGAATTTTTATCTTGGTAAACATCTCTCAACCATCCACTTTATTTTGTCTTGAGACCTAGTCTTTCATTTGTGAACCCTTTATAACCACCATCAGAAACAAAATTCAGAAACCAAGCTTTTTACCTCTAAAAAATTTTACAAAAAATTTCAAAAATGCACCTACAGCAGTTTCGTAGCACGCTACGAAACTGCTGTGTATCTCCTTTTTACACATTATTTTCGTAATCTTCAAATTTTAATAGTATTTACAGCCTTCTAATGATTTCCCCTTGATGTTAATAGAGCTTAACAGTAAAAATAAGTCAACTTTGCAATATCTTCAAAAAGTGATGTCCTTCCCAAAACAAAACTGTATTAAGGATTTGTCACTTACTACTCTTGCTCTACCTCTGCTGTAGCTAACCTTTAGACTTTTTCAATTGAATTTCAAGGTCTTCAATCTACCTTTACACTCTCCTATTGATAGCCCTCAATTTAACATTAATCATCCTCATAAATCTTGCTTGTTTGATTGCAGGGACTAGGTAAAGTATTGAGCTTCACTGCTGACTGTTTCAATTTTGGAAACTCTTTCAACCTCCCATAGAGCTCTTATTATGTTGAATTTTTTCTTTTCAATAGCATGTGATCTTGCTTTCTTCTTAATTTTATCAATTTCAAAGTTATCTAGTCTCAACCTTTATTTAATTCCTTCATAACTGCTCTTTTCTCTTTGAGTGTTGAAAACTATGTTTCTGTCAACTTCATGCATTGGTGATGAAAGGTCTATGGGCTCCTCATAAACATTTGAAACTTCTCCAGCTTTATCTAACTCCACATCCAACCCTTGCAAACTTTTTGAATTCCTAGTTAGAGGCCTTCTGGGCTTGAACACAAACTATGAAATTTCATCGTCAAAATCCCTCTTTTTGGAAGATTTGATCTTCTTAGATTTCCCTTCATCCAATCTTATAAAATCTTCCTAAACTAAAGGAGATTACTCAATATCAATATCCTATAATGTATCATTCAAACTACCCTTTAAACCAGTATCTTCTTCTGAAACCAATGTTTTTCCTTCTTACTTTGCTATTTGACTTCTAGTCATTCTCTTCTGGGCTGATTTACTGGTTGACTATTCCTGTATTGTTTCCTTACCTTTAGTTGTCCTATTTTGTGCAGATTGAGGGGTTTCTTGAATAATCACTGATTTTTTAATATCAGGCTATTTCGCTTGCTTTCTATGCTTTAACTTGACAAATATTTTTGATCTTGTGTTTGCGGGGTCACTGGTTTCTGATGGTGACTTTGCTTTGTCCCTAGGGCTAATACCTGCTCCTTGTGTTTCCACCCCAAATCCACAAAAAAAAAATGTATACCATTCTCTTTTTATCCTACGAAGTTCATGTAAAACAATCAATTTAACTAGACCATGATGGAAAAGTGAAGTTTCACAGTATTGAGCTTTTATTTGCACTTTATCTGCCATCTTAGATAAACTTTAAAACAAGAATAAAGGAAAATACAAATAAATCCTTCCAATAAAATGAAAAAGGAGTTTGAAATTATAAGAGTACACTTTATGGTATCTTCCCTCATACGTGAAGTACCTTTGAATGTTGTAGAGCAGATTGGCATAGGTGTTCTTGATGTATCTTCTTGGCACTGCTTTACTTAAATCTATCTCTTCAAACCCTCGCTTAAGAAAAATTTTACAAGGTTCCATATCAAACCTAAAATTTTTGAACCATATTTCTTCTCCCCTTGGAATATCTATCACTAATGATATAATTTTAGGGGAAATGTTCAAGTTTAAGAGACCAACGTGAAGTGAAGAGCAAACTCTTTTGTCACTTGATTATGACCTCCCTGCAATTTTTCATAGAACTTCCAACATCCTGCCTTCTTGAAGGCCTCCTCAACTAATTTTTCTTTTGTAAGAGCCTCTATGCTTTTAGGCTCCATCCTTAAATAGTGACCTGACCTGTGATTTTTTCTTTCCTCTTTCATCCTTTCTTTAAAATTCATGTGTGCTTTTTGAAAACCTATAACCAACAGCCTCGCCTTATTTCAGAGAAAACTACCTCGCTTGATAAACTGCCTCTCTTGATTAGAGACACTGCCTCTCTTGATGAATGAAAGAGAATATTTGGTTTCTACTTACCATGAGCTTACCATTTGGAAGAGGGTATGCATCATGTGTTTCTTTCATGAGATAATAAAACCAAAACTAGCCCCTTTCAAATTTGAAAATGACATAAGACAAATGAACTCAAATGAATGTTATGATGGCTGTGAATGGTTTCATGCATGAGAAAATACTCGTGGCTGACACCTAATCATGAATTATTAATGGAATTATGGTGGATTTGATAACTGACAACACATGCTAGGAATCCACGATTTCGTAGGACGCTCAATGCAATTTCAGGGTTTTGCGCTACGAAATGAGTGTTGATCAGCGATTGTCATTGATGTCAACCCAAGAAGCACCAGGGGCTAACCCAATATTTCATGGGAATTTTTACCTACCAAATTAATATATTCTGGGTCAATAATGCTTTTGATGGTTTCTACTTGTCAAGATGTTTCCGTTGATATATGGCACGCCATGTAATTCTTCACGATTTGAGAGATATTCATGTTTGAAGTTTGTACCTCCAATTAGTGGGCTAAAACCCCATGGGGTTGGAGCATGGGTCATTGAAAAGTCATAATTAATATTTTTTAAGCTCCTAAGATCCCTCCCACGTTCACTTGTTGAAGCCCCTCTCAACTTAAGCATTCGTATAAATTGTGATCTTCATTTTCTCCTTATGTATGGGATTTGGCCATCTGAAACAGGTCATCGTGGAATTTTCACTCTAAATTTTTTTCTAAGAAGGCCCAGAAGCTTAAATGTTTATGAGACAAAGCCGAAATCCTAAGGAAGCTTCAATAAAAATTTCAGATTAAGTTACATAATATTTTTGGAGATATGATCTGTGGAAGTAAGGGTTTTTGCAGGCTCCTGAATTTCATCTCAAAGACGTGACCTTGGTAAAATTGTCATAACTCTCTCTCTGAGTATCAGATTGGAATTCCATAAAAAGTGGCAGATAGTGCACAGCCCTTAGTTTTCTCTCTATAAATTTCAGAGGCAAATGAAGAAACAGTGACACGCGGCATGCCATACAAGTGCGCTCTACTAAAACAGTCCATAATTAGGGCAGTGTGAGAAATTGGGTATAACTCTCTCTTGAAGAATCCAAATTGGGTCAAACCTGTGGCATTGGAAATACGACTCAAAGGACTACTACAAGACTAAAAATCAGATATTGAAGATCTAAAATAATAGAGATACACCAGATTCAATATCAAGCTCCTAGAAGGAAAGAAAAAGCTAGATCATGTGTTGTCAAGGGTTGCAAAGGACTAGACTCTCTGTGGCAGCAAAGCAAAGCAAGGTGCAGCAGAGGGTAGCATGAAAAGAGCAGCAACCAAGGTGCATAACAGCAGCAAGAAGTTCATCATATGAAGTCTTCAAGTGGGCAACACTGCATACAATCATTGTAAAGGTATCATTGTACTTAGTCATTGTAACACATTATCAGACAAAATTGTACTAGTATCTATCTGCCAAGGGTTGAAGAGGCAGTGTTGAGAGATCTAGGATCATCATTAGGTGGTTGTGTCAAGTTTTGGGTTATGGTCTAGTATATCTTCTTCTTCTACATCATTCTATATCATTGTAAAGTGGACCATTTTCCCTGGTATGAGATTCCATTCATTTTTATTCTTCTATAGGGTGGTAGATTGGTGCTAGGGTGAGTTGTAGCTCATTGGTTGTTGGGGCATCTGTTCAATTCACTACTGAAGAATCTCATGAAGCGCCCATCCAGTGGGAGCCGGAGAAGAACAGTTTAGACCAGGAAGTTGAGCTTTATTTGTAATCGAGTTTAGAAAAGAATTATTAGAAAAGAATTAGGTGGTTTTTGTCCCGGAGTGGGTTTCCACCTTAAAAACTGTGCGCATTTGTGTTCCTCATGTTTGCCACTATCATTGTACAAAAACTGATAATAATTGAAGATTAACTAATGCTCTAATTGAAAGAAATACTGATTCACCCCCCCCCCCCCCCCCCCCCCAGTATTTCCAACAATTGGTATCGGAGTTTGGTTCCTTCAATAGCAGTTTAACAGCTGGAAGGAGGTCATGGAGCATACCAAGAATGGTGTACCTCTATTCAATGAAAATAATTATGCACTCTGGAAAGGAAGAATGGAGGTCTATATCTTGGCGCAAGGTTACGAAGTATGGGACACTGTTCAAAATGGATTTACATCAATCGCGGATGAACAAGGTAAGAAGAATTTGGTAAATGATGCAAAAACAAAGAATATTATTATCAGTGGACTTATTGAATCTGCTTATCATAAGGTGTTGGGTTGTAAAACCGCCAAAAATGTATGGGATAAGCTTGAGAATATATATGCAGGTGACTCAAATGTCAAAGAAGCAAAGCTTCAAATCTATAGAGAAAAATTTGAGCAACTCAGAATGAAAGAAGATTGCAACATTGCTGCATACTTTCAATATGTTGATGAAATAACCAATACTCTGGAAGGATTGGGAGAGCCAGTTTACGAGAAGACTATTATATGGAACATTATTAGAATGTTACCAGGGAGATTCAACCCAAAGGTATCGGTCTTTGAATACAGTGAAAATCTGGACAAACCCAACAAAGAGGAATTAAATGGAGTTCTCATAGCATATGAAATGAGACTAGGAAGAAGAGGGTACTTCACATCTAGAAACTTCGTTCGTTGCATCTAAGAAAACCAATAACGATAAACAACCTTCAATTGAGAAGACATGCACCTACAAGTGTGAAGAAAAGGTACATGATGAAGAAGGTCTTTCAGATGAAGAATATGCTTACTTCACGAGAAAACTACAAATTCATAAGGGGCAATTAAAAGGTAAACTTCCATTGATATGTTTCAGCTATAATGAGGTTGGGCATTTTGCAGCAAAATGTCCAAACAAAAGTAATGGCAACTCAAAAAGAAAGAAAGGCTTTAAGAAATTCAACAAGGAAGGATCCAAAAGGAACTTTCTCTCTAAAGAAGATAACTCATCATCTGATGAAGACAATGATAGTAAAGAAGAAGCCAATGATACGGTATTGTTTATGGCCAAGCACAATAAACCGAAGCACAATAAGCAAGAGGTATCAAACAACGAAGAAGAAGGATGGACCATAGAAAATTTTTATGAGGAAGCAATCAAGCTTATAAAAGATCTCAAGGCAGAGAAGAGTCGTTCCAAAACTCTTGAAGAACAAGTTCAAGGTCTCAAAATTGAAGTTGAAGAACACAAATGCATTGAAGATTCACTTCAAAAGAAGTTGGAAGAAAGCAACCAAGAAAGGGAAGAATTAGAAGCCAAAGTAGTCTCGCTGCGTGAGGAAGTGAAGAAAGGAAAAGCTATCCAAAACTATGCCAACAACTCAAGGGCATTGGAAGAACTCATCAATAATAAACGATCTTACAATGACAAAACTAGCATCGGTTACAAAGAAGAAGAATCAGGACATTCTACAACAAAATAAAATGAACCTATGAGATTTGACATGCATGTAGACTTCATTGGACAAGATTCGCAAGAACAACCTTGGAAGACAATTGCTCGATGAAAATTTCCATCCCAGTACCAACATATTTTTTATGGCTACTGTTATTCATATGGAAAATTTGGTCATAAAGCTGTATAATGTCGCACGTACCCTAGGAACGAATACAATTCCAGGAGATATATCAAATATGAACCTCCCAGGGCTCAGCAAAACATCAATAGACTTGAACATTTAAGAAATAATATTGAATGTTACAAATGTCGAAACTTTGGACACATAGCCAAAGACTGCAAACTTGAAAATCCTCCAGAAGAATATTCAAAGCCATAGAATGAATGAACATGGAAGAAGAAGAAGAATGATAATTGTGCTCTCGCTCTCAGGGCACAAAAGAACAAAGATGTGTGGTATGTTGATAGCGGTTGCTCAACGCATATGACTGGAGATAGAAATAAATTTGTATCTCTGAAAGAGAAGAAGGATGGAACTGTGTCCTTTGGAAATGATGGATTTTCAAATGTTATAGGATCAGGTACTGTCACTCTCGGAAGCAAAGATTCTCTTGCCAATAATGTTCTACCGAAGCTGAAAACATGAATCAGCCTGCTCATTGTTGGACAAATGTGTGATCAAGGACACACAATACTATTCAACTCCACGAAATGTGAAATCAGGAAAGGCGTGTATGGTGAAATTCTGGCTACAGCAAGTCGAGCTCCAAATGACATATATGTTCTGTATGAAGCAACTAAAGCATGTCTAATAGCTAAAGAGGATGATACAATAATTGGTAGCAATGATGATCGACTAAGTAAGAATTTTTCTACAAAGTTGCAAAGTGATTTCGAGATGTCTTTATTTGGTTTCAAATTGAGAATAAACGACTCATCTAAGGATGTAGATCAAAGGTTGTACAGATCTATGATTAGTAGTCTTCTATATGTAACAGCCTCCTGACCAGATGTTATGCAAGTTGTTGGACAAGTAGCAAGATTCCAAGCAGCACCAAAAGAATCACATATTAAATATTCACCAGCATTGGAATATCTTCGCCATAAGCTTTGGATTCTCCCAAGTTCTCATTATATTTTCCTTTTTCAGAATATAAAGGGGGAGTGGAACTGTGTGCAGGTCTGCAGGATAGTTGTGTGTCAGCGCGAGTGGAATTGTGTACAGGTCTGCAGGACGGTTGTATGTCAGCGTGAGTTGAAGTATGTACAGGTCTGCAGGATGGTTGTGTTTCAAGGGGATCTACCCTTTTCCATTGATGTCAAAGGGGGAGAGAATTTTTTAGGACGAGGTGTCATTATCGCAAGGGGAGTACTTGTGTTGCCATCAATGCCAAAGGGGGAGATTTTTGATCAGCAGTTGTCATTGATGTCAACCCAAGCAGCACCAAGGGCTAACCCAATATTGCATGGGAGTTTTTACCTACCAAATTAATATATTCTGGGTCAATAATTCTTTTTATGGTTTCTACTTGTCGAGATGTTTTCGTTGATATATGGCACGCCATGTAATTCTTCACAGTTTGAGAGATATTCATGTTTGAAGTTTGTACCCCCAGTTAGTGTGCTAAAATCCCATGGGGTTGGAGCATGGGTCATTGAAAACTCATAATTAATATTTTTTAAGCTCCTAAGATCCCTCCCACGTTCACTTGTTGAAGCCCCTCTCAACTTAATCATTCATATAAATTGTGATCTTCATTTCCTCCTTATGTATGGGATTTGGTCATATGAAATAGGTCATCGTGGAATTTTTTCTCTAACTTTTTTTCTATGAAGGCGCAGAAGCTTAAATGTTTATGAGGCGAAGCCGAAATCCTGAGGAAGCTCCAATAAAAATTTCAGATCATTTTTCTCAATATTTTTGGAGATATGATCTGTGGGAGTAAAGGTTTTTGCAGGCTCCTGAATTTCATCTCAAAGATGTGACCTTGGTAAAATCGTCATAGCTCTCTCTCTGAGTATCGGATTGGAATTCCATAAAAAGTGGCAGATATTTCACAGTCCGTAGTTTGTTCTCGATCAATTTCAGAGGCAAATGAAGAAACAGTGACACATGGAATTCTGTAGAAGTGCGCTCTGTTGAAACAATACATAATTAGGGCAGTGTGAAAAATTGGGTATAACTCTCTCTTGAAGAATCCAAATTGGGTCAAACATATGGCATTATAAAGATTACTCAGAGGACTACTACAGGACCGAAAATAATATATTGAAAATCTGAAATAACAGAGATACACTAGATTCAATATCGAGCTCCTAGAAGGCAAGAAAAAGCTAGATCATGTGTTGTCAAGGGTTGCAAAGGACCAGAATTTCTACGGGAGCCGAGCAAAGCAAGGTGCAGTAGAGGGTAGCATGATAAGAGCAACAACCAAGGTGCATAACAACAGCAAGAATTTCATCATATGAAGTCTTCAAGTGGGTAGCACTGCATACAATCATTGTAAAGGTATCATTGTACTTAGTCATTGTAAATACATTATTGTACAAATTGTACTAGTATCTATCTACCAAGGGTTGAAGAGGAAGTGTTGGGAGATCTAGGATCATCATTACGTGGTTGTGTCAAAGTTGGGGTTATGGTCTAGTATATCTTCTTCTTCTACATCATTCTATATCATTGTAAAGTGGACCATTTTCTGTGGTACGGGAGTCCATTCATTTTTATTCTTCTATAGGGTGGTAGGGTGGTGGTAGGGTGAGTTGTAGCTCATTGGGTGTTGGGGCATCCGTTCAATTGACTACTGAAGAATCTTGGGCGTTGGAGTGTCCATCCAGTGGGAGCTGGAGAAGAATGCTTTTCTAGATTCTAGGAAGTTGGAGTTTTATTTTCAATTGGAGTTGAAAAGAATTATTAGAAAAGCATTAGGTGGTTTTTGTCCCTGAGTGGGTTTCCACCTTAAAAACTGTGTGCATTTGTGTTCCTCTTGTTTGCTGCTATCATTGTACAAAAACTGATAATAATTGAATATTAACTAATGCTCTAATTGAAAGAAATACTGATTCACCCCCCTCTCAGTATTTCCAACAATGAGCAGCATTTTCGTAGTGCAAAAGCAGTTTTTTACACTGTCTATGATATGAAAACATGGTTTCGTGGCTTAATCAAAAAAATTTCAAAATGGTTAAAAATTTGACTCTCTAAACATGATATGAGATTGTCAAGGTATGTAACAAGGTTATTAGACTTTATTACATGAATGAAAATGATACTCTAACCCTATCACTTAACCCCTAAAAACTTAACACGACTTCACACCTATCTAAAAACCATGACTAGGAACCAAGCAAACTATCCAAGTTTGGAAAAAAAAAAATTAGCGTGATAACACTAGGAAAAAAAACCCAGGTTTCGGAATTTTTAGATTCGCAACGATCGACTTGGAAATCAAGGAGGAAATCAGCTGTCTGGAAACTGCTAGGTGTGTTTTCTCTAGAATTCTTGAAAACTAGTGTTTTTTATAAAAGTGCTTTAGAGACTTGTGCATAATTTTCAAACCAATGCGAATTTTAGGAAACTGTTTTGGTTCTAGGTAATTGGTTATATTTTTTAAAACCCCATTTGCTTGGATTTCTCTTATTCTGTTAAGTCCCTATATTAATAGTGTCCCTTATTATGTTAGTGTAGCCCCCCTTATTGTTATTTTTGTACACTTGTAACCCCCATATTGCTATTATTGTGCCCTTACATTATTATTGTTAGGTCAGCTAGGATTACATTGTGACCCCACTAGGATTATATTGTGGCCCCATGGACTCCTATATATAGAAGGAGTTTTTGGTCATTTGTATCATCAAATAATTGTTCATTCATGTAATATATTGGAGGTTTCCCCCTTGAAATGGCTTATTTCTAAGGCATTAATATCTCTTTTATTCTCTTTTTGGAGCTAGTTTCACAACATTTGGTATCAGAGCTTTGGATTCTAGGGTTTCGCTACTCCCAACAGGTCATCATGGGATTGTCGCTATAAATTTTTTTATACGAAAGTTCAGAAGATGAAATTTTTAGATTACGAAGCCGCAATCCTGAGGAACATCGTCGCAAAATTTCAGATCTTAGTTCACAAAATTTGTGGAGATATGATATGTGGAACTTAGGGCATTTTGCAGGCTCCTGAAATTCACTTAAAAAGGTCATCGGGGAATTTTTGCTATAAGCGTTTTTCTAGGAAGGTTCAAAAGCTGAAATTTTTAGATCGCGAAGAAGAAATCGTAAGGAACATCATTGCAAAATTTCAAAGCTTGGTTCCCAATATTTTCGGAGATATGATTTGTGGCAGTTAGGTCTTTTTCAAGCTCCCAAAATTCATCTCAAAGAGGTGATCGTGGGAAAATATTCATAACGCTCTCTCTGAGCATCAGATTGGAATTATGTAAAAAGCAGCTGGAATTACACATAATCTAGTGTACTGTCTATAAATTTCAGAGCAAAAGGAGCAAACAGTGACACGTGGCAAGTTGTAAAAATTTTCTCTACTAAACCAGTCCATAATTAGGTCATTGTGGGAGATTGGAAATAATTTTTCCTTGAAGAATCCAAATCAAGTCAGACCTGTGGCATTCGAAAGAGAATTCAGAGGGCTACCTCAGTGCCAAATTTCAAATAATGAAGATCCTAAATCACAGAGATAATTCAATTTGAATATCGAGATCCTCAAAAGCAAGAAAAAAGTGTGTATTTGGTTTTTTAAATTGCATAAAGTTTGTTTGAAAAAGCAGTTTGAAGTGATTCCAAGGGCATATTTTAGAATTTTTATTAGTATTGGGTTCTATAATTCCTCCAAAAAATAATTCCATACCCATTAAGCCCTCAAAAATATATACTATGACACATGAAGAGGAATAATTACAGTATGAGATATCAAAATTACGGTACCAATTGCAACAAATTTCTATCTTATGAAGAGAAACCAAAGATGACATAGATGGTTTAAAAGCAGAAATGGAGGCTAAGTTGGATGGTTTTAAGGATCAAATAATAGCTAATATGGATGATAAATTACTGGAAGATCACATCAAGCATCAACAACAAGTTCTCAAACTCTCAAAGGATAACCTAAGTTTGGTGCAGAATCTAATGAAACAACAGGAAGATCAACATCACATCGAAAGAAGTTCTAAAGCAGTCACAAAAACAAGAACTCAACAAGTACGATTAATTTCAGAGTATCTCAGCAAGTGGAAGAACTTTCCTATACAAGATTCCACATGGGAGGATGAGAATTTTATACAGAAGAATCAATAAATAATCAAGCGTTGAGGACAACACTTGTTTGAAGGAGAGGGGCATGTTAAGTCCCTATATTAATAGTGTAGTCCCTTATTATGTTAGTGTAGCCCCCCTTATTGTTATTTTTGTACCCTTGTAACTCCCATATTGTTATTATTGTGCCCTTACATTATTATTTTTAGGTCGTCTAGGATTACATTGTCGCCCCACTATGATTGTATTGTGGCCCCATGGACTTTTATATATATAGGAGGTTTTGGTCATTTGTATCATCGAAGAATTGTTCATTCATGTAATGTATTGGAGGTTTCCCCCTCGAAGTGGCTTATTTCTAAGGCGTTGATATCTCTTTTCTTCTGTTTTTGGAGCTGGTTTCACAACGGATTCATCTCCATATGTACAAAACATGAGGTCAAACATGGTCATTTAGAAATTATGCGAATTTTGAGCAGTTCTATTAATTTGCTTCTAGAATCCCACACATGTAACCTATGTATAATCCAACCAAGGGGAATGTGTTCAAACAACATTTTGAACATATATCTCTTTTAGATTTTCCAAAATCGGTGCAGGAATGTTGGTGCAGGAACTTGACCTCTATTAGAATAGGCATATAATTAACTTTATAAACCTGCAAACACACAAACTAGTATTAATGATATTTTTAATTTTAATTCTCGTTAAAACAAGGGAATAGAAAATATTTACTTACTATCTCCGAGAATGCACAAAACTACGACAATAACTATTCAAGCTAAACAAAAGCATGAGGGATTTCGAGTAAAAAGTGATATAAAGCAAGGAAAAATAGAGGCTCAACATCCCCCCATGCTGACCTTCTTGCATGTCCTCCTGTAAGGAAATAAATTGTCCTATTGTCGCTCCCTTGCAAAAAAACAATATTAAAAAAATTAATGGACATTTTTAATGATGTCTCCTGCAATTCTGTGTGATCAGATTTCCTACGCTAGATAAAGCTTGTTCTAAAAACATAGTGTCTTTTGTACCCTTTATTTGTTTAAAATGATTTCAAGAAAATATAATATTGTCATGGCAATAATAAATTAAAAGGATGGTGTTATTTACTTGAATAAAAGAGCCAACTTATTAAAATTTCCATAAAACTTTCTGGGCCATTGTCGATCAGAAGTTTTACTTTAATATCCTTATTGTAAATATGAGTGACATGATTTGAAATCCATGGTGTTAAAAGTAGTCATAATAATAATTTCCCATGGTTACCACCTTACCATTATCCACATATAGTTGAAGCTCCTCTTTTCTAGGTAAGGTGACGTACCAACACTAAGGGTCTGACATCCATAAAAACAAATTATTCCAAAAGATAGAACTACACGACATAACACCAGAAGGATATTTAAATCCATTCTCAAAGAGATATGATAATGAATTCAAGAAGAAAAAAAAAACAAGTAAATCATAGTCGAAAGTTAACTTTAATACCAACTACTGCCAGTAGACGTCAATAGCCTCGGCATGGATGCCTTTTAACCCATGAAATGCCTGTGTCCCAACTATTAGATATAGATTCAAAGTTGCTTGAAAATGATTTACATTTGTTTTGAAATTAATTGAAGGCCATTGTCCCTTCTTGGTAACTAGCTA
Organism: Pinus albicaulis; assembly: GCA_034641835.2. Taxonomy (NCBI): domain Eukaryota; kingdom Viridiplantae; phylum Streptophyta; class Pinopsida; order Pinales; family Pinaceae; genus Pinus; species Pinus albicaulis. The sequence goes on from CM076580.1 coordinate 1,769,277,593, forward strand.
ATGACAGTTCCATTCACAAGAACTTTCAAGAAAGAACAAGTCGTCTCGTGATGAGACCTCTTGTCTTCCATATTTTCAACTGAAAGACATTACCCTAGCTTGGTGACCAGTGCAGTAATTTAGCTCTCCTTAGGACCCATGATCATGGTATTTCGGCTCGTAATGAGACCTCTTGTCCATCAGTTAATTTATCTTCTATAAAAAATTTGATTATAATCAACCCTAAATAGGTTACTTAATAGTTGGGGAGGCGATTTTTCTCCTTAAGAGTACGGAATGGCATGAAATTTTTTTAATTAATAATATTAATTGGTTGGTCCTTCTACCCTGAAGACTCATTTTAAATAAAACATCTTAGCTAATGACTAAAAAAATTCCTCAAATTGATCATGTCAGGGTTCTACTGAAAACTTGTTATAGTTCTATAGGCGTGGTCCACCATAGGAAGATTCTCATCAATACCTTCAAAGGGGGTCTTAAAAAAATAAAATATGGATGATAGTTATTGGTTAATAATAAAAGTCACTATATAAAATATGAGGCATTAAGATTAAATTTCTTCTGATAAGTCTTACCACGAGAGTGCATAATAATAGAAATTTTACACGTTGTACTTTATGGAATCACAATTTCAAGAGTGATGTTATACAATTTTATTTCAGATGGAATATTTATTCATTACCCTACCTTACTTTAATGAGAGAAAGATCCCTTTTAAATGTAGGAATACTTCCAATGTGGCCATGTGCATAACAAAATACTAAATATACTCACACTCAGGTTTAAAATGTAAACTTTAATGCATATCAAAGTGTGAGAAACCAACTTACTTACTTGATATTGTACCAAGAGTTTCTAAATGATGATAGAATAGGGTGTGCTAACCATTGTTTGGAGCCAAACTTCAATAGGACCCACATATTCATGATTATCCAACTCATAAAAATGTTCCACATCTTGATGTTTTCTCTCTTCGGATTGACAAGGATGGTTAAGGGAAATTCTACGATTTTCTTCTTCGTAATCTTCAACAATGCTTTTCGAACAAGTTCCAATTATAAATTTCTCCTTTAATGGTTTATGGATTAAAATTTATTCCCGAGGTAAATGTTTTGTGGTAATAGGGGAAGTTTTCGAATTCACTCCTCTCCCTTCTTTTAAAGATATGGAATTACATTCAGTAAGGGAGTGAGTAGGAAAAATAGGTGTTTTAAATTGATGTACAACTTGATAATCAGAATTAGTATTTGGTTACACAAATGATTGGGACCATAGAGAAGGATAACATGGTAGTGCATTGGACACGAATTGTGTTTGTTTTTGCTCAGGTAATGGAGTTTGCAAGGGGAATTTTCCTAGAGAAGAGCCTCCAAACCATCCTTGAGGTTGTGGGAATATATGGATCGAGGGAGAGGTCCAATGTGTCCATAAGGTGGGGTATTGAATTAGAGGAGGATTATAAGTTTTCCATGGAAATATAGGGTTGTGGATATGTTGAGGAACCTATTGGGGATAATAAATACTATTCCAAGTACTAAATGATGATGAGTTTTGAGTTATACCTGGCAGTCGATTTATTTCCTTACTTGATTCCTTGAACACATGCTGAAAACCTGATAGTGATGGCAAATAATATCGTGAATGATCCTCCTTGCACTACTTCTATTCTTCGTGTAAATCATGCAGTTGTAAATTTAGACAATATTTTGTAGTAGATTGCAAAAATTGAGAAGAAGGTTCTCGATAATTCTCACCAAGCTTCGAGATTCCTCTTGAATAACTAATGCACAATTTACAAACATCATCGTATGGTAAGTGAGAAACATCACCTGCTCCTATAATATCTAAATACTATAAAAATTCATCTTTGATTCCTTTGAATAGGAGTGTTTTCAAGGTCTCTTTTACCAAATTCTTATGTTTTGATTTTTGGTAGTTGTATCTAAATTGATAGACATAATCCTCCAAACTTTCATTTTTCCCCTGTGTTATCCCAAAAATATCTTCACCAACCTGGCAGTAGTCTTGGTATTTCCCCAAGAATACATTCTTTATGTATTCCCGTGTTTGAATGTAGTTCCTCCAAGGTTCATGAACCATCGGAGAGCTTCTGCTTTTAGAATAAGGGGAAACACTTGCAACCTTTGAGCATTAGTACAATAACCATATCTTCTACAAATTACTTCAAATTCAAATAAGAATGTATCTGGGTTTTCATTTTCCAAACCATGAAATTTTGGTAGTTCACATGGGGGGAATACTATGAATTTATGCCACTCCTCGATCTTTGATAGGGAATTCAAATGTAACATTATTTTCCATTTCTTACCAAATGAAAAGAGGTTCTCCATGTACTACTTCGAGACCCCTTCATCAAATTTTCTTTCCAATTGATTAGTGAAATAGGTACATTGGATAATTGATATTAGCCTCAAAAATCCTCATTTAAAAATGCCTTGAAATACCATTTCTTTGTTTTCAACAATCTAGTTGGTATATATTGTTAGCAAATGTGTGTTAGTGTGTTTGGTGCACGTATGTACGAAATCACACCAACATAAGTGGTGTGGTTTTCCCTCTTAATTTATTGGTAATAGGCAGAAAAATAGTTGGAGTCAAGCAAGTTAGTGGAACATGCTAGAACATAAACATACTAGATAGAGAAATAGAATAGATATTCAGACATAAACATTAAACTAAAACTAAAACAAATAACACAAAAGCTCTAAATAGAGTCAAACAACTTCAATAATCCAAATGGTGGCTCTTACGTCCCCTCTTATTGAGTTCTGGTAGGAATAAGGATGAAAATTTAACCCACTTGCCAAGGGGCCCTTAGAACTAATGGTTCTAAGTCCCGATGCAACAATGTATTTACTTCCGAGCTACCTTGGCGCAAAGTTCCCCTCTCTCTAGTATGGTGGATTGGAGTTATTGGATGGTAAAAAACTAAGTCCCCTCTATCTCTGCTCCAGATCACACACTGCTAGTATTTCTTGGGGAAATTATGGTGAGCATAAAAATGTGCTCTCCTATTGTTCATATATTGGTTTCCTTTTATAGGAGAATTCAAATCCTCCTTCCCTCTCTTGGTACATTGTGGATAGTAACCCAAGAGAGGAGGGTGATTCAATTTTGTGTCACATTTATTCCATTGTGTGCTCCCTTGATGTCCTAAGGAGGCTTGGGCGACTGTCCTCAGGCAGAATCAGTGTCTTGGATTGTGCTTTGTGGCCAGATAATGACTTATGCCACTCCCAGGAATGCATGCGTTTTTTGGCAAAAGGCATGTTTATCAAAGAGTTTTGTGCACAAAGGCACATTTGACTAGTCCTTCTTGTATGCAATTTGATTTTTCCTGAGACCATAGATATTTTTAAATATTTTAATATTCTATAATGTCTCTTAGCCCTATAAATCCTTCTACTAGACATTAAATAATGTCACCTTTTCTTGTACAATTTCCCAGTGATAACAGTTGCCCCCTAATGTGTAAGGTCTAGGAAGAACTGTATAGCCGAAATACATTATAGTTTATTTTCTATATTTTGTGTGTAGAGAGAGAGAGACCTACGTGTAGCTCAGAATTGGAGACACCCTGCACTGAGTCAAAGAGCGACCATGTCCTGTGGGATCCCTGCAAGAAATGGTATAATACAATATATACAAATTTACTACGAGGCGGGCATGTCCCATACTCGTGATGCTTTGGCTAGTTAGAAAAATCTATTTGATAGATACAGATTATATTTGTGTCACTAATATGGTAGTGATATGTTGGTTGATGACGATGCGTGCTGACACCCTCAGGGGCTCTTTTTCTTTGAAAATAGGTGGAAAGTGGTACCATTAGGCGTAGACTTGGTATGGAATATAAATGCACATTGTATGCATAGGCATTGGTAGGGTCATTCCCGTGTAAGAATTGTTGAAAGAGAAGTTTATAAAGGCATGGATCTTCGATGAATTTGATCAAAGTTAAATGGTTTTAATGTACGATACCATCCTGACATGAACTATTTTGTTGTAGTCGAATGTCGGGAGGATCGATGACATATGGGGGAAATGATGTCTCCCATAGTGCCACCCGAGGATGTCCCTGTTGTGGAGAGGGGTGATCCACAGTACCACTTCCTTTTTTGAAAAGAGGTGTTGATGTCGACAAGAAGGAATCCTCAATCGAACAAGGGGGTAAATGATATGGAGGATCAGGATCTAGGATGTGATGTGTTTAACATAGGCATGATGGTGGGAGGTGATTGAAAATTGATGATGGGGATTCACTGGCCCAAGGTTGGAGTATGAAAATCAACGTGGTAGAAGTCATAAGTATTTATGATGGGGAAAGCCCTAGGGTCAGTAGGACTTCCAGGGTGGGCATAAACTGGCTATGAATGTCATGGTTGATTTTGGGTGTTGGTGTGATACTCTGACCAAGGGTGATGAGAGAATGCTGCCATGTGAGAAAAAATGGATGAGTGGGTGGGGGACATAGTGCACCATTTGCAGTATTTGTACACTTACCAAAAGAATAAAATAATGGGGTCTTATTTGCACAAAACACAGAGACGGGTTCCCCAAAACTTGAAAGTGTTCGCTCACTCATGACATGAGGAAGGTGTTTTTAAAAGTGTGGGGACCCCATTGGTTGGTCTCATGTGTGAGGTTGATGAAGTGAATGAAAAAGTATCACATATGGGTTATGCTGATGGAGGTATGGTGGGCCAAATGTGAGCTATAGTAGTGCTCTTTTCAATCTGCTTGTACAACCTAGTGGTCTAGGAAAGGGGTTTTATTTCATATGGTAAAACTTGACCTTATGCATGATGAATAAATGAGCATGATATGCTTCCCAGACTACGATGGTATGGCCATGGCGTCACTTTTACTCTGATATATGATCTACTATGGGTGATGAGCGCCATGGAGGGGAGTCTCTACCTACTAATGAGGATGCTTATCATGTATGAGGTGAGGTGATGATAAACATGGTTGGGTGTGTCGAACCTATGGATGATTTCTGATGGAAAAATGATGTCAAGACATGCAGATTTTTTCTGGGACTCTATCATGCTAGGGGTAGGACGATACCTACTCTTGAACTTTAAGTGGATGGAGTTGAGACTAGTTTGCATACTACCTATAAAAACAACTACCCCAAGTGAAAGTATCTTATTTATCCAAATATTATTGAAAGAAATATGCTTGAAAGATAACATGATAGAAGGCATACCATCTGGCGCTGAAAAATTATTTTTTCGAGGGTGCGAATGTGTGGTACCACCTTTGGGTGTTATGGAGTGTTGATCACAGTGTTACATATTATTGCTGCCTAGGAGACTTTGGGCAAAAGACTCAATCAAAGAGTCTGCAATAGTCAATGTGCGTGGTAACTCAAGAGGATGAGGCAACCAGGTTAACTGTACCTGGCAGGTGTATGGTGGCTTGGGGGGGGATTTCCGTGATGGGAGATTGTGTGAGTGAAAGGATGGGTCCCTTGTTAGGATGGTCAATTTCCTGACAGTGGAAATTGTGCCAGGTGTAGAGGTGCCTGAATTTTTCCATTAATAGAAATTTCATCTAGTTTGTGGATATGGCCAGTCAAAATGGTGCATGGTACCAATGTGCCAACCGAGTAGATTGTGTGGGGATCAATACTACTCTTCGTCCAAGATGTGGATGCCTGGAAAGGATCTATAGTAGAAGATGAGGTCTTCTGTTTCCATTTCTGTGTTGTTGGCTTGGGTGTGTCTAGCTCTTTTAGGGAGTGTAGACTTAATGTTACTCTTACCACTCTAAGCTTGGGGATATTCTCACATTTAATTTTATGGTGAAAGTGTGAAAAAATATGGAAATAAGTATGCATGAATTTCTCTTGTTTGGAGAGAAGTCTGTGCGGGAGAGACGAGACTGCACGAAAACTGTTTGCGAGGTGCTTCAGTTCTCTGCACTGATTGACCCAGTGGCCAATCAGGTCACATACTCTGCATGTTATCCTAGTTTTGGCCTAGGTCATGCTTGGTTGGTGTGCCATCCCAGTTTTCCCATTATGCCAATCTAGGTGTGGGGTTACTAGCATGGGGGTGATATAATTTCTATATCGTTTGAGGAGATCATCATGTTTCTTCTCTATTGCATGAATCATATCAATGAGAGGATGTACTCTCAGGATATAAGTATAGCACTGTCCACAGTGATCACCTTGACATACTCGGAAAAATAGCATAGATATGGGGGTCCCGTTGTGCTCAGTTTGTGGTCTAGCGGGGTACCAATGTTGTAACACTGCTAAATCAGGGCAAGTGGTGACCACGTGATTAGCCATTTTAATAATGCACATGTTGATATTATTTGTAGAGAGAAGTTGGGGGTAACTAAGGGTTCCCTAATTGGTACACTTTTCAGCTGACAAAAAGAGGATGGATCTACTCGCCACATCGTCGTGGGTTGTTGAGCTGTTCACAGATTCTGATTCAGAGCCATCTTCTCAGGATAGGCAGACTATGATAGAGCACAAACTAGCTAGCACTAAGCAGAATAAGGGGATATATTGGAAATTTTCCAGGATGTGGTTTTCGGAAGATAAAGGACATGTGAATTGTGCTTCATGCAAAATAACATAATAAACCTGTTGTATAGGATACCATCTGTGGATGAGTTCCAAGGTTTCGCATTATTCGATGAAATGACCACGTTCATTGCATAACGTGCAACATATGATAGGAGGGCAGAATATGAACGAGAGTCTTTCAGGTGACTGGTGTTCCTCTTGCAGGTACAGGATGGTGTGAGGTTCGTCGCCAAATGACTGGGTGGAGGGATCCTCTTGATAATGTCGCTCGATGGCGTGTAAGGCATCCCTATATCGCAGGATTTCTGGGAAATGATGGGTATAGTTTCCATAATTGTTGCAGATAGCGCATGCATGATTGGTATGCAGTGCTTTTCCTCTACCTTTGGTGGTAAGTTCCTTTTTACTGGAATGTGGCATTGGAGTTACTGCCTCAGAACTAAGGAGTGGTTTTAATTCATCCAACTCTAGGCAGATGTGGGTAGGGTTTCCTACTACGTCACATATGGTGCAACTTGGTGATTCCCATTGTGTGGTAGGAGTCTTTAGCTTCTTTCCTCTACTCTTAGTTTTCATAGCCGTGATCATCGATTTTGCAATGGGAATTTCCTTTACAGGGATGTTTTCGACAATTTCCTGAATGGGTGGGCCCTCCTCGAGACTAAGGGGCTTTAACCCTGTGGTGGTTATGTGTATGGCCCTCATCCCAGTAGGAGGACTAGGTACCAAACTGGTATTGCGAAATATATGTTTGCTAATAGCCATTTTTACAAGACTTTTTGGGATACGAAACTAGCTAGGGGGTAAAGGAAAGGGGTTTGGGAAGTGGCGTAGGCTAGAGAGGGTGTTGTGGTCGAGGACTCAGTGTCATTACTACTTGTGTCTGTGTCCTGAATAGATTCCATGCTTGATGTAGAAATCATGCACAAAGGATCTCTTGTGACATCAGGTGATGACTCAGGTATAATAGGGGGATCTCCTAAGAATGATCCTAGGATGGATGGCGGTTTGAACTGGCAGGGTCCATATTCTTGGTACTGTGAAGGCACATCTGTAGATGTGTCTACATAATGTTGGGAAAAATACTGAGAGGGGAGGGTGAATCAGTATTTTAGGGCTGAACAATTTTTCTTTTCTTTCTCTTAAAAAAAAAACCATATGTTACATTACTGCATTCAACATGTATGTCCAGATATCTTATTATGTCTTTACTTAGAGAATTGCATCAGATAAGCATTAAGAATGAATAGAAATAATAGAACAAACCATTAACCATGAACAACACATATGGACACCAGGATTTAAGGTGGAAACCCAATTCGGGAGAAAACCACCACTGTTGTAATCTCAGTCTTCAATATTTTATTATAGAGAAAACCTTTTACAATATATGCTGGTGCAGACTCATACTAGCACGCAGGCACCCACCTTCAGAAGGCTACAACCTTCTCTCATTTTCCAGCCTTTCCTGGAAGGGAGCTTCAACCCCCTGAACATAACACCAGTTTCTACAGGCAGAAAACTTCTACTTCCAAAATGAAGGCTTCAACCCTCAGACTCACCAGATTCATATGTTTTCTTCAGCAGTCATGCGCTATCTCTTCATCGTTTCTTCGTCCATCGTTCAAGACCAGAGGTTCATTCAGATTTTTCTGTTAAGAACAGAGTTTTCCCATCCAGACATTCCATCAAGAGCTTCATTCATTCATCACCCTTATGCATGCACATGTTCTTCATAATTGCGTTAGTCGATCTGATCATCATATTTACAGGTGCACCATCGATTCAGATATATCAAGGGTTTATTCATACATATATCTCCAAAGGAGATTCATTTTATTATCAACCCTTTCTCTCGCACCCTTCTTCATAATTCTCATCACTTTATATAGATGTCGCCTTTAGTGAAACCATGAGTCAAAACCACGAACCGCTAATGGTATTCCTGGACGGGGTCACAATAGATAATCGGGTCCAACAATCTACTATAGTCATGACCTCCCCAAAACATACAAAATTTCTTTTAAAATGGATTGGCGTGGTCATAATCTTTAAAAACTTAGCTCCGGCCCCCCACCTATATGGTTAACAAGCCAATCAAATTCCCTCTCCGTACGCTGGATAATCCTTCGTGCATATTCATCAATAAAACACCGTCCGATGACCCTTCCTAGATCAACGGTGCTCATTAATTTCGTTGGACATCTGTGGTCGAAAAATAACGCGTGATGGCGCGTAGTGACAGGCGGTTTTGTAGAGTCATACAGGGACGCGTGTTACCCGATCAATGGAATCGCCACCCAACCGGAAATTACCGCTTATCCCCAAAAGGTGGTGTGAAATGGGCAAACCGGCTTCATAAAACCCGCACGTGATTCCTTTCCTTCGCTTAGTGCCGCTGACTTAGCAATAAATATATTCATATAACCTTTCGGTTATTTTAAAACTTTACACTGCCTCCGTAACATTACTTTTAATCAAATTTCAATGAACTTTTAACCCAGACTTCAATCTTCAAACAAACGAGATTTCATTCTTTGACCCCGGGCCCACATCGTAGTTAGAACACTTGAATGTGCGATATTGCGATTGTGCGATGGCGCGATGATCGCATGTCGCAAACAACAGAACTTGCGATGGCGGAAATAACAAATGTGCGATATTGCGATAATCGCATATCGCAACAATCAACAAACTCTGGCTTGGGCGGAGGGTGATTTTGCGACATTTCGATGTTGCGATGGTGCGACGGTGCGACGATTGCACATCGCAAATATCCACATCAACAAGACATTTAAACTTCAAAACCTGCGATCTTGCGATTTGCGCTAAGGTGGTGGGGACCACTTGATCTTTCCTTTTCAGAAACATACAGGACCTCTGATGTTTTAATCAATTTCCTTCATACTTGGTTGTTGAGGGCTTAAACGCCCGAAATGACTGTTTTTAAATAAACTTTGCTCCTCCGTAGTCTGGAACTACGAATGTCTTCATTCCACTGTAAAACGGCGATTTTTCCCATCCTTCTTGAATGCGTGTTGTTGTTTACCAAAACTCTGTTGTGCCTTTGATCTCTTTTCTTTGCCATATCCTTTGCCATCAATGACAATATTCCAATAATCTCCCCCTTTGGCATTGATGGCAATAGTCTTCCTTTGATGACCTGATAGACACCCTTTGTTGCGTTTCCTCCCCCTTTGACATCAATGGCAAAGAGTTTGATCAAGAACCGACAGTCCCATGCTCCCCCTGAGATCATGCTGCATCTTCAAACATAATATGACCAACAATTCATCCTTTTCACATGACCAATGCTCCCCCTGAGCCTGTGCATTCAGACAGCACCTCACAACCAATTGAGTCTTCTGTAATTATGTAGACCTGATCCTCTGAATGGCAGAGAATACTCCCAGTTTCTGTCTGAGATTTTCGAATGCTTCCCTGGGTAGAGGTTTGGTAAATATATCAGCAACTTGTTCTTTGGAGGAAACATATTCTAATTTCACCGTTTGCTCAAGCACTTGTTCTCGTAAGAAGTGATATTTGATGGGAATGTGCTTGGTATTGGAATGCATAACAGGATTCTTTGAGATAATGATGGCACTTTTATTATCACACATAACGGAGATAGGAGGTGAACATTTGATTTGAAAATATTGTATGGTTTGCATCATCCAAAGAATTTGAGTGCAACATGATGCTGCAGCCACATATTCTTCTTCTGCTGTAGATAAGGCAATGGAGCTTTGCTTCTTACTAAACCAAGATACTAACCGGGGCCCCATAAAGAATGCACCACCACTAGTGTTTTTTCGATCATCAACACTTCCAGCCCAATCTGCATCAGTGTATGCATGAAGAGTAAGATCAGCATTCTTTGGATACCATAGTCCAAAGTCTTGAGTTCCCTGTAGATATTTGAATATTCTTTTCACAGCCTGAAGATGAGACTCTTTTGGATTGGCTTGAAATCTTCCAACAATCCTAACTGCATGCATGATGTCTGGTCTTGTCCCAGTGAGATAAAGTAGACTTCCTATCATAGATCTGTATTCTGGTTGATTTACGGTGGGGGAATCATCATTAGAACTGAGATTGCATCCGGTTATCATTGGTGTACTTACAGGTTTGCAATCTTCCATGCCATACTTCTTTAGGATTTGCTTGAGATACTTTGCTTGTGATAAGAATATACCATCTGTTGCTTGTTGCACTTGCAGGCCAAGAAAAAATGTTAGTTCCCCGAGTAAAGACATTTCAAATTCTTGTTGCATATCAGAAGCAAATTTCTGACTCATAGACTCTTTATTACTTCCAAAAATGATATCATTGACATATACAACCACAATCAACAGTTTGTCATTTTCAGTTTTTGTGTACAAGTTGCTATCAGCAGACCCCTTTGAAAATCCTTGTTGATGAAGATATTTGTCAAGACGATAGTACCATGCTCTTGGAGCTTGTTTGAGACCATATAGAGCCTTTTTAAGTCTACAAACAAGTTTTTCATCATTTCCCAAAATGAATCCTTCTGGTTGTTGTATATAAACTTCTTCTTCTAGATCACCATTGAGAAAAGCAGATTTAACATCCATTTAGTTCCAATGACATTTTTGTCATGAGGCCTTGGTACTAACTCCCAAGTGTGATTCTTTTCAATTTGATCAGGCTCTTCGTTCATGGCTTGAATCCAACATTCATCTTTGCTAGCTTGACTGACACTTTGAGGTTCAACCGTGGACAGAAATTCCAGGTTGCTAGAAGATCCCACAAGAGTCCTTCTTGTTTGTACACCTGATTCCTTTTCTCCCAAAATTTGAGATTCTGGATGATTCTTTTGAACATATCTAGATGGAGCCTTTTCAGATAGCTCTTCTTCAGGTTCTTCACTGGGTGTACTGTTTGTATCATTACTGTTTGATGTAGGAGGATATGTGTCCTCATCATCTTCATCTGTTGTTTGCTTTTCTTCTTTTGGGGCTGCAGTAGACTCATCAAAAACAACATCAATACATTCAAAAATCTTTCGAAGTCTTTTATTGTAACATTTATATGCCTTACTCCTAGAGGAGTAACCAAGAAATATTCCCTCATCAGCTCTGGGTTCAAACTTGCCAAGTTTTTCATCATTATTTTTGATAAAGCATTTGCTCCCAAAAATTCTAAAATGATTTATAGTGGGAGGATTACCATACCAGAGTTCATTGGAGTTTTATCACTATTTACACGAACATGTGCTTTGTTGAGAATGTTTGCTGCTATATGTGCTGCTTCTCCCCAAAATGTGTCAGGTGTTCCGGAATCATCAAGCATAGCTCTAGCTATTTGTTGAATTGTTCTGTTCATTCTCTCTGCAACACCATTCTGTTGTGGAGTTCCAGCTACAGAGAACTGTCTTTTTATCCCGTGTTGTTCACAGAATTCAAGAAATTCTTTGGATGTATATTCTCCTCCTCGATCAAATCTAAGACACTTGATTTTTAATTCTAATTCATTCTCCACTAGTGCTTTGAAAATCTGAAATTTCTCAAATGCTTCATCTTTGTGTTTAAGCAGCCCAATCCAACACATTCTAGAGAAATCATCAATGAATAAGATATAGTATTCTTCACCATGGTGTGAATTTTTCCTCATAGGTCCACATATGTCAGTATGAATGAGTTCAAGAGGCTTACTTGATGATCCTTCCTTGGCATTAAATTGTACCCTGGTTTACTTACCGAATTGGCAAGATTTGCATATGATATTTTCAGGTAGAGTAATATTGGGAAGATCACGAACAGCTTTAAGTCTACTTGATTTTTTGATTTGAGAGAAGCTCAGATGCCCCAACCTTCTATGCCATAGCCAATTTTCTGAATATTTACTCAAATAACATTTTTCTTTGGGGTTCTTCAATATATACAGGTTGTTTGGAGTTCTTTTTCCTTTTATAATTGCTTTACCTGTATCAAGATCACGTACCACACATTCTTTTGAACTAAAGACAACTTCAGTTCCTTGATCACACATTTGACTTACACTTAACAAGTTATGCTTTAATCCATCTACATACATGACTTCATTAGCTTTCACCTTATCCTTTAGGAAGACAGACCCTTTACCTTTAATTACCGCAGGAGTATCATTTCCAAATGTAACATTCTTCTCCTTTTCTAGAGCACTATATGCAAGAAGTTTGTCTTTATCACCTATCATGTGTCTTGAGCATCCACTATCAATGTACCATTGGTTCTCTTCATCTTCTGCAAATAATGCTATGCCACAATTTTCAACCTGTAACTCCTTCTTTTTCCATACTTTGGATCTTGAAGGAACATGTTCTTTTGGCTGAACTTTGCTCCTGCATTCAGATTCTTCATGGCCAAAGTTATTGCAATAAGTGCATTCAACTTCATTTTGAAGAGGAGAAAAGTTGTTATAAGTATTCTTCTTTTCTTAAATACCAGTCCTTTTCTTTCTTGCTTCTCTTGTCATAATAGTTTTATATGCTACACATTGAATAGATTTATGACCAAAATTGTGACATGAGAAACATTGTCCATTGAAGAAGAAATTTCTGCGATCATAAGATCTTCTAAATGAATTTATCTGTTGATTGGTGTTTCTTTGAAAGACATTTCTGTTAGTGTTTCTTGAATTTAAATGATCATGCTTTACCTGTAAATATTCTTTATTCCCTTGCTGAGTGGCAGCATGTTGTAAACCAGTTGTAACTGCTTTTAGATAATTTGGTGCTGATGCCTGAGAAGACTCTCCAATATATCCAAGACCTGTCCTTATAAGAGGAGAACATTGTACCTTGATAATCTCATCTAAGGTTTCATACCCTTTAGCAAATATAAGATTCAGAGTCTTTACTTTCCCAAGTTCTTTTCTTAGATCTACTAATTCACATTCTAATTTCTCATTGTGTTTCTCTTTATCTTCAAGCTGTTTTTTCAGAGTTTCTATGATTATTTTTCTCTCTTCTAAGCAAATTTTGAGTTTATTGTTTTCATTAAGAAAATCACTGTCTTCTAGAGCGTCCACAAAAGTATCCTATTCTTCTCGAGATTCTTTTTCAAATGCCATGAGAAGTCTCAGATCTTGTTCACATTCTTCCTCACTATCAGATAACCCATCACTATCTTCATGAGTATAGTAACTCCTTTTAGAGCTAAAATGAATCTTATTCCTTCTTGCTACTTCCTTCCCCTTTTTATGTGTTTCTTTATAAGGACACTTAGCAACATAATGACCAACTCTTCCACAATCAAAACATTTGAAAGGAAGCTTACCTCTGAATCGTCCTGTGCCAAGTTCAAGTTTCTTTACGAAGTTTATCTCATCTTCTTCTGAGAAATATCCTGATCCTTCTATTATTTGTACTTCCTTTCCTTTTGTAGAAGTTCTAAAGACTGCTTCTTTGACTTCAGATGGTCCTCCTCTTCTCCTTTCATATGCAGTTAGTATGCCATGAAGTTGTACCACAGTAAGATTTTGAAGATCCTGCTTTTCTTCAAGAGCTGAAACTTTTGACTCAAATTTTGCTGTTAGAGATCTTAAAATTTTCTCAACCAAAGTGGATTCGGTAATTGTTTCTCCCAGATTTCTTATGCAATTTACAATATCATCAAGACGTAGAAAGAAATTTTCAATGCTTTCTTCATTAAGCATTTTAAGATTCTCATATTGGATTCTGAGAGTTTGAAGTTTAGCACTTTTTACCTTTGCATCACCTTCATAGCTTAGAATGATTTTGTCCCATATTTCCTTTGCTGTATTTAGCTGCAGGACTTTGAAAAATTCTGATTCAGTTAGACTTCCTAATAGAGCATTGACTGCCTTTGCGTTTGTTTCATAATTCTTTCTTTCCGTTGGATCTGTTGGTACTGCAGCTAGATATTGATATCCTTGTTCAACAATCGCCCATACCTCTGCTCCCAGAGACTGAACATAGGATCTCATCCTTGTTTTCCAGAAAATTAAATTGTTTCCATTAAAGAGCGGAGGCCTGATAGATGCTATTCCATCTTGATTGCTCATCTTGCTTGATCTTCCTTCTAGCGACTAAGCTTTTTTAGAAGGACCTACTCTGATACCAATTGTTGGGAAAAATACTGAGAGGGGGGGGTGAATCAGTATTTTAGGGCTGAACAATTTTTCTTTCCTTTCTCTTAAAAAAAAAACCATATGTTACAGTATTGCATTCAACATGTATGTCCAGATATCTTATTATGTCTTTACTTATAGAATTGCATCAGGTAAGTATTAAGCATGAACATAAATAATAGAACAAACCATTAACCACGAACAACACATATGGACACCAAGATTTAAGGTGGAAACCTAATTCGGGAGAAAACCACCGCTGTTGTAATCTCAGTCTTCAATATTTTATTATAGAGAAAACCTTTTACAATATATGTTGGTGCAGACTCATACCATCACGCAGGCACCCACCTGCAGAAGGCTACAACCTTCTCTCGTTTACCAGCCTTTCCTGGAAGGGAGCTTCAACCCCCTGAACATAACACCAGTTTCTACAAGCAGAAAAATTCTACTTCCAAAATGAAGGCTTCAACCCTCAGACTCACCGGATTCATATGTTTTCTTCAGCAGTCATGCGCTAGCTCTTCATCGTTTCTTCGTCCATCGTTCAAGACCAGAGGTTCATTCAGATTTTTCTGTTAAGAACAGAGTTTTCCCATCCAGACATTCCTTCAAGAGCTTCATTCATTCATCACCCTTATGCATGCACATGTTCTTCATAATTGCGTTAGTCGATCTGATCATCATATTTACATGTGCACCATCGATTAAGATATATCAAGGGTTTATTCGTACAGATATCTCCAAAGGAGATTCATTTTATTATCAACCCTTTCTCTCGCACCCTTCTTTATAATTCTCATCACTTTATATAGATGTTGCCTTTAGTGAAACCATGAGTCAAAACCACGAACCGCTAATGGTATTCCTGGACGGGGTCACAATAGATAATCGGGTCCAACAATCTACTATAGTCATGACCTCCCCAAAACATACAAAATTTCTTTTACAATGGATTGGCGTGGTCATAATCTTTAAAAACTTAGCTCCGCCCCCCCCACCTATATGGTTAACAAGCCAATCAAATTCCCTCTCCGTACGCTGGATAATCCTTCGTGCATCTTCATCAAGCGAACACCGTCTGATGACCCCTTCCTAGATCAACGGTGCTCATTGATTTCGCTGGACATCTGTGGTCGAACAATAACGCGCGATGGCGCGTAGTGACAGGTGGTTTTGTAGAGTCATACAGGGATGCATGTTACCCGATCAATGGAATCGCCACCCAACCGGAAATTACCGCTTATCCCCAAAATGCGGTGCGAAATGGGAAAACCGGCTTCATAAAACCCGCACGTGATTCCTTTCCTTCGTTTAGTGCCGCTGACTTAGTAATAAAATATATTCATATAACCTTTCGGTTATTTTAAAACT
Source organism: Pinus albicaulis (assembly GCA_034641835.2). Lineage (NCBI taxonomy): Eukaryota > Viridiplantae > Streptophyta > Pinopsida > Pinales > Pinaceae > Pinus > Pinus albicaulis. Next base: position 1,769,293,632 of record CM076580.1, read on the forward strand.
TTACACTGCCTCCATAACATTACTTTTAATCAAATTTCAGTGAACTTTTAACCCGAACTTCAATCTTCAAACAAACGAGATTTCATTCTTTGACCCCGGGCCCACATCGTAGTCAGAACACTTGAATGTGCGATATTTCGATCATGCGATGGCGCGATGATCGCACGTCGCAAACAACGAAACTTGCGATGGCGGAAATAAAAAATGTGAGATATTGCGATAATCGCATATCGCAACAATCAACAAACTCTGGCTTTGGCGGAGGGTGATTTTGTGACATTTCGATGTTGCGATGGTGCGACGGCGTGAAGATCGCACATCGCAAATATCCACATCAACAAAACATTTAAACTTCAAAACTTGCGATCTTGCGATTTGCGCTAAGGTGGTGGGGACCACTTGATCTTTCCTTTTCAGAAACATACAGGACCTCCATTTTTTTAATCAATTTCCTTCATACTTGGTTGTTGAGGGCTTAAACGCCCGAAATGACTGTTTTTAAATAAACTCTGCTCCTCCGTAGTCTGGAACTACGAATGTCTTCATTCCACTGTAAAACGGCGATTTTTCCCATCCTTCTTGAATGCATGTTGTTGTTTACCAAAACTCTGCTACGCCTTTGATCTCTTTTCTTTGCCATATCCTTTGCCATCAATGACAATATTCCAACACATAAGGTAGAATGACATTGGTATTTTTTTAGAGGCCTCTTTTCACTATGCGTTAATTGGTTGAAAAAAATGATGCAGTCCTCATGGGGGAACATCATAGTTCAGAAGATGAAGGAGGCAACAGCTGACATGGCGTGAATAAAACTCCAACCACAGAGTATATTGTAGTCCAACTGGGCATCCAAGACTTCAATGTATATAGGGATTATCTTTCCGGCTAATCAGACTAGGATGTTTTGGTAGAGACCGACGAGGTTTGAACGACAACCATCGTATACACTAAGCGTGATGTGTGATGGATTTAGTTTGGGAGACCCTAACTTCTTCCAAATGTTCTTTGAAATGATGCATGTGGATGCATCCTCGTCAATGACACATCGGTGAATGGTAATGTTTTGGACCGATACTGGTATCTGAAAGTGACCATTGAAGGAAGCCTAGCGGTGGCTTTATCTAAATCAAAAGTAATTAGGCGTGTATCAGCAAGGTCGATAGTGCCTAACGCAAAAATCAAAGTTTTCCATTGCTTTGGGCATGACTGTAATACATCCAAATCTGACATAGAAATGGTATATTGAGCTATATCATCCACGATTATATAGTTATGGGCTGCTTTGGAATAGTTTTCTGCTCGCCTAGTTGGTCCCTTAGCCATCTTGGGCAAAGGTTCAATAGGCATCTCTGATATGGTCAAAGGTGTTGTTGGTTCACTAGTACTAGCCCCTGACACATTGGCATCTAGTGCGGTATCATAATTTTGATTCTGTGTTTTGAAAAAAAATTACTCTCCAGTCATGTTGTTTTCGTGCCTGTTTTTTCCAGAGTCGTCGGAATTTTTTTGTTGAGTGCTAATTGTCCCTTGATGGGGGAAGGACTCTTGCATGACTGCTGGTTGTTAGGAGGATCCCCCTTGTCCACGATTACTCTGCAACTTCTTCAGCTCAGGGAGGTCGAGATATTAATGAGTGTAATGGTCGTAGTCACCACATATTGAACAAGAGTGGTTTGTTCAGAGAAGTGGCCTCTTGTTCTGCCTCTGGGAGTTGCTTGGCTCCTGGTTTTGATTTCGACTGGAGTTGCCTCTAGCCTGAGATCATGGAGGGCGTTGTTGAGTGTTTCCCACCTATCCAAGATTTCCTTTAGGGTTATTTTTTCATTTTTTCTTAACCACGTTAGGAGGGTAATTCTCCTAGTTATATGGTTGGCGTGGTTGGTTCTGGGAAGGTTGCACAAAGTTCACTTGTACATTATTCTTCATGGGCGAGTCTTACACTAGCGACTGTGCATAATGTGGTATCTAGTTTGTAAAAGGATATTGGGGGGAGCTCTTCCATCAGTATTTCTATATGCATACTGGGTCCCCTGAGCCGGAGGATAGGGTCCTCCATGCTGATGGTGATACGATGACGCCCTACAAGTCAAATTTTGTGGAGGCATGTGATGAATTTGGTATCCGAGTTGCGGTACATTCTGGGTAGGATTATACGTGTAACCGGGTACTAAACGTTGTTTCTTGGGTGACTTTGGGTCAATGACCCAATTAAACCATCTCTAGAGTTTGACACGTCTGCAAATTATTTGCAAGTTTGCAGGCGCGGGGCATTGGGAAGGATATTGTAAATATACCTTGACTGTGTATAGATCAGCTCGACCTATTAGGCCTTATTGATGGCGTCCTCTTCGGATATGGGCTTTGCTGTGCCACATCCTTTGAAATCTATACGGTGAGAGTTTCTAGGAATAGGTCTAATAGAACTCGATCGTCAAGTTTGGCTTTGCGCAAAATATGACACTGCCGCCATTCGTGGAGATGGCCCGAGATATGGACAATGAGGGTTTCCCTAAAGTGTGTCAGTAATTCCATTCCAGAATCATGGTGGATGGGTAGCTGAAAATAGGTTAGGAATGTAGTGGCGAGCATGCTAAAGGTTCCATGTGTATCAGAAGGTTGCTCCACATACCTTTTCTATGCTACTCTGGTTAGAGTGCATTGAAAAAATCTCAGTCAAATAGTGTCATCAACGATGTTGTTCGAAAAACACCACTGGTGGAAAGTCATAACATGATTTCCTGGGTCTTCCTCTTACTTTCCTTCGAACTCTGAATGTCCGAAGGGAGCTTCGTGGGCGTGAGAGGCCATATCAGGTTGTGCGCAATGGGTTTGTTTGTCAACTTGGTTAAATCTAGTAGATTCAACGAAGCTATAAAAGGTGACAACAAGGTTGCAGCCATTGTAACTTGTGAAAACACTATGTTCTGGTTAGGAATAGGGTTTTTCTACAACATACCCTACTGTGCATTCACCTGGCTTCCCGAATGGGTAGGATTCCTCTGCCCTCTATGGGTTATGGGAGGAGTGGTGTGTGGTGTGGCATTGGAAGACCAACCAGGGTTCCCAAGTAAAGATTCCTTAATAAAGGATGAACCAATAATGGTGGTAGTGTTTTTTCTTTGACGCCTAAATGGCGAAAGACCTAGAACCCCTCCTGGTAATGGTGGGAGGTCCAAAAGACGTCAAGATCGATGAGGTCCCGTTGGGTCTGCTCTAGGGTCGACTAGGTATGGCTTTGGAAACATTTGAGGGGATAGAGATTATAATCAAAGAAAAATTACAATCGCATACATAAAACAAAGCGAAAATAAAATAAATTCTCCATTTATATTAATCCTATGTGATCAATGAATCAAAAAATATGGTTTTGGTTTTTTTGCATATGATACTCAAATCCTAGAAGACGTAGTCTTCCTCACACACTAAAATGTAATTGGGCATTGATAATATATCTTGCGAGTGCTGGAAGAACGTCCCGAAGGAACTGGGGACACCCCCAGTCAGCTGAAGAAAATCCACCAAGATAAGGGTAAAGGATCTACTGCTTTCCTGCACCATCACCTATAGGGAAAGGATGCCCTAATTTTGGCTACTAAGCACCACTGTCACACATGAGAGTTCGAGTCTTCAGCTTCTTGGTAGGTCAACTAAGAGTACCAAGTATTAGCCAGGTCAGGTAGCCCCAACTGACACCACACACACTGCACGTAAGCCTAACCCCCTCTGAATCAGTTCTCTGTCGCGCTCAAGTTTTCTTTTCTGTGGGCTGATAGGTGGATTTGAAAGCTCCCTAAATAGTAAAATTATATGTTTCAAGATGAAGAATGATCAAGATGGCTTCTTGTATGTCTACCCCCTTGATCCTAACTTAGACTATAAATTCTTTTGTGGACACTATAGGGAGAATTTAGTGAGTTCTGTTAAGTTAGTTTTAGGTGTCTTTGCTTTGCTTAGTGCATGTATGTGTGTGAGAAAAAAAATGAATAAGAACATATTTTGAACGTGTGGATATGTGATGACCCTTCTCAAAATCCCCTATTTAAAATATTTTCTATTGTTCCTTGCTCAAAAGAAAAACATGCGTGGATATGGGCCGCTTTCAAATCTTCCTAGTTAATCTATGTGATCAACTATAGGGAGATGGTGAATTGTGAATAGAGAGTGTTCATATGCTTGCATATGATCAGCGAAGGGTGAGAAGGCAGCAGATATTACCTACTCTTCTATCGACAATTCAATCTTGGTCCCCAGATCATAGTGCAAAAATTGAACTAAACTAATGACTTTTACACTAGAAAAATGAACTAGTTAAGCATGCGTGGACTTGGGCCACTTACTTTGGATAATTATCTAGGTTTTTTGTTACCTAAATTTTCAAAACATAAATTATTTGGGAATGAAAGCTAATTTATCTCCTACTTAAAATATGTGTTAACTTTGCAAAAATCAACTTGAAATCAAACTAACACCAAGCCTACCAGAAATAGCTAAGAGTAATCTTTAAAAAGCTGTGGGGGACCTAAAACAGTGCTGGCAGATGTATTATGGGTTACCAGTCACTCTTTACAAGCAGGAAAAGATGGAAATATTGGATAATATTTCACTTCTGTATTTTGCGCGCAAAAGGCCGAAACATGCACGATTTCCGCACGCAGGTAAGCTCTGAACACACGCCTTGGGGTGTGCCTGTCCATAATAAATGCATGCAAATACCTGCAATTTAATTTTTTGGAGCTCTTCAGCTTCATCCGGTCACTTGGGATGAACCAGGTGTTAGACTCGGTCTTGTCAGTCCTCCGCCAAAGTCAAATTCACCAAAGTTAATTTCTCGTCATTTGCAGTCATTGATGTTATTGTGGTCCAGAAAAGAGTCATTTCACTTTCTAGGTCTAGGGTTTGTCTTCAGAACGTTGAATAATGCGCGCAGGCCATGAGGATGTCTTCAGTGAGTTTTTATTTCTAGATTGTTATCGTCAATAATGCGAGATTGATTCTTCTTCAAAACCCTGTTTTGGAGAAGAAATATTCAAAATGTGTTTTTAAATATGTAATTATTCAAAGTTTCTCAGCTGAAATGTTCACATGTAGCTTCTCCTGATCCTTTGCTGAAGTCCCACGCCACCATCCCTGCAAAAATTCAATCAAGAAAACATCATTCAAGCCAAAAAGTCAAGTGCAAAAAACAGAGTTTATTTCAAGTTGTGAAAGTGCCGAATCTTCAATTAATGGGTTTTTGTTAAGACAAGTCGAGATCTTATGCCCATTACCCTGAAAATTGTCATTGCCCAAGTCAAGAAAATCAAATAAAAAACAACATTGAGTTCATGCCAAATGTAAAATTGACAAAGTTCAGAGTGGTATTAATTTGTAAAAAGTGTCAATGCCAAATGTTATAAAAATGGGTCTTGTAAAACCAAAACTCAAACTCCACGATTTTAAAAGATATTTTCATATGTTTTAAATATTATTTTGCATCCAAAGTTTGAATGAGAAGTCGAATTCAAATCATGGAAGGCGAAAATCGTGTTTGGTGAAGAGCTGACTGTGTTGACACAGGGCGCGACGCGTTGGAATAGAGCGCGACGCACCCACAGAGCGCAACGCATCGGGCGTCTTTCCGCAGTGTTAATTTGTTCAGGCGCGATGCACCTAAATGGCCGCGGCGCGTTGGACTGGAGCACAGCGCACAGGTCCAGAATACTAGTTTTTGACATTTGGTTCTACAAATGCTCAAATCAAATCAATATTTTATGTTTTAAATGGGTTTGTGCCACAAATGTAAGTGCAACATTCTATTAAAAGAGCTCACTCTGGTGCGATTATCATATCAATAGAATTTTCATCCTATGGAAGAGTTTTACTGTCAGTATCACTTGAATTGGCCCCAGAAGTTAATCCAATTTCTTGTGAAAGCAATTGGAAATATTGGGAGATATCTATTTCTGCTCATAATGGTCTTAATTTTTCGATTCTGCTCCAATCGATGATCTGGATACCTCGTGGAAGACAATGGCACTTCAAACTTTCTATGGGATCAGTTTTTGACTTCATATGTATGTTGTGAATATTTAAAGGGAGAAAACACAGTTTGTTATAGCAGAACTCTGTTGCCTCAAAGACAAAAAATTCACCACCAACATTCTCCTTTCTTTCTGGAGAAGAATTTCATGAAAGCGGAATATTATTAAGATACCTTGGCCGCATTGCAAATTTTCCTGACTTTTACAACTGTGAGGCGTTTGTGACAGCTCAGATTGAGGAATGGTCAAATTCGACTGAAGCTGTTGAATCAGATGGACCTCGTTCTGTCTTCAAGAGGCATTTGATGACATTGTTAAAACTCAAGAACGTAGTAAGCTTCTGGGTCAGGGATTGGAGTATGAGCGGAACATTGAATTTCATCAGTGTAGAAGTGATATTCAGTCAGCCGGGCAATATGTGGTTTCAGGTGAAAGGGATGCATTAGACGAACTTTGTAGCAACCAAGTTGAGCGGATAATGAATATATGGAATAAGAATGTAGAATTTCGTAAAGAGTATGTGAAAGACAATGAAAGGAGTATACTGAAACGCCTAGGAACTCTTGATGAGAGGTCACTTGGTCCAGATGAGGAGCCTCCTTTACCAACTAATTATAGTGATGATATGAAGCCCAGGTCTCTCTCGTTTTAGCTAGCGCAGTTTCCTTTGGCATGGGGTGTTTTGCTGGGAAAGGAGATCTTGGAACAGGCCCACATCGTGGTTTCGTTGAATAAATGACAGTCAAAACAAGTGATATCCATTTGTGATTTCACAATATTTTCCAAATATACAAGGAGTTCTTTGTTAGAATTAACGTAATTTAGTAATTACAGTGCCTTGTTTGTTAAAGTTCGTTGCATTTAATATTTTGACCTCCAGCAAGGCTTGAAATATGTCCCAGGTGGCAGTCATTGCAAAACTTGGGCATTCGATTCATCTCCAGATTTAAAGAACATATGTGGCGGATTTCACCCAGATTTTAGCATTAAAATATTGGAGACCTTTTCCCAGTTTCGGTAAAGTGGCAAACACATCTCCAGAACTCTGAGGGCATTTGTGTAGAAACAGATACACAAATCTGGGTCTACAATGACAGATTTCACTTTTTCATTGGTCATCAGAGATTTGCAAAGTGTAAAATGTAACGTTTTTTTGTTTTTAGAACAGATGAACAACTCTTTCGCTATTTTTATAACTTCAGTTGAAATAGCTCCCTATTTTTCATCGATGTTTAGGGGAACGTTGTTCTGTTTATTTATTGTATTATAAACATTTGAAAAGGGATTGGATTTCTAGGGAAACATAGGGGAGAAAAAATCAGCACTTCATTGTACAACTTTGACAGAGAAATAATGAAAGCTTGCAGATCTGGTTCATGAGATTCCTGTGGTGAGAATTTAGCATGTGTCTTTCTTTCTGTTTCATATGTAGCCTGTTATGTTTGACAGTTCATTCATTATCGTTTCTAATTGAATGATTTTAAGTAGAAAAGGTAGAATCCAGTTTACTGCTCTGCCTTGGGAAAGCGTTCATGTTTCTGTATGTCTTCTTCTGTCGAAAAGGATTCATTATACATGCCCTTTTCGACCTCTCAGCAGTCTTTTCATTCCATATTATTTAAAAATCTGAATGCTAAACTTCTTACCTATCTTGCCTCATGAAACACTCTGCATCTTTGATTTAATTTCTCTGCTCTTACTGTCTTTGCCCCATACAGCCCAGAAAACCCAGTCATTTATCAAAAAACCTCTTTCATATCTGTTTACTAGACTAAAATAAGTATCCATTATAGGTCATCTCAGCCCCTTTGAAGACCTTTTTCCGAGATAGACCCGGAGAGAGCCCTCTCCTGTCCTCGTAAGGCTAGCTACGAGGCTAAGCTTGGTTTGATGATTCCTTGAGTTTTACCTTATTTCAGCCTAAGGTAGATTCGAGCGCTAACACCAGGCAGTGAAGGAGAGAAAGGGGGCAATTCTAGCCCAAACCCATAGCAAATACAAAGGTCTCTGTAAAAAGGCACAACCACATAAACTTGTAAATCAATGTTAGTGGAGTCGCAAATCCTGTGTTAGTGTGTTTGGTGCACGTATGTACAAAAAAACACCAACTTAAGGGGTGTGGTTTTCCCTCTTAATTTATTTCTCACCAGCAGAAAAATAGATGGATTCAAGCAAGTTAGTGGAACATGCTAAACATAAAAACACTAGATAGAGAAATAGCATGCATATTGAAACATAACCATTAAACTAAAACTAAAACAAGTAACACGAAATATCTAAATAGATTTAAACAACTTCAACCATACAAATGGTGGCTCTTACGTCCCCTCTTATTGAGTGCTGGTAGGAATCAGGATGAAAATTTAACCCACTTTCCAAGAGGCCCTTAGAACTAGGTGTTCTAAGTCCCGATGCAAGGATGCCTTTACTTCTGAGCTACCTTGGCACAGAGTCCCCCTTGTTGGACATTCTGTTCAATGCTTCCTGTGTGTTTCATGACATGGAATATCTACCTCTCATGGATCCTAACTCTGGTGATTGTAGCGGAGAATAATTCCTGTGGGTTTTGGTCTAACGAAAATTGTGTGCTCCAACAAGTGGTATCAGAGTGACAGGTATCGAGTTCGAAACTCACTTGGCTCGCATTGAGGGGGAGATTGTTGGACATTGTTTTCAACGCTCCCCATATGTTTCGTGACATGGACGAACTGTTTCTCGTGGATCCTAACTCTAGCAATTGTAGCAGAGACTAATGTCTGTGGGTTTTCATCTAATGGAAATTGTGAGTTCCAACAACCCTCTCTCTACTATGGTGGACTAGAGTTGTTGGATGGCCAACAACTGAGTCCCCCTCTATTTTTTCTTTCGATTCACACACTACTGGTATTGGTTGCGGCAATTTTGGCCAACATAACAATGTGGTCTCCTATTGTTCATCTCTTGGTGGCAATTTATAGGAGAATTCAAGTCATCCTTCCCTCCTTGGTACATTGTGGATGGTGACCCAACAGAGGAGGGTGATTCCATTATGTGCCACATTTATTCCATTGTGTGCTTCCTTGATGTCCTAAGGAGGCTTGGGCAGCTGTCCTTAGGTAGAATCAATGTCTTGGAGTCTGCATTGTGGTCCTGGAAAATGACTTACGCCACTCCCGGGAATGCGCGCTTTTTTGGGAAAAAGGTGCACAAAGGCATGTTTATCAAAGACTTTTGCGCGCAAAGGCACATTTGACTAGTCCTTCTTATACGCAATTTGATTTTTCATCATACCTTAGAGATTTTTAAATATGTTCAGATTCTCTAATGTCTCTTAGCCTTGTAAATCCTTCTGCCTGATATTAAATAATGTCACCTTTCCTTGTACGATTTTCCATTGATAACAAGTTGGCTGAATATATTGGGGGGGTTCTTACAACACCTAAGAAATGAAAAAAAAACTTAAAAATAATACATGAAAGAAAAAAATTAAAAGAATAAGTTATAAAAAAATAAATTTGCGAGAAAAACTATGTAAAGAGAAAACCAAACTACAACAGGTTACTAAGGTCAATCCCCTCGTGCCTCCCTGGAAACAGTGCCAAAATTTCAAGTGTAATAAACAACATAAAATTTAACTGTCAATCCAAGATTTTTTAAACTTATAGGTGTGACACTGGAAATTCCATAGAAGGACTTCGATATTCTGCACTATTTAATTCAATGACCCCACAACATTCTGGAAACTGGAAAAGAAAAAAGTACTTTGCAAATATTTAAATAAAAGGAGCTTTCAAATGTCTGCGAATAATCATGATTGTTGAGGTAAAATTATATGTTCATCTTCAGTATAGTAGTTTTCATATTTACGATAGAGCCCTTGAAGAGATTTTCCTTCTTAAGGATTTTCCTTCCTGCACTAAGTTGTTACTCATGTACTCCTACAATCTACTTGCACTAGTATAGGCACAAAACTTATGTGCAGGAAATATATTTTATACTTATATTGAATATTTATGTCTTTATGCAGGGGCTCTAAGCCCTAGGACTAGAGCACCTGCACCAACTGTTACAGAGTAATTTTTCACTATCCCTGTACTCCCTGTTCCTTGATCTTGGAGGACCCATACAGTGACCTGTGTGTACTTTCCAAGCATGTAATTCATACCCCTAAACCACACTTTTTCTACCAATTCATCTCCCTTTACAACGTTTCCGGACGATCCCTATATAAACCTGGTTTTCAAGGTCGGCGCTTTTTCTCAGTGTCTGACCCATGCCGATTGACGCTCTGTCTTAATGTCGTACCCATGCCAATACTATTTTGGAAATTTTTTTAAATAGAAAGGAAGATTTCACGAATAGAATATTCGCGAGGTGGCGAGATGGAAGTTTGTTTTAAGGATATGGTCGAGGAATTCCCCTTTGGGATTATTTTTCCCAATAAATAGGAACTACTCCGAAGGATAAGCTCTTTTCCCATTATTTGAGGATCCATAACCTCCTCCTCCATTGTTATAAAAGGAGACCTCTTTCATCTCTGCTGCCTTAGTTAGGATAGAGAGAAGACGCAACCATAGCTTCGGGAGAATAGTGCAGAGTGTGATTGTTTTTGTGTGTGTTAGGAACATAGTGAGATCTTAGACCTTTGTGTATGAGGGTGTTGCAAACGTCCTTGGATACAGACTTGCTGAAGGAGAGCCTCAACATCAAGGCTTGGTTGTAAAATCCCCTTGTCTTTATCATACTAAAATGCATCTGATGTTTATCTTCCACTCTTTTTTACATTTATAATGATATTTCTAGAATTCCTTGATCATTTATATAGGTTGTAATTATTTTATGTTTTTCATGATTTTACGCTTGTCGTAGTGTCTTGATTTTCTGTACAAGTAATCAGATGTTTGTAGCAGCATGCATCGAGCTTGAGAAGAACGAAGGATCAAGAATTTTCGATGGAAGATGAGAACATAGCATCAGGAAAAGGTAGTTCATCGTCCTTGCTCTAAATTTAATTTACAATCTAGGAAGGTAGATGTTAGTATGTTCCCGTAGTTTCTAGACCCACCCTAGGGCTAGAGGGATCACCTCTATCCGTAGAGGGGATATATCTGGACAGCATATTGGTGACTCAACTGGGGAGTTTCATTTGATTTTATCACTCTTTGAGGTCTTTGTCATTTGATGAGTATAGTTGAATGACCATTTCCATATTTGTTCCTATGTTTTTCATCAATTACAATCTTTTAGGTTTTTCTTGAAGTGGTGAGTATGATCTTGGTTAGGAGAAATTCTTTGTTTTTCTTTCTTTTTCAGGAATTGGTGCTAGTTGTCAGTTGGAAAGATGTGCCAATGGGCTATTGGCACTAGTTTCAGCACCTAAATTAGTGCCATTTGGTGCTATATTTAGCAACTAAAGCTGTGCCAATTCTAGCATGTGTGAAAAATTAAGAATTTTTCCCTAAGTCTTTCAATAGTGTGCCTTTCCCTTCCGGTATTTTTATTTGTATGATCTAAATTTCGTCCCCTTCACTCAAGTTGATTTTATTGACTCATTGGCTTGGTTTTTTGGGATTTACATCCTTACATCCTAGTTTTAGGATCGTGCATCCATTGCATGGTTGCATGCTTCACAGGACATCACCTTGTTGATTGAGTCAGTTTCCTTGCTTGGTGAGTCATATATAGTTGATTGTCTTTTGCTTCTTGGTTGATTAAGTGTTGAAGTATCAGGTGTCTCTCAACTTCATTTGGTCCACTTTTTTTCTTGTGAGCATAGATTACATTTCTCATTGTTCAGCTAAAAAGTCTTCTTTCTCTGATTTCTTGATGTAAAGGGGAACGAATGCCTTGTTTTTACCCTATTCTTTTGAAGTCCTCTTCGTGCTTGAACTCATATGTCTTGTATCTTTTGAGGAATTTCGTTACAAAGTGTGCAAAACATGATTTTATTCTTAATTTTTGTTGCATCCCTTTTGCATTAAGCGAATTTGCGTTCATTTAGTTTTCGTCTCAAAGTTTTCTTTTTGTTAAGTGCGTTAGATCACATTGCATTGAAAAGTCATTGTTGAGATCTATCATTGAATTTAGATTACATTGTTTAATGATAGAAAGCTAAAAGTCACATTGAGTGTATTCTCTTTCATTAAAAGCATGCATTAATTAGTTCTCATTTCATCGAAAAATGCATTGAGTACATTCTTATTCTTTCAAAGGAAAAATGAAATTGTGCATAGATTACAGTTGCATAGTTTTCAAAAATAGAATTTTGCATCGATTACATTGCGTAATTAACATCGTTGAAGGTTTTAGATTGCTTTTGGATAGTGAAAGTCATATAGTTAGGAAAAAGTTTCGTTTGTAGTATTAATATTTGTTGCATCTTTGTTTGAGACTCTTGCCTTAACTAGATAGCATTCATTGAATTGAAAGAGTACTTTTCTCATATAGCTGCATATAGAATTTTTCAGATGACAACAGCAGGGCCTTGAAACTGTAACATAATTCAAGATAAACCGTTAAAATTTATTCAATCAACCTAAGGAAGCATTGAAACTTAATGAACATATTTTAGAGGTCTAGGCTAGTGACATGTTCCGGCGTCATTAAACCTAGTAGCTATCGTTCGCCATCTGGAATTAGATAGCGCTAGTGTTTGTTCTTTTAGGTGACTATTATAGGCAACCTCTAAGCTTCTCATTTAGTTTTCAACCCAGGGCAAGTCCTCTTATTTCAAGATTACGAGCATAGTATATTCGAGTGACATAAAAAATAACTACTCTATATTACTATAAAGAAGATTAATTAATTCTCGAAGTTCAATCAACTCAAAGGGAATGGAATTTGTAAAGTACCGTTAACTATCATGTCTAAATAAGCCTAGTGAGAATAATCTATGATTGAACAACACACTCAATGAATTGAACAATGGTCACATTGAATGGAACAACAAACTCAATGAATTGAACAACAATTTCTTATTTTAATTTTGCAATGGAATTCTCTTGCGAACTAACTGACTAACATTCTTTTGTATTAAGCACACCAAGAAACTTTATATTACCGATGAAAAGATCTTGATTCTTGGTGATATAAAGCATTGAGCAGAGATCATGCTAAAGTGTATAAACAGATATAAATGAATTGAGAAAATAATGAAAATTTCCAACAGTTATAAAACTATTACTGTAAAGCAGAAACATGAGAAATAAACTACATAAGTGGCAGAGGAAACTACAACATCACAGGCATAGAAGTTTAACAAGTAGAAATATATCTGATAGAACACATTAGATAAATGAACATAAATTTCGTAATTAACGTACAGTACAGAAGTGAGCGTGGAAACTCCTAGGGCTTGGCCCAAACCACCAGAAGTCCAACATGATGGAAAAATTAGGAATTGATTATTCAAAATACCAAAATTCTTTATTAAAAAAGTCAAGACATGAATACAACTTGACAGTTCTGTCATGATACGCCTATTACAGAAAAATAATTCTTATTTTGCCTCCCTCTTTGCTCTATCCTTGGCCTTTTTAAAAGCGATTACGCTTAGTAGAATGGTCTTTCCCAAACAACAACCCACTGGCGGTGGTTTTCATTAGAGTTCTTCAGACATGGATCTATCTTTCCGCCTTCCGTTCGTCCCTAGGGGTTACTGTGAATTCATGTTCTCTTTTTGTCAGCTGTCTTTTGGTCTGGGTTGATTCAACTACCTCATTTTCCTGCGAATAGAGATAAAATAAGTCAAATCCTTTTTGTTTTGAACATGCTTCTTATCGTTAGTCTATTTGTCTCGATTTTTCATTAATCCTCCTTTCCTTCACTATTAAGACGAGAGAAATTCTAAAAATGTATGATAATTCAAGGTAAAATTAGGGTGAAAACATACCTTAATTCTGACCCAACATATTCCCCCGCTTACCTATTCGTAGGTCCTCGTGCAAACAAATGGTTGAGATGTAACTGTGTCAAGGAATAGGCAGGGTTGACTTCTTCCTTGTATGCTCTGAAACACTGTTTCTGTCAAATTCTTGCAAATTCAGCATTTGTGTTCCCTTATGGTAGTTTGTAGTCATGATCATAACCCTCAGGGGGGTACTAGATGAGAGGGCATCTATACCTACACCCTAACCATGCAGGACCCATGTTGAAGTCCAGGTTACTATATGAGAGGAATCTAGAGGCGACCACTTTGAAGCTTCTGTAGCCAAATGGCTCCCTATTTTTTACATTGATTGTGGAGGCCATCCATCTTCGTTTGGCTGCTACCAGGGCTGCTTCCTCAATGTATTTGAAATATTCCCGCCCATGCTCTACAATTTCTTTATGGATGGGTCGTAGCTTAGTCCTTACACCCTTTCTTCGCTTGAAATTATTGTGTTGGATGAACAATTGCAGGGGTTTAGTAGGTTCTCCTCTAACCCACAGTTCTAGGCCATGTTCTCTCTTTTGGAAAACATTATAGGCTTTGGCCCAACTAATCTAGTTCTTAGTGAAGAAGAGGAAGGCCTGGAACTGAAAATCTCCTATAAAGGGATTGGGATTGTTGTCCATGTCCTCTTATAGAAATAAATTGTGCATGTAAAGTTGACATAAAAGGCATTGGAATTGTTCATATTGATCATTGCAGCAGTGGAAAAATTCTTTTATGGTTTTGAAAGTTGTGGGCTTCCCTGCCTTAACAGCCTTGATTTTCAGCAATAAATATTATTCCACTAGGAATATGGCACAGTTGGTGGCTGGTTTCATGCATGTTAGTGCATTAGAATACAAAGAAAAAATCATAGTGATTTGTTTCTTAGCTTGATCCACCTGGTGTTATGCCCTTTTTACCTTTGCCTTCTCCTCTCGGAGCTGGTCAAATGTTTCACCTTCTATGGTAGAAAGGTTTGTGAATTTCTTTAGCAGTGATTGATACTCTTGTGCTGGTACTACTTCCTTTTTGCACTGTTCCAACTCATGTTGTGTTTGAATTAATTCGTTATACCATTTTTTATTGACAACTCTTTCAACTAGAGGAGCATAGGAAGGGGTTTCCTCCGTTGGGGTTTCCTTTTCTTCGGTGAATTCTTGCCTAGTTCGAATAGGGGCTTAGATAGTGTCCATTATATCTGTTTGCACCTCAATCTCAATGGTGCTTGCCAATTCAGTCTGCATCTCAGCCTCAACAGTATCTCTTAGGTCAGTCTGCATCTCAGCCTCAACAGTATCTCCTACGTCAGTCTACATCTCAGCCGCAACAGTATCTAACAAATTGCTGACCAATTTTGTTTGGGTTTCTGTAGTGTTCAGTTCTTTCTTAGGCTTTCGAGCCTTGTTTATCTCTTTCAACTGATTCCGCAAATTTTTTACCAATTTCCTTAACCTTCTACAAGTTCTTCTTAATTTCTTGAACTTATTTTTAGCTGAATTTTCTTATGTTCTGGTTTTAGCAGGGGATGGAGGAGCATCAACATCTTTTTGAGGGATGGTGGTGTCAATTTCAGGTTTTCCTATGGTGGTGTCTTTTACCTGTACTAGGGAGTTTACTTCTATATGAGGGTCCTGGATGGGTGAGACAATATTACCCCTAGGTGTCAAAGGAACTATTTCCATGCTTTTGTTTTTCTCAAAGGGGATGGTGTCTCCTCATTGATTTTTGGATTCGGCCTCCTTCTCTGCATGTTCCCCCTCATTTGCTCCATCATTATTGAGAGGGGAAAAGGCCCTAAAAGCCCGTGGTTGCTCTTGATAGGGTAATACCTTGGTGTGGTTGGAGATACTGGTAGTGGCAGACTGGTCTAATGGCTCCTCTTGTTCTCCATCTTGCTCAGATAAGCTTTTAGTTTCATGGGATACCCTCATTTTCTCCAATACTCAAGCCATCTCCTCCTCATAATCTTGTAAGGGTATATTTTTAGGGCTTGAGGGTAGTGAGCGGGATGGCCCTGCCTCCTCTATGAAGTCTGAGGTTCCTTGAAGTCTTTTGGACTAATTTTTCCTACATGGTTCTGAAGTTGAGGAACGGGTCCTTTTCCTTGTAGGTATGTTCATCCAAGGGAGCTTAATTTCGGTTCCGCCAGGGTTTTCCTCAAGCACCTATGCAACAGGGTTAACAAATTTGTCCCATGCTATCTGCTGCTTGTCCAACCCATGTATGGTGATTATTTTGACTAGCCCGTAAAGGTTGAAAACTACTTGAGGGATTTTATCTTTTCTTATTCAAACAACAGTGTCATGCAATATAAGTTTAAGAAAGCAGGCAAGTGACCTAAAATATTTTGTTTAAGCACAGCTAATAGTTTAAGTTTATGAGGTTTTACCACGACTTAGCATCCATCGCATGTAATGAATCTTTGGATGAATGCAGTTAGTTCCTGCAACGGTTGATGTAGAGAGGTAGGGTTAATTCCTTTTCCTTTTCGATCCAATGGCTCTTCCATAGCCTAATATGCTGCGACTACCTCTTGTAAAAGAAGGTGTTTCTCTCTCCATCTCTCTCCTTCCACTAGTATTCTAGAGACTTCAGCAATAATTTCTCTTGTGACTGGTATAACTCTTCCCCTGAGCCTAGTTTGTCCCTCCTGTAGGTTTTGCAGGAACTCAATTGCTACCTCTGTATCAAATCCTTATAATCTATGTAAATATTCAAGCCAGCCAGCTTGTTGGAGGATAGCACTAGCTGCATCTAAAATCAAGAAGTTCGAAGGTTCATTCCAGAGAGAGTTTCCTCCCATGGCTAATGTGTTTCCTTGAGCTAATTTCTCCTTCTGATTATGTTATCTTTCGGCTTTGTTGTTTAGAATGAACATTGTATGCAAGAGAAAGGGAAATTGCAGCCTTCTGCAGGTAACTTCATACCTTAATTGTGAATTCTCATTTGGTCTTATTAGCGTATCCAATGGAACTTATGTAGGAATTTCACATGCTTTCTTATTTACGAATAATTAAACCCCCTCTGTCGAAGTAAGGGAGTCCACGTCCTCAAGTGAAAGAGGGATTTGATCAATCATGAATGTATACGAGGGGGGATGTCAGGATTCAGTAATCATAGTATGTACCTCAGAGTGGAGGCCATGGCTTTGGAGCTTGAGGAAAGAGGAGTAATTTGGTAATTATGAGTGCATGCAGTGTAAAGGTTAGATTTGGAAGTTGTCAAAAGTGTATGTCATGTGGAACTGACCGGAGAGGGAGAGAAATCAATATACCTATTATTATGATAAGATTTCCTTCTTTAATTATAAAGTGTGATGGAAGCAAGACTGAGATAGGTAATGATTGGTGTCATCATCCCAAAGTTCAAACATGTAAGTATATCTCGCTTATTGTTACTTATGTGGTAGATTAGAATTATCACTAATTCGAGTAGTGTTCTTATGTTAATAATGGAAGAAAAGTGGGAGGTAAGGTATATGTAAGAGTAATTGGCTATCATTGAAACATACTCTCATTCCATTAAGCAGAGCCACTACTGCTAGCAGGCATTCATAGCCTCAACAGGGTTGCTATTTTAACCCGGAAAAATGAGCCAGGATCCTTATGTAAAAGTAATTATTCTGCCAATTATGTTGAGAGATCACGATGCTAGTATGATAGCTAGATAGCCACAGTGCCACTCACCAGAGTTGTTGTAGAGTGATCAAGCCAGATCGTAATGAGACCTCCTGTCCTTCAAGAAGTTGAGAAGGTAATTACCCTGGTGTGGTGGCCATTGTGGGCATGTCACTTTCTAAACTCTTGTGAACATGGTAAGCTGGCTCGTGATGAGGACCCTTATCCTCTCTTGAAAATTTGCATATGAGCATAGCATTTTTTTTCTTCTTCTTGACTAAGAACTACCCCTATCGCTGTATTGGATGCATCTAAAGAAATGTGAAAAGGCATCTCCCAGTTAGGACCGCGTAATATTGGTGCTGTAGAGACTAGTCACATTTATCAGACCAATGGAATTCAACGTTTCCAATTAGAGCATAAAAAGGTGCAGCAATTTTTGAGAAATTATTTATAAACCTATGATAATACCTTGCATACCCTAGAAAACTACGCACCTCTATCTGTGTGCAAGGAGTGGCTAATAAAAGGATTACCTCTATCTTTCTTAGGTCTACCTATATTCCTGCTGTGGAGATATAGTGCCCCAGGATTACTCCTTCGGTCATCATCTTGTGGAATTTTTCATTTATTAAGCATAACCTGGTGGCAATACATCATTCCAAAACTTTTTCTAGTGTTTCTAATGCTTGATCAAAATCATCACCATATGGGGTGAAGT
This sequence comes from Pinus albicaulis, assembly GCA_034641835.2. Classification (NCBI taxonomy): domain Eukaryota; kingdom Viridiplantae; phylum Streptophyta; class Pinopsida; order Pinales; family Pinaceae; genus Pinus; species Pinus albicaulis. Next base: position 1,769,311,887 of record CM076580.1, read on the forward strand.
TGTCCATGTAAATTTCAAGCCCCTCATTTATTAAGTCAGCAAAAATTCTGAGTATGGATCTTTGAAAGGTTGTTGGGGCATTGCATATTCCGAATGGTAGCACCCTGTAGGCAAATGTACCCCATGGGAAGGTAAATTTTGTTTTATCCTGGCCTTCGGGGGCTATTTGGATTTGATTATAACCGCTGAAACCATCAAGAAAAGAAAAGAAACGTTTCCCTAACAATGCATCCACGACCTGATCAATAAACAGAAGGGGGAAGTGGTCCTTCTGTGTTGCCTTATTCAATTCTCGATAATCCACATAGATTATCCATTTCCCATTATTTTTAGGGATGACTAACAGAGGGGAGACCCACTTGCTGTCTGAAATAGGATAAATGAAATTCATGTCGAGTAGTTTTTGCAGTTCCTCTTTTACCACTTCTTTTAGATGAGATTTTAACCTACGTTGGGGTTGTCAAATAGGTCGAGCCTCCTTATCAGTATAGATGTGATGGGTGCACAACTGGGGGAATATTCCCTTCATGTCTGGGGAGTCCCAAGAAAATGCTTCTTGATACTTTTGAAACACCTTTATGAGCTTCTTCCTTTGGTCACTATCCAGATTTCCATTGATATTCAAAATTTTCCCTGGCTCAATTTCAACATGTATGTTGTTGCGTACAGCGGTTGTAGGTATATGTTGACTATCAAGGTTTTCCAATAGATCCACTTGTGTTTCCTCTTCAAGAACTATTTTCAGCATTTGGCATCTCAATTTTTCGGATGCAAGCAATTGATTCATAAAGTTATTGATCACATCATCCTCAGTTTGATCTTTAAATTCAAGAGCTTCGATTAATGTCAGAGGTGAACAGATATTTTTCTCCCAATATGTATGTGGATGGTTGTGAATTTTTACTGTGTTTAAAATTGGTTTGGAAGGTGGGTAAATGATAATGTTCTTTATGGAATCTCCCCTAGCAATGGTCATGCTGCCTGTCCAGCAGCCTATGTAAGCATCAGCCGTTGCTAACCTAGGTCGTCCAAGAATCAATGAGTGCCTGTACATACGATTTTTTGGGTCAATAACTAGGAAATCAGCTGGATACTCCCATAAGTCTACAGAAACTAGGATGTCCTGCAATATTTATTCCTGCTTGATAACAGGCCCATCGGCAAGCTCCAACAGTGTAGTTGTGGGTTCTAACATTGATATGCCTAGTTTTTCACAGGTCTCAGTTGTTAAGATGTTAATGGCCGCCCCTAAATCGACCAATGTGCTTAGAAAGGAGTGGATGAAGATTTGTATAGTTACTATGGGATTCCCTGGGTCATCGTATTTAATGGGGGCCTCCTTACCCAACAATAAGTCAGAAAGTGTTCCTACTACATGAACGGTGGGAACAATATTTACTCTTTTTTCTTTCTTCCTTCCACATAGTTCTTTACTTGTCCTGGAATAGATGGGGATGTCTTATATGGCTTGTAGAAGAGGAATTTTGATGCAAAGGTTTCTCAATTCTCCCAAAATATCAAAGTCTAGGGAGACCATTGGTCTAGGCAGCGTTAACCTTTCAGGGAAAGGAGTTGAAACAATCCTAAGATTTTCAGGCTTCTCTTGGTCAACCGTTTCCTTTTCTTACCCCATCTCTACTTCAGTTACATTTGTTTGTGTGGGCTCTGTTGGAGTCCCAGATTCAAATTATGGTGGGATCGTCCCTTGAGCTAGTGAGATAATACGTCCTAATCTCAGCCTTAGCTCATTACATTCCTTCTATTCAGTTTCAGGGTTGAGATTTTCTATAATATAGATTAGCTGAATCGACCTATTGTTGGGGTTAAGATTGGGTTGGGCTAGTAACTAAGGGTGGATGATAAGCTAAGGGTTGTTCTAGACAGGGTACTGAGCTGGCAGTGTAGGCTGATTTTGAATTCCTATCCCCATTAATGGGTGGGTAATTCCCAGAGGTCATTGTAATTTGAGGCCAATTTTTGGTTTGATAAGGGGATGTTGGCCATTAAGTTTGATATGGGTTGTTTTTCCAATATGGAGGAGAACAAGTAGAACTTGGCCAATTATTCCCTGTAGAGGGTTGTGTTGGCCAAGGTGCTATAGGGAACGACTGAGACGACCAAGTGGAGAAGGGCGGTTGATTTTTCCAAGCTGCTGAGTGGTTCTGTTGGTTAAACTATGAAGAAGGAAAGAACATAGACAGATCTTGAGGCATACTTGGTCGTGTCTGCCATTGCCAATGGTGGTTCATCAAGTAGACTAGTTTTGTTTCTTCTTTTGCTTCTTTGTAAACTTCTTTAAGTCCTGGGAGTGAAGGGTAGTGATCCATGGCATGATCCTTAGTGCAAATAGCACAAGTCTGAATCATTTCTAAGGGGCATTCTCTTTGGATGTGCTTCTTCCTACAGCGTGGGCATAAGACGGCCAAGTTATGTTCCGCTATAGCTTGCTTCTTCTTGGATTGTAGTACATCAAGCTATGTTGTCAAAGTTCCTAGAATGTTAGTTTTGAAGTCTTCCAAAATATTACCAAACTCTGCTCTAGTTACGTTGCCACGAGAGTGCTTGAGATCTTTCTTTTTCAAGTCTTGCCCAAGTGGCTTATTTCACGTACTACCCCAAGAGCACCTGATACAGAGTGAATTAATTTCATCATATTCTTCTTGATAGATGTACCCTCTTCCCATTATATTCAGTTTTTCAACCCATTCTTCTTTCATTCTCTTAATTATTATTGCTTACAGGATGTCTTTGGATAATGCAGTATATGGGGACCTTTGTAGATTATAAAGAAATATTTCAACATACTCTTCTAATATCTCGTTGTATTTTGTAGTCATATTAAATATTTCATCTTTTAATTCCTGAGTCCAGCAATAATCCTGATATTTGGTTAGAAAAATGTTCTTCATTTGGTTGCTGTTATTGATGGTTCCCCCACTGAGTCCCATGAACTAGCGTAATTTCGCCCACTTCAAAGTAGAGGGGAATAATTTTAGTTTCTGAGGATCAGTGGTATAATCGTATCCCCTACATAAGACATCAAACTCGAATAAAAATGCATCACAATATTCCGAGGTCAACCCATGGAAGGTGGGGATGTTTTGTAGGGGAATGGCTTTCATAAGGGCATTAGAAGCATGGTAAAAAATGGGATATTCCAATGTCGACGTCTTCCTTTGATTCTGGTTTTCATTATTTTCCATTTGATCAGATATGCTAGTATTCTTCGGGGATTTCTTATTCAGGAGGAGTGATCTTAGCGGGATTGGGTGGAGAGAGGGGAGGAGGCTTTACAACACTCCCTCGATCTGGAATACCAAGCGTCTGGGTCTTGACCACTTTGCCAGGCGATTTTGGCTCTAGAGCTCCTACTTGTATTGCCCCACTAGTTTCTTCTTCTCCTTCTTGTAAATTGCAAGAACCTCCCTCTCTCAAAGGGTCAGTACCTATGTGCTCAATATTCTAGAGGCTTTGCTTAGACTGTTTAGTTTCAATGTGAATCTCAGCGTGGACTGCAGATGGTGAGGCTGCTGCCTAAGGGAGAGTAGTAGGAATTTGTGTGGGAATGATTCTAGGTCCTACAGATGCCTCAGATTCATCTCTCTTAATGATTTCGTCTATGTATTTCGTTCTACCAAGGATTACTGGTCCTCTGGGTTTTAGAGACTTTTGCGAATGATTTTTATTTGTCTCTATCCTTTTCTTCCTAGTCATAAAGCAATATCACCTATTCTAATAACCTTTGATCAATTGCTAAGAAGTGGGTTAGGGGGCAAGGAATGAAGGATGTCGCTCTTCAAAACTCTCCCCGGTAACGATGCCAAAATTTTGGTTCTTTTAGGTGAATATTATAGGAAACCTTTAAGCTTTTGATTTAGTTGCCAACCCAGGGTAAGTCTTCTTATTTGAAGAGTGCGAGCACGGTATATGTGAGTGACATCAGAAATAGATACTCTATATTACTATAAAGAAGATTAATTAATTCTTGAAGTTCAATCAACCTAAAGGGAATGGAATTTGTATATTACCGTTAACTATCGTGTCTAAATAAGCCTATTGAGAATAATATATGATTGAATAGCACACTCAATGAATTGAACATTTGTCCTACTGAATGGAACAAAAAAATCAATGAATTGAAAAATAATTCCTTATTTTAATTTTGCAATGGAATTCTCTTGCGAACTAACTGAATAACATTATTTTGTATTAATCACAAGAGGAAAAATTATAGAACCGATGAAAAGATATAATTCTTGGTGATATAAAGCATTGAACAAAGATCATGCTAAAGCGTATAAACAAATATAAAGGAATTAAGAAAACGATGGAAATTTCCAACAGTTATAAAACTATTACTGTAAACCAGAAACATGAGCAATAAATTTTCTGAGTGGCAGAGGAAACTATAGCATCACAGGCGTAGAAGTTTAACAAGTAGAAAGATATCTCATAGAACGAATTATATAATTGAACAGAAATTCCGTAATTAACATATAGTACAGAGGTGAGTGTGGAAACTCCGAGCGCTGGGCCCAAACCACCAGAAGTCCAACGCGATGGAAAACTCAGGAATTGATTATTCAAAATACCAAAATTCTTTATTAAAAGAGTCAAGACATGAATACAACTAGACAGTTATGTCTTGATACGCATATTACAGAAAAATAATTCTTATTTTGCCTCCCTCTTTCATCCATCCTTGGCCTTTTTAAAGGCGATTTCTCTTAGTATAATGGTCTTTCCCAAATGACAGCTCGCTGAGCGTGGCCGTCGTTTGAGTGCTTCGGACGTGGATCTATCTTTCTGCCTTCTGCTCATCCCTAGGGGTTACTGTGGATTCATGTTCTCTGTATGTCAGATGTCTTTTGGTCTGCATCGATTCAACTACCTCATTTTCCTGTGAATAGAGATAAAATAAGTCAAATCCTTGTTGTTTTGAACATGCTTCTTACCCTTAGTCTATTTTTCCTGATTTTGCATTAACAGTCCTTTCCTTTACTGTTAAGATGAGTGGAATTCTAAAGATGTATGATAATTCGTGGTAAACATAGGGTGAAAAAATTCCTTAATTCCGGCCCAACAGCTAGTACCGATTTATGCCCCCCGTACCATCGCTTATATAAAGGGAGACCCGTATAGGTTGCAATCCTTTATTCATAGGAAGCTGAGTGTGTTGCCTTGTAATCGTGATACACCGAACACAACATTTGGGGAGATTAGAAGCCATATGTCAATTCCTTGGTTATTTATCTTTCATTTGATCACCAAGTTGTATATTGCAGTTCACGATTACCTGGTTCACCCTTTTTCCTAGAGTTCCTGAGTAGTCATTTTGCTCTTTCCGTGACTCTTTAAAATTGAAAATATCATCAAGCACTTATCCTTTCACACTCGTTCAAACTGAAAGTGACTAGAGTCACCTTTTTTCCTTTTCTTGACTCTTAAAATATGAAAAGGCAGACTTTTGTTTCAGTGTCTTAAAATTAAACTGCCCATGAAATATTCCTGGTTAAAGTTATATTCCTTAGTGATTTTTTAAGGGTTGTTTCCAATGGCAACATTTACGGAGTTTACCAACCAAGGAATCCCCTCCGAAGGGAATCCTGGTCCTTTCCCTTCTTTTGGGAATGTTGGTTCTCCTTATATGGAAACATTTTCCCTTCCTGGGTTAATTGTTGGTTTGCTTGTATGCTTATTTTTTACGTCAGTGGTCCTGGGTGTCCCAACCTCTGTTCAACCGTCTCCTTCACCTGAGAAACATCATGTTGATTCTAAAGTTGACCCCTCACATTCTTTGCCCATTTCTTCACCTCGTTATTCCTCTTCGCCTGGTGAAATTTTGGATTCTAGTACCCAAGTGGCTAAGAAGAAGAAGGAAAATAGTCTAGGGGGGGGAATCAAAAACTATTGTTACCCATGCAACTACTGTCGAGAAACCTACCACTCTGTCTCGTTGAGTCAAATTCCCTTGCAAGCTATGTGAGGTTGACCACCATCTTTGTGACTTATCTAGTATTCCCAAGGTCCTAAAAGTGTGTTCTGTTAGCTCGATTCTTCCTTCATCATCAGCCTCTGGGCATCATGTTAATGACGAGTCTTCAACTAGAGATAATGAGACTCGTAAGAAACAATGTAAGATCAAATTTTCCTGTAGGTTGTGTGAAGGGAACCAACCCATTCACCTCTGTCCTCATATGGATGAAGCTTCTAAAGTGTTGGATAACCTTTCAGCTTCTGAGTCTTGTCTTCCCATTGGTTACCGGAAGATTTCTTTGAGTCTTCCAACAGTTGTTAAACCCATTGATCATGATTCATCTCTGGTCAATTCCGCTCTCTCTGAAAGTCAGTCTCCTGAGTCCATTTCCAACCAATCATTGGTTGAGAAAAAGGTCGACCCAGTTCCACCTATATTTCACCAGGTAGTTTTTGTTGAGAGTGGGCCTCATCCTAGTCAGGTTCATCCCAGCCAGGTTATTTTTGTTTCGTCTGATTCCCCAGGATCAGAGGGTGATCCTCTCATTTCCATGATCCAAGAGGATGAACCTCTGACTCCCGTCACCGCAGTTCCAGAAAATGATCCTCCTTCTCTCATTCCCAGAGTTTAGGAGGTTGGTATTTCCACTTCTTTAATGCAAGGGGATAATCCTATTATTCCTATGGCACCCCCTCCATGTAGTTTGGTCGCTTCCTTTGATTGGAGTCGATTTACGGGATATTGTCTTCCTTCTTACATGCCCTTTGAGATCACTGTACACGCATGCAATATGGTTGTATCGGGCACAATTTTAGATGAAGGCACCTCTGTTAGTATTATGTCTTCAACTACATGACAAGCTTTGGGTTCTCTGCCGCTTGTGCCTATTACTCAGAATCTCTTCACTTTTAACAGAGGAACAAGTCAACCATTAGGGATCCTTACAAAGTTGCCTATTACTTTGGGAGAAAAAACCATCTATAGAGACATGATGGTGGTCCAAGGCCCATTGGATTTTACTTTACTCTTGGGGCGCGACTATTCTTATGCCATGGGTGCGCTTGTCTCTTCCCTCTTTTGTATGATCTATTTTCCACATGAAGGTTGGATCATGACCACTGATCAGGTTTCATTATTTGGTCCTAATGCGACATTTGTTCTACCACCATCCCTTCTTGGTCCTTACCTCTTGGTGATATCTTCCCCGCCACACGTCAATTATTTGGCCACCTGCTTATTGCCTGGATTCAGTGCTAGTGTCGTTGTTCATCATGTGCTGGGGGCATTGGGTGCTGATTTCTAGAGCATTGTTCTCCCATCAGATGAGAACCTCTTGGAAGACATGAATCTTTGTATGACTTGATAAGGTTTTCGGAGCATGGTTTGTTCTCTTATGTCAAGCTCCTTAAAAAATGAAACAAGCTCTTCAGAGCATGGTTCATTCTCTTGTGTCAAGCTACCTAAAAAATGAAATAAGGTTTTCAGAGCATGGTTCGTTCTCTTGTGTCAAGCTCCCTAAAAAATGAAACAAGGTTTTTGGAGCATGGTTCGTTCTCTTGTGTCAAGCTCCCTAAAAAAGGAAACAAGTTTGTCGGAGCATGGTTCATTCTCTTGTGTCAAGCTCCTTAAAAAATGAAACAAGCTCTTCGAAGCATAGTTCATTTCTTGTGTCAAGATCCTTAAAAAGAGAAACAAGCTCTTTTGAGGATAGTTTTTTTACTATGTCAACCTCATTAAAAAATGAATTAGGTCATGAGGATAGTTCTTTTACAATGTCAACCTCGTTAAAAAATGGAACAGGTTCCCTTTTGAATTCGAGTCTTTGCTTAGATCTCGTGAAATCCAATTCGAGTATTTCTCCTGATCTCATAATTGAACCTTCATTCCATCCACCTGTCAGTAACCAGCAGTCTACTACGGTGAATGCCATGAAGCTTGGGGGGCATGTAACTCGAATTTAGTCACCATGCTGGGGGCATGCAAACATTTTAAAGCATATTTTATCTTTGTTTCAAGCTTGTGTAAAAATGAAACCAACAACAAGCTGAGTTTCCATGATTTCAAGCTTGTGTAAAAATGAAACCATTCTTATTTTACATCTCGTGATTGCCATTTTATCAGCCTATTTTGCAAACTGAACCCTGGTTTTCTCATTCCACTGTCACCATCTGCTTGGCAGATCATATGCCTTCACTTGATTGTTTTACCCATTCCTGAAGAACCACTGTAATGAGTGGTCTTGTTAGTCAACCTCTTAACCTTTACTTGTTCTGAGCATTTACACCATAACTGGAACCAGTTGCTACCCTTAATGCCACTCATTCCTCTAGGAGGAGTCATATTTTAGCTCTTTTTTGACTCTCAAAAATTGAAAAGATTGTCGATACTCTTGTCATTTTGAACTCGTTAAAGGCTGCGAAATGATATATACCTAGTATACATTTACCCCTTTTTCGGCCTAGGATAGATTAGTTACAAAAAAAGGAATACCTTAGCCTATCACGACTAAGAGGTTCCCTCGGACATAGTTTTCTACCTTTTCGGATCTGTGAGACTACCTACGAAAAGGGACCTACTGGAGTTTTTTTTTCCACTTATTTTCAAACTCTCTAAACATGAAAATACATCGAGTTCTTCCTTTGTCAGACTCGTTAAAAATAAATGACATCGAAGATCGTCATCATGACGTAACCGAGTTCCTCCTTTCTAGGGCTCGTAAAATGTACTAGGATGGATTTTTCTGAAGGAAAAACTTATACAACAAGCATGTCCTATCGTCTTCAAGCTTGTGTAAAAATAAAGAGGTACTCGCCAGAAATGGTGGGGGAAAATGGAAGTTATTCGTTAGTTGTGTCGGCAGTATCTCACTCTTGAACATGACAGTTATTTATAGTTCATGTCAGGTTGGGATATATTCACTCTGACACTTTGCCTCCATGGGTTTGGGAAATTCATTTGCATCTCATTCAATTACCAATATTGTCAACATGACCTATGATCCTATTTGAGTCAAATGCTGCCAAATTCCAGAGTCGATATGTTCAAGAGAAAATCCTTCTGCAATCTGTACATTCCTTATCCTCTGTTTCAGTCTTGATTAACACTCATATCAAATCCTCTGTTTCATGTCTATGATGTGGGATTCATTATGACCCTCCTTCGATGGATCACTTCCTGTCAACTTCAGCTCATTATCTGGGAAGTTGATCTAGAGACTCCTTTCTGGTACCTTAGAGCTTGCATGCCCTAATGACAAGTTCTTCGCATTCGATGACATATTCTCGGCCTTTGATTGAGTGATTTCGTGGGAGTTTGACTCCAACCCACTATTTAAATTCCACATATTGTGACAGTTATACCTTTAGATCCATTTTTATCATTGGTTGTTTCTCTCTCACCTGTTAACAGATTTCATCATTGGCTGGTAATCAGGTGACTTTCTTGCATGTTCGACTTCATCTCATTTATTCGCATGCTTGAAATTGTACTTGATCAGGTCATGAAGGAGTGCAAGACCTTAGATTTTATTCTCTAGAGTCCAGGTTGCGAGGTGAGATTATTTTTTCATGATTGGATACATGTTTCTTTCAGATGGATGGCTCTGACCATACCATGAGTTTATATGAGATCCTTCTTAGATGGATGGTTGTGACCATACCATGATATCTTTTACAAATGGTTGCGTCCATACCTTGATTCATGTATTTTCATCAGAGATTTCAGTTATGTATATGTATCAATGCTTGATTTTTAGGTTTCCCGACGGGAGAATCTGGTTCCTTGCATATACTTGTAAAGCATTTCACCCCTCACTTGTGTTCGGACTTCATACTTTAGGGGGCATCTGTTGCAGAGTAATTTGTCATTGTCCCTATAATCCCTGTTCCTTGATCCTGGAGGACCCATATAGTAACCCTTGTGTACTTTCCAAGCATGGAATCCATACCTCTTAACCACACTTTGTTTACTAATTCATCTCCATTTACAATTTTTCCGAAATATCCCTATATAAACCTTGTTTTCAAGGTCGGCGTTTTTTCTCAGTGTCTAACCTGCGCCGATAGCATAGATTTGCACTGAGACCCACACTGATAGACGCTCTGTCTTAATGTAGGACCCGCGTCGATCCTCTTTTGGAAAGTTTTTTAAATAGAAAGGAAGATTCCGCGACTAGAAGCTTCACGAGGTGGCAAGATTGAAGTTTTTTTTTACGATATGGCCGAGGAATTCCCATTTGGGCTTCTTGTTCACAAGAAATAGGAACTAATCCAAAGGATAAGATCTTTTCCCATTATTTGAGGGCCCATAACCTCCTCCTCCATTTTTATAAAAGGATACCTCTTTCACCTCTGCTGCCATAGTTAGTATAGAGAGAAGAAGAAACCATAGATTTGGGAGAATAGTGCAGAGTGTGATTTTTTTTGTGTGTGTTAGGAACATAGTGAGTTGTTAGAATTTGTGTATAAGGGTGTGGCAAATATGCTTGGATACACACCTGCCGAAGGAGAGCCTCAACATGAAGGCTTGGTTTTAAACTCCCCTTGTATTTATCATAATAAAATGAATATGATGTTTATCTTCCACTCTTGTTTACATTTATAATGAGATTTCTAGCATTCCTTGATCAGTTAGATAGGTTGTAATTGTTTTATGTTTTTCGTGCTTTTATGCTTTTCATAGTGCCTTGAATTTCTATACAGGTAATCAGACGTTGGTAGCAGCATGCATCGAGCTTCAGAAGAGCGATAGAGCAAGAATATTTGACGGAAGATGACAACATAGAATCAGGACAAGGTAGGTCATCTTCCTTGCTCTAAATTTCATTCACAATCTAGGAAGGTAGATGTTATTATGTTCTCGTAGTTGCTAGACCAACCCTAGTGCTATAGGGATCGCCTCTATCTGCAGAGGGGATATACCTGGACAACACCAAGTTTCCAATTATTTTTGAGAAAACAATAAAGAGTGTGTAAGCTAGTAAAATGAAGTGCAATGAAAACGGAATTGAAACTCAATTCACAAGGAAAAGTATACTTCAATTGAACTTAGATCCTAAACAAGAAATGATTTCGAAAGTCAAAGTGAATCTTTCTTAAAACAAAACTCTCTCATGTAATTAAGAAAGTTAACTAATTGTGTGAACATGCTCTTTACTGAGATAAAAGTGCATATAATTTAGATCTACCTTTTCAGATGTTTTAACCCAGAAATTTCATTCATTAATTAATCATAACATTCATTTCTTTATTTCAAAGTATTCAGTGCAAGCAAAAATCTGTAAGTTTCAACAACGTTCTATTAAAAATCATTCGGAGCACGAAGAATTCTTAAGTAAAACCTGAGATATCAATGGTGCTTTAGTTTTATATTAAACATCAACTCGCAGTAGTAAATGAAAATATTTTCGAAAAGAAAGGAATAAAAAGGCTTGTGAAAATGAACTGATTGATAAACTTGGAGAACTGAAATGCACGAGTACAGGAAGCATGCTTGTGCCGAACTTGGAGCAAAACAATCAAACGTCACAAAAGAAATATTATGCAGATGAAAATTAAATGCATCCAAGCCTGTATACCATGGATTTGTCACACCACAATTGCGAAATGAAATTAGATATGCATCTCTTGAAAGAATTAAAACAAATCACATATTCCCACTCGTACTTAAAATAAAATTAACACACCTTTAACGAAAGGGAGAACGAGAGGGAGAACGAGTTGGGTTGGCTAGGCCCTGGCCAACCAACTTGTTTCCCTTTTAAGAAACTTGGAAACTCAGCTTCAACAATGCATCAACATAGAATTAAAACGACATGGCACAGTCCCTTTGTATTATATTTTGAAATCATCAAATGTACATGGTGAAGTCAAATCCAACCTCCAATTGCTCAGAGGGAAGGGTGATAGAACCCCCAACACTCAGCTCAATAGCATCACCATAGAAAGAATGGATTTCTCCTCCACCACTCTTACTCTTTCGCTTGGAGCCATAACTCTCTTTTATAACCTTTTACATTACAAATTTAAATAAGCCAATCCTTTTCAAACACATGGGGATTTAATCCCAACTAATAATCATGAATATAATAGTAGTGCGACTATTTTCCTATTGAAGGAATAAATATTTACCACGAATTACCCAAATCTAGGCATTTCCTAGAATTCTGGAAAATCTGGTAATTTTAACAATATACCTCCAAATCCACCTTCGTATCTGCTCAACCATTACGAATTTTGGAAAAAATCTCATGCAATGCTCACTTTCCCATGTTGGGAAAAAAACCCATGTTTCAAAATTTTTAGATTCGCAACGATTAGCTTGGAAATCGAGGAGGAATTCGGCTGTCTAGAAACTGCTAGCTGTGTGTTTTCTAGAATTCTCGAAAAAAAAACTTTTTTACAAAAGTGCTTTAGAGACTTGTGCATAAGCTTCAAACCAATAATAATTTTAGGAAACATTTTTTTTCTAGCTAATTGGCTATATTTGTGAAAAATTCATTTGCCTGGGTTTCGGTGATTCATCTCCATATGCACAAAATCTAAGGTCAAACTTGTCCATTTAGAAATTATGCATATTTGGAGTAGTTTTATTAATTTTCTTCTAAAATTCCACACATGTGACCTGGGTGCAATCCAACAGAGGGGAATGTTTTCAAACAAGATTTCAAACATAAACCTCTTTTAGATTTTCCCAAAAATGTGACAATGTATGAAAGCCCCAAATCGGTGCAGGAATGTTGGTGCAGGAATGCGTGGTGCAAGAACTTTGAATCTATTAGAATAGGCATGTAATCAACTCTATAAACCTGCAAACACACAAACTAGTATTAATAACGTTTTCAATGGTTAAATCTCGTTAAAAAAAGGTAATAGCAAATACTTACTTATTATCTCTGAGAGTGCACAAAACTACGACAACAACTATTCAAGCTAAAAAAAATCATGAGGGATTTCGAGTAAAAGGTGACATAAAGCAAGGAAAAACATAGGCCCAACAATGGCTCTTTTTCTTTCTTTTGTTGATACATGATGATGAAATTTTCGCGTGGCTAAATTGATTAGCAATATTTTCAAACCAATGATTTTTAGTAGATATTGCAAAGATATGTTCATAGGAAATTTTTCTACCACATGATTATTAGTATTATCATTTTCCATTCTGGAAATTAAATTAGCAACTTTTCTTTTTTTTCTTGGCCTATCAAAATTGGTGATATTAAATTCCTACAATAATAAAAGCCATCTAGTAATCCTACCATTAGTCATTTTTTTTTTCCGTAAGATATTTAGTACGAAATTATTTTGTTAGATATAAAACTTTTGTGACTTGTAAATCCATGCTAAGAATATAAACAAGGATGATGGCTAGAAATTGAGTAAGATCTGGACTCCAGCTCTCTGGATTTGACTCTCGTTTACCTCGTTGCATTATTTGTTTCCTTAGGTTTTTTTAAGGTTTTTCAAAATATTTCCCTATCGGAATTGACTATTTCTCCTCTTTCCTAATATATATATATATATATATATATATATTCTCTATCCCTCATGATCTCTCTCATTTTCCCTTAATATTTTTCTTAACTCTGTTCCTTTTTATATAATTTCTAGTTTCCTCTTCTTTCTTTGTCCCTTTTTATCTAATATAAGGTATTTATTTGCCTATTTTTAGATAAGAATTTGTAATTCTTTTTAATTAATCTAAACATTTATTAAAATAATTAAAATATTTATTAAAATATTGAAATATTATAGAATTATAGAATCAAATTATAGAATAATTATAGAATCAAATTCCAGATGAGCTTAATGGATGGAAGATAAATATCCATTGACTTTCTTAGTTGGAAAAATGTTTGTAAGATTAGAAAACAAAAACATAAGAGGGGTGCAGGAGAGAAAGGCGAGCTTTTATGAAAAATATAAAAGCGACGCAGGAGAGAAAGGTGAGATTTTATGAAAAATCCTAGACAAGTGGATAAAAAGTTCCACAAAAGCAGGACAACGCTAATGGATAGTTTACCATGAAAGACAAGTATTTAATACTTGGGAAATAGGATCAAGAGGATACATGATTCCTCGCAAGGAGTTCTCATTTTGGCGGTGAACTGAAGATAATGGTTCTAGGTTGGGTGGTGAGCAAGTGTTAGTTTTCCAGTACCTTGCTAATGATTTTAATTACATTTATTGTGTCAAAATTCCTTAATCACAAGATAGATTACATTTATGGGCTGCAATAGGTTGAATCATCCATGGGTCCATATTGTTATAATGCGGAATGATTATTTTTATTGTAATGTTGAGAGTAACCGAATACTTACACTTTCACTCTATCGGTAAAAGAATTTTGGTTGCATTTTAATATAATTATACAGCTAGCACGCATCTCATTTAGTTATGAAAGAATGATAGAATATATATATATATATATATATATATATATATATATATATCCTCATGAAAAACATGCATTTATATGGTCATAGTGAATATTTACTAGTTAGATATGATCACAAGATTCAACGAAATAACTAATGATTATTTCTCTGGGCTATATGGGTAGACAAAAAAAAACTATGCATAGATAGTTAGGCTAGCATTCCTCTAATTTGGTTGTTAAACTTATGTCACTAGGAGAGGGCTATGAATATATAAGACCAACATGTCTTTTCCTTATAGTTTATCCAATCAGAGGTTGGAAAAGTTATAGTACAAAATCACAAATTTAATAATTAAAATGCACAATATCCTCTAACTCTCATCTCTGAGGTATGTAGTTAACAATGAATAGAGTAATATCCAGACCATGCATTGCATAACAAAAATGGACTTCAAAATTCCGAGGTAAAGTGTATCAGCTCCTAGGATGGACCATAAATTAAATTCGTATACCAAACAACCAGATATATTAGTACTTACCATTAAGATGACTAATCAGTTGAAAACCTTAACTAGAACATCAAGAATCAACAAAAATCACACCTTCCACTTTTTTCTAGAATGTTTTTATACTTATAAATTGAGCATACAAGCTGTATTTCATTAATCAACTCAAGTTACATATATACATGAGGTACACTCTCAAGATAGGGAAGCTATATTGGACGCACAATAATTTGGTTGAGAGAATATCTCAACCTCACACTAAACTAGGAACTAACCTATAGAATAGGAACAGACTCTATACATAGAGAGAATCACAACAATAGACAAGTAGGAATTACATGTTTCAACACTCCCCCTTAATGACTACTTGTCTCAATATCTATTTGCAAAATCTACAACCAGTCCTGTTTGGTAATTACACTGGTTTTGTTTGGTAATTACACTTTGTATCATGTTCATGCTATTGTTGATGTCCATATAAAGGAACAACCATCTACCGAAATGCATGGGTTCCAGCCGCTGTAACTGCCAGTCTACTAGGAAGTCCTTCACATACATGGTTCATCCAACCTCTCGATTAACTCCCCCTTGATATAAAATTTCACCTTATGGAGTCTAAAACCAATACGGCCCACCCAAGTGTATCCATCCCGCATGACACACTCTTCCAGGGTGTTAAAACTCTCTGACAGAGGGAACATATAAAAAAGGGGTATGCATGCCTCTCTGGATCTTACAGCACGTACAAACAATAAATGACATGTAGATTTGCTTCTAATTACAAACTGTGACTCATACTCATGGTCATGAGTCTATCCCAAGAAACTCACACAAAACAAACTCTCACAAAATTTATTGTCCACTTTCGTTGTCCATCATCCTTTAAATGATGTCGCTGCTCCTTTACATCATATTTTGAAATGTTCACATCTTGGGCATCTATTCCTTTGTTAATTAGAACTTGGAACTCCCTCCTTAACCTATCATTTGTTAGAGTAGTCAATTCTAACAAAAATAACTCCATATTGAGGTGACTAATCTCAATATGTATATTAATTTCAGTTCCAAAATATGTTCATCATTAAATATTTCGTTTGCCCAAACATACACAAAAAATCATGCTTTCAAACAAACAATACCAAATGATAATGCAAATGTTCAACACATGGCCACGCCATTCACTGTTGTGGATAGACTACCCCAAATTTCAGTTCACTAGAACACCAACGACACTATTGCTGAGAGAAGATCCAAGATCATACACTGCACGTTGTCTTCGATCTGATCCCTATCAGATCACTGACAATTGATCGCCCCACGTTGCTTCATGAGAAAGCACGAGCAACACCCTTTCACCTACTTGCTAGTTCACATTTCGACAAGCAGTAATTCACCTCCACTCCTCAGGCGCTCTGCCTTGAGGAGATACAATGTAGCCACCAAGGCTCAACTCAGCCATGAAGGCTCACCACAACCGCAAAGGCTCAACTCGGCCATGAAGGCTCACCACAGCCACGAAGGATCAACACAGCCACGAAGGCTCACCACAGCCGCGAAGGCTCAACTCAGCCACGAAGGCTCACCATAGCCGCCAAGGCTCAACTCAGCCACAAAGGCTCACCACAATCGCGAAGGCTCTCGAGCCACCTAGGGCCACAAATCTGCCACTAAGGCACACCAGCCACAAAGGGGCCACAAGCCATTCAGGCTTACCAACTCTTCTCTAGAGCATGCAACGACACATAGGTCGGATCTGCAGTAACATCGCCACAGTAACGAAATCACAACAAACATCCATGCTCATTGCACCATATTCAGCTCTCCATCATCGTAGATGGAAATCTGGTGCCGACACAAGAGACTTCCAAACATGTCTTCCCACATTGGTTATCAGGCTGCAACAAGAAGAATCCCAGGAGCCGCACTTTCAATTAGCTGTGTCCTGGCTGGGGGAGATTGTCTGCAATTCGTTTTTTTTTACTCCCATAATTACCTCGATTCCCATATTGTGTCTCCTCATAACAGCGACACCCACTTCCGTTTACCTCGAGCATGCAAACAGTGGCCTCCCATTGCTTAGAATCGATTAAGAGCATCAAGAAAATAAACGCCTGTTCTTCTATTTCTGATGACCTCAAAATTTAAACTGGTCAACTCTGAAAGTTTATACCAATGTCCAACACTTCTAATGCAAACTTACGCTCAAAGTCAAATTTTGAGAGGTTTTATAATCATAACTGGACTGATTACATTCAAAGAAGAAATTTCCGTGAGCGCACAAAGACGTTAAATGGAATGAATTCAACCTATTCAACTCCATGAAGAGAGTCCAGATTGATTTCATGCCATATTCACATGTGTCGCTACTCGATGTCGATGTTGCTAATGAAAACGCCTGGTTTCCATAAATGCAACACAAATCAATGGCGATGTCGATATACTTACGGATTCAACAACAGTAGTAGAAAAAAATGGTTACCCTTCTCCAGCCCATATGTAATTATCTGCCTACCAATTTCCCTTTCCCCACAAATGCCAACAGCAGCGCTACACAAGAAGCGCATGACAGCCCTAACCTTACTGAAATTGTCATAAAATTATGCAAACAGAGTCGATTGATAGAGACGTTTCGAATTCTGCATGCTATGGACCGGATTGGTATTTGGATGGATCCCTGCACCTACGTCTCTCTTTTATAGGTTTGCCTTGAAACTTAGAAACTGAGCATACAATATACCAACACATATGAAAAATTGGTTCGCAGACCCAAGAGCACCCCGGATCTCAGTGGGTGATATCTCTGAAATATAAAGTGGCACCAAAGCAGAATGGATGCCAATACCAATACCAGCAAGCAACCGACCAATAAACATTGCTTGCACACCAGAAGATTTAGATTTTCCAAATGTTGTCGACTGAGACTCCAAATTTCTATCGTAAGCTTTGGCCCGAGAGGTATATTGATGCTGCAAGAGATCCGCATTTCAACTACAATGCTGCCACTATCGGCATCCAACACTGTGATCCACATTTCAGGCTCCGAGAACTCACATCCACATTTCGGGCATATCGGTTGGCATATCTAGTGACATATTAGATCATATGCATATCCGAATATGATCATGGTAATCCAGAAACACAGAGTTGGTCGACGGTTCCTAGAGCCTATTTAATGCCCTCAAGACGAAGACGCTGGCTCAATTCCACCAACTCGGCAATCAATGATTTTCATCTTGGTAGGAGTTGCAGAATATGCAGATCGAAGGGATGCAACGAGAGCTTGTGCATCCTTAGCTGTTGAGGTTCCCATTTTCACTTAGATCTCTCAACTTTGATCACTTCCTGGAACTTGAGCAATGAAACCTCGCTGAAATATTTCGAGCGCAGCAGAAGGATATTTCTCAACAATTTCACGGCAACACTGTTATCTCTTACAAGCGGACTTCACGTTGAATTGATAGCAATTTAAAATGGAGCTCGGAACGCAGATCAAACGACGCTCCAACGACGCTCCTTCAACCTGATACCACAACCTCCTCAGTAGTCCTGACTTCGCTTGGCAGCGCTCCTCTCAAGTTACGCAGGCTCAGCTAACAACAACGTCATGGTTCTCAATCTCGCCCACACAGACTTTAGGCTCTTTATTTCCCTCGGCCCAACAAGGGCTAAGGCAGGCCTAGGCCCAAACGGGCTCCAATACCAACTTAGAAATTAAGCATACAAGCTATATTTCATTAATCAACTCAAGTTACATATATACATGAGGTAGAGTCTCAAGATAAGGAAGCTATCTTGGATGCACAATAATTTGGTTGAGAGAATATCTCAACCTCACACTAAACTAGGAACTAACCTATAGAATAGGAACAGACTCTATACATAGAGAGAATGACAACAATAGACAAGTAGGAATTACATATTTCAACATATCATAGATAGTTAGGCTGGCATTCCTCTAATTTGGTTGTTAAACTTATGTCACTAGGAGAGGGCGATGAATATATAAGACCAACATGTCTTTTCCTTATAGTTTATCCAATTAGAGGTTGGAAAAGTTATAGTACCAAATCACGAATTTAATAATTAAAATACACAATATCCTCTAACTCTCATCTCTGAGACATGTAGTTAACAATGAATAGAGTAATATCTAAACCATGCATTACATAACAAAAATGGACTTCAAAATTCTGAGGTAAAGTGTATCAGTGCCTAAGATGGACCATAAATTAAATTCGTATACCAAACTACCAGATATATTAGTACTTACCATTAAGATGACTAATCAATTGAAAACCTTAACTAGAACATCAAGAATCAACAAAAATCACACCCTCCTCTTTTTGCTAGAATGTTTTTATTACGACATGGATAATATTTAAATACCAGTTAATATGCACAACTGTTTATAATTTGTGCATAGATTAGAGTACTATTGATATCAACGCACAAATAAACAGATTTAATCAGTTAAGACAGAGGTACAATAATATTGGACATCTATATACATGCACTAGATATTATAAATCCAAACTAAGAAAGGATACTCCATATAAATTCAAGGAAACCATTTTGATGGTAATTATATCGTTTGCACGAGTCAAAAGAAATACAGAATACAACAAAATATCTGTGTGATTCAATGTGTCATTGCAAGATTAAATAAGGAAATTATCTTGGAAGGGTACTAGCCAGCGTAATGTTTCTGGTCCTGCATCCATAGTGATGCAGAATATCATCATCCAATATTGGGAACGCCACAGTAAATAATATCAATTTTTTTCCAGTAGGATATGCAGACTAAAATCACTATTACAGATGTAGACTAAACTCACTATTACAGTTGAGCATATCTGAAAGAAGTGGAATAATCCTGCCTGAAAATTTTATTGAGGTATTAGCACCATTGGCAAGTGATAATCTCTCATCACGAGAGCAGAGGTGTCAGACATACGTGGAAGGAGGGTTCAGTCTCAATTGGGATGGCGCAATGAAAGACCATACAAGGGAATGAAAAAAGTTTAGGGTACTCGCAATACCTACCAATGAATTGAGAAATGATTAGGGGCAGTAGAAAATTATAACCCTCAACTCAATAACAAAAAAATATAGTGGGGATAAGGAGAATGAGATATGGTGCCGAAAGTACGCGCACATATTCCACAAAGGAAACTCTCCTTTGTTCGCTTTGAAAACTGTGATGAAAAGCAACGCAAGGTTATGAAGTAAAAGAAGGCTGGTAAATGTAAACAAAATAAGAGAATCTAGTGGAGTAATACCTAAGGAAGGAGAAAAATAACCATTTCAGTATATAGATGGGATGGAACTATACACATAGAAAAAGTAGTAACCTGAACCGAAAGTAGCCGTCGTCTAGGGAAGAATCCATGTTCCATCAGTAAAGAACGAAAAGGGGTTTTGTTGTTTAGCTGCACTTTTTTTCAAAACCCAGAAAAAAAATTAGTTACACTAATTAAACAAGTGATCAAAAATATCAATGAAAAACTCAATCGAGTGCATAAATGAATACAGGAGGGAAATAACTTACTATATGTGCGAAAGGAGGAAATGCGTCTCAGATATGTAATTCAGCATACAGTCTGCCATTACTCCTTTTTAATTCGTTAACCAAGGAATGTAATTAGTGTAAGGTTAAACGCCCCCAAAATGTTTGATAGATATTCCAATTAGAGAAATTTTAACCAGTGAGGTGTAAATTCGAGAGCGGCGGTAACCTTCGCGACAGTTCGCAAAAGTGTTGAAGAATCAAGGAAGGAGGAATTAGAAAAGGTTGGCTTCCAAAACCACGATGCAGTCCACCATCGTACCTGCGACATATATACCAATATAATATTGAATAGCTATGAGAAAGCAGGGACTCTAACTGAATAAAATTTTGTATTTACTACGCTGGAGTTAAAACATGGGGCATTACCGGTACAAAGAAATGGGGATTTGTAATTCCACTGCTAAATCTAGCATAAAAGCATGTAATTAATATGAGAATCAAAAAGAAAAATAATACGATCTTAAAGAAATATATAAACAGAGAAGGTGCCACGAAAATACCTTCTGGCCTAAACCGAACTGTCGCAGAGCAGTGGAAGGCTTGACCCGAGTGGGGACCAAGCTCTGCCGTAAGACGCCACTCTTTCAGCCACAAGAGGTACAAGAATTAATATAATTGTTATCGCAGGAGTAAGGCTATGACAATACCAGAACAAGTTCTCATCAGTGAATGTCGCAGACTCCATAGGATTTCCTCAAGAACATGCCATACCTGATTTAGCGCAAACCGAATATATCTCCTGCTGCCAATTTCCATAGGATAGCACGGTAGGTTGTTGGCGAGTCTCGTGATTCTTCTAGATGCATTGTTAAGCCCTACCACAGAATAGTGGAATGAATCTCAATTCAGGGGAAGAAGTTGGGTTGAGAAGAAACGGGAAACGAAACAAGAAACGAGAACGGTACGAGAAAAGGAGATTGAAGGATTTGTTGAAATATTACTTTTAACTGCAACCTTGTAGCCGCTTGCTATATTTGTTTGAAGGGCGCTAGCACAGAGCCGCTTTCTGCTTTTGCTGAATAGTCAATTTTAGTTTGCAGTTTTAAAAACAGAGTCTCTGTACATTTGAAAACAGAGCGCTGTATAAAAAGGAAACGGAGCATTTTAATTTTTAAACAGCAGAAGAATGGGAGCGGTGGTCCTCGCCATCCACGTGGTGAATTTTCAGTTTGAATTCCCATTACACTTTGGGTCCCTACCTGAAACTATTTGGCAGGCGATGAGAGTTTATGCAATGGATTTAATAATACATTCTGCACTCAAAAGGTGATGTCAGCGGGGAGAAATTGTAACGCTAAATGCTCGAGTTCATTTTGGTTGATAAATGCTTGAAATCTGAGGCGGAGATTTGTTATGGTTTTATGTTAAAATTTGATCAATGTTTTATTTATGTTTTATGTTTTAAACATATGCACTCATTGTTTTGTTATCGTGCAATGTAAAGGTTTCTTAAAACCTTTGGTATTGTTATGTTTTAACATACATATGTTTTAACATATGTAATATAGCATATGCGCTATTGTAGTGGGCCTCGACATAGTTTTAGTTTTTTTTATTATATAGTTGTTTTATGTTTAATATATGTTGTGTCATATAAAGTTTAAAAAGCTCGAGAGGCAGAGTAGTGAATGTAATTTTGCATAGCAGTGCATATTGTATTGAACACACAGCAGTGTTGTTTTTTGAAAAGAACATAGTGTTTTTTTTTTAGAGAGACAGAGAGAGTATTTTCTGTGTGAGACGGAGAGTGTTGTTGGCACTGTGTGTTGTAATAGTCCACATTTTGTAAATCCTTTTGTGAGAGGAAGAAGTTTGTTTTGTAACAGTTATTTTTAAGTTAATGAATAGAAGTTTTTCAAAGTGTTGAAACTCTGTCTCCAGCAAGAAAATTTTTTATTAATTTCTATGTGTTTAGAGGAGAGCATTATTCTCTCCATATTGTTTTGGAATTCTCATAAATTCCAACATGGTATCGGAGCTAGTCCAGGCTCTTTGAAGGTGTCAAAGAAGCTGAAGGAAGGATTTCTTTGTTGCAGCAGCTTTTCTAGCAGAGTGAAGACTCAGTCGAAAAGAATCCAAGGTATTCTCAAGACAATTTTTTTTGTGTTACTGTTGAAGACAGTCAATTTAAATTAAAAACACGGTCAAGTGTTTGAAGCATAGTTAGAGTACAAGGATGGCTGGAGCCAGCGCTAGCATGAGTATTGGTAATACTTAGCTCCCACAATTTAATGGGAAAAACTATGATTACTGGGCAATAACCATGAGAGCCCTATTTGCCTCTCAAGACCTATGGGAACTTATTGAGGATGGTTTTGAAGAACCAGTGGATCAAAATGATTTTAATGATTTAACACAACCAGAGAAAGACTTGTTGAAGAGCAATAAGAAGAATGATTTCAAAGCCCTCTACTATTTGTATCAAGAAGTGCATGAGAGTGTGTTTCCAAGGATAGCAGCAGTTAAGAGATCCAAAGAAGCATGGATAACTCTCAAGACAGCCTATCAAGGCATGGAGAAAGTGAAGACATCAAAACTACAATTGCTGAGGAGAGATTTTGAAACTCTCTACATGAAGGAGTCAGATAACATTGACTCATTCTTCACTCATGTGATTGGAATGGTCACACAGATAAGGTCTCATGGAGAGACTCTTGAAGAAATAAGGATTGTGGAGAAAATTTTGAGAAGCCTACCCTCAAGGTTTGATGTGATTGTCACCACCATAGAAGAGACAAAGGATCTCGCAAAATTTTCAGTTGATGAGCTACATGCATCACTGATGACACATGAGCAGAGATTGGGTAGAAATGAAAACTCATCTCTGGAGCATGCATTTAAGACCTAGATGTCTTTTGGAAGAGGAAGAGGTCAAGACAGAGGAAACAAGAGAGGAAGAGGTAGAAGCCAAAACAGAGGTGGAAGAAACCGTCCAGCAAATGCTCAAGGAAGGGGCAATAATCCAAATCAGAACCAAGGTCAAGGCAGCAGCCAACAAAGTGGACAGCAACATGCTCAAGGACAAAGGTATGATAAATCCAATGTCCAATGTCATTATTGTAAAAAATGTGGGCATTATGCAAATGAATGTAGGAAGAAGAAACATGATATGAGTAATAGAACAAGTGCAAATTTCACTTGAGAAAATATCAGCCAAGATAAAAAAAAATTAGCTTGTAATATGGCTGAGGAAAAGAGTGAAGATTTTTGGTTTCTAGACTCCAGTTGCAGTAACCATATGACAGGAAACATAGCCATGTTTTCTATGTTAGATGAGAATGTGAAGTCACAAGTCACATTAGGAACAGATAGTAAAATTTCTGTTATGGGAAAAGGAGAAGTAAATGTCTTAACAAGGAAATGAGAAAATAAATCCATAGCAAATGTTTATTATGTTCCTAGAATGAAATGTAACCTCTTAAGTATTGGACAACTTGTTCAAAAGGGGTACAATGTTTTCTTTGAGGATGTTGTATGCACCATCATGGATAAACCACCCAGCAAACAATGTATTGCTGAAGTGAAGATGACAAGGAATAGGATGTTCCCTCTCAGGATGAGGGCAGATTTGAAAAATGGAGAAGAAATAGCAGCAGTGACACAAGAGGCTTTCCAAAGCGAACCAAAAGATGAGAATTGGTTGTGGCACTTGAGATTTGGACATCTCAACTTTGGAGGTCTTAACTTGTTGAATAGAAAAGGAATGGTAAGAGGTTTTCCATTGATAGAGAAACCAGACAACCTTTGTGAAGGTTGTATCTTGGGTAAACAACACAGAGAAATTTTCCCATCCGGGAAAAGCATAAGGGCAAAAGCACCCTTGGAAATTGTCCACTCAGATTTATGTGGACCGATGCAAACTCCATCACTTGCTAGCAGCCACTATATGCTAACATTTATTGATGATTTTACTAGAAAATCTTGGGTTTACTTTTTAAAAAACAAAAGTGAAGTGCTTGAAATATTCTGCAATTTCAAAGCACTTGTGGAGAACCAAAGTGGGTTGCATATCAAAGTCCTAAGAACCGATAGAGGAGGTGAGTATATCTCTAAAGAATTTCTACGTTTTTGTAGAGAAAATGGGATTCATAAGTAGTTTACAACTAGATACACTCCATAGAAAAATGGAGTTTCCGAAAGGAAGAATAGGACAATCATGGATATGGTAAGGAGTATGCTTAAGGCAAAGCATTTGCCGAATTATTATTGGGCTGAAGCTGTACATTGTGCAACATACATTTTCAATAGGTGCCCAACAAAAGCAATCATGAACAAAGTTTCGAAAGAAGCATGGAGTGGGACAAAGCAAGGAGTCACCCACATGAAAGTTTTTGGTTGTGTGGCTTATGCACACATTCCAGATCAGCTAAAGAAGAAGTTGGATAGCAAGGGGGAGAAATTTATTTTCATTGGATACAGTGAGGAATACAAAGCTTACAGGTTTTATAACCCATCCACCAAGAAGTTTATTGTGAGCAGAGATGTTCAATTTATTGAAGAGGAAGCTTGGGATGGAAGCATAGAGAAAATAGTAAATGTTAAAAACTGTCTGCCGCATGATGAAGATGATGAAGAGATGGTTGAAATACATCCCCAAATAGCAGCACCAACACAAGGACAACAAGGAAAACCCTTGAGGAGAAATGAAAGTGCTTCTCCAAGCACACCACAAGAGGGAGATTCGAGTCTTACTTCAAACACTCATACACCAAATGAAAGATGTAAGAAGTTCAGAAATTTAAATGACATTTATGAGCAAGAGCCAGCAAATGAAGGTATGAAATCTTTGTTTCATTTATAGTGTCATGTTGATGACCCTATTTATTTTGAGGAAGCTATTAAAGATAAGGAATGGATAGAAGCTATGGATGAAGAGATTAATGCCATAGAAAGAAACAAAACATAGGATTTAGTTGAACTCCCAAAAGGTAAAGCCGTTATTGGAGTTAAATGGGTCTACAAGACCGAAAGTAATGCTGAAGGAAAAATTCAAAGACACAAGGCCAAACTTGTGGTGAAAGGGTATAAGCAGCAACATGGGAGAGACTATGAGGAAACTTTCACACCGGTTGCTAGAATGGAAACCGTAAGAGCAGTGTTGTCCATAGCAGAACACAACAAGTGGAAAGTTTAGCAAATGGACGTGAAGTCAGCATTCCTAAGCGGAGTGTTAATGGAAGAGGTTTACATTGAACAACCTCTAGGCTACGAAAATAAAGGCCAAGAGCACAAAGTGTGCAAGTTGAATAAATCTCTTTATGGGCTGAAGCAAACGCTAAGAGCATGGTACAGTAGTATAGATTCCTATCTACTGCAAAATGGTTTTGAAAAATGTGAGGGAGAACCCACCCTTTACATTAAAGAAAAATATGGTAGAATGCTAATTATGGCTTTATATGTTGATGATGTGATTTTCACAGGTAATGATGATTACCTTATTGAAAATTTTAAAACAATCATGAAAGAAGAATTTGAAATGACTGATATGGGTTTGCTGAAGTACTTCTTAGGAATAGAAGTAGAGAAAAATGAAAATGGGATTTTTATCTCACAAGAAAAGTATGTTAATGAGGCTTTAGAAATATTTAATATGCAGGAGAGCAAAGCAGCAATAACTCCCACAGTGATGGGATTAAAACTCAACAGAGAGGACAGCAGCAAGGATTTTGATCCTAGTTTGTACAAGAGCATAGTTGGCAGCCTCATGTATTTGACTACAACTATGCCTGATATAATGCATGATGTTAGTTTGATTTCCAGATTCATGGAGAGGCCAAAAGAAGCACATTGGCAGGAAGCAAAGAGAATTCTGAGGTATGTTAAGGGAAAAAAAAGGTATGCCATTTTATATACTACTTCAGAATGTTCAGATTTAATTGGATACACTGATAGTGATTGGGCTGGAAGTGTAGATGATCGGAAAAGCACATCCAGTTATGTTTTTCACATGGGTTCAAGAGCCATTTCATGGGCTTCTAAAAAACAACCTATTATAGCATTATCTATAGTAGAGGCAGAATATGTGGCAACTACAGCAGCAACGTGTTAAGCAATTTGGATGAGAAGGATGTTGAGAGGTTTATGCCAAGAGCAAGCAAAAGGTACAGTGATTTCTTGTGAC
The DNA here is from genome assembly GCA_034641835.2 of Pinus albicaulis. Taxonomy (NCBI): domain Eukaryota; kingdom Viridiplantae; phylum Streptophyta; class Pinopsida; order Pinales; family Pinaceae; genus Pinus; species Pinus albicaulis. The sequence continues at coordinate 1,769,338,436 of CM076580.1, forward strand.
AATAGGTCAGCTATTGCATTATCGAAGAATTCTTTGTTTCATAAGAGAGCAAAACAAATTGACACCAAATTTCACTACATCAGATAATTGGTGAACAATGGAGAAATTGGTTTAGAAGACTGCAGAACTCAGGAGCAGTTTGCAGACATTCTGACCAAGCCATTGTGGCATAAGAGTTTTGAGTTTTTAAGGAAATGCTTGGGTATGACTGATAACCCAGCAGTTGAAATTAAGGGGGAGTGTTGAATTATTACTTTCAACTGCAGCCCTGTACTCAGAGCTGCTTGCTATATTCGTTTGAAGGGCTCTGGCACAGAACCGCTTTCTACTTTTGTTGAACAGTCAATTTTAGTTTGCAGTTTTAAAAACAGAGTCTCTGTGCATTTGAAAATAGAGCGTTGTATTAAAATAAAACAGAGCATTTTAATTTTTAAACAACAGAAGAATGGGAGCGGTGGTCCCCGCCATCCACGTGGTGAAATTTCATTTGAGCGGATTATTTTTGAGTTGGGTCAAGTTCACAAACTCCGGACCCGAAATTTTGTAAGGAAAATTTGAGTTTTAATTCCCGTTACACTTTGGGTTCGTACCCAAAACTATTTGGCAGACGCGATGAGAGTTTATGCAATGGATTTAATAATCCATCGCACGCACAAAAGGTGATGTCAACAGGGATAAATTGTAATTCGAAATGCTCCAGTTCATTTTGGTTGATAAATGCTTGAAGTCTCGGGAGGAGATTTGTTATGGTTTTATGTTAAAGTTTGATTAATGTTTTATTTATGTTTTATGTTTTAAACATGTGTGCTCATTGTTTTGTTATCGCGCAATGTAAAGGTTTCTTAAAACCTTTGGTATTGTTATGTTTTAACATACATATGTTTTAACATATGCAATATAACATATGCGCTATTGTAGTGGGCCCCGACATAGTTTTAGTTTTTTTTATTATATAGTTGTTTTATGTTTAATATATGTTGTTTCATATAAAGTTTAAAAAGCTCGAGAGGCAGAGTAGTGAATGTAATTTTGCATAGCAGTGCATATTGTATTGAACACACATCAATGTTGTTTTTTGAATAGAATGGAGTGTTTTTTTTAGAGAGACAGAGAGAGTAATTTCTGTGTGAGACAGAGAGTGTTGTTGGCACTGTGTGTTGTAACATTCCACATAAATCCCTCTGTGAGAGGAAGAAGTTGGTTTTGTAACAGTTGTTTTTAAGTTAATGAATATAAGTTTTTCAAAGTGTTGAAACTCTCTCTCCAGCAAGCAAAGATTTTATTCATTTCTCTGTGTTTAGAGGAGAGCATTATTCTCTCCATATTGTTATGGAATTCTCATAAATTCCAACAGGATTCACATATAAGAAACGAGGAGAGAGAAAAAAAACATAATTAAATGTTAACAATATAAAACAAAGCATTAATCATAAACAACAATGTTTCAGCTTGTGAAATTGTAAACAAACATTGATAAATAGTGATTTAGTTTTAAGAAAGGAGTGAGAATTTGGTATATCAAAAAATTTAGCCTATCATTAATTCCAAGAAAATAGAGAACATTTATAAGAATAAGAAATTTGAAATGTAAATAATTAAATGTATAGTTTTGAATATATATGTATCTCTAAAGTCACTTCTAACATTTCATATGCAAAATGCAAGTAAACCTAATAATCTAGATTTCCAAGCTCCTTTTCTTGAATGGTTGTTGAGCTTAAGCCAATTCCAAAATCATTGTTTTCGTAAATAGACTTTGTGGTATCATCAAGCATGTCTTCAACATTATATTGTAACACCTCAAGTGGAAGCTCAACATCTCCATCATCTTGTGAACCACCATTATCCAACATTCTTGTGGGTCCAGCTTTGTATTCTAGTTGTTTTCGAGATAACAAACGTAGATTTGAATGTACAAACACCAAAACTTGTGCCATTTTTGTGCCTAGGCGATTCCTCTTCGTTGAATGGATAAAAGCATATTCACTCCAATTTCTTTCACACGCAGAGGAACTAGTCACCTATGAAATAAAATAACATTATGTTAGTCATAGTCATTTGAAATCTTAAAAGGAAAATAATACAAAATGAACATTAGACTTAATTTTTTAAATAATAAATCAATACATTAAGGGTATTTGTTATTGAGCATACCTGTGAAAGCAAACGGATAACCAATCGATGAAGCAAGGGGGTTCCTGTACCATATTGCATCTATAAGTCTATGGCTCCAAGTTGTTCTTTGTTGTATGCACAATCTTCATTTCCAAAGTGGTCTTTTGATCTCAAGTACTTTCCTAACTCAAGTCGTAAAGTAGTGTGATCCTGACGATTGTAACACCTACTTATAAAAGTGTTCAAGTTCTGCATCTCCTCGACATCTAAAGATGGTTTCTTATGAAACCATTTAGAATTGAGTAGGAATGCAACTGAATGAAGAGGGCTATGAAGCATTTTCCACCTTGTCAAACTAAGTTCCCACACTTATTTTTTGGTGTCTATGTCGATCCTAGAATTTTCATCTTCTGTTATGTCATGAAGCTTCTCCCTCATTTGATCCATACTCTCAAACACATCCCCTAAGCATGGTTGATCACTATCAAATATGCGAAGAGTGGAAACAATAGGTGTAATAAGGGTGACAATATCTTCCACTCTCCTCCAAAAATCCTCAAAAGAAATACCAATAATAATGTTCTCAACTTTTGGGCCATCCCCAATATGAGAACCCTTCCACCTATGCCAATCCATTGATACCACCATATCTCTCAAAGATTGATGCATTCTAATAAGGCGTTGAAGCATAACTAATGTTGATGCAAATCTAGTCTCAGCACATCGAAGAAGCTGAAGTTTTTCATATTTCCTATAAATTGCTATGGATGTTGCATGATTAACAATAAAGTTTTGTAGCATATTTGCTTCAATTATAGTTTTATTAACCCATGCAATGTTATTAATATATTTCAGGAGAAAATTCATGCAGTGCATAGAACAAGGAGTCCAAAAAATTGTTGGATATTCATCCTCAATCAACCCACCAGCAAGGACATTGTTTGAGGCACTATCTGTAACAATGTGGACAACATTTTCTCTTCCAAACTCCTCTATTTCCTCTTTGAGAAGACCCATTAGATATGGACCATATTTTGTCTTTCCTATGGTATCATGGGATTTTAAGAACATAACTCCTTTTGGGCTAGAAACCAAAATATTGATAAGGGGATGATGATTGACATCTGTCCAACCATCTGAGACAATGGAGACCCCAGATTCCTTCCAACTATCTTTAATGTCATGAAGTCTAGCTTCAATCCGAGCCCTCTCATCACATAACACTGTTGTCCTCATTTTTTCATAACTAGGAGGCTTGTAACCTTTAGGAGCATTGTTAAATAGATCCCTTACCATTTCTTTCCAATAAGGAGACCTACAAACATTGAAAGCTATGCCATTTGCGAAAAAAATCATCCAATGGATGCATCAATATTTCCCCTCCCTTTTACATCCCATAAGTTTTCAAGGTGGGGAACAGAAACTTGATGTTGAGAATGAAAGCATGGACCACCAACTTTCAATTCACTAGGATTATTGTTGGTTTGAATGAAACCTTCAGTAATATGTCTCAACTTTTCAACTTCATTAAATTTCTTAAGTAGAGAAGCTTTCTCTGTTTTAGGTACATTGTCATATAAAACCGATTGTGTTTTTTTCCCTATTCCAAGTAAATGCCATCGAACTCTTCCTACATTCCCTGTTTTTTTATTTACAATAAGGGCACAACCAAAATTTTGAACCAGTTGTTCCACTTGCTCCTCCACTATAAGATTGAATGCATGCTACAGCTGCCCATAGCCTTGCTTCAAAGGATTTTTTTGCTTCTTGATATTCTTTCATTTGGATTTTTTTTAATTCCATTGTGGAAGAACTTTGTTGAGAAAGGGGTGGTCTACTTTGTGACGCCGATGAACTTTCTTCCATTGCAATGGGAAATGAAAATTTTCTTCTAATTTTAATTTTCACAATTTATATATATAAATTAGTTAAAAAAATAAAAAAATAAACTCATACTTAATTTGAAAAGTAAAATTAACTAAAATTTTGAAGAGATAACAAAAACCTATAAAAAAACAAAAACAAATCATTGAATGGAATCTAATAACACTGAGGATTAACTCTTCCTGTTTTTTCTTAAATTAACTTGGCATATTTCACATCTCATTTTCATTTCATGTATTATGGGCCTATTTTCAAATATTTTGCAATAAATCATGCATTGCATTTTAATGCACAACTAATCACATTACATAAACAAACATGTCTTAGCAAGAACCTAGTAGAAAGGAAAACTACACTCTTTGGTCTTCTTTTTTTTTCGACCTTTGGTTAATTTCTTTGTTTTTCCCCAAAGTTAAAAACTTTTTCATCAAATAAAAATAGAAATATATGGAGAGTGAGTTCCTATTGACAATATATAATGAAATTGATTGATTTTTTGTGTTTTTCTTTCATGATATTTATTTATTTATTTTATATAGTAATTGATGAATTAGTAATTTTATAGATATTTACCACAATATTTTTGAGCAAGACCTAGTATCAAATTACAACAATTCTTACTATTCACTTCAATATCAAGATATTGATATTCTCTATAAATTCATAGTTATAAAAATTAATCCTCAAATTTTCCAAATATTTAAATTTTTATCACACAAACTAACATATTTTCCAAAAATAAAATTGAAAAATTAAAACCGCCACCTAACCTCAATAATTATTATCCTTTCTAAAAGTAAAAGTTTTTCATAAATGAAAAATATCGAGCCACGGTGCCTTGACAAGATGTAATGAAGCTGATTGATTTTTCAAAAGGTTCAATGGCTAATCATGCTTCACTTTTCCACTGAAGTGGTTTTTCCCATTAGTCCACTTCTATTTTCATCTTATTTATAATAATAATAATAATAATAAATGATCATGACTTTGAATTATTTATTTCAAATATATGAACATGGGTAAACTTGCCAAACATGTTATGGCAGATGGAAGTTTCTAGGTTAAAATATTTTTCATTGTTTATTTTTGGAGAAATTTTTTTTCCATTAGCAAAAAAAGGTTTAAAAAATTCATATTTTATATGCCAGATTTGGAGTCCCTCCTCACGGTTAACATTCAAGTTTTGATAGATAGGATTCAATTTTTAATGGAAAATCCAAGAGCAACTTAGAATTGCAGGGGAACTCTTTGAGCATAGTCATGATCCCAGAGCAACCCAGACTTTGAAGAACCAGATTTTACAAGCACAGTCACAATCCAAGAGCAACACAGACCTGTAGGGGAGTGTTTTGAACGTAGTCACGATCCGAGAGCAACCTAGACCTTGAAAAGAAGGGGAATGTTTATGTGCATAATCACATTCCAAGGATATTTTTGAATAGAAAACCTAATAATAAACCAGAAAAGAACATCCAAGAGCAAGCTATGCCCTGGAGCAAGAATTTTCAGAACAAAATTTCGGGTATCAAGCAAAGATAGAAGACTTGGCATTTGATCAAATTAACAAAAATAAAATTAAAAATGTCAAAGTTTAATATGGCAAACAAACTCCATCCCCAACAATTAACATCAAAATTCCTCACATTGAGATAAATTCTGGCATGTATTGAGCACCGTTACACTGGCAAACTCAAGAGCATTTCGAGGCAACCCTTATATTACTTCAGCGGGGTTTTTATTAGGAGAATTTTAATTCCTATTATAGATTTTAATTTATTGGGACCATTTTAAATCTTATTATACATTATGAAAATATTTTGAGAACTTGGTATCATTGTCGATTGAATTTGACAATATTTTAAAAATGGATAAATATTCTCAGAATGTAAAAATATAAATAAAGTTTAGTAGTTATAAAATCCGAGTAAACTTCAATCACTATTTTATATGTAAGCAAAGAACCAAAACTATCATTGTTTTATATGTAAACAAAGAACTGAAACTATAGCAAAGCATCCATTTTTGCAATTTCCATTCACGGTTCTGGGTTAACTGGGTCACAGATTTGATAATTTTCATCACTCATGGACTGAAAGATGATGGGTAACTCCATGGAATTTGAAGGACCTTCAATGACGGGAAGCAGCTAATAACTCTCACTATATTACTTTATATGCGTTTTTGCATTACTGGAAATCACTATCCTCATGACCATTTTCTGATTCTTGGAGATTTATGAGACTCATAGCATGAGATTACTAGAAGCAGTGCTTGCAATTCATTGTAGGACAGATTGTGAAGGTGCCAAAGTTGTTATCAGGTAAAATTTCCATTGTAACATCAAGTTGGGCATTATTTTTGTCTGAACTCTTTGGTGCCCATGAGATCTAATCCAACACCTACAGTATGGATTTCTCATCATTCAACCTAACCGCATATATGTTTATTTAGTTTTACGCATTTTGCATTTCATGATACTAACCATCACTATGCTCAGGCCCAGCTGCTAATTCTTCAAGATTTATGAGATTCAGAGCATGAGCTCATTGTAAACAGTGATTGCAATTTGTTGGAGGAAAGATTGACAAGGTGAAATTTCCTTTTTCATGTTTAGTTTGGGTCTTAATTTTTTTCTAAATTCTTAGGGGCCTATAAGGTACAACCTAATACCTTTAGTTGAATATAATTCCTATTATCTAACCTATATTCCTAATTGATTCAATATCCTGTATATATATTTTGCATTTCATCCTACTAACAGTCACTATTCTCAAGCCTGCTTGCTAGTTCCTCGAGATATATGAGATTCAAAGCATGAGATCATAACCAGTGATTGCAATTCATTCATGGAAATAATGCCAAGGTGCAGATGTCTTTTCCATTATTTCAATTCCAAGTTCAATTGGGTCATATTTTTTTCTCAATTCTTCGTTTCCCATAAGGCGTAGTCCAATTATTACATTTATATAAAATTCCTATTGTCTAAGCCAAGTATGCCTAATAGATTAATAATAATGTACATATATTTTTCATTCCATGCTATTAACAATAACTATGCTCAGGTCTACCTTCTAATTCTTTGAGATTTATAAAGATTGAAGGCATGAGATCACTGTAAAAAGTGATTTTGCAATTCATCCAAGGAAATATTGTGAAGGCATCCAAGTTAGGTGAAATTTCCATTCCAAGCTCAATTTGGGCTATATTATTGTTAAAATTATTCATTTTCCATAAGGTCCAACATAATGCCTACAGTTCTATGGAATTATTATTGTTTAACGCAATAGTATATGTGCCTAATTGATTCAATATTTTTCATTTCATTTTACCATCACTATGCTCAGACCCACTTTCTAATACTGCTATATATAATCATGGAAACGAATTAAAATCATAATTCAGAACTGCCTAAACCTCATAAGTTTATAGAAAATATGTAGATATTTTCAAATCCACTTACACAGATACAGATTCATAGAAATTTAAACAAATTTCCATGGAAATACAAATATATAAGATGTCATGCCACTAAGAGAAACTACGGTCTACCTCATTCTCTCTGCCCTATTGACAAAACCGGATCCATCTCCACAAAGTTTAACATGGAAAGAACATTTTACCTCACAACCAATCAAAATCAAAATTATGTTAGAAATCACTAGTCCGATGGACTCACCTGACCTTAAAGCTGAGATCGATGTTGAAGGCGGAGATCGCTGAAGGGCCAAGGCTGAGATAGCTCAGATTGAGATAGCCCTGAAACTAACTGGGCTGGTGCATAAAGCTTCTCAATTGGCTCTAATCTGCACTTTTGTTATATCCCGTGAATGGTAGTAGACTCTCCTCTGCCCCTTAAATAATTGAAAAACATTGATGTCGGCAATAACAACTGGATTTTCTTTTGCATGCGCATAGTATATATATAATCAACTAGAGTTTCAGATCTAGAGAATTTGAGTTCTTATGGATTTAGAATTTACTAAAAAACCTCCCGAATAGAATACGCATAGTTTATAGATAATTAACTTGAGTTTCAGAGATGGAGAGTTCAAGTTTTTATAGATTCACAATTTATAAAAAAATCTCTGTAGTTTTGGAACATAATATTTCTAGTTTTGGAACTGCAGTTAAGGCAAAAACAACTAGTTTTGCCACTCGTTATGGCCAGTCCACAGAAATGGTGGAGAAACGGTGGTAAGAAACAATTAGTTTCGCAGCTCGTTTCGCAAGAAACAGGTTTCTGGGCACTTAAAACGGAAACAATCGTACAAGACGACGTTTCCCCGGCCATTGCTTTTCTAGCTCCATTTTTTCCCAGAACGCCCACTAACGTTTCGTTTCTGGTAACCAGGGTGAAACATATCCACCGTATATATTTTCTGAAATTTCACATCACCGTTGTGATGAAAGATTTGACAATACTACATTTCCTCATAAATTAACTTTATGTTGTAGCCCCTACAACACCCTCCAAAAAAATCCCCACTTAAAATTTTTTGGAGCCCCTTGAGCACAAAGAAAAGTTAAGTAAAGAGTCGAGAGGGCTAATTTTCTGAGTAGCAAACTTCAAATTTGTGGAAAACTATGACCCCGCGACCTTGCGACCCCGTGACCATGAGGTCGCAAGGTCGCGAGGTCGCATCCCTCTCGGATAACCTCGCCATGCGACCCCGCGACCTCATTAATGGCCCGCACGTGCAACCTTTTTATATATAGGAGGTTGCTAGGTCGCATTTTACATATGCAGTAGATAGAAAAAAATGCCTATGACAGGTCGACTAGAGCGCGATTTTCCTGGGTAAGTTGCCGTTTTCCTCCTGCTGTTTCCTTTTTTGGTTATTCTTGCCTAATTTCTACATTCCTCAGCCTTTAAATTTCCCCCTGCCTTAGTCATTATTTTCATTTTCCCACTTAGGGTTTCCCTTTTGATTCCAACATTCACCCTGCTTGCCTAGATTATTACAATTCCTCATTCAGCCTCTCATGACCTATATCCTGCTCCAAAAGCTATTCCCTGGCTCTATCTGGACCCATTTAGCTCTATGTTTTTCAATTTAGAGGAAAAAACAATTTCATGCCGTGCGCATCAAACTCCTGGAAAGCCCTAGCGCGACTTGCGACCCTGCGACCCTACGACCCAGTCGCTAAGTCACCAGGTCGCATTTCTGCCATTTTCTCACAGATTACGACCCCGCGACCTAGTCGTAAGGTCGCAAGGTCACACTTTTCCATTTTCTCACAACTTGTGACCCCGCAACCTAGTCGCAAGGTCGCAAGGTCACACCTTTTCTATTTTATCACAACTTGCGACCCAGCAACCTGCGACCTGGTCGCAAGGTCCGGAAGTCACAAACTTTTAAAAATATCAACATCGCGACCATGCGACCCTGCGACCCAGTAGGCCTCTTCTTCAGCTCTGCCTGTGTCCCCAATTGAAATAATTGATAAGATGTAACTGGTCTTGTATCATCATGGCATCCTTCTTATCATGGGATTCTTTCATGAATATGACAGGTGAATTCGAAGCAGACTTGGAGTGTATACTTGTCCCCTCAGATTCAAGCGACATGGGACCTCTAGTATCTCGGAATAAAGACAAGAGCCTGGCAGTGGAGGATGTACAGAAGGACATGCCAATGTCCCCACCCCCGATCTACAGAGATACCCTATGCACATTTGCTAAAGGGGACAGCATGCGTTGGTACCAAGTGTACCAAGAGTTCACTAGAACAGAATTCCCAGAGGAACACCCTGATCGGGAGATATACTTAAAGGTAAAAAGGTCTAATCTACATCTTGCAGGTGCCCATCCGGCTATATTCCCATGCCCAGAGATGATAGATTTGATTATATAGAAAAATTACCCCAAGAAGTTCGTAATCAGGGACAACGAAGGCAAGGCTTTCGCAACACTCAAAGGCTCATATGCTCATGTTTATTACTCTTTGCCTGAGCGAGAAGAAGAATTCACAGAAGAATGGGCTATCGCCCATGCAGTTCCTGTAGTGTACACTATAAATCAGTGGTGGGAGGAGCCTGAGAAATTTAAGGTCAAGAAGGACTAGGAATATCCTGTGGCAAGCCTTAGGAAAGTATATAAATTAGTGGCTACCATGATTTGTAGATTGTACGGGCACCCCAATGCCACCACCTTCAACGGCACATGGGAAACTCTCATGGTGTATGTCACAGCGCATGGCACCCATTTCAACTGGGCTAGCATATTGATGACCTCCATGCATACAAAATTATCCTTGGCATTGGTACCAGATGAAGGAATTCCTTCTGAATTCTATATGGCCTCTTATTTTTTGGATGCCATTTGTTCAAGGTTGCACTTTGAGGGATGGGTGCATAACTGGGATCCAAAACAGACCCGTGCAATCCACTTACAAGACAAGGTGTTTTGGGATTCCAGGTATAAAAAAGACATATAGCCGATATCCCAAGTGTTCATCCCCACTCTTTATAGGAAATTTTTCGGCCAAGATGCTCCTTTCATGTCTTGGCGAGCAATGGAGATGCTAGTCAAGGTGGCGCATTGGTTCCCCTTCGCTGAGTACACATTCATCTGAGTCTTTGGCTCATTCAGGGCCCCACATGCTATGCCTCGGTTTGTCACAGACAGAATTCTCATGCAAGAGGTCTATTTCCAAATGTCTTCTGGTTTCTCCAGGGCCCTGTCCAAGGGTTAGAAGAAGTCGTGGCCTACGCTACCCCTCACTATCGGCACATACACAGTCAAATACTTCAGAGAGGTAGATGCAGAAGCAAAAGAGATGCAAAGTTACCACCTTGGGGCATTAGAACACTGAACATATGGCCCGGAAAGGATAGTTCCTGATCATTGCAAGCAGGCTAAGTTCAAATGGAACTACCAGCACACGGAACGCCCCAGGGAAGATGACAGAATAAATTGGTACAATGCAGACTGAAAACTTGCTCCAGGGGCAGACTTTGGCCAAGAAGACCCAGATGACCAAACCTTGGAAGACAGGAGCCGTGAATTAGGAGGTGCTTCTTCTTCTCTGGCTAAAAAGCCTTGAACCAGTGCAGGGCATAGTAATTCTACCCAAAAGAAAGAAATAGAAGCCCAAGCCTAGCAAGAAAGAGAGAAGAAGATGAAAGAAGAAGAAGATAATCGCAAGAAGAGCATAAGGTCAGAGCAGAAGAAAAAGAAGGCCAAGGAGGCCAAGAAGGAAAAGGAGAAACAAGAGGCGGAGGCTCCGACGGAATGGGAACTCAAGAAAGAGTTAGATAAAGTGGAAGCCGACCGCCAGAAGAAAGTAGAGCAAGCTACAGCAGTTGAACGTAAAAGGAATGCCGAATTAGAAGCAACGGCAGAAGCAGAGCTCAGGCGGAAGAGAGAACATGAAAAGGCAGAAGTTGAACGCCTATGAAGAGAAGAGGAAGAAAAGAAAAAGAAAGAAGAGGAGGATGCCATGCTAGAGAACATCGAGGTATCTCCCCTTGAATTACCTCTATTCTGTACACGAGCCACGCTCTCTGATTTCAGTTCCTCCCAGGGGCAAGAAGAGGAGGTATTCGATCTCACCAGGCTCACGTACGATCAATTCTCCTTCAAAATCCGACAGGAGAAAAGGAGATGCCTGGCGTGAAATCCTTCCGCATCATCCATAGTCGCGACAGGAAAAGACATAGTCCTTGATACTAGGACTAATCCTGTGATGATAGCATTGGCCGACATAGCTTTCGCTGCAGCCATAGAAGAGAATGTAACTAGAATGACTAGAGAGATGTTCTCTCTACAAAATAGGCTACATGAAGCAGAGCAGCAGGAGGCAAGAGCAAAACAAGAAAAGATGGCATTGAGAGAGGAGGTGAAGCAACTCCGAAACAAAAATTTCCTTGTCAATGAAGTGCCGCTTACCATTCAAAGGGAGGTCGATATATTAGAGACGACCATGAGGCAAGTTTATGGGGAAATGTTTAACATAAAACAAACAGTCGCCCTCTTGGTGAAAGCCCAAACGGAAACTAAGCAAAGGCACGAGCAGCTGAAGAAAGCCTCAGCTGCCTTGGACAGAATGATGGACTGGACAACATGGTACTCCCAGGCTCCCGAACATTTTCCAAATAAGGACTGGATTCAAATGCAAGATGCCAAAGTCTAGATCCGTATGAAAATACAGTCCAAGGATAAGCTATCCAAGGACCTAGACAAGGTTATGGCTGCATACGAAAATCTGATCAGTAGCATCGATTCGATGCACATCTTACATCACATTCCATCACTGGGTTCATTGGACGAGGGGAAGACATGGGAGCAGGTGAATCAAGAGATCCAGTCATTTTTACAGCCCTTTAAGCAAGCTACTGCCGCTTTCGACCTTGCAGCATCACAAGAGAACCTGGGCCAGTTTCTTGTCATGCCAGTTTGGGTCTACACCAAGCTCACCTCTCTGTCCAACCAGATCTCACAGAAGAAGGAGAGTCTAATCCCAAACGCCTTGGAGTGTATGCATCGGCTGAAAGAAGAGGTCCCTTTGGTTTCTCCCATAGCAGCAGATTATCAGACTTGGAAAAAATTCCTCAAAGGACAACAGATTGATGCCCCTGATCTCACAATTGCGGGCACATCTTCATAATCTGGTAGCAGCAGATTGATGGGAGCATTTGGAAATAGGTCACAGGTCGCGTCGCCCAGCCAGGTCGCAGGTCACAGTTCCCTTCCAGGTCGCAAGGCAGCTCAACGGTCAGGCAGGCGAAGAGTTAGGAAGCCCAAAGGGAAAATTTTGATCTATAAAACTCCCTCCGGGGAAAATGTAAAGGATATTTTTTTTGGGACTCAAGAGCTATACAACATTTATTGAAAGATAACACTCTTTTTCATATGAATACAGATACTTGTTTAAACTCCTTTTGGATCTAATGTGTTTTGCTCTGCGAACACTATGAGTATTTCTTATACATTTTCGAAAATCTTTTGGTTAACGAAGCTGCACTTTTAGTGGCATCATTTACACATTATGGTTCTCTGTACTTTTGTTAATGATGTTTAGTTCATTTTTCTTTCTTAATGGATGTTAATGAGTTTTCTTATTAGCATTTCTTTTATCTTTCATGAATGTAAAAGGGGCATCTCGCCATAAAGAATGGTTTCTTCTGTGGTTAGAATAGCCTACAAGCATAACCCCAATGATGTGTTGTTAACAACACCTCCTTCGACGTCTATTCTTCATTATTTGTCTCACTACGCATAGTGTTATATATGTTTTTAATGCATCAATCATGTATCTTGTATCATTTGAATAAGTGTGTGTCTGCAGGTTAAATCGAGTTCTTTTGAGACCAAAGGGAAGGTGACTTAAGAGGTAGCCGGACCCACACCCCGGACGGGATCCCTATTCCAAACGGTTCAAGGTCTAATTGGGACTTTCTACCAGGGAGATCCCCTACTGTTGGCCGGACAGATTTTCACGTCAACAGATTTGGCGCTAGAAGGAGGAACTGAATGACATCCTCCCAGCACACGAGCAACATTCCATCACAAACTCCCCATGGGGATGTCATAAACGATGATACTACCCCTCCCCCTTTGGAAGATATTCTAGGGGAGGAGGTGCCTTATTATGAAATTACCAAAGAACAGTTGAGAGCCTTGCACCCAGCTGCCCACAATCTCGTCAGGGATTTGCGATATGCCCCAATCATGAATTTCTTGACCCATAATAGGACTCCTGCTGAAAACATCACTCGTAATGGTGCTCTAGTGAGTTCCATACCCTAGTTGGTGAATCTCATGGTTGAAGACCTCGCCACCACTGTCCAAAGTAACGAACCAATTCCTGAGCTCCAATTGGGTGAAGAGGAGGAATTTGGCATGACTGAACCCTTCCCTGACCCTCAGCCTAACCAAACCCAACAGAACAATGACCAAGTACCACCCCGCACCAGGGGGAGGCGATGGAAATAGAGTTTGAGGGAACGAAGGTGGGGGAAATAGAGCCTGAGGAAATGGAGGCGAGGGAAATAGAGCCCGTAGGAATGAATTCAAGGGAAATAAAGCCCGTAGAAATGAAGGTGAGGGGAACAGAGGCCGTGAGAATGGAGGTAGAGGAGATAGAGGCTGTGGCCAAGGACACCGTGCTACCCACTGCCGCCCAAACCAAAAGAGGCCACTTGTTTACAATTGGGGATATCTCAGAAATATGGCCAACCGTGAGGGATACCAAGATGAACACTCTCGCCATGGGGGAGAAGCATCGACGTCAGGTACGGGGAGTGAATCTGAGTTTGAGATTAGGCACCACGAGCATGCTAGGATAGTGCAACCACTTGCCTCGATGGCCCAGTCCCCATTAGATCTTTTGGGCTCCCTCCACGACCTGCCTAGGCACCCCGAGAAGCATCTCCCCAAGTTTGATCCTAAGAAAGGTACCTTGGCCGAGGATCATATAAGTAGCTTCTATCTTTCCCTGCAAATCATGAGGGTTCAAACAGATGTCGTTTCTTGCTGCCTATTTCTGCACACTCTTGAAAACAAAGCGGCCACCTGGTACCGCTCCCTCCCAAGTGCCTCCATTACTTCATGGGACCAGTTCTGTCGCGCATTCTTGCAGAATTTTTTAGAGGAAAAAACCCCTTCCATGCTCCTCACGGAGTCAAGCACCATTAAGTGCCATAAGAAAGAGAAGGTTAGAGACTTAAATCTGCGCTTTGCTACCATACTACAAAAGTTTCCCCCAACCTGGCTGTTGAGGAGGTAAATCCCCTCTGCGGACAGAGGCGATCCCTACTAGCCCAGCAGGGGTCTAGCAACAAACAAACAATGCTATGACGCAAGCTCCTAGTTACGAAATGAAAGACTTGGGATAAGAGCCTATCTGGATTCCAACGCTAGATCTGAAGAAGAAGATGCCCCCGTCCTTCAGCCCTGGTAGATCACAATCCTTCCACGATCTCCGTGGACGAACACCTGCACACAGAAGAGACGAACAGATACATGCATAGGAACCAGCATACGTAACTAAACATCGGTCAGAAAAGATATTACTTGCATTAACATGATAGAAAAAGGAGTGGAACCATAATCATAGTCATCTATTAAAGTGATAAACGAATAGAAGTTACAACCAAGTTCTGACATCGCAGCTTCCTTCGAACGGGTCTCCGGTTGTCCACGTCTCGCAAAGCTCGCCAAGGAAAGGGAAACCTCTCCAGAGTCTCGTAACAATGGTCTCCTCGCTTTAATGGGCCTTAAGGGAAAGAAGGGATTCTTTACAGCACAAAGGCACTTGGGAATAGGGAGATGCAAAGCTTCATCACTTCAAGACTAGCTTGCCATGGATCTGAGCAAGCTTTTATAGATGGGGAAGGAGGGAGTTGGGATCCCTATTATTATGGGATTGGCCCTATCAACAAGGAAGGTTCTATAGGAGGTGGCAAAACTACTTCCCTTCCATAGAACTCCCGCAGCTAAACCTCCCAACTCAAGATAGGAAATGGTTGTGAGTTTGTTTGAACTCAACTTCCGCCATCCATATTTAAAAAACAGTCCCTAAAATGGGTGGCGCGATTGCTGCTCTATGACAGAGCGCCAAGTGGCGCGACCTCTTTACAGGATTTCCCTGATTGGCGCGAGCACTGAATTGTCTACCCGCGCCAATGCAAAAAGAGCTGTTTTTCATGGATTTTGCAAGGAGATGTCTCAAGGGGAAATGAAGCTCATACTCAGAGGGATGCATTGATGATGTTTTCTAGGCATGACAGTGTTCACAGGTCACATAATGGGTCCTCCATTGTGCGGGATGGGGAATGGTAGGGACGGTGACAAATTACTGTGTAACAGATGCCCCCCAAAGCATGAGGCCCGAGAGAGAGAGGGGTGAAATGCTTTACGAGAACATGTCCAACTGAAGGCCCGCCGTCGGAAAACCTGCACAGAAAGATACAACTGATATCTCAAGTACATGATGTATATATATGGTATGGACGCAACCATCCGAACAGAGTATGCTATAATCCGGATCTAGGGTATGGGCGCAGCCATCCAACTAAGATCAAACAAATAGACTCAGGTATGGTCACAGCCATCCAATCATCGAGTCATGTACATAATGACAATAATCCACAATCGCAGCCTGGATTACAACAGACACAATCCAGGGTCTTGCGCTCCATCTCGACCCAAACAAGTACAAGTTCTAGCATGCGAATGTGTGAGATGATGTCGAACATGCAAGAACATCGTCTGATTACCAGCCAATAATGAAAGCCGTTAACAGACGCGAGAGAAACCACCAATAATGACGATGGTCCTCAAGGTACTACAGGTACAATCTACGGCGTGTGAATAAATGAGCTGACGTCGAACACCCGCAGAATCATCCGATCGGAGGCCAATAATGAAAACCTCTCGTCGAATGCGACGAACCCGCCATTAAGGCATGCAGGCTCCAAGGTACCATCAGGAGTCTCTAGACCAACTTCCTGGATAATGAGTTGAAGTCGACAGGAAGTGACCTTGATCGAAGGTGGGCCATAATGATTCCCACATCATCGACACGAGACAGAGGAACATAATGTTTTGTTGTGAATCAGAATCAAATGAGAAACAGAGGAAGGTTGATATTTGCAGAGGTCAACTTCTCTTGAACATGTAAACGGCACGACAATGGACTTGGCAGTATTTGACATCAACAGATCAAAGGTCATGGCGACGAGGCAGTGAACAGATGAGAGGTCAAAAGAGATTACCCAAACCCATGGAAGCAAAGTGAAACAACGAGGTGAGATGTCCCCAACCCGACACGAATGTAGACAAGTGCCATGTTCAAGAGCGACATACTACCGACGACAACGACAATGGTTCCATTTTTCCCCCACCATTTCTGGCGAGTACCCCAATTATTTTTGATAACAAGCTTGAAGGGGATAGCATATGCTTGTGATATAAGTCCGCCCTTCGGGCGAATCCATCCTAGTGCATTTAACGAGTCCTAGGAAGGAGAAACTCGGAGAACGTCATTTCGACGGAATCCAATGTCATCAGGGTTTAACGAGTCCGACAAAGGAAGAACTCGGCGTCTTTTCATGTTTAGAGAGTTTGAAAAGACAGCGGAAAAGAAAACTCCACAGGTCCCTTTTCGTAAATAGTTCCCCAGATCCGAAAAGGTAGAAAACAATATCCGGGAAAACCTCCTAGTCGCGATAGGCTAGGGTATTCCTTTTTCGTAATCGATCCAGCCCAGCCCGAAAAAGGGTTAAACTTATACCGGGTGAATGTCGATTCGTGTCCATTTTAACGAGATCGAAACGACAAGGGCCTCGGCAATCTTTTCATATTTAGAGAGTCAGAAAAGAGCTGAAAGATGACTCCAGAGTGACTTTTTCGTGTATTTACCGAGTCCGAAAAAGTATAAAATACACCTCGTTTCCACCTTCTAAGTCGCAAAAACCTGTCACTGCACATACCCAACAAGCGTAAAATCCATTTTCGACATAATACATGCAAATATTTGACAAGAAATAACTTTTAAAACACATTTAAACGTCGAAAAGTTATAAATATGTCCAATGGTAAAAAATGAAATTACTTTTTACTATTTACCTTGTGGAGAGTAGCAGTGGTCCATTTGGAGCAGAATCTTCTGACGGCGATTGCGATCAATCCAGGCAACCATTCAGCGTCTCGTCTGTGACAGGTAAGAGGCGCTCCTTTTCTCTTTCTTTCCATGCATTTTTTAATGAATTCCCCTTAGAAATCAGCTCTGTGAGGGCACTCTTGAATTTTTAGGGCCGGGCCAAGTGGCGCGGGTATCGGGCACGGACCCGCGCCACTAAGCTCTTTTTATCAAAGGGCCCGCGCCACATGGCGCGACTGTCAGCAAAACAGTCGCGCCAGCGGCGCAACCCAATTTTCCGCCTAAAAAACCCCTATTTATATCAAATTTCTTGAATTTTTAAGCTCACAGAAGATCTAATTAGGGGCTTTGAACCATGTGAATGCAGATAAACAGTCAGAATGGTGATTGAATGGAAGGAACGGGAACACGGAGATGAGGACGAAGAGGCCATGCAAAACCAGAATTGCATGAATGCTCTAAGGGACTGTGGCTTAAAGAAATTCTTCCTCAAGCCATGCTTACGAGCTCAGCCTGAGCTCCTCCAATATTTGATCAACCTCTGGGATGAAAATGACCAGGTATTCAGAATACGAGACCAGGTGTTGGAATTGGAGGTCACCGACATTTAGTTTGTTACTGGATTATCCCGCAGGGGTCCAATCCCTGTACTGACTGGGAGCAGACCATCAGGGGAGAAGATGGAAGAAGTAATGGCGCGGGTGTGCCGTGGGGCACAAACAGGAACAGGGAGTAAGAAGGTATACATCTCAACCATCCCTGATCTAGCACTGAGAGTTGTACTCCACACCATTACGCGGGCTGCCGGATCGCAGGCACCGCCCGAGGCTACAAAGACTCAACTCTTACTGGCCTCAGAATGCATGGGTCCCCGACGGTATGACTGGGCAACAGCTGTCACCATCAACATTAAAAGGCAGCTCACAAAGTGCAAACAGAACAAACTCGGCGGCGGCTTGGGTATGGTTGGGCATCTTGGTATCGTCGGTTCCGGAACGCATACCAACCTTCCGTGGCCGAGAGGCCTCGGTGGCGAGTCCAAGCAGCCTGCCGAGAGCCGAGAATTGGGCCTTCTCCGCCCGGCGGTGCCACCGATGCCCGCATCCGGAGAGCGGCGGCAACAGATGTCCTGGAAGCCCGAGTTCTTCAGGTGGCTACGGCGCCAACCGATCGTTGTGGAAGATTGGCCCTATTCGGGAACTGACTTTACAGGGGACCCAGATCTCCCGCTACCAGAAGGAGACGACTGGGATGAAGAGCTGGGTAAGACCTCATATTTTTGATTTTATGTTTATATGTTTTTTTGTTAATACACACTTGTCTAAACACAATTATATATGCATGCAGATGTAGGACCTGAGAGACCAACCGGGATGTCTCCTATCTCCCGGAGGACACAACTCGCCCCTGAGATTCAGGGGGAAGGCACCGGAGGAGAGGCACTGGTTCAGAACCTCGAGGGGATCGTCCATGGGATCCCAGACTATGCCCGACTGTCAGATGTACCGATGGAGTACCAGCGCCATACAGTGGGAGTCCCAAACCGGCTCCACCGAATCCTGAGGCGGCTAGTGCGTGCAGTAACGTGCTATCATGAGCACCATGCTGATTAGTCTCTAGGATTTAGCCACACCATTTTTTGAGAGACACAGTGTCTCCGGATGTATTAAGACACTTATGTATATTTTTTGAGTTTTATGTGACACAACTTCTATGTAAACATTTCGATATCTATATATGCATATCTATTTCTGGATGAGTCTTCTTTACATGTGATGATGATTTATAAATTGCGCAAATGTCTATCTAACACCAAATTTGCTACTGTATCTGCCAATGTATTCAAATGCCTGGGTATATGATGATATGTAATATATTCAAAATTTCTTTCCAGTAATCGAATATGCAAATACAATCGTAAAATGGACGGGTTTCTTACCGAATAGTGCCCGTTCAGCTGCAACACTACAAGCTGTGAATCTAGGTACACGAGCAATTCACGGATACCAAGGTTTACTGCCTCGGTTAATAATTCCAACACGGCGCTATATCCCGCGATATTGTTCGTGGTACGTCCTAAACAAACACCTTGCAGGTCGATCAACTCACCAGCAGGATCGTAGATTACCCAGGCTGCAGAAGACAGATTCCTGGTACTGCTGGAGGCACCGTCCGCGAAACCAACAAATGGATGAGTAGACATCTGCACAACCAGGAAGACCCGATCAGCAGAAAGACGTTTACAAAGCACACCACACCATGCACACAACTGACAATCACACACCTATGTACACACACCACACCAAGAAATCATTTCAGGCGTAGTACTTCTTGAGGTACAGCCCATTTCTGGGCTGCGCCAATGGAACTCCTTCGTAGTCTATAAGTTCGTAGGCCCCATTTTTCAAAACACGTTTTACTATATAGGGACCGTGCCACATGGGCTGGAGTTTACCGGCACCAAGCTTATCATGTCCCTGATCGTACAAGAGGACTAGGTCTCCTTCAATGAAAGAACGGGGAGAAACAGATTGATCAAAATGAGATTTGACCCTCTTCTTTTGTGCTTCGATGATCAAAGCAGCTAGACGACGGGTTTCATCCAACCGTTCGAGATACAGAAGACGTTCTTCCTCAAGAGAAGTATCCGGTAAGAGCTCCACAGCTAATTTAAGCGAAGGAATTTCACATTCAACCGGCAGAGTAGCTTCCAGACCGTACACCAGTTGGAATGGTGTGAATCCGGTTGCACTCTTAGCAGATGTTCGGTATGCCCAGAGAGCTGAGAACAGTTGGAGATGCCAACTGGATTTATGAATCCCAACTGTTCGCTAAAGCATAGTGACCAAAACCTTGTTCACCGCTTCAACCTGACCATTCGCTTGAGGGTAGTATGGTGTTGAGCTGTCGTGACGCAAGCCCAACGTTGAAGTCAGCTCCGTCATCATGTAATCACGGAAATGAGTACCATGATCAGTGACGATGGCTTGAGGAACCCCGAATCGTGCAATAACGTGGTTGAATATAAATGAAGCAGCCGTTCTTCCGTCAGCAGCTAGTGTAGGCATCGCCTCGGCCCACTTAGTGAAGTAGTCGACGGCGACGATGATATACGCATGCCCCCCGGCCGAGTGAGGGTTACACGTCATAAAATCTACTCCCCATTTCGCGAAAGGGCCGACGGTAATAACGGGATGCAAAGGCAACGGCGGCGCGCGCATCTTGCGCTGAAAAATCTGGCACGGATGGCATTTTCGGACTACAATGATGCAATCCTTGAATATAGACGGCCAGAAGTAACCTGCCCTCAGAATCTTTTGGGCAGTGGCATATCCGGACATGTGTCCACCACAGGCGCCACTGTGGCAGTCATTCAAGACTTTCTCAGCCTCGTCCAAGGTAAGGCATCGTCGAAGCACCGAATCTACTCCAATACGATATAGGGTATCTCCCACTATGCGGTAGGGTTGGGACTGGTGCCGAATCCGACGGCGTGCAGCTTTATCCAACTCAGACCGGAATGTCGCGGTCTGAAGATACACTATGATGTCCCCGTACCAATGATCATGAGTATCGATAAGAAACAACGTTTCGTCCGGAATATGATCTTCAGAGTGTTCAGGAAGAGAGTCTGTAGGGAGAGAACATATCAAATCCGCGAAGACCAGTGATTTAGTTGACTTGGCAGTGGTGAACTCCAAATCAAACTCCTGTAGGATGACGATCCATTTGGAGTACTTGCCCCCCAGCAATTGTCTAGAAAGAATATATGTCATGGGATTGCAGTCTGAAACCACTGTTATCGTGCGCAAAAGGATGTAATGGCGAAAGCGCTGTACAGCGTGTACGGCTGCTAAGGCCAACTTCTCAACATGTGCGTAACGCGTTTCCGGGTCGAGAAGGTTCCGAGAAAGGTAATAAACAACATGTTCATCACCGTTCTCGTCATCCTGCACCAAGACCATGGCGATGGTGCTTAATGCGGCGGCTAGATACAAATTAAAGTCGCGGTGGTAGTCCGGAGGACGAAGCAATGGAGCATTGACTAGCAATGTCTTCAGCTTCTCAAAGGATTCTTGAGCGATTTCGTCCCAATGAAAGGGAACATTCTGCTTTAACAAACGAGTGAATCCTTTGGCCACCTCGCCGTAATTCGGGATGAAGCGCCTAAGAAAATTCGCTTTCCCTTGCAGACTCTGCAACTGATAAAGGGAGGAGGGTGACGGGAGATTTATAATGGCCTCAACCTTTAGAGGGTCGAGGCGAATTCCATCTTTCGAGACTATAAAGCCTAAAAGACGGCCAGAGTCGACGCAGAAGACGCACTTATGAGGATTCAGCCTAATATTGTAGCGTCTGCAACGAAGAAATATCTGGCGAAGATGTTCCTGATGATCCTCTCGCTTACCCGAATGGGCAGGCAAGTCGTCCAGATAAGGCTGGACAATATGGCGAATATCATGAAAAGCATATGACATAGCACGTTGAAACGTGGCGCCAGCGTTCTTTAAGCCGAACGGGAGTTTTTTATATGCAAAAGTGCCCCACGGACAGATGAATGTGGTCTTATGTTGATCTTCAGGTGCAATGTTAATCTGGTTGTAACCTGAGAAACCGTCCATTAAGGAGTAGATCTCACTTCCGGCGCAATCGTCGATAATCTGATCGATAAACGGAGTGGGATAATTGTCCTTAGGACAGGCGCGATTGATCTCGCGATAATCTACACAGACTCGAATGGTACCCTGCTTTTTATCGACAGGGACGATATTGGACACCCATTCTGTAAGGGGGATAGGATAAATAAACCCCGCGTTCAGAAGTTTTTCAACCTCTGCCTTGATAGCGGCGACTTTCCGAGGATGCATGGGACGCAAGCGTTGGCGCACGGGTTTCGCACCCGGATAGGTTGGAATCTCGTGTACGACAATACTAGGATCAATTCCCGGCATTTCCTCGTAGGACCATGCAAAAACATCTATGAACTCTTTGAAAAGTTCCGTATAGACCTGGATCTCTTCGGGAGAACAGGTCACACCCACATGAATGTTCTCAACAATCCCTGGTTTAACAGAGATGTTGATAGGAACCGTTTGAGTAATGTTACTCAGATTGCCTTCCGAAAAGACCTCATGCGTCAAGATCGGTGTTTGAAGAGGAGGGGAAGGAACCTGAGTAGCATAGCGCTCGAGACAGTCAGTCATTGCCCCCAGGCTAGGCATAAACGAGGAAAGATGATGCCCATCGCCCCAGGGTAGCTCCTCCAGAGACATAGTTTCAATGATAGCCTCGTCTGAGGGAAAAATATCTCTAAGAGGATCAGGCGAATCAGCCTGACCAAGCCAGGGGGATTGTGAGTAGACGTCAAGAGCCATGCTCATCGGAGCATGCTGAGGAGGTGGAGGGTCCGATGCAGCAACAATCTCACAGTAGCTGATCTCTACTGGCGTTAAAGGCATGGACTCTCCAAACTCATATACCTGCTCAGGTGTAGGAATCAGCAAGGGGTCATCAGTCCTGGACAACATGTTGACTTGAGCGGTATTCGGTGGCGGTGCAGGGAAAATACCCATGAGGACTGGGTCTTTGAAAAGACCAGGTCCTATGCTGTCTGGGGGATTCGGAATTTGATCCACATACGGCACGTTGTTCTCGGAGCCGGAGGTAAAAAACGACAACTGGTCTACCGTGACAATCTTGCCCTCGTGAGGGAACTTGATGAATCGAAAGACAGTAGATGGCACGCAGAGCATGGCATGGGTCCAGCTGCGGCCAAGAAGTATATTGTAGTTGAGTTTAGCATCAACCACTTCTACTTCCACGTTGACAGTTTTTCCCTGTAATGTAATCGCCAGACTCTCGAGAACTCCCAGGGGTTTAGATTCCCGGCCATCAAATGCCTCGAGGGCATTGGGAGATGACGATAAGGTTGGAGAGCCGATGGCTTTCCAACAAGTGGAGGACATAACACAAGTAGATGCACCCTCATCTACGACGGCTCTGTGAACGTTCAGACCGTTAATCCCGACTTGAATAACCAAAGCGATTTGATGTGGAAGCCGGGGAGTAAAATTCTCCAGATCAAAAGTGAGAAGGCTCGAATCGGCGGGATCAATACCACCGATGGCAGACAATAAAGCCTTCCGTTGTGAAGGACAACTCTGAAGAACCTCAAGTTCAGACATGGCACATGGCGCCTGTGCCAGATCCTCAACAATACTGTAATGTTGAGCGGCACGAGCGTTTGGATTATAAGAGGATCTCCGAAGAACACCCTTGGGAGGTGGCTTCACAACGGGTTCGAGAGTCGGCTTCTCAATTTCCAACGAACCAGAAGCAGATGCGGGAGGCGGTCCATCCGCCACTGCCTTCCCGGGTGCCTGCTGCTGATTATTGTAATCCTTGGACCTCGTAGCGATAGTGATAGGTGCATTAGTCTTCATCATGAAAACTTGAGACCCAAACGGTACAGATGATGAACCTTGTTCGACCATCTGGGTCTGCTGAGATGGAAATGGCTCTTTTAAAACAGCCGGAGTTCCCTTTGAGCCTTTAAGAAGTTGACTGACTTCGGATCGTCTTGGACAATCTTTAGTGTAATGGTCACCTTCACAAATGAGGCAAGGAAATTTCGGCTTACGTTGTGAGCCATCCTCAGACCGAGATTTAGATTCCGGTTTTGGGGCATCAGATTTTGATTTGCCTTTGCCCTTCTTCTTCCCCTTGGAGGACTTGTCCGCAGGATTGGCCTGAACGGCATTTACCTCCGCGGTTTTACCAGAATCGGATGAGGCGGGATTAGCAGAGGTATTATTGGAAGAATTAGCCTTCTGCTTCCCATTCGAAGACTTCTTCGAATTTTGAGAAACGAAACCAATGACACCATCCACCGAAGGGGTGGGCGGGGCCTTTTTGGCTCCGGGCCGTGGTGCATCAGGCAGGATGTCATAAAGCGTGCCAGATTGTGAATAAACAAGATCCAAGTACTGGGCACGCGCGATAGCTTGTTCCTCCGTCACACACGCTCCCATTGCGATATCCCGAGCGATTTTGTTCACAAAGGAGGTGGTGAACCAGTGAGTCAAAATCTGATCAGGTATGTGAAACTTGATCAGTCGACGACGGCGCCGCCACTCATGGATGTGATCCGAGATGTGAGTGGCCGAGTCCTGCTTCAGGGAAGACAGAGGTGTCTCGCCTCATACCTGATCGTAAATCGAGTCGAAGGAGGAAAGCCACAGCTAACGAGTTGAAATCCCCGAAAATACCACGGACAGTTTCATGTACCACTTAGCAGCAGCCTCACAACGATGGAGGTAACCCTCACGATTGTGAGGCGATCCCTACTAGCCCAGCAGGGGTCTAGCAACAAACAAACAATGCTATGACGCAAGCTCCTAGTTACGAATGAAAGACTTGGGATAAGAGCCTACCTGGATTCCAACGCTAGATCTGAAGAAGAAGATGTCCCCGTCCTTCAGCCCTGGCAGATCACAATCCTTCCACGATCTCCGTGGATGAACACCTGCACACAGAAGAAACGAACAGATACATGCATAGGAACCAGCATACTTAACTAAACATCGGTCAGAAAAGATATTACTCGCATTAACATGATAGAAAAAGGAGTGGAACCATAATCATAGTCATCTATTAAAGTGATAAACGAATAGAAGTTACAACCAAGTTCTGACGTCGCAGCTTCCTTCGAACGGGTCTCCGGTTGTCCACGTCTCGCAAAGCTCGCCAAAGAAAGGGAAACCTCTCCAGAGTCTCGTAACAATGGTCTCCTCGCTTGAATGGGCCTTAAGGGAAAGAAGGGATTCTTTACAGCACAAAGGCACTTGGGAATAGGGAGATGCAAAGCTTCAGCACTTCAAGACTAGCTTGCCATGGATCTCAGCAAGCTTTTATAGATGGGGAAGGAGGGAGTTGGGATCCCTATTATTATGGGATTGGCCCTATCAACAAGGAAGGTTCCATAGAAGGTGGCAAAACCACTTCTCTTCCATAGAACTCCCGCAGCCAAACCTCCCAACTCAAGATAGGCAATGGTTGTGAGTTTGTTTGAACTCAACTTCCGCCATCCATATTTAAAAAACAGTCCTTAAAATGGGTGGCGCGATTGCTGCTCTATGACAGAGCGCCAAGTGGCGCGACCTCTTTACAGGATTTCCCTGATTGGCGCGAGCACTGAACTGTCTACCCGCGCCAATGCAAAAAGAGCCGTTTTTCATGGATTTTGCAAGGAGATGTCTCAAGGGGAAATGAAGCTCATACTCAGAGGGATGCAATGATGATGTTTTCAAGGTGCGAGCCAGCAGCCTGGCGGTGCCTGACAATGGTCCTCCATTGTGCGGGATGGGGAATGGTAAGGACGGTGACAAATTACTGTGTAACACTGGCATTGGATGACTCTATTACCGTAGATTACTATACAAAAGCTCTCCCCAGGAATATCGTCGTCTTCGTAAAACGAGAAGCTCAGGCCACCCTTGCAGCAAAATACGCAACCGCCCTCACTGTAGAAAGAGACATGCTTTCTATAGGAGCCATCGATCATGAGGGGAGAGATGACCATAAACCAATCGCCAGGAAAGGTCAGTCCTCCACACCCAAAACCGCGGATAAGGATAAGGATGCTTTTGACCTAGAGAGTATAGCAAAGACCCT
This sequence comes from Pinus albicaulis, assembly GCA_034641835.2. Taxonomy (NCBI): domain Eukaryota; kingdom Viridiplantae; phylum Streptophyta; class Pinopsida; order Pinales; family Pinaceae; genus Pinus; species Pinus albicaulis. Next base: position 1,769,364,715 of record CM076580.1, read on the forward strand.
CAAGCTATTTACAAATGAAGTCTTCGACCTGAAGAGAAAGGGTATAGAATACACGACTAGCACCAAGGAACCTAATCCCTTTTTCAGAAAGAGCAACCCCAACACCAGCCGACCTTCGTCTAACCTGAACACTGTTCTCAACGTGGAAGAAATAGGAAAAGATAACTTTTGTTCTTTCCACCAGGCTACCCACTGTGAAAATACGTTCCTGCAATGGTTTGGCAGCATGACGGCAGTGGTAAATCAGCTTCTGGATGATCAAACCCCAGGGGATGCGGGGGAGGATGATGTTTCTGACCATGATGAATATTTTCCCCTCGATGAAGAACCAGGGTCCTCTGTTCTTGCGTTTGACATAATCCGTGGCGAAAACAATCTTACCATCACTGATATCAACATGGCAGACAATCCTAAGGCCCAACTGGTACGAAATTATAGCCTTAGGAGCAAAGGACCAGTCCCCGAACAGTCCTTTAAGGAGAAGAAAAGGGCTTTCTTAAGGAAAATTCTTCCCCCGGGAAATGAACAACAAGATGTTCCTGAGAAGCGCATGAATAACAACACCCGAGCAAATCAAAAGAGCAAGCTCCCAGTGGGGTCACCCAAAACCACTACCGAGCCTTGTCCTCAATCTGATTCCGGTTATAACATTGTTGAGGAGATGAAGAAAACCAGAGCCAACATCTCCCTCTACGAGCTTGCCCACATCATAAATCAACGAGAACTCATTCTTAAAGCCTTCGCCAATACCTCAACTACTAAGCCTGTGAGCAATACGTCCGTGCAAGCCAGTCTGAGTGTTCAGTCTATTGTGAACGCCATCGATGAAAATTCCAGGGGATCTACTCCTCCCTTCCTATTATCTTTTGAGATTTTTAACTTCAATGTCCATAACTGTCTAGTTGACTCCGGTGCGTCCACAAACGTCATGCCCCTATCTGTTTGTAAGAAGCTGAACATCCACCCGGAGAAAACTAATGTGAGGATCATCCAACTTGACAGATCACAGGTGCCAGCTATAGGAGAGCTAAATAACGTCATCATCCACCTTTCGTTTGACTCTAGAGTCCACCAATCTATTGACATTGTGGTTGTTGACATCCCTGAAGCCTACGGCCTATTACTTAGCAGAGACTGGTCCAGCAAGCTACAAGGGTATTTTGCCATCGGCTGGTCCCACCCGTGGCTTCCTTACAAGGGCCGGAATAACCAAATTAGGGTCGAAAGCGAACCATATATGAAATATACTATGACCGATTTGGATGCTACTAACGAACCCATCAGTTTTGTCCAGGAGGAGCTTGGCATGTGCTTCTTAGAAGCCATTTTTGGATGTTACCATCCTCCTCAGTCTCCAGTAGACCCCAAGATCTAGTCTGAACTAACACTCATCGCAAAAGACCAAGCCACTCCCGTCTCACACCAAAACAAAATTCTTCCCCAACCTACAACCCAGAAGGAGCCAGAAAACGATGTGTGGACCCTGTATTATGACGGTTCCAAGACCCATGACGGAGCTGGTGCGGGCTGCATCTTGCTGGATCCTCAGAAGAACAAGTTCTTGATTTCGTGTCGGCTAGAGTTCCAGTGCACTAAAAATACTGCTGAATATGAAGCTTTGATCCTCGGATTCAAGAAGGCACTGGATTTAAAGGTGAGATGCTTACGGGTCATTGGAGACTCCGAGATTATCACTCGGCAGGTATGAAACACCATTCATTTTTTGTCTCTGCACTTAAAATCTTATCAACAAGAGGTATGACGTCTTATTTCTACTTTCGATGCGTTTGGAATCAAATATGTTCTTAGAATGCATAGTGCAATACCTGATACTCTGGCTAATGCTGCTGCTAGATTTACCCCTTTGAGGGATGGATTTTCTATTGAAGTTATGTATAGACCCTCTGTGCCAGATAATATTACTAATTTATGCATTTTTGATGATGATCAACAGATCTTGGAATTTATGCTCAACACTGAAGTATTCAAGGATGCGGTAATAGATGAGGCGGATCACGATCAAGATTTCTAGGAAGAGCATGATAAATGGAAGGAGAACCCCATGCCCAAGGGGACACTACAAGAAAAAAGCACATTGGTGAGGGGCGAAAATGGTCACCATAAGCTCATTAGTGAGGGTCAAAAGAGTCTTCGTCACCAAAAACTGAACGTCACCAAAGGTGGCGTCGCCGAAAGTATAGGTGTTGTGGTGACATTCAAGGTCCGTCACCAATAATGATTTATTGTGACGAATAGTGACCGTCACCATTTCATATGAGCAATGGTGACGGACAATAGTCTCCATCACCAAAAAACTGAACATCACCAAAGGTGGCGTCGCCGAAAGTATAGGTGTTGTGGTGACATTCAAAGTCCGTCACCAATAATGATTTATAGTGATGGATAGTGACCGTCACCATTTCATATGGGCAATGGTGACAGACAATAGCCTCCGTCACCAAAAAACTGAACATCACCAAAGGTGGCGTCGCCGAAAGTATGTGTTGTGGTGACATTCAAGGTCCGTCACGAATATTGATTATAATGACGGATAGTGACCGTCACCATTTCATATGAACAACGACGATTTTTTGTGATGGACCTTTCATGGCCGTCACTATTGGTGCATATATATGGCGACGTTCATTGACCGTCACCATAAACTCATTGGTGACATCAAGGTCCGTCACGAATAATGGCTATAATGACAAACAGTGACCCTCACCATTTCATATCAACAACAACAATTTATGGTGACGAACCTTTAATGGTCGTCACTATTAATGCGTATATATGGTGGCGTTCGTTGACCGTCACCATTTCATATTTTGGTGAGGGTGGAAAAATGTCACCATAAGCTCATTGGTGATGGTCAAAACAGCATTCGTCACCAAAAATTGATCTTCGTCATTCCCTATATATGAATATCAGGGCACGATGGAATCGAACCACCAACCTCCTGCTTGTAAAGCAGGTGCTCTTCCACTGAGCTAGCACCCTTTAAAGAATTAGACTTTAAACTAGCAATTGCCCCCTAAAGGTGCAAAGATACACAAAGGAATAAGAACCAGGAAACTGAAAGAATTCAGTGTCCTTGCTCCTATTTTTATTCTACAACACTCTACCAAGTATGATCTTGATCTATGACGTATTTGTGCCGAGTTGTTCTAATTTACTAGTAAATGTTATTTTCAGATAAAATAAATGAATAACTAAGAGGCCTTACGGGCTAATTTTTAATCCTTACACCAAAATCTCTTAATATTCAAGTCTATGGAACAACTCGTTCAAAGTTCAAACTGAAGTAGATTTTAAATGGAAAGACTAAAACCAGTGAAGTAGTTTACAAGTTAACATTTTGGATATAACTTCTGTTCAATTTATATGACAGGTTATGCCATAACCTTGAAACTAGTTTCTTAGCTAAAAGGATTTCTGAAGTCAACAATGACAAAGAAAGATAGTCATGGCAAGCAAAATTCTCTTGTTTCTTCTAATGAGGGTGCATGTAACTTGATAAAAGTTGTATGAGAGTATCAAACCATAAACAGTTTCACTAAAACATGGAAATGACAAAGTCTTGTTAAGCAACAAAAGTTTAGTTGAATATATGAAAAGCATCGAGCTAAATGATATAATTAAACTAAAAGTATCTGTAAAAAAATGAAATTGCCATCATATACCATTTGGTTTGGTTAGTTCTTTAGAAAGAGAAAGTGCAATTGCATGATCCAGCTCCTCATCTTGATTATGTAATGGACCATCCTGAACAAAAATGTCCACATACAACAATCAATGTTATTGTATTGGTAAGACTTTTGATTTAATCTATCAAAGCATGTACTATGTAGGAGAATAACTCGAAAGCACAACTAAAAATTTGAATCACAACATAACAATATAAAACAACATGCAACAGGAAAGGAACAACTCCACAATTTGAGAAATATGCAACATATAACTGCTACTAAAATATAGTCGATAAAATTGAACTAAACTCACCTGAAGAGACTTTTTCGCAAAAATATTTGAGGCTTTGGTCTTCCCAAGCTCTGCAAAATGCAAAGGCGCCACTACAAATCAACTATACTTTCAATTTATATCATTTTTAAAATATTCATATAGATTTCTTCCAGTGGCTAGATGTAGGTATTCGCATTGTAGTGGTAACAATATCGACCCCTGAAAGTTAATATGTTTAACGGATTATCCAAGATTTTCAAAATAAATAAAAACAACTTAACAAGAAGGAGATATGAATTGTTTGCCATGTGTTGACCTGTTGACCAGAAAATCAGTAGGGCTTTCACTTGTGTTAGGATTAAACTGTCTGTTGATCTCAAAATCAATTTCAATTCCTTCCGATTCAATTTTGATTCCCTCTGTTCGAAATCCCTTCAATTGTGAATGTGTTAAAATTTTAGGAATATATCATTATATCTACCTCAAATCAATTTCAATTCCCTCTGGTCTAATTCCCTTAGGGATAATGATAATATTAACGTTGTATCATGGAAAATTACATACACTTTAATACCTTCCAATTCCCTTGTTGTAAATGTGTTAAACTCTTCATGAGCATATATATATATATATATATATATATATATATATATATCAACACTGTATCACGGAGAAACCTATTTACCCTGATACCATCTTAAGAGTGAGGGACAATAAATGTGTTAAATGTCCTAGTATTTCTTACTTTGCATTCAAGTACAAGGTCTGTAATAGTTTACGTTAGAATTACATGCTTTCTTTTTATGCAGAGAGTTTTTGAATTTCTTGTCATTTATGTTTAAAAGAGGGTTTCAATGTTTGATTTTCTGTGTAGGGAATGTGCTAATATGATTGCAGGATTCTATAAGAATGGAAAAGAGGGTGATTTGAAGGCTATGTATAATAAGTACTCAAGTTCACAAAAAAATTTATTTTTGAAATTTTTATTTCATTTTAAAATAGTTGGAATTTAAAATTTAAACTTTAAATTCATCTAGTAAAGCATAGGATGATAAGAGAACAGAAAGAGAAGGATACCATCATTACTATGTCATTGCTCTGAGACAATTATGTTAGTGTAACTTCCTTTTTAAATTTCACCTCCTATCAAAAAATATATAAAAACTAAAATTTCCATATATTTTACTTAATTATTATTTTCCACATTCTCGGTGCAAATGCTTTTTTCTCTAAAAATGATTTCACCAGCCATTAACACGAAAAAAATCACCATGTTAAATATGAATTACACACCCAAACAAATACCTATAACTAGGGCCCTCATTTTCAGTAATTCAAGCAGAAAATGCATCTGCAGTGTTTTATCTGTTCTTCCGTTACCAGAAAGACACAACCAGGATCTTGGGATGTCAAGGGTTCTATTGTAATTGTTTGATTATGATGAATAATTTTTTTTTTTTTCGATTTGCTAAAGAGGTGTGTACTTGGATACAAGTCCTTTTAAGTTTTAAAAGGTAAATAGGTATGTATTTGGATACAATATCTTTTAACATGTATGCTTTCACCACAGCGCTATTGGTGGGCTGTCCTTCTCAAGGATCCTCGGTGTTGCTACAAATCTATCTGGAGTGTCTGGCAAGCAATCAGAACAGGCTTTGTCCTCTTCCCGTGAAGAAAGAGATGTGTCAGAATGTTTGAAAATTTTCCTAAAGAAAAGGTAACTAAACCTTATAGATTTTAAATTTCTAAGATTAGCTCATTTGATTGATGTCGAAAGAAACGAATGTAAAAAGCAAGATGTAGGAGATAGATCTCAATGCTCATGCACTTTCCCTCCCTGCTTGCATGGGTAGGTAGGGAAGAGGCTATCTTGATGCAATGATGGCTTAGCATGTATTTCTTGATGGGATGAAAATAGCCATAAAGATAGACAATTTTGAGCTGCCACAATTTTTACATGTAATTATGTCATTGCGGTGAGAAAATGCTTTAAAATCCTTAACTGTCTGGTATACATGATTATGTCATTAGGAAAATGTAAATAGGCTTTGAATCTCCCAAAAATTGTATATATAATAATGCCATTTGATGATAAAAAATGATTTCAGCATTACAGGAATTTACCTTGACTTCATCTCTAGGAACAATATCAAAAAGAAAATCAAGAACATCACCCCTACTTATAGCTCCTGCAATATCATTTCTATGCAAAGTACGTCTTTTGTTCTCTTTTGTATGTAACCATGAACGTAATGTAAGCTCCAAAATGAAAAGCTCGCATGCCTTTGAGAATAGGAGAGGGGCTTCAACACTTATCATCTACTCATGCATAGTGTATTATGAGCGAAAAACAGAACACCAAATACTCGATTAAAAAAGAATACTTCAAAAGAAAAAAAATACCTACAATCATCCCACCTTTAGCTGATGATTGCATTCCAGCACCATGTCTGGACTTGCCGCCAGACCTATCACCAGGAGCCACCCCTCTCTTAATATTCTTCTTTAGAGGAATGGGACCATCTCGGTCTCCGTCCCCGAGATCGAGAGGCATCTCGTCCTTGCCACCAGCTGTAAACCCGCTATCCTGCCGCATTTTTCTCCATTTTTTGACGGATTCAATGTCGTGTTTCTTCTGCTTGGCCCTCTCTTTCAATTTCTCTGCCTGGACAGCCTTCCAAAGCTTCTTTGACTCCCTTGCCTTCTTCCTCTCCTCGGACCCCTCCACCATCTTCTTCTGAAAGATGAGCTTGTCCTTCACCTTGAGCATGTGAGAATCGCTCTTCACCATCTCCGCGTAGTAATCTGGGGGCCTGAGGAAGGGAATCCCCAAGGCCTGCAATTTTTCATAGGCCTCTCGTGTCCCCTCCAATTCCTGCGTGTAGAAGGCCATCTCGCGCGTTAGGTCATCATTGACATCGATTTTTTGTTCCGTCTTATAATTAATGCAGATATTCTCCATCCAGTCGAGGTTACCGGGCCACGCGATTTCTTCAAGCTTTTCATGTAATCTGTCGGCGTTGTAGACGCGTCCTTGCGAGGCTCCCTTGTAGGAACATCTTCTCCTTCATCAGAATCATCTTCACTGTCTTCCTCTTCTTCGCCTTCTTCTTCTTCTTTGTTGAAGTACAAGGAGGTTTTGTCTCTCGAGCCCGCCATCTCTCTCTGGCAAGCGACTTGCAAATCCCTGAAACTTAAACTAAAACCCTAAACCCTAAAACATAAACACTGAACTAAAACCCGAAGTTGATGCTTCTTAAACTCTGTCAGCAACAAAATACATCTCATAAGCCATATTCCTTTAGCTTATAAATTTGTCTAACATATTTCTAAGCCCTTAATAACCCTCGTTACACAATGCTTGTACAAATATGAAATTTGTTGATATTTAGTTACTTACCTGAGATAGAAGGATTGGTTATACCTTATCTGACCATGGCAATGAGTGTTTTCAGGCAAAGGTGGAAAATTCCTGCCCATTATGCTCTTCGTTAAAAGGGCAGAAAAAGGTCTTGACCTTAGGTAAGATCTTGACTGAATGAAAGGTCAACCAACTAAGGTCGTGGTCAACCCTTCTCTCCCAAACTGATCACACCTCCTATTCAGGACCTTACCTGAATGAGAAGGGTTCACCTACCTTTCAGCCAGGGCCAACCTACCGGAATAAGCTAATCGTAGCAAGGAAGCCTTGTTTTCTGTATTTTTCTCCTTAAAAATATGGCTGCCACTATTCATGAAGTTTTGAAATTACAAGTTTCGATTACTGAAATTGGAGTGTGAAGATGTTCCAATGAAAATGGGGACTGAGAAATCCATCAGACTATCATAATGTGTGAAATTGCATATTTTGATTGTCAAAAACATGTTTTTTTATCACTGGATTCCGCCAAGTTATAGAATAAGAGGGTTGTTTGCTACACAATTAAATGGCTCCTCAACCCACCCAATAGGGCCTCCTTCAAGGCATAATGCATATAATTATGTATGAGAGAAGACGATACCAGTTGGTACATACATGCAGGAAGAAAAATCTATTGAAATGGAAAGGTCATGCGAAGCAGAAGAAAAAAGGAAAGTAAACAAAATCACCTGCAACTTGTTCCATCTGTTGCATCTGCTGTTGCCAAAACATCTACAGCTGCTGTTTCTGGATCTGCATGTAATGGAGATGAGCTGCATTAATCCCTGTAGCTGGAATTTTCAAATACGAATTAATGAGATCCCTCGGGCCTACATCCCTGTGTAGGAGCATCCAAGAACAACAGCAAAAACAACCTCGCAAATAAAAAATATCGTTCCCCTCTTCTAAGTACCATAAAAATTTGCAAATCCTAACGAGTGCAATCAAAACACTAAACCCAACCAGATTGATAAACACTAATAGTAAATACGCACAAGTTGAAGCTAGGAATTACATAAACAATAGCAATGAACGCATTGAAAAGAACACATTACAAGCAAGATCAAATACAAGCTCTAAAACCTGTTGCCGATGATGTTGCAGAGGCATCTGTGGCTGCTGTTGCTGGAAGAGCGAATTATGCATCAAGCTTGATGGTCCATGAGAAGCAGGTGGTGTTGATGAGCTTTGAAGATGTGGGTACTTGCCTTCCATTGAAGTGAAATGATAGAAATCACAACCCTAAAACCTCCTTAGAGATGCATTTAACCTCAACACCCCTTCCTCGAGATGAATGAGACCGATTTTGGGTAGCAACACAGTAATTTATACCCAGTGACAATGGAATATGTGCATACATTTCACAAAAAGTCGGCTCCATCGTGCCTATTTCTTCTTTACACTGAACCAAAAAGGAGCAGATCCGGCTCCCTTTCCCTTGGCGTTTGAAGAGGCGAGGGATGAAATTAGAATCCCTTCTCCGGAATGACCCTCTCCTCCTGTGAAATCGAAGATTCATCACATGACGTCGAATTGGAGGGGAGATCAAAGGGGTCGGAGCGGAAAGGCGTCGCTGGGCTGAAAACGAGTGATGGGAGATGGAGCATGCTGGGCGACAGGATTTCGGGCGGCGGAACCGCCCTAGTGGATATCCTTCCATTCAGATTGAGGCGAAGAGGATTGATCCCAGACCTATCTGCAGATTTCTCAAATTCTGACGCCTTTCGTGCAGCTTGAAGGCGGGTTTTAGAGTACCCACTTTGATTCCGGGCAGTGACAGATTTACTGCAGTTTCTATCCCTTAGAAAGTCATGCGATGCTTCCCGCCACTCAAAATCAAAATTTCCAGCTGCTGAATATTTCCGCCACTCAAAATAAAAAATTCGCAAAAATTTGAGGCGCTGAATATTGCCGCACTTAAAATTCAAAATTCGAGGCGCTGAATATTGGTAGAGGTTTGGTAGAGGTTGAGTGATTGGTTAAATTTATTTTTTTAATTTAAGTGTTATTCTTGGATCATGTAGTTTCACTAGTGTCTAATTAAAAAAAATTAACAAAAACAAAAAAACATAATTAACAAAAAAAATCCAGAAAGAAGTAAATAAACCCAACTAAAAGAATTAAGTTCTAGATCATATCAAATGGAATACTAAACTAGCACAAACTCATCTAATCCCAACTATTTCAATCAATGTTAAGCCTAACTATTTTGAATATTGAGTTTGCATATGACTAAGTTCCAATATTTGATATCTTAATGATTTGGTTAAAGTTGAGAAATGCACCATACATTGGCAACCTCAAGTTGACTACCATAATGACTTTTAGACTATGCAATTATTTAATTTGATGATTTTAGTGTTTTGGAAACTACATGTAGTATTTTTGGCTCAAAGGTGCCCATGCAATAAATTATTGTTGAGCAAGATCCATATTACTATAAATTAGATTTGGTGCTTGTAGGTATTTGTATGTTCTATGGGGCTTGGATATAGCCAATATGTATGTCTTTCTAGGGGAAACAAGAGATAGAGACTATGAAGAGTTGATTGGAGGAATGCATAAAACACTGATATTGAAAGGGATCGTCATTGATGGAAGTGAAAATATTTTGAGGAGTCCTACGAGTTATGGAAGTGAAGATGTTTTTCCTTAAGAAAGTCCAAATATAGTGTCAGTTATTGTAAGTGATGATAAATAAGAATTGAACAAACAATAAATAATTGCATCTCTACATTGGTTTGAGGGATAACTTTGCATCCTATCATATGTAGTTACTTCTCATTGTCATAAATGATGATAAAGAAAAATTCCATAGCCAACAAATAATTGAATTTGGATGCAGAGTTAGTTTATTGTATGTAGTTACTTAATCTTACTGTAATCGCTTTTTGACATTTGTACATATGTGCATGAAGAAAAATCAAACCAATGATATATACTTCAAAGGAATTGTGAAATAAGTCTAATATTAATTATGAGCAAATTAGAACTTATGTGGATAATAAAAAAGCCCAATTTTAATCTAATGTAATAATTCCATCTGTAATATAAATGACTTCACTTAAATTCCCTTGATAAAGTTTCACACTTCATTGTCAATCAAGCAAATCTAAAAGTGAGGGACACATGGTTAATCAATTACCCTTACTGAGAACATAACTCAAACACTAGCATCTATAATTTTACCACATAGTTTCATAAACTCAAGGGTACTAGTGTGCCCAAGTAGTCATAATAGAGGTGGGGAACATGATTCAATTTTGAAATGGTAGATCATAGCTGACAAAATAAGTAAAAAATTTCAATGGGACCATGTTTATCTAGTGAATATGGTGGCATGTCATTAGGCCAACCATCAAGATTCACTTCTTCATAGGCATAAATAAGAGGTTTGGGCAAAGGTGAAATTTATGGGTTAACCAAAAACTAAGTGTGATGCATCCTTCCAAGCCATTTATCCCACAATTGATGGCACTCGACATCTTAGGAAGAGTTGAAATGAAACCTTAAAAAACTATTGATACACACCCACAAAAGGAAGAACATACATTTATTGCAACATTCACTTGTCATTTACCCTAAAAGAAACATGGAGAGAATGATAATAAGGGTCACTGATCTATTCCTCTTGCATGCACAACTTCTCTACTCAATCAACCGCCAATCTAGGAGGCCTTACTAATAGAAACAAGCAGATGTAGAAATAAATGAAAGATAGAAGGATAACTAGAAGGATGAGAATGAGCATACCTATGGAGTTGGGGTTCACATCTCCATTATCATTGGGATGGACTTGGGTTTTGGGCTTCTTGTCACAATCCATTCATGAAAACCTGCCACCACTTTTCACAAAACCTCCATCTTTATCTCTTTTCTCCTGAATTCTTTTATTACTAGGGACAACCACAAATGTAGATAGATATCTATAGCAATAATAGGCACCGAGGACATCAGAAAATTCCTCCCTCGCTCACGTTTTCCACTTTTTTTTCATTTGAATGCCTAGTAAATAGAAATCTTGAACATGTCAAACACCTGCCACAACGTTTCATAGAACCTCATTTTCTATATATTTTCTCATGAGTCCTTCTATTGCCAGGGACAACCCCAAATGTAGATAGATATATGTAGCAGATATAGGTGCCAAGGAAATTAAAAAAATCCCCCCTCTCTCACGTTTTCCACTTTATTTTTCATTTGAATGCCTAGTAAATAGAAATCCTAAACACTATGACGTGTCAACGGGGGAACTTGTTATTTTGGTCTTCTGTGGTTTTTAGTATCTGTGAGTTTTTGGTCTGATAGAGGTGCACGAAGGTGGTATTGAAGGATGTATCGCTGGGGGTGGCAGTGCTTCTGTGTGGAATTCTCCATTTTCTGGTGCTTGGTCTATAAATTGGTGTGCCTGGTGGTTTGGTGGGTGGTTCTTGGTGTCTAGTGGCAACAGGAGAGTCGATATCCTAGTGTCGGTTGTGAGAAGCTTCTTGGGAAGTGTCAGCCTGGGGTGTGTTCCTCTTGCCTTCTCCATCTCCAGTTGTTCGGGTTCTTGTTGAGTTTCCCAACTGGTGGCAAGATGGTAGTTGGGACATAGTGTGTGGTTCCTTGAGGAAATTTAAGGGTGAAGAGAGATCTGGTTTTTGGGTGTAGTGGTAGGGGAAATTTCCAGTAGACCAAAATCTGATAACGGTTGGAGATGGCCCTCCTAGTTTTATCACAATGCGACCATCCTCGCGGCACGAGAAATCCTCACCCCCAGTCAAGATATGATCTGTTGGCTCAAATGATATGGAAATAGTGGTGGTAGGATCGACGGAGCGCGCCGAGGTGGTAAGACCGTCGGTCACTCCCATCTTGCTGGTGTGGGAATGCGAGGCGGTCATGGTGGAGGAAAACAGGCCTTCCGTGGTGGTGGAAGCGTAAGTTCACAACAAACGCAACATCGAGGTGGTGGAAAGCAAGGAGGAACAACTAAATGGGGAACTTGTAGGTGTGTAGCTCCCGGCCTGCAATAAATTCAACATTTTTTTCTAGAAAACTATCGGGACCTAATTGAAACTCTGATAGATCAGGTGGACATAGCAGAATGGGTTCGTAGGGAGGAGCATGTTGAGTTTATGGCCACTTTGGATAGGATGCACTACTTCCAGTGCCAGGTTAGGGAGCGAGTATTGGTGGTGGTCTAGTGAGGCCAAAATCACCTTGTAGAAAAAGTGGAAAAGTTGGACACTTGACTCGCACACTTCGAAGGGCACGTCCATTGCAACTTTCGTCCACCACCCCCTCTAGGAAAAACCCTGGAAAACCCAGCTTCCATTACGTCAGATGACTAGTATGCTCTCATGTGTTTTTTATGTATTACATGTATTTTGGTGTCTTTGACCCTCTCATTTATGGATGTTGTGCTTAGCCTCATTTTTGTACTTTTGTCACTTATTGCAAACATTGGTCAACAAACCTAGTTGGGGTGAGACCACCTGTTTTTTTCTTTGTTGGTTGTACATATTTTTCACCATATGAATGAATATCGACTTACAAAAAGAAATTTTATGTTTATCTATTCATTAAATGTAAATATGAAGATTTGACCTTAGATTTAAAACAAGAGCCACACTTTTAACATAAATCAATGAAGTTTAAAGATTAAACATTATGGCCAAAGAAATATAAATATACATATTAATTTGACTATCTAAATATTACCTTTACTAAAACTATAATGAAGGCATTAGTGTAAATTAGATAGATGATACACGCAATATTTATGTTAATTATAGATGAATCCATCTGCAGTGTTAAACTTTAGAGACAAAAGAGTATTCGGAATTTTAACGCTGTAGATGGACTCAAAGACCCCTTTGTCTCTAAATCTCAACACTGCAGATGGATTAAGAGACTCGTTTAGTGAAATGTAACACTTCGGTATCAAAATTGCAAATTTTCATTTATGGAGTGATACGATTAAAAATTACTAACATAAATGACTAATTCATGTACTTTTGTACTTGTTATTTGGTCATATTTTTATTCTTGAACTATAATAGTCATTTGCATTAATCATTATTAATTTTGTCACTTATTATCTAGTCATATATTTTAATCCTAGACTAAATTAGTTATTTAAGTTAGTCACTTTTACTTTAGTCATTTATTATCTAGTCGTATATTTTATCCCTGGACTAAATTAGTCATTTAAGTTAGTCGCTTTTAGTTTAGTCACTTATTATCTAGTCGTATATTTTATCCCTAGACTAGATTAGTCATTTAAGTTAGTCACTTTTAGTTCAGTCACTTAAAATTTCCCAAATTTAGTAGTATTTCACTTGAAATAATTGCAGTGACTAACTTTTTTAGTCACCTAGTCATTAATTTCATCATTTTCTACTAGTGACTCCACCCATCGGTGAAATTCCGTGAAGAGTAAGGAGCCTTAGCTGTGGTGACAATGGGCTAAGCCTCCATCGTTTCCCTTGTCCTAGCAGTTTCCCTCCTAGGAACCCCTTTTAGATCCACTACTAGTTTGAGTGGTAACAATTTGTTCACAATTCCATTTGTGAAAAACTTTTTGGTATGCCCAATTTTTCCATACTACAACTCCAAGATGAGAAATCCAGGGCTATGTAGGCTTCCCTTCTTCTCACTGAATCAATCCTCTACAATATAGTGAACTACGGCTAGTTGGTTGGCCCACTTGAATGTTACTTTAGTCCTTCAAAGTCTGCACATCCTTAGGCCCTATACACCTGCCCTTCTACCAATTTTGTTGTCCTTCACCAGAACAAGAGTCAGGGCTCTTCTTTGACAGTAACCTAACAACCCTCCAACTATACTTGGCCTACCATCAATCTGCCCAACCACAGTCAATTCTTTTTACTGATCTAGGGCCCACAATATTGCCTTCATCTAGGGCTCTTCAAATCTGCCACCTAACAATGGTTTGAGTCCTCTCAATATCACTGTTCTTGTGTATCGAAAATTTTATCTTTGTTGTCCAATATATGAACAAATATGAACTACTCCTCTTATCATACTTCTAACAATATCTAGATGACTGAACTAGGGTCACAAATTAGCCATTAATAATCCATTTACTAATTATTTAAAGGTTTATTTAGATCTTTGTCTAAAACTCTATGGAAATTCCACCAAAATCAACTCCTCTGCATGTCAATCCATTCTTCATATGGCACATTTCTTCTGCATGCTTAATCTTCTGCTCAGGTTCCACCCTCCTTTGGATCTGTTGTCTCCACACATACTGAATCTGCAAACCATCTTCCAGATCTGTGGTCTTTATTGCAGAAATAAACCTTGCTCTAAGGGTCACAACCCATCTTCTTCTACGCAAATTTGTCACAGTCTTAAGGTCATACCTTATGAACTAAACATGCTAAAAATTTTTCCTAACTAGGGCATTATACTTATGTACTTCTAATTGTTGTAGAAAAAACCCTATCCACACATAGAAAAAACATGACACTTTCCTCCATAAGAGACTCGACCTAGCTCATATGGATCCATAGATTCTGGGCATTTCTTTGACTGAATCTTGACATGAACTTCAGATCTCAATGTCGACCCTCAAACTAGGGTTAACTAAGTCAATATTACGCTTGCGTCAACTTTTTTTATGGCTCTAAATTATAGTGCAAACCCTCCTCCATTTATGTTGGTCTTTATCACAGACCTTGCGGCCTACTAACCACCACAAGGCAAGATGGTATCAACCCTCTTTTCTATTTCATGTAGAAAATCTAACCAATGGGATTCAATCTGATCTTGTAATCATGTACTAAAACAAGATACTAAATCCTTCCTACAATTTGTGGAAACAAAACACAATCGCACAATCACATATAAGTAAGAGAAACAAGTTATCAATCACACAACACAAGATGTATCTGGGGAAGCAACTGTTCAAAACCCTCTATCTCTATTTTGTATTAAGTCAAGGAATCATGAAACAAAACAATGCTTAATCTCTCTTGAGATTCTCCAGTAGTCTGCCAATTGTCTCCTGCTGAACTAGGAAAAATCGATCTAGTACTTAGCCAATTCTCAGCCTTCCTTCAGCCTTCCTTGCACACACAATTCCTATGGAATTATCTCCATATTAATTAGGAAAATAAACCTTCCTTGATTGCACAATCCATCATGGCATTCCAATGACTTTATAATTGCACATGGGAAATTTTCTATAAATACAACTGATAGTTATGTTCCTCTAAACTGTGTTACAATAAGGATCAAGGGTCTTTTTATTATTTAAAATAAGATAAAACCCTAAAAAATCAAAACCCTATCCTGAGGAGATGTAACACCAAGAGTTTATGGGCCCCGTTGTGGTTAGTTGGGCAGCCAACTTCCTGAGGTTGTAACTTGGTCATATGCTCTTTGTTTAATGCACATGATACCTCGTTAGAAAGATCTCTCTAAGGACTACAACTACTAATATGATTTCTATGAAATCACCAAACCTTTCATGCCCAAAAAACATCGTTTTGGGCCTCAAAACGGCTTCGAAAGTTCAGGACCCGAAAAACTGACAAAAATAGTAAATTGTGCTATAATTAAGGAAACTAAAAAACTTAAAGAGACAATAGCGAGGACCCAAGTGGAATAGGCGGGTGGCCACCAATATCCATCTCGATCACCTTAAATCGAATTTCTTGAGCTAACTCAATCATCATGACTTAGTTAATTGACACAAGTTGTTATGAGATGAAATTATAATTTATTTAAGGGAAAAATAAATTAGACGCCTCACATTCCTCACTCCTGGTACATCAAAATTCCTCACCAGTGTGGGTGCATTTTTTTTTGTCCTTTCTAGTCGCCAATTTTAGTATTTCTTGTTGCAAATTTCAACACTCCCACTCAACAAGAAAGGAATTCAATCTATCCCCATCTGGCACCTTTGGAATGTTCTGCATGCTACACTTCTCTAGTGTTGTTTACACCTGCAAATCCTGAAACTGAATAGCCTCTGAAAAACTGAATTAGTATAATGCATCTGTCATCAGAGTCTTCTGACTGTTGCTACCTACTGCACCTGTCTAGTACTGGATTCTCTGCACTGCTACTGACATCTACATCCGTGCCCTTTGAACTATTTCTAACTCTATTTGTGCTCCAGTGTTTGACATCTGTCACTATGATTTCTGTCTTGCTGACATCTAACTACATCAATCTAACTGATCCTTCCTACTACTGTTGTACTGTGGGCTCCTCGTAGCCAGGTTCAATCCATGAGACACGCCATCTCAATGGACATTTCCAAAATTTCTTATCTTGGGATTATGTCTACACATAACCCCACTTTACACCTTGAGGTATGGCTGCTCCCTCTTCCCATCTGGCTCGAAATTTCCCCTTCATGGAGGTCTCTTCTTGAGTGGACACTTCCACTCGGTCTCCTCTCCGTTTCTCCAATTGTGGCAGCTACTCCACAACCATTTGAGACTGCTACTCATGAGGATGCATGTTGACAGGTAATTTATGTTCCCTCTAAACCACCAAGTCTCTAACTTCTGCCTTTCTCCTCAAAGATTTGCATGCATTTGGTACCTCAAGTGCATATAGGTTCTTGAATCGCGCATAGTGTAATTGTCCCGAAGTTACAAAAGTTTCTAAAAAGAGTTGATTTTAAATCGATGATATCTCCCTCATCCGATTTGACCGATTTTTTTTTTTTCCATTTGGGTAGATTTTTGCAAGGAATCAAAATATTCTATTTTTTTCCGAAAATTTTACACCAAAATATTCAAAGATTCTCTACAAACTCGCTGCCCAAAAAATTCCTGCTCTGATACCATGTAGAAATTCTAACCAATGAGATTCAATCTGATCTTGTAATCTACTAAAACAAGATACTAAATCCTTCATACAATTTACGAAAAAAAACACGATCACGCAATCATATATAAGGAAGAGAAATAAATTATCAATCACACAACAACATGATGTATTTGGGGAAAGCAACTAACCAAAACCCCTCTATCTCTATTGTGTATTAAGTCAAGGAATCATGAAACAATACAATGCTTAATCTCTCATGAGATTCTCCAGCACTCTATCAATTGTCTCCCGTTGATCTATGCAAACTCGGTCTAGTACTCATCCAATTCTCATCCTTACTTCAGCTTGCCTTGCTCATGCAATTCCTGGGGAATTAAATCCTTATTAATTAGGAAAATCAGTCTTCCTTGATTGCGCAATCCATCATGGCATCCCAATGACTTTATAATTTCACATGGGAAACTTTCTCTGAATAAAACTGATATTTATGTTCCCTTTAACCACTGTCTCAACTGGGTATTCCTCGAAACTGACATGCATGCAACTATTAATAGTGAATTATCAATTAATTGATCACTCATTGTGAATTAAATCTAATTTAATTCACTGGACCTCTCACTAGCTCATCACTCAGTTAGAACTAGTTAAACTGATTTTAACTCATTTAATTGAGTTAATTACACTTGCACCCCACTAATGCATCAACTTCAGCTGGACCCCAAAAATATTAGAATCCCTCTAGATGCCTCATATTATACCCTCAACTCGAATTTCTTGAGCTAACTCAGTCAACATGACTTAATTAACCGACACAATTTGTTATGAGATGAAATCACAATTTATTGTCCAATTTATTTAAGGGAAAAATAAATTAGACGCCCCACAATCCTCACTCCTGGTGCATCAAATTCCTCACCAGTGTGGGTGCATTTTTTTTTGTCCTTTTTGGTTTCCAATCTCACTGTTTCTTGTTGCAAATTTCAACATTTCATAATTTGATGCGGCCTTCACACAAAGACACCATTGAAATCACATGCCCAGATTCTCATGAGAAACCTCTCTTAAGCTTGATCTGCCAGAAGAGAACCAACAATATGCCATCCTACTTCCTAGCACAAGTTGACCATTAAGGTATGCAACATTCTTTTGAACCCTTTTATGATGATCTTGCTCTTTGAGGATGATCATGACCTCCCTTTAGCAACCCTTACTCGGCCCTCGTACTTGACCTACTTTATGACTACATCTCTCTTCACCCCCTTGATGTGCCAGATAGTGGGAATACATGTCAAACATGCTAAGATGTGCCAAGTGATAAGGCATGCCAAGATGTGCAAGGGTGTGTCAATGCGTTTCAGGGACTTTCAAGACAACAAAATGGAGAAAAAATTCAAACTACAAGGAAATGAACACATAAGAGGGTTAATAAGTCATCAATTTACCTTTTCCAAGAGGGGCATGCTAGGCACACTAACACTAGGTGGAAATAGGTGCCAAGTGAAAAGTCTTAGTGCATTCTAAGTGCCAAGTATTCCTTTTTTGCTTCTCATCTACTTTCCAACAATTGATCATCACAAATAAATTTAATATTAAACCATGCTAAATCATACCAAGGCATTTCAACGTATTCCATACATGCTAAGACTTTCCAAGTGCCAACACGTGCCAAGTGCCAATATGTGTCAGGGACTAGTGTTATGCATGTTATGAAGTGGAAGGGAATGTTGAAGAGTGCTAAGGTGTGCTAGAGAGTGATAATGCATGTTGATGAGTGCTAAGGAGTACTAGGAAAAAACATTAAGGGAGCACTAGGTAAAGATTCATGGAAGTTAAAGAATATGAGGAACGTCTACTGCCAGAGACTAGTGTTAATGGTCAGTGTTAGTTTTCATGCCAAGGAGGGAGTGACAAGGTATGCTAAGCATTGGTAAGGCATGCTAGGGAATATCA
The DNA here is from genome assembly GCA_034641835.2 of Pinus albicaulis. Taxonomy (NCBI): domain Eukaryota; kingdom Viridiplantae; phylum Streptophyta; class Pinopsida; order Pinales; family Pinaceae; genus Pinus; species Pinus albicaulis. The sequence goes on from CM076580.1 coordinate 1,769,383,826, forward strand.
AGGCATGCTAAGAATTCCCAAAGTGTGCTTGGGAGTTCCAGGGTGTGCTAATTATATCATGTGCCAATTAATAGTGCCAAGATATGTCAATACATGCTAGGTGCTAAGGATGTGGCACACGGTGCTAGGGTATATCAATATGTGTCAAGGCAACAAAAGGAAGAACCAATAAGAGGGTTAATAAGTCAGGAATTTATCTTTTTGAAAAGGGGCATGCTAGGCACACTAATAATAAGTCCCAATACATACCAAGTGGCATTGTGTGCCAAGTGCTAATGTATGTAAATGCATTCAACCAAGGTGTTCAAGGGCATGCTAGGGACTATATGCAACATGCCAACACATGCTAGGAGAGTTCCATGTTGTGCTAGCGCATGCAACCATGTGCTTGGCCGTCAATGTCATCATAAGATGTTATAGGTACAAAGATGTTCCAAGACATGTGGGGTGCTAAGAAATGTTAGTGTGTGCCAAAGCATTAATTTAAGGTGTGCCCAGATTGTTGAGGATTGTTAGGTCTTTCTCATTAATAGAGTTGTCAGAGCTCGATTATGTATTAAATAATATATTTCCTACAAAGAATAGTGGAACTTTATCTAAATGGAATTTGCTAGATAATAAACTTAATAGATATGAATCATGTGTTGACTCATAGGAAATCTCTATTCGACTAGTCATTACTTGAGGGAAATGATACACACTTATTACTTCTTAAAAAATTGACTAACCCTAACCAATATGGCCTTGGACATATTATAAAAAATGATCCACAATAATGGTATTAAATCATTATATTTTCACAAAAAATATATTAACAGGAAAATAGCGTCATCAAAAACTCATTGGAATGATCAATGATGACGGACATTTTTTGATCGTCACCAAAAGTAACAAAAAGAGCATTGGTGAGGGTCATTAAAAGTTCATCACTAGAAGTGTCACCGAAGAGAGAATTAGTGATGTGCCTTTAACGACCCTCACCAAAATTGAAATGTCTTTGGTGACGGACCATAAGGGACCATCACTATATACACTTACAGTGACGGTTTTTAGTGATCAATGATGACGGACATTTTTTGACCGTCACCAAAAGTAACAAAAAGAGCATTGGTGAGGGTCATTAAAAGTTCGTCACTAGAAGTGTCACCAAAGAGAGAATTAGTGATGGGCCTTTAACGACCCTCACCAAAAGTGTCATTGAAAATGTCTTTGGTGACGGACCATAAAGGACCATCACTATATACAATTACAATGACGATTTTTTAATGACCGTCACCATATGTGACATTGGTGACGGACCTTAAATGTCTGTCACAAGCATGACCCTCACCAATGTGATTTTTTCTTGTAGTGGGATAGTGTCACTTGAAAATATCTTTGATCTACAAAGCCAATTCTGCGGGCCCCCAAATACCAAAGTATAAAGTTCCACCTTGGCACATCGGCAGGTGAACTTGGGATCAGATGAGAACCCAAAGTTCATCAACCTTCGGAAGACTGTACCGACCAGGAGACGCAGACCTTCACCCAACTATTTAAGAAGTATTGAGACGTATTTTCTTGGACGTATGATGATTTACGTTCGTACAATACTCGAATTATTCAGCACTTGATACTCATGAAGGAAGGTGTGAAGCCTTTCCAACAGAAGCTCAAAAAAGTGCATCCTACTTTGGAACCGATGATTCTGAAAGAACTTAAGAAGATTTTGGATGCACGCATCATCTTCAAAGTTCGCCACTCCACATGGGTGTCAAATTTGGTCCCGGTACGGAAGAAGTCTGGCAAGATCCGCTTGTGCGTGGATTTTCGGAATTTAAATCGGGCCTCAAACAAAGACAATTATCCAGTGCCTCCTATGGAACAAATATTGCAAGCTGTGTCTAGATCCGAGATTTTCTCCTTATTGGATGGATTCTCTGGCTACAACTAAGTGCTGGTAGCTAAGCCGGACAGATTGAAAACTACTTTTCGAACCAAATGGGGAACTTTCGCGTTTAGACGCATGCCCTTCGGATTAATAAACGCAGGGCAAATTTCCAAAGGGCCATGAATATAGCTTTCCATGGTTTGATATGGTAGAGCGTGGTAGTCTATTTGGACGAAGTCACCGTGTTTTCGAAACACCGGGGCAATCATTTACGCCACCTCAAGAAAATTTTCGAAAGGTGCAGGAAGTACGGGATTTCACTCAACCCAAAGAAGAGTGTTTTCTCTGTGGAAAAAGTGAATTTTCTAGGCCACATTATAACTAAGCAAGGCATTGTTGTAGATCTAGAGCGGGCGAAAGCCATTGCCCAGATTCCCCCCCCCTAGTAGTAAAAAATCAATGCAATTTTTCCTGGGGAAAATCAATTTTGTACGTAAATTCATATTAGATTTCACCTAGATAGTCAGGCCGTTGCAGGGGATGATCAAGAATAATGCGATTTTCAAATGGAAACTGCCGGAGAAAGAGGCTTTTAAAAAAATCAAGCAAGCTATAGCTGAAGCACCATCCCTCCAAAGTCCAGATTTTAGCAGAAGCTTTATCCTGTATACTTTCGCTTCAAATTCATCACTTGCAGCTGTCCTCACGCAAAAAGATGGCAACAATGATGAGCGGCCTATATCCTTCATGAGTACTAGTTTACAAGAGCTGAATTGAACTAACCTGAAATCGAAAGCAATCTTATGCAGTCTAAAAAGCAGTCAAACATTTCAGGCCATACATTTTGAAAAACCATGTCACGGTTTTCGTTCCCCACCCAGCTGTCTGCTCACTATTCGTGCAGTAGGAGCTCGAAGAGAGACGAGGCAACTGGGTGGCATGCCTGCAAGAGTATGACTTAGAGTTTAAACCAGCACACACTGTTAAAGGACAAGGACTATGCCAAATGGATGCGGAGGCTGCCAGCTCACATGGAGTTGAAGAAGAATGTTGGGAACAAGAAATCGACATTTATCAGAGTGACCACGTACCTCAGTAGAGAGGCCCTTCTTGGTACTCTGGCATTTCGGGATATTTAGCCCATGGCATCCTGGACCCTGCTCTAACTACCCAGTAGAAACGCGCAATAAGGCTCAAAGCTGCCACTTACTAGCTGATCCAGGGTAAGCTTTTCAAGAAACATTACGATGGAGTCCTATTACGCTGCTTGGAACATGATGAATCGCAGAAAATATTGACTGAGCTGCACGATGGACCAGCTGGAGGGAATTTTGCAGGTGATACCACTGCCCACAAGATAATGCCCGCAGGATACTACTGGCCAACCCTTTTTAGAGATGCACATGCATATGTCCGGAAGTGCACTCAATGCCAGAAATTCGCAAACTGGGAAGTGCGGCCAACCGCTCCCCTACTATCAGTAGCAGTGGAGGAACCCTTTCAACAGTGGGGTTTGGACATGATTGGTGAAATCATACCTCACTCCTCCAAGCAACATCGGTATATTCTTACTACTACCAATTATTTCACCAAGTGGGTCGAAGCAGCACCTTTATGCCAAATCAATGATCATGAGGTAATAGAACTCGTCACTCATTCCATCATCACCAGGTTTGGAATTCCAACTTCCTTGGTTTTCGATAATGAAACTTACTTTTCATCTTTTAAATTATATGATTTTGCTCTGGAAAATGGTATTGTTCTTAAACATTCTGCAAATTATTATCCCCAAGGAAATGGGTTAGCTGAGTCAACTAATAAAAATATTATCCGCATCATTAAAAATACCCTGCTGTCCCACCATCACAACTGGTACAACGCCCTTCACAAAGCTCTTTGGGTTGACTGTGTCACGCCCAAATCCTCCCTAGGCACCTCCCTGTATTTTCTTTTGTATGCAAAAGAAGCAGTTCTTCCTCCCCATTTATCTCTCCCTGCCCTTCAGTTGTCCCAAGAATGTAATGGTACCCCATGCCCCACCTTGCAGACCTGGATCAACACCCTACTGAAGTTGGAGGAAGAAAGAAAAAAAACCCAGGAAAATTTCGCCATCCACCAAAGCCGGATCAAGAGATGGTTTGATATAAAATCTGCAGGGAGTAAAAAATTTGAGGTAGGAGACCTAGTCCTGAAGTGGGATAAAGCTCACGAAGAAAAGGGAAAAAATTCCAAGTTCCAAGCACTATGGATAGGTCCTTTCCAGGTTCAGGAGAAATTGGGTTCCCACACATTTAGACTAAAAACTCTTGAGGGAAGAGTCGAGGTCCTCCTGGTAAATGGGCATGACCTCGAACATTACTTCACTTAGAAGCCCTCAGAGGGCTATCTTATCCTTGTACCATAGTTTCTGTTTTCATTCTATTTTTGTCACAAAAAAAAAAAAGTTTAAAAATTATAAAAAACAGAAGGACTTGACGGAGCCACGCAATTGGCACACTGTGGCAGGTTCTATATTGATGAGAGGCCTTTCCTGAAAGACACGAAGGTGGCAAAATCTTTCTTGTAATTGGCACCCAAAGGTAGCACATGACCTAGCTCAAGCCATCAAGCATGCGGAGCCCACCTAGCAAGTTTGGAAGGGTGTCTGCAAAAAGAAAGTGCGATACCACGAAAACTAGGTCGGAAGGGAACAGAGTTAACTCTGAGTGACGTCAGGATATCCGGGAAAAACCAAAGTCCTCATATCAGACCAAGAGCAACCTCTCTGCAAGTAAAATAAGTTGGGATCCCTCATCCGCCCAGGCAAAAAATTGTCCATCTCAAATAAGTGCCATGAGCACATCTAAATAAGTGCCTTAGGCACATTCAAAATAAGTGCAATAGCACACCAATAAAGGGTAAAGGATTAAGAAAGGATTCCTGCGCAGAGAGGTGATGTAACAACTCCGCCGAGGTACTGACCAGGCTCGATGGCAGCGGAGCGACGTTAATGACTCCTAGGCAGTGACTCCACTGGGACGGAGAGGTTCGCAGGCAGCAGAGAAACACGATGAGGACAAAATAATCATACTGAAACCTGTAGCCGCCTGGAGTTCTCTGACCCTTTCGGTCCGGAAACCTGAAGAAATGAATTTCGGTTAACCATCACCCAAACAAGCCAGCAGACCAAGCAACCTCGCAAGGTGTCAAAGGCAAGGTAGTGTCGAACTTAAGGTAAAAAGAACAGCTAGTGAAGGCCCCTCCCTCCCCCCTCCAAGGCCAACCATCGGTAGAGACTCTGAGTTTGACCAGTGAATCGCCATTTGTTGTAGCCCCTACAACACCCTCCAAAAAAACCCCCACTTTAAAATTTTTGGAGCCCCTTGAGCACAAAGAAAAGTTAAGTAAAGAGTCGGGAGGGCTAAGTCGCTGAGTCGTAAACTTCAAATTTGTGGAAAACCGTGACCCCGCGACCATGAGGTCGCAAGGTCTCAAGGTCGCATCCCTCTCGGATCACCTCGCCATGCGACCCCACGACCTCATTAATGGCCCGCACGTGCGACCTTTTTATATATAGGAGGTCGCTATGTCGCATTTTACATATGCAGCGGATAGAAAAAAACGCCTCTGATAGGTCGACTGGAGTGCGATTTTCCCGGGTAAGTTGCCGTTTTCCTCTTGGTGTTTCCTTTTTTGGTTATTCTTGCCTAATTTCTACATTCCTCGGCCTTTCAATTTCCCCCTGCCTTAGTCATTGTTTTCATTTGCCCACTTAGGGTTTCCGTTTTGATTCCAACATTCACCCTACTTGCCTAACTTATTACGATTCCTCATTCAGCCTCTCACGACCTGTATCCTTCTCCAAAAGCTATCCCTTGGCTCTTTCTAGACCTATTTAGCCCTGTTTTTTTCAAGTTAGAGGAAAAAAAAACTTCACGCCACGCGCGCCAAACCCCCGGCAAGCCCTAGCGCGACTTGCGACCCTGTGACCCTGCGACCTAGTCGCTAAGTTTCCAGGTCGCAAATTTCTCGTCCCTTTGTTTTTCTCAACTTCGTGACTCAGCGAACTCGCGACTTGGTCGCAGGGTTGCAAGGTCGCATTTCCGCCATTTTCTCACAGATTGCGACCCCGCGACCCCGTGACTTAGTCGAAAATTCGCAAGGTCGCACTTTTCCATTTTCTCACAACTTGTGACCCCACGACCTAGTCGCAAGGTCACAAGGTCGCACTTTTTCTATTTTCTCACAACTTGCGACCCAACGACCCATGACCTGGTCGCAAGGTCACGAAGTCGCAAAATTTTAAAAATATCAACATCACGACCTTGCGACCCTGCGACCCAGTAGGCCTCTTCTTCAGCTCTGCCTATGTCCCCAGTTGAAATAATTGATAAGCTATAACTGGTCTTGTATCATCATGGCATCCTTCTTAGCATGGGATTATTTCATGAATATGACAGGTGAATTCGAAGCAGACTTGGAGTGTATACCTTTCCTCTCAGATTCAAGCAACATGGGACCTCCAGTATCTTGGAAAAAAGACAAGAGCCTGGCAGTGGAGGATGTAGAGATGGACATGCCAATGTCCCCACCCCCGATGCCACCACCTTCAATGGCACATGGGCAACTCTCATGGAGTATGTCACGGCGCATGGCACCCGTTTCAACTGGGCTAGCATATTGATGACCTCCATGCATACAAAATTATCATCGGCATTGGTACTAGATGAAGGAATGCCTTCAGAATTCTATATGGCCTCTTATTTGTTGGATGTCGTTTGTTCAAGGTTGCACTTTGAGGTATGGGTGCATAACTGGGATCCAAAATAGACCCGTGCAATCCACTTACAAAACAAGGTGTTTTGGGATTCCAGGTATAAACAAGACATAGAGCCGATCTCCCAAGTGTTCATCCCCACTCTTTACAGGAAATTGTTTGGCCAAGATGCTCCTTGCATGTCTTGGCAAGCTATGGAGACACTAGCCAAGGTTGCGTATTGGTTCCCCTTCGCCAAGTACACATTCATCCGAGTCTTTGGCTCGTTCAGGGCCCCACATGCTATGCCTCGATTTGTCATAGACAAAATGCTCATGCAAGAGGTCTATTTCCAAATGTCTTCCGGTTTCTCCAGGGTCCTGTCCAAGGGTAAGAAGAAGCCGTGGTCTATGCTATCCCTCACTATCAGCGCATACACAGTCAGAGACTTCAGAGAAGTAGAGGCAGAATCAGAAGAGATGCAAATTTACCACCTTGGGGCATTAGAACACCAGACATATGACTCGGAAAGGATAGTTCCTGATCAATGCAAGCAGGCTAAGTTCAAATGGAACTACTAGCACACAGAACGCCCCGGGGAAGATGACAGAAGAAATTGGTACAATGCAGACCGAAAACTTGCTCCAGGGGCAGACTCTGGCCAAGAAGACCCAGATGACCAAACCTTGCAAGACAGGAGCCGTGAATTAGGAGGCGCTTCTTCTTCTCTGGCTAAAAAGCCTCGAACTAGTACGGGGCATAGTACTTCTACCCAACAGAAAGAAATAGAAGCCCAGGCCCTGTAAGAAAGAGAGAAGAAGATGAAATAAGAAGAAGATAAGTGCAAGAAGAGCCTAAGGTCAGAGCAGAAGAAAAAGCAGGCCGAGGAGGCCAAGAAGGAAAAGGAGAAATAAGAGGCGGAGGCTGCGGCGGAACGGGAACTCAAGAAAGAGTTAGATAAAGTGGAAGCTGACTGCCAGAAGAAAGTAGAGCAAGTTGCAGCAGCTGAGCGTAAAAGGAAAGCTGAATTAGAAGCAACAACAGAAGCAGAGCTCAGGCAGAAGAGAGAAAATGAAAAGGCACAAGCCGAACACCTACGAAGAGAAGAGGAAGAAAATAAAAAGAAAGAAGAGGAGGATGCCATGCTAGAGAACATCGAGGTATCTCTCCTTGAAGTACCTCTAGTCAGTACACGAGCCACGCTCTCCGATGTTATTTCCTCCCAGGGGCAAGAAGAGGAGGTATTCGATCTCACCAGGCTCACGTACGATCAGTTCTCCTTCAAAATACGACAGGAGAAAAGGAGATGCCTGGCGCGAAATCCTTCCGCATCATCCACAGTCGTGACAGGAAAAGACATAGTCCTCGATATTAGGACTAATCCTGTGATGATAGCATCGGCCAGCACAGCTTTCGCTGCAGCCACAGAAGAGAATGTAACCAGAATGAGTAGAGAGATCTTCTCTCTACAAAATAGGCTACATGAAGCAGAGCAGCGGGAGACAAGAGCAGAATAGGAAAAGACGGCTTTGAGAGAGGATGTCTAGTAACTCTGAAAAAAAACTCTCCTTGTCAATGAAGTGCCGCTTACCATTCAAAGGGAGGTCGATATATTAGAGACTACCATGAGGCAAGTTTATGGGGAAATGTTTACCATAAATCAAACAGTCACCCCCTTGGTGAAAGCCCAAACGAAAACTAAGCAAAGGCATGAGCAGCTGAAGGAAGCTTCAGCTGCCTTGGAAAGAATGATGGAATGGATAGCACGGTACCCCCAGGCTCTCGAACATTTTCCAAAGAAGGACTGGATTCAAACGGAAGAATCCAAAGTCCAGATCCGTATGAAAATTCAGTCCAAGGATAAGCTATCCAAGGAACTAGACAAGGTTATGGCTGCATACGAACATCTGATCAACGACATCGATTCGATGCAAATCTTACATAACATTCCATCGCTGGGTGCATTGGACGAGGGGAAGACATGGGAGCAGGTGAATCAAGAGATCCAGTCATTTTTTCATCCCATTAAGCAAGTTGTTGCCACTTCTGACCTTGCAGCATCACAAGAGAACCTGGGCCAGTTTTTTGTCACGCCAGTTTGGGTCTACACCAAGCTCGCCTCTCTATCCAACCAGATCTCACAGAAGAAGGAGACTCTAATCCCAAACGCCTTGGAGTGTATGCATCGGCTAAAAGAAGAGGTCCCTTTGGTTTCTCCCATAGCAGCAGATTATCAGACTTGGAAAAACTTCCTCAAAAGAGAACAAATTGATGCCCCTGATCTCACAATTGTGCGCACATCTTCATAATCCGGTAGCAACAGATCGATGGGAGCATTTGGAAACAGGTCGCAGGTCGCGTTTCCCAGCCAGGTCACAGGTCATAGTTCCCTTCCAGGTCGCAAGGCAGCTCAACGGTCAGGTAGGCGAAGAGTCAGGAAGCCTAAAGGGAAAATTTTGATCTATAAAACTCCCTCCGGGGAAAATTTAAAGGATATTTTTTTTGGGACTGAAGAGCTATACAACATTGTATTGAAAGATAACACTCTTTTTCATATGAATACAAAACATCTTTAAACTCCTTTTGGATCTGATGTGTTTTGCTGTGCGAACACTATGAGTATTTCTTATACTGTTTTGAAAATATTTTGGTTAATGAAGCTGCACTTTTAGTGGTATCATTTACGCATTATGGTTCTCTGTACTTGTGTTAATGGTGTTTAGTTCATTTTTCTTTCTTAATGGATGTTAATTACTTTTCTTATTAGCATTTGTTTTATCTTTCACGAATGCATAAGGGGCATCTCGTCATAAATAATTATTTCTTCTATGGTTAGAACAACCTATAAGCATAACCCCAATGATGTGTTGTTAACAACACCTCCTTCGACGTCTATGTCTCGATATACATAGTGCTATATACGTGTTTAACACATCAATCATGTATCGTGTATCATTTGAATAAATGTGTGTCCGCAGGTTCAATTGAGTTCTTTTAAGACCAAAGGGAAGGTGACTTAAGCAATAGCCAGACCCACACCCCAGACAGGATCCCTATTCCAAACGGTTCAAGGTCTAATTGGGACTTTCTACAGGGAGATCCCCTACTGTTGGCCAGACAAATTTTCCCGTCAACGCTTTACTATGCAGGTTGAAGAAAACAGGAGAATTACTTTTTTGGATGTTCTTTTTACCAGGAAGGATGATGGAACATTAGGGCATTAGGTGTTTACAAAGAAAACTCACATTGATAGTTATCTTCAGGCTGATTCTTGCCATCATCTAGCTCAAAATTTCGGGTTCCTTAATACTCTTGTTGTTAGGGCCATGAGGATATATGATGCAGAGCACGTTAGCGATAAAATAAATCACTTGTTGTATGTATTTTGGGGTATAGGTTATAATGAAAAATATATCAAAAAACTCTTAAAAAGAGTTGAGGGTTCGATCTTGTCTCAGAAGCACCAGAAACCTCACAAAATGGTGGTAGGGTTTTTCTACCATACATTAATGGTGCTACAGATAAAATCACCAGGGTTTTGGGGAGGAACGACATTTTTGTGAAATTTTCAGTAGTAGGAACAATAAGACAAAGAATGTGATCAGTTAAAGATATTATAATCCGTTAACAACTTAAAGGAGTTTACAAGATTGATTGTTCAAGAGGGTAAGTTATATTGGTGGAACTGGGCATTTTCTACAAAGAATACTTCAAGAGAATGGAGTTGATATTAAGACTGAGAGATCTCACACCTCAGCCCTTGCAGAACACTTCTTGAAAACTAAGGATCAATTGCGTCTAGAGGATGCCAGGATCATCGCCAAAGAGGAGCGCTTTTAAAGAAGGAAAATTAGAGAGGTCATTGTTATTATAAAACATCCTTATAACGTCAATGGTATGGAGGATGTGAAATTAGTGAGAGTTGGTGGCCTCTTATTCGACAAATATGTTCCTCAAATTCGCCATCCTCCCAGGTATAGTATCTCAGATTTGTTTTCTCTTGTTTGTTTCTCTTCTATTGAATTATAGGGTTTAGGAAATTTTAGCTTGAGCTATTAATTTAAATAATTAAAGTATTTACTTTCAATAATTATCCTTATTAATTAATTTTTATTTGCAATTAATAAAAATTAATTAATTAGTAATTATTATGAGTATTAACTGTTTTAAGTATTAAATTAAAATAGTCATAATATAAATCCTAACTAAATAAAGATAAAATTAATTAAATTATCAATTATAAAATAAAATAAAAATAAATAAATAAATATTTAATTTATTTATATTTTTTAATTTCTTTGAATAAATAAATGCTAATATTAATTAGTCAATAATTATTTGTTTTAATTTCATTTTATTTTGTTATTAGGTACTTAAGGTATTTTCTTTTCTTATCTTATTAATCTTAGAAATAGTATATAATAATATAGATTATTAATTATATTAATTATTAATTATCCTACGAACTCATATTAAAAATATTTTTAGGATTTTAAGTTAGTTAGTTTATATATTAATTATTATTAGTTCTAATTTTGTAATAATTTGATATTATCAATTAAAATTTATTATTATTAATTATAATAATAATATTAAATATAATATTTAAAATAAATTTAAAATAAAAATTTAGTTTATAATATTAAAAATAAAAATTATTGCTTAGTGTTTATGAAATTAAAATAATTTATTAAAATAAAATAATATATATATATATATATATATATATATATATATATATATATATATATATATATATATATATATATATATATATATAATTAAAATTATTAAAATAAAAATATAAAAAATATTATATAATTTATAAAATATTGAAAAAGAAAAAATCAGAAAAATATATTAATATTAATTATTATTATTAACTCTTGTTGGCTTTTTTTAATTTTTTCTTCACTATTAATTCATGACCTAAATCTCTTCTTTCAATCTTTCATTCAAAAACTTGTCTTGAAGATGGATCCCCGTTAAAACTTGAAACATTGACAAAAGTTCTTTAACACTGTGGATAATATGGTAAGCTCTTCAAATAATACATTGGTTTCACATGGAGAGTACCAACGTAGTTGTCCGTGGTTGGATCGAGACGCCACCACCATGTGCTCTTCCATACTTTGGCCATATGTTATGTATGCAAAGTACTATTGTGAAGGTACCTAGGTTATGAAGACCTGATAAATAAATTAATGTGTGGGAGTCGTAATGTAAGTCGACCTTAGCTAGGGTCATGGCACCAAAATAATCTATGTGGAATATTATAAACCATATACCATAATGTATAAATAAAAAGAAATGTGGCAGCAGAGTTAAATAAAACACGAGTGTAATTGGCATACAAAGATAATGTAAAAGGTTATCCCTTTAAAATGTTCTATATATGTTCTAAGCTTGTTATTAATTCAATAGTACTTGTGCATTTCACACCTTCTGAAAAAATAGTAAGACTTGTGTTGAACAGGTAGTAATTTGAGGATTTCGTAAGGTTATGTATAATAATTTGGAAGTTGAGGTCTCACTTGGGATGTCATATGGGATAATTCATGATAATAACTATGTAGAAATTTATATGCTATGGGGGAAATATATTTAGGAACGATATAGGAAATTAACTCTTGTTAAAGAAAACTCATTAGATGTTCTCCCAACCATAGTAACGAAATAATAGGGGTATCAATTACATGACATAAGAAGTAACAAACTTATATCTTTATATATATATATATATATATATATATATATATATATATATATATATATATATATAGTGAATATATGCTACAAGCTGAAGAAAGCTAAATATTAAACATGCATCAAAATTCAACAAGAAGAATTTGATTATCATAGAATAAGATTATACTATTTCAAACAAACTGGAAATAAAAAATCTGATAGAATAAATGTAAACATGTTGAAATTCCAACGAGCATTTCAGACGATGTGAAAAAGGAAGGGTTTGACTACTTAACCATGGTCAAAAGGGGGGAATATCTAGAAGGATCGAGACTACCAAATGAAAATTGATATATTTATGGAGGGTTGCAGTAATATGGTCAAAAATAGATGAGAATAAGATATGCATAGCTATACTAGTAGAGTCAAGCTCTATGATATATTTTATAGTAAATATGAGTGGAATGGTAAAGATGACACCTGCTAAATGAAATTTGAAACTATAGTGATAAAAAAAAATACATATGGAGGTACATGACAATTGGTATCAGATCTTAGGCTCAACCCTTGGACCTAATGGGCATTATCATAAGACTACGAATGATAAATACTTGTACAACCATTGTGATGTTTTTTTCGTGTGAGTAAAATTTCTGGCCACTTGGTTGATGACTGCATTAGTACTGATGTTTCAAAGACAAAATTCAATGAAACCGTGGGCTATTAGGCCTATATTAGTATTTTGACAACCATAAGAATAGGGTAAAAGAACATCTACATGATCATTGTAATAAATAAGCCAGTGTGAAAATTATAATTTAAGTGAAATGTATTATAGTGATTATGTGGAATGTAAATGGATATCATAATCAAGCAGAAGTAACAGGAATAATAATAGAGACAAGACTTGATCGATCAGTTATATAGGTCCAATTTTTCTTATAGTCCTTCACTACAATAGTATTATATGATATCACCATTTTCAGAGAAAGAATCCCTATAGAACTTAATTAGTTAAATAATGCTATACTATTGCATTTAAATACAATTCATATGAATTTCTTTAATATTATTCAAACTAGAGATGGTGCATGAATATTGTAGTACATAGAACAATGAAAACATGTGTATATAAGTAGTACAATTATGACCAAAGTATAGGGTGGGGACACCGATATTTTAAATTCAGTAGAATCTAGGGAATTTTAGGTGCCACATGAATGGCCTTAAGTGGAGTTAGAATGATATATAAACTACAAGAATATTCCTTCAAGGTGGTTAAAGGTTGAGATTCATCTCTAAATTCTTAAAGATTGTTGTGAACGCAGTTAGTGGGTGCTAGAAGATGGTCATAAATCCATAGATAGCATATTACCCTATCTAACATGTGACGTATTAAAACACTCATTTAGAAGTCGAAGGTGACCCTCGAGGTGTAGTTAAAAAGGGAAAACCAAAATATGGATGAAATAAACATGCAATAATTTAGATATCATTTAGAATGTAGACTAGTACAATGAGAAGTAATGAAAAATAATTCCCAAGGTATGTACTTCTTATATGCGCATTGGTGAGTTTAAGTGGGTATTTAAATTATGTATATATCTTGTAATGTATACATGGACCAAAGGTATATGAATAATAATATACAGGTGTAAACTAGTTGAGAACTTATACAATTCATCACTTCGTTCAATAAAGATAATTCATATTGTAACCATGATTGGATTAGAAAAGTGAGTTAGATACCTATGTTTAAATGGTTATCTGGAGATCATGGTTGAATCTCTTTAGGTTTCAATAAGAAACTGATGGTGGAAAAAGGGTCCTCAGAGAGGCGGTTTATGGGAATCATAGACATTACATAGGAAAAATATGAAACATGTACCCTTTAGTATATAAATACTGGTAAATAAACCTTTAAGGAAGCCAACATTGGAGGCCTAATAAGGCATCAAGGACGTTTTCCCTTAAGCGAAATATCAATTTGTAAGAGAAATCTAATATGTAGTGACCTTTCAAAGGAATGTATCATGTAGAAAAGAGGATGATAGTGTTTGAATTTTAGTTGAAAAATATATAATTTTTCCCATTAAGATAATTTTAGGAGAGAAGGGAATTTTTGTTGAGAATGTCTCTTGAAATTATTTATATAGATAAATATTTGGATTCAAAGTTTCCTAATTAAGAGTTAAAGTGAATTTTGAATATCATAACCATACAAAAATGGTGGATTAACAAACATATTAAAACTAAGGGGGACAACTACGTATGAGAAAGATATAACACAGAGGTATCACATGGGGAAGAAAACCATTTTTCCAAAATAATTAAACTGTTGGGAGCCAAGTCTTGGGGTTTTCTAGTAACAAGGAACTCCAGTAGAGTGTGTAAGTTTTGACGAGAAAAAAACCCGACCAACAGTAAGGGGATCTCCCCAGTATAAAGTCCCAACTAGAATTTAGAACATTTGTGATAGGGATCTCGTCAGGGGTGTAGGTTTGGATACCGTTGAATATTCCATTCTCAGATAGAGGTGCATCTCATGAACAAGAGGATGCATGACTACTCAAATGATATGAGACAAATGGTCAATGAGTTCTCCTAAAAATTAAACATTATAAATATCAAAGCGAGATTCGAAGCATGCAACCACATAAAATGTTGTTAGCAACACATCATTAGGGTCATTCTTATAAAGAAGCTTGCTTGACCATAAAACAAACAATTCTCTATGGTCAAAAAACCCTTCAATTCCTTAAGCGTTTTTCGAAATATTAAAATGATATCAACAACTAAGTTATTAAAACATCCCTCAGCAAAAAAATCCACATATCATTCACACATCCAAATAGCTTAAACGTACAAATGATATATGAACTGAAAATGAAAACTAGTCAGTTATAAAAGATAGCAAATACGTAAAGACATAATATTCATAATGCTAATACACATGAGTTTTCATCAGATCCAATAGTGGAGTCAAAAAAATTGTTTGTATTGATTATTGGAATCATGTGTTCAATTCAATACAATTAACTATTCTCCCTCTGGAGTCCAAAAAAGGTCCTTTACAATGTCCCCAGAGGGAGTACTTATAGCATCAAAAGTAACCTTTGGGTTGCCCTGTCCCTTCAGCTTCCTAACTGTTAGCATGGTCTGCAATCCAGTTTGTTTTTCAACTTGCGACTGGCTCCACTTTGCGACCTGCAACTGGTCCCCTTCTGCGACCTGTGACTGGGTCCACTTCTCCGACTTGTGACTGGTAAAATTGTTCCTTTTCAAGGGGGGTGTTCTGTGATGGACAGGTCTGGGACTTCAATCTGTTGCTTTTCTTTGAGGTAATTCTGCCAGGCCCAGTAATCACCAGCTACTAGGGTGACCTTAGGTGTGTTTTCTCCCAATCTGTGAAAACAATCGAGGGCATCTCATATTAGAGTGCACCTCTTTACAAAAATCTGATAGGATATGGAGTCCAAGTTAGTGTAGATGCAAACCGGGGTGATAATGAACTGATCGAGGTTCTCCTTGGAGGTTGGAAGATCCTAGGAGGCAGTTTCTTGTCTGATAGGTGCTAGGAATGTTTAGATGTCCAAGGATACTTCTTCCCTTCTCTTCTAAGTATCCAATGTCCCCAGGTAATGAATGTGATGTACCTCTATCATTGATTCAATACCGTTGATCAAGTGTTCATAGGCTGACATCACTTTTTCTACATCCTTTACCAACTTATCCATGGATTGTAACTTCATCTGTATCTATATCTTGTAATTTTTCGTGTGGATCCAATCCTTCTCTGGCACAATATTAGGAGCTTGTAGATACCTTTCATACCATTCAATAATATTGTCTAGTTCCATGGAGGCTTCCTTGAGCCACACAACCCTTCTTTTAGTTTCTGCTTGAGCCCCTAGTACAGGAGAGACCGTCTGTTTTATAGTGAACATCTCTTCGTATACCTGTTTCATGGAAGTCTCTAATGTATCCAACTCTCCCTGGATGGCTGTTGGTAACCCATTGGCCTGAGTGGCTATGAGTTGGAGCCTTTGATTCTCTTCTTCCAGAGCTATTTTCTCTTTTTTGGCTTGAAATTCTCTTTGCTCGGACGCCCGGAACCTTCCTTGCAGAAACAAGATCTCCCTGTTGATCCTGCTCACATTTTCCTTTGTAGTTACTACAAAGGCGGTTCCGTATCATGCTATCATTATGGGATTAGTCCTATTATGTATGAATATTTACTTTTATGTTGTTACTGCGAGGGGCTGAGATGGATTCCGTGCGAGGAATTTCCTCCTTTCTTGCCTGATTTTATGAGTAAATTTTTCTAATGATAGCCTCATCAGGTCTAGTACATCATCCTCATGATCTTCTGATATGCTAAGCTTAGAGGGCAAGGGATGCCCACCTATCATGGGAGTTTCCATGGATACCTCAATATGTGGCAGATCTTCTTGTACCCTCGTCTTTGAGGGTGATGATTTGCTTCCCTCCATCTTTTTTGATGTGTCCTTCTCTAATTTTTGAGCTTCTTCTTCCTTTTGTTTCTTTTTATTTTCTTCCTTTTCCTCTTCTTCCTTAAAATTTCCCTCAAACTCTCTCTTTTTTCATTCTTCCTCTTCCTTTTTCTTGCAGGCCTCTTCTATGTGCTTCTTCTTCTGCTCTTCTCCTTGTTGCTTTTTCTATTGCTCTTCGGCCTGCTTATTTCGCTTCTCTTCTTCCTATTGTCGTGCCAAGGTGTATTGGGTTCCTTTTAGCTCTTCCTCTCTTAGATTCTGCTTGGCCTCTAACTATGCCTTGGCCTTTCTGTCCCTTCTCTCCTGTTGACCTTGAGGAGGATCACTACCTATAGTATTCTTTGGCATTTTAGCTTTGGAAGATGAAGCTCCTCCTACCTGGTCCTTTCTTTTCAGCATGCCAACACTCTCTTATAAAGTTTGGTCATCCTGGCCCTCTTGATCCCCACGTAGGTCAGTTGATTCTTCAGGCGCGACTTCCCTGTATTTGTTGTACTAGTTTCAAACTTGTTCCTCAACAGGGCATTCTGTGTGTTGGTATTTCCAATTGAACTTGGCTTGTTTGCACTATGTAGGGATGATCCTTTCAGGGTCATATGATCTATGGGTGAGGGTTACAAAGTGAAATAATTTGATTTCCTTTTCCTCTGCTTCTACTTCTTTAAAATCCTTAAGATTTTAGGCACCAATAGTAAGCGGGAGGGTCGACAATGGCTTATTTTTTTTCTTTGTTGAGGACCTTGGAGAACCCGCTCGACATTCGGTAGCACACCTCTTGTAGAAGCAATTTATTAGTGACATACTTGGGTAGTGCATGGGGTGCCTTGAATGATCTGAAAACCCTAATAAAAGTACTCTCTGTAATGGGAAACTAGTTAGCTACCTAGGTTACTTTTCCCATAGCACGATGGGACATGCAAGGGGAATATTTACCGAAAAGCTTCCCGTAGAGCGCGGGGATGAAATTGTGTGAGATGGATTCCATGTCTTTCTTGTATGTGGAAGCCCAGAACATGTTTAGATATTTCTCAATGGGCCCACTGCGCTTTACATCACAGTTATGTGACCATCCCTTGAAATGGCATCTCACGCATACTACTTCTAAGAGGTAAGAGGCCATGTAGAATTATGATGCACATCCATCTTCCAGTGCATGTGCCACTGATATGTTTTCTCTCAGGGCCGATACTACCAGGTAAGCCCAGTTGAAATAGGTGGCATAGGAGGTGATTGCGTACATGAGTGGGGCCCAAGCCCCATTGAAGATAGTGGCATCCTATTGGCCATACATTTTTCACACCATTACTGCGACATGCTTATTGACCTTCCTAAGTCCATCTATTTTATACTATTGATCCTTCTTCACCTTAAACTTCTCAAGGTCCTCCCACTAGTCCTTCAGGGTTTCTAGCATTGGTACCTCATGCATGGTGACCCAGTTAGTGTTGGAGGATTCTTCCTTGGTGGGGAGTGCATAGTATACTTCTATGTATTTCCTAGTCGAATTGAAAAAACATTTCTCTGAGTGGTGACGGATGACCCAGAACTTGGATTCAACCTTCTAAAGGATCCATTCGGCTACTTCCGTGCATGGGAATATTGGTGTATTAGTTCATATGTCGTGAATTGTAGACCTTTTAACTTGAATATATACTTACCGATTCGCGAGATCCTCCTAGAATTCTGGCTTTGTCAATTCCTTATATACTTGATTCTAGGTCATCTCATCTCCTTTTCCAAAGAGATAGGCGGTGTATCCATAGATAGGGAATGGTGGAGGAGATGTGTCCTCTCCTGATATATCTATTTCAAGGTTTTTTTCTCTCTTCCGAATTGCTAGAGGCCCCATATCGCTCGAGGCTGAAGAGATGGAAAAAAACTCAAGTTCGGCTTCAATATCCCCTGGAAAGTTCAAAAAACAATCCCACGATAAGACAGATGACATGATAACAAAATATTATGGGACTGAATAGACCTTGAAATGATTTGACTGCTCAAATTAGGTTGCTGTGACCCCTGTCGGTTTCTATCTATAGATCGGGGAGGTTTTGTGATGCAGGAGCATTCGAGCATCCTCATTAAAATTAGAATCGAAAGCTGTGAAAGGAGAAAGTGTGGACAATCATTGTAAACTGGGGAAAAATTTGTTAAAACAGAACAAAATTGATGGAACTAATAAGGTTCAATTAATTGTAATTATTTTCCAAGTATGCATAACGAGAGATTTAGTGAGTTTGTTTGAGCGATTGAGGGAGAAAAATCATGGATCTTAGATGATCCACACTTTTTCAAATTTCTATATAAAGATTTTATGTTGTGTGACAAAGAGAGAGAGAGAGGGGGAGAATACAATGTAACCGCAGGAGAATTTGTGACTAAGGCTGAAATTCCTTTTACTGTAATTGAGTTTTGTATATAATTATAATACGTGTTATGTGGATTTCTGTGTGTTTTATGCAGGTAAATCCTCTTTGCGGACAGAGACGATCCCTCTAGCCCTAGAGTGGGTCTAGAAACAAAGGGACACACTAAAGTGTTTCTTCCTAATTATTGAATGAACAAGGGAAATGGTATATCGTCCTACCTAGAATCCAACGTTGTCATTGTTGTTGTAGTAGTGGTGGCCTCTCGCTCCTACTTTGGAAAATCACAATCCGTTTTCCATTACGCTTTGATACCTACACAAAGAAAAAGAAAACAAGAACAACATACAAGATGAAAACATTCCATTCATAACTATTAACTAGTCAAAGATGGCTAAACATATTGCGCTAAATAAACATTATAACACAACAGTGGAACCAAACAGTAGTCATGTATATAAATGAATAGAAGAAAGAGTTACAACCAATGCTTTGACGTCGCAATCTCCTCCAGCGGGGTTCAGGCAAAGCGTGTCTCAGATGCTTGTCAGGGAATTCGGACGGGATAAAGGCATGGAATTAAGCTCTCCTCAATGTAATTCCTTCTATCTTATCTAGTCATATAGCTATAGTATATCTAATTCTCCAAGTTTAGCTATTCAGCCGTTCATCTAGTTTTTTCTAAGAGAGATAATTTATTTTATAGAGGAAAAGGAGGAGGTTGGGATCCCTCCAAAGGTGGGAAGGAGTCCTATCCTTTAGGAGAGTTCCAAGGGAGGTGGAAACCACTAACTAAAGGAGGGAGTCTGTGGTTTTTTTAGTTCAACCACTCCCAATGACTCATCCTCGAGGTGGTCAGAATGGAACCTCCACCTTTATTTTTAAAAATGATTCCATAAACAACTTGGCACGAGTGCTTAACTAGGATAGAGCGCCAATTGGCACCAGCTCAGTTTTAATTTGATAGCTCGGAGTGGGAGTGTAATTGATTACCCGCGCTAAGGAAAAAACAGGGTTTTTGAGTCTCTGCTCAGGGAATTGTCAACAAGATGAATGTTAATCTCATGTAAAGAGACACAATGATGGTGTTTGCAAGGCATGACACTGCTTATTGGTCACAGAAATGACCCTCCAATGGGCGAGATGGGGATTGCAGGAACAACTAAAAAATGTTGTGTAACAGATGCCCCCTAAAGCATGAGGTCTGAGGGAGAGGGATGGATGGAATGTTTTATGAGAACATGTTTGAACCAAACACTGTTGTCAAAAAACCTGAAATTACAAATACAACTGATATATTTGATACATGAACATGTGGCATGGGCGCAGCCATCCATAATAGAGTATATATAAAAGGTGAGATTCGAGGTATGGACGCAGCCATGCAGAAATAAGTATCAATAAATTGACTCAGGTATGGGCACAACAATCCAATCGAAAGAGTCATGTAATAAGTCATAACTATCCACCAAAATCCGTAGCCTGGATTTTATCAGACAAAATCCAGGGTCTTGCACTCCATCTCGACCCGAACAAGTACAAATTAAAGCATGCGAATATATGAGCTAAAGTCGAACATGAAAGAAAATTTCCTGATTACCAGCCAATGATGAAAGCTGTTAACAGGCACGAGAGAAACCACCAATGATGACAATGGCTCTCAACGTACAACCAGTACAATCCATGGAATTTGAACAGTGATTTGGTGTCGTACATCCGTAGAATCACTTGTATGAAGGCCAATGATATGGACCTTGTGTCGAATGTGAAAAATCTGCCATTAAGGCATGCAGGCTCCAAGGTACCAGAATAGAGTGTCTTGATAAAATTCCTGGATAATGAGCTGAAGTCGATAGGAAGTGACCTGATTGAAGGTGGGCCATAATTTTCCCCACATCATCAATACGAGACAGAGGAACATGATAATAGTGAATGAAGACCAACGAAGAATCAAAGGGAGGTTGAAAACTACAGAGGAAAACTTCTCTTGAACATATCAACAAAAAAACACTGGATTTGGAAGTATTTGACATCAAAGGATCTAAGGTCATGACGACGTGGTAAAGAGTAGCTAATAGGTCAAAAGAGATTACCCAAACACATGGAGGAAAAACTGATGAAATGAGATGTCCCCAACCCAACACGAATGCAAAAAAGTGCCATGTTCAAGAGCGACATACTTCCAATATAACTAAAAATTGGTTCCATTTTCCCCACCATTTCTGGCGAGTACCTCTTTAATTTTACACAAGCTTGAAGAGGATACTATATGCTTGTCATATAAGTTTATCCTTCAGACAAGTCCATCCTAGTACATTTTATGAGCCCAGGAAGGAGGACCTCAAGTAACGTCATGGTGATGATTTCCAATGTCATCAGAGTTAACGAGTTTGACAAAGGAAGAACTCAACGTATTTTCATGTTTAAAGAGGCAGAAAAGAGGCAGAAAAGAAAAATCCAGCAGGTCCCTTTTCATAAATAGTTCCTCAGATCCGAAAAGGTAGAAAACAATATCTAAAAGAACCTCTTAGTTGCGATAGGCTAAGGTATTCCTTTTTCGTAAATAATTTATCCCAACCAGAAAAAGGGGTAAATGTATACTGACTAGATATCGCTTCGCAGACATTTAACGAGTTCAAAATGACAAGAATCTCGGAAATATTTTCAATTTTAGAGAGTCAGAAAAGAGCTGAAATATGACTCCTCCTGAAGGAACGAGTGGTATTAAGGGTAGCTATTGGTTCGGGTAATGGTGGAACTGCTCAGAACAAGTAAAGGTCAAGAGGCTAGCTAACAAGACCACTCATGGCAGCGGTTCCTCAGGAATGGGTAAAACTACCAAGTGAAGGCATATGATCGGCCAAGCAGATAGTGATGGTGGAATGAGAAAACCAAGGTTCATCTAGCAAAATATATTGATAAAATGGAAATCATGAGAGGTAAAATAGGAATGGTTTCATTTTTACACAAGCTTGAAATCAGGAAACTCCGATTGAAACCATGTTCATTTTTACACAAGCTTGAAATAGAAAAAAGTTATGCTTGAAATGATTTGCATGCCCCCAGCATGGTGACTCAATTCAAGGTACATGCCCCCCCAAGTTTCAGTCCATGCACCTAAGTAAATAGATGGAGGGAGTGAAGGTTCAGTTACGAGATCAAGTGAAAGACTCGACTAGGATTTTACGAGATAATATCAAAGACTCGAATTGAACAGGAACATGTTTCATTGTTTTAACGAGGTTGTAACATTAAAAGAACTATCCTCATGATAGCTTGCTTCATTTTTTAGGGAGCTTGACACAAGAAAGCGAACCATGCCTCGACGACCTTGTTTCATTTTTTAAGGAGCTTGACAAAATAAAACAAACTATGCTCCTACGAGCTTTTACCATGATGAATAAGAGGTCATGGATTCCAAGAGGTTCACATCTGATGGGAGAACAACATCTTGAAAATCAGGACACAATGCCCCCAGCACACGATGCACAATGACACTATTACTAAATGCAGGCAGAGGATAGGTAGCCACATAATTAACCTGCGACGGGGAAGATAAAACTTGCGGATAAAGACCCGGAAGGGATGACGATGGACTAGATGTCACGTCAGGACCAAAGAATGAAAGCTGATCAATGGTCACGATCCGACCTTTGTGTGGAAACTAGATCACACGAAAGAGGGAAGAGACAACCACCCCCATGGCATAATAATAGTCACATCCCAAGAGTAAATTAAAATCCAAGGGACCTTGGACCACCATCACATCTATATAGATGGTTTTTCCTCCCAAAATAATAGGCAACTTCGGAAGGATCTCTAACGGTTGACTGGTTCCTTTGTTAAAAGCCAACAGATTCTGCGTAATAGGAATAAGTGGTGGAGAACCAAAATATTTCCAAGTAGTTGAAGATAGAAAACTAACAGACACGCCTTCATCTATAATCGTGCTAGGTAAAACCATATCGAATATCTGTACTATGATCTCAAAGCGAACATAAGAAGGAAGGAGGTATCCCGCAACTTGAATCCAATCAAAGGAAGTGACCAAACTACTTGGAGGGGGTACCATAGAAATGAGATGGTCATCCCCTGGTATTACAGGAGCATGGGGAGCATCCTCCTAGACCTCCATCAGGGGAGCAGGAGGAGAAACTTCTTAAACTACAGGGACGAGAGAATATTTCTCCAAGTCTGAAGAATCTGAAGAAACAAGAAGGACATGAGGTGGATGAGATATACTCTTGACGGAAAATACCTGATGAACCGTAGGCTAAATAAGATTGACTGATTCCACAACCAATGGCTGGTCAGGAACGGATTCGTGAATTTGAACTTCTGAGGGAGCGGGATCGACCAAAGATGAATCTTGATCAATCATAGAATAAACCAGCAGATGACTCAAAGAAAGCTTCTGGTAACCAACTGGAAGGCAAGGTGCAAAAACAATAGGGTTGTCCAACACTCTCTTTACTTCATCCATGTACGGAAAAAGGTGAATGGGATGATGCCCTTCACACAACTTACAGGGATTAGTGATCTTACCCTGTTTCTTATGAGTCTTATCATAACTAGTCAAATATGTGCCACCAATATGATTTCCAAAAGCCAAAAGCAATGGTGGATGACCGTCGGACCATGCTTCAAGTACCTTGGGAATGCCAGGGCAATCTCGAATAAGATGGTCACCTTTTCACAACATGCAAGGGAATTTGAATTTCCGTGGAAGGTTGGATGGTTTATCAATGGATGATGTCTGAGGCACAATAGCCGCAGAGCTAGACTCTCTATTAACGAACTTCTTCTTCTTCGTCTTCTTCTTCTTATTCTTAGCCACTTGGTTACTAGAATCCATACTTTCACTAGGCAAAGTAGAAGAGGAGGACGAAGAAACGTGCAAAGAAGTGGAGAGTTCCACCTTATAATCGACATGATGTTGTTCAGGTGGAGGGGATGGTTGTACAGAGGGCAGAATACTTGAGACCACAGAGGTGGATAATAACCACACAGGAAAACCAACAATTCACCCCGAAAGGGACAATTTTTCCATATAAGGAGCACCAACATTCCCAAAAGTAGGAAAATGACTAGGATTCCCTTTCGAGAAGATTCGTTGGTTGGTAAACTCCAGAAACATTGCGATTGGAAACAACCATAAAAAAAAATGCTAAGGAAGATAAATTTCACCGAGAATATTTCGTGGGAAATTAATATTTTGAGACACTGAAACAAAACTCTATTGTTTCATATTTTAAGAGTCGAGAAATAGGCAAAAGGTGACTCTATCACTTTCAAGTTGAAACGAGCATGAAAGGACAAGCGCTCGATGATATCTTCTCTTTTTAGAGAGTCATGAAAATATCAAAATGGCTACTATGGAATACTAAGCAAGAGGGTATACTAGGTTTCTGTGAACTTCCATATACACCTTGGTGATCAAATGAAATAGATATGACCAAGGACTTGACGT
This sequence comes from Pinus albicaulis, assembly GCA_034641835.2. Classification (NCBI taxonomy): domain Eukaryota; kingdom Viridiplantae; phylum Streptophyta; class Pinopsida; order Pinales; family Pinaceae; genus Pinus; species Pinus albicaulis. The sequence goes on from CM076580.1 coordinate 1,769,408,466, forward strand.
ACGTGCAGGTAGTCTCCCCAAATGTTGTGTTCGATGTATCACGGTTACAAGGCAGCAGACTCGGCTTCCTATGGATAAAATAATTGCAACCTAGAGGGGTCTCCATTTATATACTCGATGGTACGGGGAGCACAAGTCCATACTAGTTATGTCTAAAGCCAGATGGAGAATGACAGCTACTAGGTTTTAAGATGCCAGAATACGTCTCTAGCTTAGACCACTAAAATGTTTGCGTTATGTTTCAATGTTTCCGTAGGTTAATTCAATAAATTTTAAATTTGATCTTGAATTATGTCTCGGTTTCAAGGCCCTACCGCATGTTGTCTGACAATCTACTATATGCAGCTATATGAAGAAAGAAATATTTCAATTCGATGAATGTTATCTAGTTAAGGGAAGAGTCTCAAACAATGATGCAACATACAGTAATACTGCTAACGAAACTTTTTCCTAACTATATGACTTTCACTATCCAAAATTAATCTAAAACATTCAATAATGCGAATTATGCAATGTAATCTATGAAAAACTATCCTTTTTGAAAACTATGCAATTGTAATCTATGCACAATTTAGTTTTTCGTTTGAATGAATAAGAAAGCACTCAATGCATTTTTCGATGAAATGAGAATTTACTTAATGCATGCTTTTAATGAAAGAGAATGCACTCAATGTGATTTTTATCTTTCAATCATTAAACAATGTAATCTAAGTTCAATGATAAATCTCAAAATATACTTTTCAATGCAATGTGATCTAATGCATTTGAATGGAAAGAAAACTCTGAGACGAAAAGTAAATGAATGAAAATTTCCTTAATGGAAGGATGAATGAAAAAGGGATGCAAACCAACACTAAGAATGCAATCGTTGTTTTAAACACTTTGTGACAAAATTCCTCAAAAGGCTACAAGAGATATGAGGTCAAGCACAAAAGGGACTTTCAAAGCATGAACTCAAAACAAGGCATTCATTCCCTTTTACATCAAGCAATCATAGAAAGAAGACTTTTCAGTTGAACAATGATCAATGTAATCTATGCTCACAAGTGAAAAAGTGAAGGGGAAAATGTGTAAATCATACAGAGAAAAGGACTAGAAGGGAAACACACATTGGTGAAGGATTTAGGGAAAAAAACTTATTTTTTAACACACCCTGAAATTGGCATGAATTTTGTGGGTGAATCTAGCATCAACTGACGCGAATTTCTCACTGAAAACTAGCGCCAATCAACGTGACTATCAGAAAAATAAAAGCACAAATTCCTAAACAAGAAAAAAACAAATAATTTCTCCGAACAAAGACCAGACTCACCACTTCAAGCAAAAACTTAGTAGAGGTCAATCTTGACACTCTAGAGCTGAACAGAGGATTTAAACTAAGAAAGAAAACTAGAAAAAGACAAATAACTAAATCAATAATTGAAACTGACCCAACAAGATGAAACGACAAACCTGCACTGATCCCCAGCAAAGTTGCCAATTATTTATGCAGGTAAATCCTCTTTGTGGAGAGATACGATCCCTCTAGCCATAGAGTGGGTCTAGAAACAAATGGAAATGCTAAATTTTTGCTTCCTAATTATTGAATGAACAAGGGAGATGGTAGATTGTCGTACCTGGAATCCAATGCTGTCGTTGTTATTGTAGTAATGGTGGCCTCTCGCTCCTACTTCGGCAAGTCACAAGCCATTCACCATTACGCTTGGATACCTGCACAAAGAACAAGAAAACAAGAATAGCATACAAGATGACAACATTCCATTCATAACTATTAACCAGTCAAAGAGGGCTAAACATATTGCGTTAAACAAACATTATAACACAATAGTGGAACCAAATAGTAGTCATGTATATAAATGAATAGAAGGAAGAGTTACAACTGATGCTTTGACGTCGCAGTCTCCTCCAGCGAGGTTCATGTGAAGTGCTTCTCAGAGGCTTGTCAGGGAATTCAGATGGGATGAAGGCATGGACTCAAGCTCTCCTCAACGTAATTCCTTCTATCTTCTCTAGTCATTCAGCGATAGTATATCTAATTCTCCAAGTTCAGCTACTCAGCCATTCAACTAGTTTGTTTTAAGAGAGAGAGTTTCTTTTATAAAGGAAAAGGATAAGGTTGGGATCCCTACAAAGGTGGGAGGGAATCGTATCCTTTAGGAGAGTTCCAAGGGAGGTGGAAACCACTAACTAAAGGAGGGAGTCCGTGGTTGTTTCAGTTCAACCACTCCCAACGACTCATCCTCGAGGTGGTTGGAATGGAACGTCTGCCTCTATTTTTAAAAAACATTCCATAAACAGCTTGGTGCAGGTGCTTAACTGGGACAAAGCACCAACTGGCATGGGCTCAGTGTTAATTTTCTAGCTCATCGTGAGAGTATAATTGATTACCCATGCCAATGCAAAAACAGGGGTTTTTTAGTCTCTACTCAGGGAACTGTCAACAATAGGAATGTGAATCTCATGTAAAGGGAGACAATGATGGGCGAGATGGGGATTGCAGGGACATTCAAAAAATTATGTGTAACAGTGTGTCTGATTATTGTTTACTTATATTTTAAATTTATATGTTAAATTTCGTGTTATGATATTACTGATTGACCATCGATCACTATAAGGATCGATGTTTATCCAATAATAATATTAGTTTATAGAAGGAGTTGTTGTATGAAGTAAGAAAAAACCTCACATTTCTTTTAAAATCATGAATCTGAAGTGATGTGGTGGAAGCATAACAAAATCCTATGAATTTGAAAAATCACATTTCTAAGGAACCATGAGTCAAAGTAGAATGGTGAGGTGAGGTTGGAACTCTAAATTGAGTTGAACGTGGAATGGGTTAATCGTTTCTAAAAAATGGCAAAAGGTATATCGCACAAATTCAAGATGGTTAGCTATTTTTATTTTATATGTGCGATAGCATGTTATGATGAAACGTAGCCTCACGAAACTACTTATCTCGCATGATTCAAAAAAGTTTATCCATCAGGCTAGTTGCCACGCAGTAATGTGATGGTCGTTGGATCAATTACTAGATCAGCAACGGAGACCTCAACATTATTTTACATAATGAAATTGTAATTTAAGAGGAGAGACAACCGTCTGATTTTTGATCAACGGTTATCGAAATTAAAGTTGCTCGGGGTTTAAAACTTAAATCGGACCCGATGTTTTAGAAACCTGATTTGATAATTCGAGTTGTCCACCCAGTACTCAATAGATCCGACGGTTTTCAGATCAAGGTTTTCAAATCGAAAAATATCGCATAATTATATGCATATGATTTAAATATTTAAATGGATGTGATATGTTATAAGTTAAATTATGATGTGTTTCAAGTTCCGATGTTAAGCATTCAAAGTGGGCCCAACATCTGTTGGTTAAGGTTTGTGGAGATCATTGTTATGTTTTCTTTCCATATATATATATATATATATATATATATATATATATATACGTGGGCCATAACCCACAAATCCACGTTGTTGGTGTCCAAGTGTGAATGAATATTCAAACCCTTTCCCACATTCATTATAAATCCGGGTGTGTTTGGTTATTGCAATGCTAACGCGCACAATATGTGCATATACAATAGCACAATTCTGATATCAATTGTGGATTCGATAATTAAAAAAAATAAAAAATCATTGTAACAACAAATAAAAAAATGGAAGAAATAAATTGGAAAGCTTACAATTCATTCATAGCAATAAGAGTATCATCAAATACATCTACTGTCATAGCAATTTCAAATTATACAAAACATGAAATAGAAATAACAACACACCGGAAATATGCAACACCTCATCGTAGAGTGGGCCCAACTCTCTTATCAAGACTGTGGCAAACTCACAGCTTACAAATTTAACAACAAAACACTATGCATGCAATTAATCGAAATGCTTATGTTACAAATCTGTCTCTTATTGCTTAACCCTCTATGCCTTCTCCTAAGAATTCTATCCTCCCCCTCCCTCTGATTTGTGCCCTTTTAAATATAAAAACAAAAAAGGGGAAATAAACTGATTAAAAAATGTCAATAATCAATATGAGATCTGAAATATCCTTCCATCATGATTCAGCTGGCACAAGTCGAATCTGGAAATTACAATTGGGGCAATTTTAGAAAACGGTCACAACATAAAATATGCAAATATGTCCTTCGAAGAACCCTATGTCTCTCTCAATCAAGACCGAATTTCGGAGACCTGATCAATAGAATACTAATTTGGGTTGTTCTGCAAAAACCCATGTTTTAGATTTTCAAGATTCTTCTTCATTTTCTCGAAACGTTCAAAACCAAACTATCTCTTGTTATGCTAGCGAATTTCTGAGTTGGAATATTTAATTAACAAATGAAAATCAAATCTGCAGTCTGGAAGAGATATTGGAGGCTAAAATAGTGAGTTATGTTATAACGAATTCATTAATAAATCATCATTGAAAAAATCATGCATAATAATGATTAATTTATTTATTTAAAGGAGAACAAGTATTATCTATCCAAAAGAGCATAACTAATTATGAAATGGAATTATATAATAGCTTATGATAAATAATGTGATAAAATAACATTATAAATGGATGAAATGGATGTTAAGAAGTGATAATATTAATACAAATTAGTGGCCCAACATCTCCCCCAAACTGAACAAGTCGCATGTCCTCATGCAACCCAATGCCTCTATATTAACCAAGTTGTAATACAATAATCAAAATGATCATCCCAGCGCATGATACTGATGAAAGAGAAGTCTTCTTCCTCAAATTCTTCCTTAAAATAATTTTCATGTATACTTTTAACCATATGTATATGAAGTTGCAACAAAGTATGATACAAGTAAATACAAACTTCATTACAAACCAGATTTTGCTGAAATTTTGTAAGTAAATATATACTATATTAATGCTTCTCCAATCTGAAAATAAAATCAATGCAACGAATAGATTTCAATATATCAGCAAAATGGTTTTAGGTAATAATGCATGATTTTTTTGGAATTAACAAATTGGTTTATCTTGAAATTTTCTAGGTTTAATGATACATCTTTGTTCTCCACAAATTAGAACAATCCAGTTGATATTTTTAAGGATATACACAAATAAATTTTAGGATTGTATACCTTAAATGAGGAAGAAATGAGAAATCATTCATCATGCATAGCAACCCTTCCCCTAAACTAGAGAATTAGCATGCCCTCATGCTACACTAGAAAAAAAATTGGGGTGGTTTCTACAATCATAGTCTGAAATATTTGTTTGCTATATAACAACATGGAATAAGGGAGATTTTGAGGATTAATAATGAGATCGATGGATGATAAAGAATATTAATGGCATTTTCATGATAATGAAAGTAACACTCCCCCAAACTGAAATATTTTTTCTCTGAAAAATGGGAAGTGGTAAAGAAAGGGAAATAATGGTTGAAAAATATCAGTGAATAATTCTCAATGGTTTTTCATGACATTCTCCTAAAATTTTAATAAATCAAAACCTTATGCTATTTTACATCAAGTTTTACCTGCATAAAGATGTGGAATGACATGTATTGATTGACTTTTTTTTGAAGCTGAAGTAGGCTGAGCTGATGCTGAAAGTGATGCGGAAGGTGGAAGCCATGCAAGTTAAAAAAGTAATCAGAAAGTGTAGTAGGTTTTCCTTCCACCAAACTAATTAGTTTCCCTGTAATCTATAAAAAATCTCATGAGTATCCTTAATCAATAATTCGTCACCTTAATTACGTCATTACATATAAAAGTGACATAAACATATTGTGAATGAAAAGAGATAATAATGGATAAGAAGGGAAAAGATGCATTCCATATGCCCATAAGCTTTGGTTGTCATGCGCACAAAAATTATGAGAATTAGTTATCTCAGTCTTTGCTTCTCATGGTCTATCCAATTACTTGGGATTAAAAATCAGAATTAGGCTTGTTAGTGGTGTTGTTAAGATATGAATAAATGGTGACTGATTGGGCAAAGAATTTATATTTGGTTAAAGATATGATACTTGTAGATTAAAGGAATTATAGATTAGATTATACAAAATGTCAAATATCAAATGTCCTAAAAGTTTCATCCCTCACATGTAAAGTAAATATTTATAACTCAATAATAGATATAAACCATAACCACCATCATCTAAGAACTGATTAAATATTACCACGTGAACCATGAGTTCTAGAAAACTTTGTATATCCAACAGTTAGCGTTATCAGAAATTAGCTTTGAGAAATCAAGGTAACCAATGAGATTATAGTATTAGATTAACTTCTATACCATAGGCATAGCCATTGCTACCAGCAGGCGTCCATAGCCTCAACAAGGATACCTTTTTAACCCATTGAGATGCCAGTGTCCCATCTATTAGAAATAAGTACATAGTTTCAAAAATAATTTCAATTTACTTAGATGTCAATTGAATATCATTGTTATGGCATGGTAACTATTTAATAACAATGCCATTCATGGGAGCTAGCAAAAGTGAAAAATTCGGCTCGTGATGAGACCTCTTTTCCTTCAATTTTATGATCGAAGGCCATTACCATGGTTAGTGACAAGCAGTGGTAATGTCACTTTATCAGGAGCTATGATCATGGTAGGTCGGCTCGTGATGAGACCTCCTATCCTACAGTTGACCATTTATGTTTAAAATTCAACTACAGTTTTTGTTAACCAATAACATATTATTTAATAGATGGGGTCGCATATCAACTACTTAAGAGCTAGGGATGGCGTAAAAAGTTATGCAGTAACTATTTTCAACTTTGATAGTTTTGATTCTCAAAAACTAATAACCTTAAAATGACTACTGATAAATATATCTTTCATTGTTGAGATTGGGGTTGAGGAACAGTTCATTAGATAATGGTGAAAAAAATTAAATACAATTTTGTGGTCATCACCATAAATTTTACAAGATCAGGGATTTGACCAGTTAGGAAAGTTGAACGTTGACATGATGAAATCATATTTGCATAATTATTCCTCAAAAATAAGATTATGTTTATAGATAAAGAAAGATAAATTGACTACCCAATCATTATGTCAAAGAGGGCCTAGACCATTAAAAGTATTTCCCATTCACCGAAGAGAAAAACAAATCAGAAAGACCTACATATGTTGAATTCAATGTGAAAATTTGCCAACAAAAATAGTTGTGACTGAGGTAACAACACCCATGACTTAGGTAATAACAGGGAAAGGGGAAAAATAATGATTTGAGGAAGGTGACATGAAGGAGGATTAGTCACTTTACAAAATAATGAGGAATTAAGAGTGAGCCATTCCTGATAAGACTTACCATAATAATCATCCTTTAAATAAGAGACCTCCGCCCAAGTAAAGTATGTTTTCCATCAGTCATAGTTGACCATGTCATAAGTAAAATTCCAAATAAATCCACGGAGTCGGTCAAGGACGTACCTAGCGACTTACCTTGGCAGAGTAAAAAAACTGGAGGAGTAATAGCACCAAGTACTTAGAAAAATATCACCATGGAGTAACATCACTGGAGGAGTAACAACATCAGAGGTGTAACAAAACTGGACACTTAGAAAAATTTAGGAGTAACAACATCCAACACTTAGAAAAAATTTCCATAGTAACAACAGTGATGGATTCATAGCACCGACGGAGTAACAACAGTGACAGATTCACAGTGATGACGAAGAAATAGCATTGATAGATTCACAACACTGACAGAGTAACAACAGTGACAGATTCACAACAATGGTGGAGTAACAGCAGTGAAAGATTGGCAACACTGACGGAGTAACAAGATTCAGAGTAACAACAGTGAAAGTAACAACATTCGGAGTAACAAAAGTGTGAGTAATAGCATCTGGAGTAACAACAATTCAAGTAACAAGATCCAAAGTAACAATAGTGCGAGTAACAGCATTCGGAGTAACAACAGTGCGATTAACAGCATCCAGAGTAACAACAGTGCGAGTAACAACATTCAGAGTAACAACAGTGCGAGTAAAAACATCCAGATTAACAACAGTGCAAGTAACAACATCCGAAGTAACAACAGGTATGAGTAACAACATCTGGAGTAACAACAGTGCGAGTAACAACATCCGAAGTAACAACAATGCAAGTAACAACATCCAGAGTAACAACAGTGTGAGTAACAGCATCCAGAGTAACAGTCGTGTGAGTAACAACATCCAAAGTAACAACAGTGCAAGTAATAGCATCCAGAATAACAACAGTGCGAGTAACAGCATCCGGAGTAACAACATCCTGAGTAGCAGCATTCGGAGTAACATCGATTACTAGCACCAAGGAGTAACAAAATCATGGAGTAACAACATCACTAAGTAGAAGCATTCGAGGAGAAACAACATCTTGAGTAGCAGCATCCGGAGTAACAGCAACCAAAGAGTAGCAGCATTTGGAGTAACAACATCACGAAACTTAAGAACTCACTCCTTTTATTTTGAGAACAAAGAAAATGTGACTTTGAAGTAAAAAATACCTGAAGCATAAAAACATAAGAGAAATCATAAAATAAATGACTATTGAAAACCAATAAATAAATAAAAATCTTAAGCTACAAGGGTTATGATTTTTTTTTGTTGCAGCAATGTTGTTTGTGAATGGTGAATAAATGGATTTTTTTTTTTAATTTTTTAATTTTTTAATTTTTTTTCCTCTTTCAGAAATGACTTGGATCTTCAAATAGAAATCAATTCCCCATTTCTCATGTTATAAATCTGTTAATTGATGAAAAGTATTCATGTTGTTTTCTTTGTGTAAAGGAATGTCTTTTAAACTTTTTTATTTCAAGAATCACTTGTTCATAAATTGACTTCATTTATTCTCCATGGACCTGCAAACAAATGAGTGTCTACCTACAATAAAACATGAAATTATGGAAGAAGAGAGGTGATCGGGCTCTCCCAATCCAAGAAATATGCAAAAAAAACAAGTAGTTACTCTATAAAACAAATCCATGGAAAAAAAATAACAAAGTAAAATTAATTTATTGTCTACGGAGAGTGGTGGCCAACCATACTAACCAACAGTGTTTCAATGATAACTTCTTTGTTTTTCGTCCAATTTGAGTGATTCCAAAGAAAAATGAAATTTAATTTAGATGGATGTCTCCAATAGAAACATGTTTCAAAATTCCATGTAATGGTATGTTAAATTTGCTTAGAACAACGTACATAACAGAGTCATTTTCCATTTTCCAACTAAGACTAACAATTGATAATTCAAGCATAACTTTTTCATTTGATGACAGATTGAACTAGTTCAAATTGGAGATTAATGTGGATTAATTTATGAATCTCTAATAGAAACATGCTTTGAATGCAAGAATAATTGGGGGGTCAAATATGCTAGTGAACATCCGGGAAAACAGAGTTTCAAGAGTGTTGCTTTACGATAAGCAGTCAGAATTTTGATCGTAACTTCCTCATACGATATCAAAATAAATTGATTCGAATTCTGTTGTAAACTAGAGTAATATGAGAATATACCAAATAAATTGGTTTCCAAAATCTAGTCATTTAAGCCTCCAAAAACGGACTGTCCCAACTTTTTTCCTTACTTTCCTACTAGACATCTTGTCATTGTTTTAGTCATAAATTTTTCGTTTCAAATCCAAATTTAGTGATTAAAATTGGGTTAGAAGGTATACATAAAATGATATGTAGGATATAAACAGGTCTTGAAAATACACCCATTTGATCCCTCAAAACATGACTGTCTTGACTCTTTTTCCAGAATTTTCATCAAGCCCGCAAGCGATAAGATATGATAATCAAGGAATTTTTCCAAGAAGGTGATCAAAATGAATATGAATGTTTGTAGAAATTTTATTTTCAATATAATGCATATACCTACATAAATAAATTTGAATATTGATCACTGATGTTAATTTTCACAGAGTGTTGCAACAAAAACAACTATTTTTACATTTAAAGAAATTTATTTATTTATGTTTTTATTCATTATATATTCTACATTACACTACTCTACTTTGAAAAATAAAATACAATTACATATAAGAGTATTTCCAGTGAAGCCATTTTCGAAATAATGCCTCAAGTATGCACATACCCATATTTGAAAAATGTATGTTAATAAATACACGGGTATGAGAGACCAACTTCCGTGTTAAGCATGGTGCCAAGAGTTGTTGAAGTGTAGAGTGGTGTCGTGAGCAAACAACAGAGTGAAACCAGTCTTAAATATAGTCATGATTTATCATATCTGTCGCATCCTGAAGTTCCGTGACTGAGTTCCAAATTATGTTGATGATTTCTTCCTTGACCTCACCCTCTGCCTCTTTTTTTAGATCTTTGTTCATAGAACCAAAGGAAGGAAAAAAAAATCAACAATTCTTAAAGCTCATGACTTGGATCAGGGTGAAACTTCCCTCCCGAGGACGAGAGATTGAGTGTTTAAATAGAAAGAAAGAAAGCAAGAAAGTAAATCAAGAAATCTTAAGCTCGGGACCTGGATCAAGGTAGCATTTCCCTCCCCAGGATGAGAGTTTAGGCCCTAAGAAATGAGTAGAAATAAAAGCAAACAAAAACCATGAACGCTCAGGACCTAGAGCAGGGTATCATTTCCCTCCCTAGGAAAAGAGATAATTTCCTAAGAAATCAATCGAAAAGAACAAAAATAAAACAACTATGCTTAGGACCTAGAGCAGGGTAGCATTTCCCTCCCTAGGACGAGAGATTGGTTCCTAATAAATTAATCAAAAAGAAAAATAGAACAACTATTCTTAAGACCTAGAGAAGAGTAGCATTTCCCTCCCTAGGACGAGATATTGTTCCTTAGATCAATATGAATCATGTTCTTTCACCTTTGTTAGCCTCCCCGACAACGACGCCAAAATGTTGGTATCCAAGTGTGAATGAATATTCAAACCATTTCCCACATTAATTATCAATCCGGGTGTGTTTTGTTATTTCAAGGCTAACGTGCATAGTATGTGCAGATATGATAGCACAATTATGATATCAAACGTGGATTTGATAATTTAAACAAAGCTAAAATCATTGTAACAACAAATAAAGAAATGGCGGAAATAAATCGTAAAGCTTACAATGCATTCACAACAATAAGAGTATAAGAAAATACATATATTGTCATAGCAATTGCAAATTATACAAAACATGAAATAGAAATAACAACACACAGCAAATACACAGCACCCGATCGGGGAGTGGGCCTAACTCTCTGATTAGGGTTGTGACAAACTCACAGCTTACAAATGGAACAACAAAACACTGTGCATTCAATTAATCTAAAATGCTTCTGTTACAAATATGTCTCTTCTTGCTTAACCCTCTATGCCTTCTCCTATGCGTTCTATCCTCCCCATTTCTCTGATTTGTGCCCTTTTAAATATAAAAACAAAAAATGGGAAATAAACTGAGTACAAAATCTCAATAATCAAGATGAGATTTGAAAGATGTTTCCATCATGATTCAGTTAGCACAAGTCAAATCTGGAAATTACAATTGGGGCAATTTTGGAAAGTGGCCACAACAGAAAATCTACAAATGTATCCTTCGAAAAACCTTGTATTTCTCTCAATCAAGACCGAATTTTGGAAAAATTCTCACTAGAAAACAAATTTGGTTCGTTATGCACAAAACCCATGTTTCAGATTTTCAAGGTCCTTCGTTTTCCCGAAACAACGCAAAATTGTCTCTTGTTATTCTAGAAAATTTCTGAGTTGGAATATTTAACTAACAATTGAATATCAAATCTACAATATGGAAGACATCTTGGAGGCTAAAATAGTGAGTTATGTTATAATGAATTCATTAGTAAACCATCATTGGCAAATCATGCATAATAATGATTAACTTATTAAAATAAAGGAGAACAAGTATATTTATCCAAAAGATCATAACTAATTGTGAAATGGAATTATATAATTAATTATGATAAATAATGTGATAAAAGAACATTATAAATGGATGAAATGGATGTTAAGAAGTGATAATAATAATACAAATTAGTGGCCCAACGCACGGGTTATGAAGAAATTTGCAGCTTTGTTACACATTGGAGAAAGGTTGCAGGTTTCATATTGATAAGATGACAATTACTTTATAGAAGTTTAGCTTTTCATCAAGTGGTATTAGAGCAAGGAAAAGATTTCCTGCGAGAAAGAGTTTGCATGCGAAGGAAGAAGAGGTACGATTTTGTTAAAGGTTTTCAAGCTTGTAGTATTTATATTTTCGTGCAGGTGAGAAGATTGCAATAGCCTAGAGTCAGGAGTGCTCAAATGGTTCTAGAGGAGAGAACTAGAGAGATGTCGAAAGACTGGGCTCAAAAGAGAGAAGCTTGGTGAGGTATTGTGTGGCAGGGGGGGACTTGTAACTCTAGAGGTTTTGGTTGCAGCTCACGGAAAGATCACAAAGGAAATTCCACAGAGGATGTGGTTAGAATTGCTAAGAGATGAAGAAGACATATGACCAGGAGGTCATAATATTTTTGTACCTCACGAGTCTGATGTAGGAGTATCCGAGCATCCTCATTAAAATCAGAATCCAAAGCTGTGAAAGGAGAAAATGTGGACAGTCATTGTAAACCGGGGCAAAGTTTGTTAAAATATAACTAAATTGATGGAACTGATAAGGCTCAATTAATTGTAATTATTTTCCATGTATGCATAACAAGAGATTTAGTGAGTTTGTTTTAGCGATTTAGGGAAAAAAATCATGGATCTTAGATGATCCACGCTTTTTCAAATTTATATATAAAGATTCTGTGTTGCGTGACAAAGAGAGAGGGAAAGGGGGAGAATACCATGTAACCACAGGATAATTTGTGACTAAGGTTGAAATGCCTTACACTGTAATTGATTTTTGTATATAATTGTAATACGTGTTATGTGGATTTTTTTTGTTTCTAAGTGTTGTTTACTTATAGTTTAAATTTATGAGTTAAATTTTGTTTTATTATTTTACTGATCGACCATCAATCACTATAAGGATCAATGGCGATCCAATAATAATATCAGTTTATAGAAGGAGTTATTGTATGAAGTAAGACAGAACCTCACATTTCGGTTAAATTCATGAATCTAAAGTGATGTGGCAGAAGCATAACATAATCTAGTGAATTTGAAAAATCACATTTCTAAGGAACCATGAGTCAAAGTAGAATGGTGAGGCGAGGTTGGAACTCTGAATCAAGTTTAACGTGGAATGGGTGAATGGTTTCTAAAAACCGACACAAGGTATATTTCACAGCTTCAAGATGGTAAGCTGTTTTTATTTTATCTTTGCAATAGCATGTGATGAAGACACATAGCCCCATGAAACCACTTATATCGCATGATTCAAAAAAAAAAATCCATCGGGCTAGTTGGTATGGATCAATTAGTGGATCAACGGTGGAGACCTCAACATTATTTCGCATAATGAAATTGTGATTTAAGAGGAGCGACAACCATATGATCTTCGATCGACGGTTATTGCAATTAAAATTGCTGGGGGTTTAAAAATTCAATCAGACATGATATTTTGTAAACCTAACTTAATAATTCGAGTTGTCCGCCCAGTACTCAATAGATCCGACAGTCTTCGGATCAAGGTTTCAAATCGACAAATATCGCATAATTGGATGCATGTGGTTTAAATATTTAAATGGATGTGATACGCTATAAGTTAAAGTAGAATGCCTTTTGGGTTTCGGTGTTAAGCGTTCAAAGTGGGACCAGCATATGTTGGTCAAGGTTTATGGAAATAGATGTTTTGTTTGCTTTCGATATATATACCTAGGCCATTACCCATAGTTCCATGTATTATGAAGAAATTTATAGCTTTTCTACACATTGGAGAAAGGTTGCAGGTTTTATATTGATAATATGACAATTAAACTACTTTATAGCATTTTAGATTTTCATCATTTTGTGACTTGGTGACCTAGCGGCCAGGTCACACAGTCGCAAGGTCACGCTTGTGTGAAAGATCTACAAACTACGACTCTGCGACTTGGTGACCAGTGACCAGGTCGCACGGTCACCAGGTCGCAAGGTCATGATTCTTGTGGTCAGTTGATGATCTGCGACCTAGCGACTTCACAACTTAGCCTCCAAGTCGCCAGGTCCCAAGGTTGCGGGGTCATAGGGTTGCATTAGGGCTTTCTGAGAGATATCTAAGTGATCGCAACCCACGGGAAATAAGGTGAAAGAAGGGGAAAAACTCCAAGGGAGATGGGAAAATCAGAGTTGAGGGCCCTCTCATAAATCCAGAGAGGGGTGTTTGTACTAGAATAAGCAAAGGAAATGCTCAGAAGAGGAGCTAAAGAGGATTTAGCACAAGTGAGAAAAAATCCCTATTTGGAGATATGGTGAGAATTTAGGTTGCAAATTGATCGGGCCAATGGAAATTAGTAAGCTAATGAATGGGGCAAGTAAGGAAACATTTAAACAAAATAGGAAGCAACAGGATGACTAGGCAACTTACCTGGGAAAAATGCGATCTAGTTGGCTTGTCAGACATCCTGTTTGCTCTATCGCACAGGTCGAATGTGACCTGCACGGCCATTTTATTTATAAATGGGTCACATGTGTGGTCATTTAATGCAGGTCCATCAGTCACAGATTGGGGCCAATCGAGCAAGGATGCGGCCTTGCGAACATGCGACCTCGCGACCTGGAGGTCACAAGGTTACTAGGTAGCTCAGTCGCAAATTTTAAATTTTTAGCAAGGATGCAACCTAGCAACCTTGCGACCTGGGGTCACAAGGTCGCTAGGTCACATAGTCACAAATGTCCATTTTCTATAGACCTTGCGACCTCGTGACCTGGAAATTGCAAGGTCGCTAGGTCGTTGAGTCACAAATGCATAATTGTGATCAGTATTGCGACTTTATGACCTTGCGACTAGCTCGAGGAAAATAAGTCATGAATTTATCATTCAAGACAATTTCTTGAAAGGGACTTTCTCAAGGTTCATGGCTGAGGGTGCAATGGATTTACTTTGAACAAAGCAGTTAGGGCTTTGAAATTTCAAAAGGGGATTAAATTTTGGAGGGTGTTGTAGCGGCTACAGCAAGAAGCTGGGACTTCCTTGTTACTAAGGGAAACTTGCACCATTCCAATGGAAATAACAATCAAGATCACATTGGCAAACAAGACACTGTGTATAAGATTAATAACAAACTACCTTCCATCAGTTTTCAACCCAACCCAATCGAGAGCTAGAAGAGACAAGAATGTGGTCGTAACAGACCTAGTGGAAGAAGTGTTGGTTGGGTATATATGCTCGTTTGATGAGGACCCAGTAAGCTAACTCTCAACTGGATATATTGAATCAATCAACAAATATATATAGAAATAAGAAAAATAAATCTACCTGAATTGGCAATTCCCTTATTTGGTAAACTAAAAAGAGTTCATATAGATTGAGTTTTAATCTTGATCTGCAATAATGATAATAAATAAATATTGGTTCATAAACTAATATGTTAAAAAGGTAAAGCCACAAAAATTATCGTAATAAAATTGATTAGTATTGATATTATTAGATACTTGAGGAAGTATGTTGAGTGCAAATAGAAATTACAAAGCTTATACTCAACAAATTGACAAACGTGCTCGAAAGATAAACAAATGAAAGAATGGGTATGAATCTGAATAAGTGATCACAACGGACTGGAAAAAGTAAGTTGTATACGTTTAAATATGCATGAGGTGTATTGGATAAAAAAATTTCAAATGCAGGGTATAAAAGTAAAGCGATTTCTAACATTTTGGTAAGTAGAATCTCTAGTGTATAAGAAGTAGGAGAGGAAAGTGAGCAAAATTCCTACTCTTAATTCTGCGAGAGATAATACTCCCTCAATATAACTGAGAATAAATGTATGAGAACAACCCTTTGTGTTTTTTTAATGTTATGCCTATGATACTGACATTGTTTAGAAACATGTGAAAAGTGCAGGAAGACTGCAGGTAACAAAAATCAAGGGAGGCGTTGTAATGGAAAACACTCAAACTACTAACTGTAGAGAGGCTTCGACTTAAAGTTGAGTTGTCACTCATAACAAGAAGAGGGAGCTCTTCAAATATGGGAAGGAGGTCATAAAAGAAATAAAATTTCACAAAACCAATTCTATTAGCACTACAATGTATCAACTAATGTTTCATATATTTTGTACATCATAAACTTACAATTAATCAATTGGAAATTACTGCAAGAAAATATTATGGTGGCACTCAGTGCCACTTAAGCCGCAAAAATATTCGACTTTGAAGTCAAGAATGTGCTCAGATGAAAGGCCCATGGAAGAATCTAGATCTAATATAATTTTTGGAGAACTAGATGATGGGAAAAAGAACTAATCAACAAGGATTCGAGGAAGCAAATTGAAAAATAACATCAAGGACGGTGTTAATAAAAGGGGGGGAGTATGTAATATTCCTCCGACACTAAAATATGATTTTAAATTAAGATGAATAGAATGGAAAAAATTCCATGAAAATGGTTGAATTTATGTAAATGAATATTTATTAATTAAGTGAGGGTGGCTGCCTGGAAATTTACACCTAGACATGAGACTCTTGCCAAACAAAACCTCATTGAGGAATGAGATCATATAACTGCTTAATGATAATAATACTAGAATCAAATTCTAGATGAGATTAATGGATGTAAGATAAAAATACATTGAGTTTCATAGTTGGATAATTATTACTAAGATTGAAAAAAAAAAACATAAAAGCGTTGCACGAGAGAAAGGCGAGTTTTTAAGAAAAATAGAAAAGTGTCGTAGGAGAGAAAGGCGAGCTTTTATGAAAAATTCTAGGCAAGTGGATAAAAAAGTTCCACAAAAGCGGGATTCCCCTAATGGAAAATTTGTCATGAAAGATAAGTATTTAATAGTTGTGAAATGGGATCAAGAGGATACTTGATTCCTAGAAAGGAATTCTTAGCTCGGGGGTGAACCGAACACAACAGTTCTAGGTTGTGTGGTGAGCAGGGGTGAGTTTTCCTGTACCCTGCTAGTGATTTTAATTACATTTATTGTGCCAAAATTCATTAATGATAAGATCGATTACAACTATGGGTTGCAATAGATTGAAGTATCCAAGGGTCCGTATTGGTATAATGTGGAATGATTATTTATATTGTAATGTTGAGAGTAACCTAACAATTAGACTTTCACTCTCTCGGTAAAAGAATTTTGGTTGTATTTTTTTATAATTATACAGCTAGCATGCATGTCATTTAGTTTTTCACAATGAAAAAGTTCGTAATTTTATTTAAGAGTAAACAAAATTACATGTTGTATGAGCTGGTATATGTCCAAAGACATTCAATATGCCGCAAAATAAAAAACAAAAGGAGATACAATTATGATTTTCTCCCCTTCTTCTTTTCAACCTTACGCCAAGCCCCAAGTGTTGGCTCGGTCTCTATAAGGACAAGCTGATTTCCTTCTGTTGGTGCTCCATTGTCCTTATCCGAGTCAGATGTCTGATGTATGTGTTCTTTTGTATCCCCCACTGTCAAGTGTGCCAGGTCCCATAGCCTGCTGAGTCTTTGCGGTGGCATCGGGTTGCTCTTGCATTTCCTGTTCTTGTGTGCCCAAGGAAGTATCAGTTTGCTGATTCTCATGTGGTGTTGGTTCCACCTCTTCTTCCTGTAGTTCTGGTTCTTCAGATGGAAATTGCCAACCTTTTTCCACTTTGCCTGTTTTCTTCTTTTTCCTGTTATCCCTTTTTGCTGCCGGACATGAGTTTTGTAGGTGGCCTGTGCACCTGCAAATCCTGCATCTGAAAGATGTATTCTCATAGTCTAAATGTTGTGTCCATCTCTGTTGTTTGTTGTTCAGCATAATGGACTCAAGGAGTCCCTTGCTCAAGTCAACCTCCACACAGATTCGTGCGAAGGTGAATATGCGCTCTTCCAGGCGTTGAGTGTCTGTTTTAATGTATCTGCCGAGGGTATTTCCAATGCAGCCAAGAACATTTTCATTCCAAAAATGTAGCGGGAGGTTGTAGAGCCTAACCCAGACCGGCATATTGGTCACCTCCATGGTGTTGGCATCGAAATTTGGGAACCATGGTGTAATGAAGAGTCCCGTCGAGCCCCAGAACCATGGTCCCGTGCTGATAATGGCATCTCTGACCTCAGTGGATGTAAATTTGACAATGAAATACCCCTTTGAGCAAAGGTGTATTTCACAGTCCATAGTCCAATTTGTAAAAATCCAATGGAACAGCTCCATTGGTTTGGGCCAGAAGCAGTTGAATCTGCCAATGATTGCTTGGGATTCATAGGCAGTTCTATGCATGTCAATATCTAGACTGTCGATGTTTAGTTCAGGCACGCTGTCCTGCAGTTCTACAATATATGGCTTGGGGGAACTTTCAGCAGGGGCAGCAGGAGCTGTGGGAATGTTCTTCTCCCCCTGTAAAACATTTCTATATGAACCTTTGGTGGGTACTGTTTTGGATGGGCCAGCTCCTGTGGAGGGTCCATGTGCCCTGTTATGGCCCATCATTCCACCCCTCAGTCTGAGATTGAGGCTGATGGAAGACCCAGAGACCATGGAATAGTCACTAACCGAGCAATGGTTTGCAAGTGCTTTCCCCCCAAAAATCAGAGACTGTAAATGAACAGGGTACCCTGCCTTTGACTGTATTGCTTCCATCAGGTGTCGTATTGAGTCTATTGTTCTAATCCATATAATAAAACAGTTACCTACAGGAGGCTTAATGAACACTTGGAAAGGAGTCGGGCCTACCTGAGAGTCAAAGGAGATACACTGGCTGCGTTCTTTGTCTATTTGCATCTCATCGTGGGCCTGTACCTGGCCCAAGAGTTCCGAATGCGGCCTCAGAGACCGCTTGAGGTCGACAGGTCTTGTGGCAGCAACTTTGGAGTTGAAAGTATGCTCAAGCAGCCTCTGATAAATATGCAGCTGTGTAAACCGCAAAACAGAGGATCCCCAAGAGCGCAGGTTTGATGTCCAATGTCCGCCCATCAACGAGATCCAGGGCGAGGTTGAATAGTCCGGAATGTGAGTGGAGAAGTCAAAAAGGATCCTCTCCCAATAGACGAGAAAGACTGGAAGCCCAGCGTGGGTAATCGACAGAAATAACAGAGTGTAGTGCTCAACGGCATCAAGTGAGGTGCAGCAGAGCACCAAGTCTGGCTCTGGTTCAACGCTAAAACCTTCCAGGAACCCACGGTACTCGCAGTGTTCTCTATCATACTTTGCAAACGTATTTGATATCCCAGACATGCGCCATTGCCCCTTTCTGTTGGGGCTGCAGGTAGTCCAAGGATCTGTCGGCCGATAAATAGAAACCCAGCGGCGTAGATGGTTTTCAGCCCAAATGAAGTCGTATGGAACATCACAGGAAATGAAAAGTCGCTTGCCGTGGAGGCACCGCCTGTGCAGAGCGCTCCAGCCAGCGGCGGCGATGGGGGTCTGTAAACCTAGAACGGTAAGAAAAACTCCCGCGCGCTCCATCTTCAGATCAAAATGAAAAATTGCATGTCATTTAGTTATGAAAGAATGATAATATATATATATATATATATATATATCTACTTAGTGACTCTCCATCCCTCTTTTAAATTGAAGTGATGTTGGTAGATTTATACTACAAATACATGTACATAAAGAAAATATCTATACATATATCCTGATGGAAAGCATGCATTTATATGATCATATTGAATATATAGTATTAAGATATGATCCAAATATTCAACGAAATAAGTAATGAATGCTTCTCTAGGTTATATGGGAGGACATAAAAAAATCTATGCATATATAGTTGGGTAGGAATTCCTCTAATTTTGTTGTTAAAGTTATTTCACTAGGGAAGGGTGATGAATATATAAGACCAACATGCCTTTTCATTATAATTTATCCAATCAGAGTTTGGACAGGTTGTAGTACCAAATTGCGAATTTAATAATTAAAATAGACAAACCACTTCAACTCTCATCTTTGAGGCATGTAGTTAATAATGAATAGAGTAATATCTAGACCATGCATTACATAATACAAATCAATTTGAAATGTACGGGCTAAAGCATATCAGTTCTGAGGATGGACCATAAATTAAATTATCATACCAAACTACCAGGTATATTAGTACTTGAAATTAAGATGAAAAATGAATTGAAAACCTTAACTATAACATAAAGCATAAAAAAAAACCATTAGGGTAATTTTGAGGTCTAAAATGGGCCTCCTCAGGAAATTATAAAATAATAGTTGAAATAATAAAATAAGATTTGATTACATCATAAAATTTTAGAGGGAAAAGAGAGAAAAACTACTTTTTCAACCCATATTTTCAATTTATCTCCCAAATTTTATACTAAATTTTCGAGCGGGAGTACTCATTGGATGCAAAATATAATTCCTCATCCAAGGAGTACCCATGTTTCATACTTTTGGTGGATCCTTCTACACGAAAAATGAGAAATACATGGAAAACGTGATTGCAATCACGTTTTTCACGTATTTCTCATTTTTCATGTATTTCTCATTTTTCGTGTAGCATGGTCCATCAAAAGTATGCAACATTGGTATTCCTTATATGAGGAATAAAATTTTGCATCCAACGAGTATTCCCGCTAGAAATTGGAGTAAAAACTTTGGGAGATAAGTTTAATATACGACTTGAAAAAGTAGTTTTATTATTTTATTATTTTTTAATCTTTTTACCCTTTTTCTTGAAAAATGGTGAATCATCCCCCGTGGTTGACATCATCATATTGAATCCTATTGGTCCTTATAAAGGTTATTTTGGTTGTAAATTTTTCTTAGGAGGCCCATTTTAGACCTCAAAATTCCCCTAATGCATACCCTCTTCTATGTACTGGAATGTTTTTATTACGACATGGATAATATTCGGATAACAGTTAATATGCATAATCAGTTATACTTTGTGCAGGAATTCATATCTTACAGTACGACTGGTATCAACGCAAAAATAGACATATTTAATCAGTTAAGACAAAGAACTAAAACAATATTGTACATCTAGATACATGCACTGGATATTATAAATCTGATCTAAGCAAGGATACTCCATATAAATTCAAGGAAACCATTTATATGGTAACTATATCATTTACACGAGTCAAAAGAAATACAAAATATAATAAAATATATGTTTGATTCAATGTACCATTGCAACATTAAATAAGGAAATTATCCTAGAAGGGTACTAGCGAGTGTAATGTTTATGGGCCTACATCCATATTGATGCAGAATACCATCATCTAGTCCTAGGAAAGCCACATTAAATAATATCAAATTTTATCTCGTACGATATGGAGACAAAAATCACTATTACAGATGGAGACTAAAATCATTATTACACTTGAGTATATCTGAAAGAAGTGGAATAACCTAACCTGAAAATGTTATAGAGATCTTACCACCACCGGCACAGTGTTAATATCTTATCAGGAGAGCATAGGTGTGAAACTAGCTTAGAAGGATGGTTCAATGTCGATTTGGATGACGTAGTGAAAAACCATACAAGGGGATGAAGATAGTTCAGGGTACTCACAGTACCTGCTAATGAATTGAGAAATTATTAGGGATGGTAGAAAATTATAACCCTCAAGTCAATAACAAAAATATAGTGGGGACAAGGAGAGTGAGACATGGTGTCAAAAGTACATGTCGGTATTGCATAAAGGAAACTCTCGTTTGTTCACGTTGAATACTCTGAGGAAAACTAATGCAAGGTTACAAAATAAAACAAGGTTGGTAAATTTAAACAAAAGAAGAAAATATAGTGGAGTAATACCTAAGGAAGGAGAAAAATAACTAATTCAGTGTATAGAGGGGATGGAAATATAGAAATAGAAAAATTAGTAACCTGAACTGAATGTAGATGTCATATAGGGAAGAATTCCTCTGCCATCAGTAAAGAACGAAAAGGTGTTTTTTTTTTAGTTGCACTTTTTTTCAAAACCCAGGAAAACACTCGTTGCAATAATTAAACAAGTGATTGAAAATATCAGTGAAGAGCTCAATCGAGTGCATAAACGAAGACAGGAGGGAAATAGATTACTATCTACATGAAAGGACGAAAAACTTCTGAAATCTGTAATTCAACATACAATCCAAAATTAATCCTTTTTAATTTGTTAACCAAGGAATGGAATTAGTGTCAGTAAGGTTAAATGCCCCCAAAACGTCTGATAGACATTACAATTAGAGAAATTTTAACCAGTGAGGTGTAAAGTCAAGAGCGGAAGTAACATTAGCTGCAGTGTGTGAAAGTGTTGAAGAATCAAGGAAGGAGGAATTAAAAAAGGTCAGCTCCAAAACCACGATGCACTCCACAATTGTACCTACAACATATACACCAATAGAGTATGTAAAAAAATTTAGCAGGAAGGGAATTTAACTGAAAAAAAATTTGTATTTAGTACGTTGGAGTTAGAACATGGGGCATTAATGGTATAGCTCCCGAAGAACATGGGATTTTTAATTCCACTGCTAAATCTGGCATACAAATCTGTAATTAATAGAAGAGTGAAAAATAATAATACTACATGTGTTATCACTCAGATTTTCCTTGAAGTTGTAGGGAAAAGGAAAGGGGTCCGAGGTAACCAAAAACCAACTTTTAGGTACAGAATCTAGCCAATCTGTACCCAGAGAGGGCTCTCTCTATAAGTTTTAGTTTTTTTTTTTTAAATATATTACACTATTTTGATTGAAATTGGGTGATGGAATTCTATAACAGAGGGTAAGACTGAGTAATTTAGGCCATTGGGCTAATGGAGTCAAAGAAATATGGCTTAACTCGATTAAGTTTCTTAACAAGAGATGGTTTCACAGGGCAAGGTAATCAGATAGGGAACAATTTAATATCAAAAATGAATGGAATGGACTCGAAACGGGTGAAGGGAAACTAAGAATCCTTCAACATATTTGAAAGAGGGAACTTGACTAATTGTTGACAAAGAGCAATTAAGAATTCTTTATCAAATAAACAAAATGAATAAACTAGAAAACAGGAGCAATTAAGAATTCACTGTTTAAACTAGTTTAGAAGAAAACATTAAGAACAACAACGATTGAAAACAGATTGCACTGAAGAACTTTCAGAATTATTCTTTTTCGTTTATCATTCAGATATGAAACACAGATGATGTAATAAACAAGTATAAAAACTCTAAAACATAAGAGATAAATGACTTATTGATCCGTTGTTTGACTCAAGAATCCTGTGAAAAGTCTTTTGCATCAATTCTTTATCCAGCTAGCCATACAAAATTTGTCCAACAACACTTTATTCCAAAGGAATCAATGTTACAGAAAAGTCTAAGAATCCACCCCCTCAATACTCCAATTGAGGGAGTATTTATACAAATAATTATAAAAAATATCTCCTAACAAAATGAGATATAATCTAGGATGACTCATGGATATATTACAAGAAAATAGAGACAGATGATCTCGTAGATAAGTGAAAGGATAATTGATGTTGTGTTGTTTCCTTCTTTTGAGAATGTGCTCGAGGCAGGCCCTATGATTGGGCTTGCTGCTGTCCTTTTTAGTAATTATGTGTTGGCTGCTATGTTTTACTGATACTCTTTACCTGTACTGATACACTTTGACTTCTGTTTGATATTTGTTTATCCTTTTTATCATGACTTACTGTAGTAACTAATCAAAAATTCATGTAAGGATAATTTTTACAAAATTTTTAACATTTATTCCCACCATTTAGCTTCCGGTATTCTGGTTCTTTGAATTTTCCTTAGAGTTTCATCAGTCTCTGTATATCTGAAGAAAGTAGGTTGAATTGGGAATAAGTGTTTTACCTCATTTTCGAGATAAATTTTTTTTTCCAGTCTGTCATGAATAATTTTTCCTGTTTGTCCTTTAATTCCTTTTCAAGTTCTTTTTCAGTTTCATTTAGTTGCTCATTCAGTTTCAAGAGAAAATCCATCAATTCTTCTTCAGAGTTTTTCTTTAAGATTTCTGCAGTCTGTGGATGCCTCGAGGATGGCAACTTCAGTTGTTTTCTCAAGGCTGCAATATCATCATCTTTCTTCTTAATCAAGGCTTCTATACCCTTGATATCTTTGGGATTATGACCCAATCCAATAATTATTTCCTCCAAATTCTTTATTCTGTTTTCCTTAGCCTGAGAAGAGGCTTTTTTAAGATGCAATTGTGCATTAGTATTCTCCAAAGAATCCTGTAATTTTTGGGTCATCATTGATTTATTATTCAAAGTAGAATAAATCATTTCACCTGTTTGTTTATGCAGCTCAATCTGATCCAAAGGATGAATATCCTTTGCTATGACTTCAAAATTGGTTCTAATATAATCTGCAACTGTTTGAGGCTGCTGCACTTTGGGTTTGAAGTGACTCAATACCATTTTACCCTACTAGATGTCATAAGCTGACATCAATCTTTGTTGATTTTTAGGAGCCATCATCAAATATTGATTATAGACTTGAAGTCTTAATGGATCATTTCTAGCCTTTATATTCATAAATTTCCTTTTAATATCCCAGGCATCCTTCACTGGTGGCTTGAAAGAAGATACTTCTACACTTTGCTACCTTTATAGCTCTTTTCTCTGTGAATTAGTGGATGTCCCACTAATTGTACATGTTTGCTAACTACCTAATTCTTCTGTCTTCTGACTATCAAGGATTTCTTGAATAGATTATACTTCTAGAAGAGGATTCAATTTTTTTATTTTAACATTAGGTTGTTTTGAAGATTCACTGATAGGGGTAGCTACTTCTGCATCTCTCTTCTTAGCTTTTTCTACATTGAGAGGAGTTTGTAAAATTGAAATTTCTGCCACATTGATCTGAGTAGGAGAAATTTGTGTTTGACCCTGTTCTTTAGAAATTTCAGGCTGTTCTGTCATTGTGAATTTCTCTGTAACTTGTATATCAGCCTCTTTCTCCTTCCCTTTAGATGCTACTGTGGTTGATGCACTGATTTCCTGTAAATTTTTCTGAGAATTTCCAGTAGAAGAAGGACCAATTCCTGGTCTTTGCACCTTTTTTCCGGGAAATGAACAGTAACAAAAACAGGTGTTGGCTATGGAGGATGAATTCTGGATTACTCGACTGCAATTTTCTTCAGCAAGGTGGCGGTTGAAAAAATTTGATAGTTGATTTTGGAATTCGTTGCATGGGACACTAGTCACTACACAGGATAGTGAAAATGACGCGGGTTTATTTGTTTTATTTGCAAATTCAAAGGTTGGCAGGTTTTTTTATTTATTTTTAATGGATGACGTCAACAAGTATGGTTGGTATGTCATGGGAGGAAAGCGGTAAGCAGTATTCATAACATAGATTTTGGGGATGGGCAGTATTAAGCGGAGGGCGAGCGATTCCATACAATACGCGACACGTGGCACAACACTGTTCAGAAAACTGCTTAGCCATCGCGCGTTATCGTTCGGATGGGGAAGCGCAACGATATGGACGACAACCATTGATCACAGATTGATTGATCGAACGGTCGTCAAGAAAGAGAGACGAAGGAAAGATAATAGGGTGGGCCCAATGTAATTAAGTGTGAATTAATCGCATCGAGGGGAATTCTATTGGTGAGGTGTGTTTTTAATTAAACGTGAGGGTTAATTAACATATTTTAAATGCGGCAGGGATGCAGGCTCATGATTTGATTAATTAATCACCATATTAATGTTATATTTCAACCAACGGGACGGGATAATACATTAATTTGGGAATCTTATTAAAATAATACGGGAAAAGGGGAATTTGTATAGGGATTTAAATAATAAAGTTAAAAATTAATATGAAAAATGAATGGAAGCGCTAAGTGTAAAACATTAGGTTAATGTATTTAACTTATGCTCACATGAATAAGGTTTTTTGTGAAATATTGCATAATTTTCCTAAGTAAAATGGGATTTTACTTAGGAAAAGAATTTTTAGAAGTGAATGAATGTCATGATGAATGGTTTTAAGTACTTAGGCTTTTTCAATTATTGGGTCGAGGGTCTGGTCCCTCCAAAAGTCAAGGAAATTCCTTGAGCCCCTCTAATTTCAAATGCCTTAGTACTTAGGGGAAATTAGTGAAATTTTTAGGGGAAAATGAGAAGGGAAGTTAATAATTTACTTTTCTTTGCTTGAAATTATTCCAGTGTAGTGTCTGCCTTTACACTTGTGATGAAAGTAAAGATTTAACACATCTAGAGTCATTATCCATCACATGTAATTCTGCAACAACATCTACCTACCCTACCTACTTTACCCTACCATTTTTCTTCTTTATTAGGGTGCACTTAGACTGCCAAACCCTTATCACACTTTTTCTTTTTATATATAGAAATCTATCTAATTCTAACCTTATTACATCCAAGGGCTCAGATTAAGATGTTGAGCTCCTTTTATTTACTCTACCTATCTACTTATCTGCCAAGATTAAATAGTTTGGTCAGATTTTATTCTCTATCTCTAAAACATAAAATTGAAAAATGAACTAGCCAAGCTTAAACTGTTTGACTGTTCATAAATTGTGGCATAAGATACAAGTTGAACACAATTTGTTTATTTACATAAGAGAAAACAAAAGTGGCATTTAGACTTGCACACTTTCCTTGGCCTTTACTTTGGTGGGGTTCATTTTCTTTTACTTCTTTTTGGCCATTTTTATTTTTTTACCCTTTGATTTTATTTTAGGGTATACCCTCTTGACATTTTTTAAATTTTTTGATTTTTTTGACAATATGGAAAACCTTTGCAACAAGGAAAGGTATGAAAATATTAAATAGCCCATCAAGTCAATCATGATATATGACACTATTGGTATAGGAGTCTAACAACGTGCTCAAAAAAATATATAATGAGAGAAGGTGCCACGAACATATCTTCATGACCTAAACTGAACCATCGCAGAGCAGTGGAAGGCTTGACCCGAGTGGAAGCCAAGTATTGTCATAAAATGCCACCCTTTCAGGCAAAGGAGTTCGAAGAATTAATATAAGGGTTATCACAGGATTAAGGTTATAATAATACCAGAATTGGTTTTCATCAGTGAATCTCACGGAGTCCATAGGATTTCCTAAGGAACATGCCATACTTTATTTACCGCAAAATGAATCTATCTCATGCTACCAATCCCAAGAGGATAGCACTGTAGGTTGTTGGAATGTTTCATGATTTTTCTGCATGCATTTTCAAGCCCTAACATGTAATGGTGGAATTAATCACAATTCATGGGAAGAAGATAGGTGTAAGGTTGGAGTGAAACATATCAACGTAGATCTTTTGTGAAATTTCACATCACCATTGTGATGGAAAGATCTAACAATACTACATTGGTTTCACATGGAGAGTACCAACGTGGTTGTCGGTGGTTGGATCCGAGCACCACCACCATCTGCTCTTCCATACTTCGGACATATGTTACACATGTGAAGTACTATTTGAAGGTACCTAAGTTATCGGGCCCTCATAAATAAATTAACGTGCAGGAGTCGTATTGTAAGTCGACCTTAGCTAGGGTCATCGCACCCAAATCATCTATTTAGATTATTATTAACCATATGCCATAATGTATAAATAAAAATAAATGTGGCAACAAAGTTAAATAAAATGAGGGCATAATTGGCGTACAAAGGTAATGTAAATGGTTGTACCTTTAAAAAATTATATATATCAGCTAAGCTTGTGATTAATTCAATAGTACTTGTACATTTCACACCTTTTGAGAAAATAGTAAAACTTCTGTTGAACAGGCAGTAACTTGAGGATTTCGTAAGGGTATGAATAAGACTTTTGAAGTTGAGATCTCACTTGGAATGCCATATGGGACAATTCATGATAATTACAATGCAGAAATGTATATGCTACAGGGGAAATAGATTTAGGAACATTATAGGAAATTAACTCTTGTAAAAAAAAACTCATTAGATGTTCTCCCAACCATAGTAATGAAATAATAGGGGTATCAATTACATGACGTAATAAGTAACATAACTATATGTTTATATATATAGTGAATATTTGCTACAAGCTAAAGAAAGCTAAATATTAAACATGCATCATAATTCAGCCACAAGAATTCAATTATCAGAGAATAAGTTTATAATATTTCAAACAAGCTAGAAAATTAACAATACGATTGTTATGAAGCAGCTCCA
This sequence comes from Pinus albicaulis, assembly GCA_034641835.2. Lineage (NCBI taxonomy): Eukaryota > Viridiplantae > Streptophyta > Pinopsida > Pinales > Pinaceae > Pinus > Pinus albicaulis. The sequence continues at coordinate 1,769,436,607 of CM076580.1, forward strand.
AAAATAGAAGAAAAGAGAGATCAATGCCTTAAAAATAACCACTTTGATGGGGCAACCTTCAATACATTACATAAATTAACAATTCTTGGATGATACAAATGAGAAAACCTCCTTCTATATATAGGAGGCCATGGCATCACAATATAATCCTAGTCGACCTAACAATAATAATGTAAGGGCACAATAATAACAATATTGGGGTAGAAACACTTCCATCTTTATAGATGTGAGTCATAGACTTCCTTGTCGCCATAATTTTACATTCAAATTTTCTTGCCAACTTGAATGCCTTCTCCAATGAATCAGGTTCCCAAATGTGAACTTCATGTTGGATGATATCCTTTCAAGTCCCTATGAAGACATCAATCCTCTATTCCTTTGGAATATCAGTTACCCTTATATTCAATTTTTGGAAGTCCTCAATGTGCTCCACCACTAAACCCTTTTGTTTGAGATTTATCAATTGGATAAATAAGTTGTTGCTCTTTTTATCCTCATAATGTGCTATCATTTCCTCCGTAAAAAATGACCAAGTGATTTTTTTTTTTACGGGAGCAAAGACATCGATACCATAAAAAACACTATTACCGATGAAGTAGGTAACTACACTGGTACCTACTTGTTGACGTAGCAAGAAAAACACCCAATTTTGAAAAGTGGTGATGCAGAATCAAAATTTTTTTTTTTGAGCATGTTTTTGGCACTTTAATTTTTTTTTTTTTTGTGATGCTTTTTATGTCGATTTTGAATAGTGGTGGCATATCATCACCAATGTTTTTTTAGAGGATTGATTTTGACACTATACATTTTCTAAAGTCTTATTTTTCCATGAGATGTTTATTTTTAAGTGCATTTACGTACTTGTGTTTTAAAAATAAAAAAAACAATTTTTTTAAAATAAAAATTTGTAATGATATCTTCCCCTTTTCACATAGATAAAAAATGAAAAAAGGGTCAATATTATCAAGTTTATATTTTCTACAAGTTTATGTATTGCTGATTAATTTTTCAATTCACATCAAATAATTGTCTTTAAAACCCAATATTTTGAACGATATGAAAAAAAAATACACTTTTAGAGACTTCTTGATAAAAAAAAAAAAATGTTAAATAAACCAATTTTTGGGAAAATCTTAACAAATAAACTTAAGAAAATAGCATTTTTATTGAATTTTATGTCAAAAAAATAATAGTAATCACATGTTTTTTACAAAAAATAAGGATTCTTGTCATAAAAATCAAAGTCTAAACATTACATTTAAAATTGATTAATAGATCTCAAAAATGAGCCTTGTTTGCAAGCATAACTTAAAGATCCTCAACAATATCAACTAATACATGTTCGACATCATCTAGAACATCATTGATGGCTTCTTCCGCAACAGTTTCTAATTTTTTTTGGTCATCGTCATCTTCTAATGGATCATTCATGTTTGCAAATCTTCCAAAGTGTCCCTTTCCAATCATTCCATATAATGGTGGTTGAGGTCCCTTTTCTTTTTTTGCCACATGTGATTCATTAAAATCCCCTTTCCTCAAACCAACTTCTTACTTCGCATCTATAAGGAATTCAAGATCATTAATTCTTTGTTGAATAAATTTTCATTGCACTCGGTCTTTCTCAATGGCATTGAAATTTCTTCCTTTTGGTAGGCAACATGCTAGCGTTGTACGTAATCATCAAGTACAAAAGAAATAAGTAAGAAAAATGGTATAAAGACATAAAAATTAAAAAACAAAATATTTAAATTTAAATTTGTATAATAAAACTTACCTGAACCTGAAAATAGATCCAAAACCCAATCTCCTTCATTTGATGGCATCTCTCGACCTTCCTCCAACCCCCATCTAGGTGGAGGGAAATTCTGAGAATCGCCCTCCACCCAACGAGGGGCCGGACGCAGGCGGGGCAAACCTTGATGGCGCCACCTGGCTAGCCTCCACCCAATTGGGGGCGATTCTCGGAATCGCCCTCCGCCCAGTCGGGGTGATTCTCGGAATCACCCTCCCCCTAGTCAGGAGTGATTCTCGGAATCAGCCTCCGCCCAGCCGGGGGTGATTCTAGGAATCGCCCTCTGCCAAGCCGGGCGATGGAGGCAAGCAAGGTGGCACCGTCGAGGGCTGTCCAACCTTCCTTCGGCCCCCGGCTGGGCGGAGGTAGGCTGCGCAACCCTCGATGGTTCCACCCGACTGGCCTCCAACCCTCGGTTAGGTGGAGGTAGGCTCAGTAGCCCTCGATGGTGCCACCCGGCCTGCCTCCGTCCCTCCGCTGGGCAGGGGCGATTCTAAGAATCACCCCCAGCTAGGCGGAGGGCGATTCCGAGAATCACCCTTGGTTGGGAAGATGACGATTCTGAGAATCACCCCTGGATGGATGGAGGGTGATTCCGAGAGTCACTCCTGGCTAGGCAGAGGTCGATTCTAAGAATCACCCCTCGGTGGGTGGAGGGTGATCTCGATAATCACCCTCCGCCCAATTAGAGGTAATTCTCAGAATGTCCCTTTGCCAAGCCGGGGGCTGGAGGCAGGATAGGCAGTGTCATCAGTGATTCTCGAAATCATCCTCCACCTATCCAGGGGTGATTCTCGAAATCACCCTCAGCCTAGCTGGAGGTGATTCTGGGAATCGCCCTCCACCTAGCCAGCAGTTGGAGGCAGGCCGGGTGGTGTCGTCGAAGGTTGCATAGCCTTCCTCCATCCTGGAGCTGGGTGGAGGGCGATTCTTGGAATCACCCTCCACCCACCCTAGGGCCGGAGGTAGGCTGGGACGCCCTCGACGATGCTACCCAGCTGGCCTCTAGCCCTCGGATAGGTGGAGGGTGGTTCTGAGAATCTCCCTCCGCCCAGCCGGGGGCCGGAGGCTAACCAGGTGGTGCCATCGAGGGTTGTCCATCCTCCCTTCACCCAGCCGGGGGCCAGAGGTAGGCTGGAAAACCCTCGACGGCGCCGCTCGACTTTTCTCTAGCCCCTGCCAGGGCGGAAGGAGATTCATAGAATCACCCCTGGCTGGGCAGAGGGTGATTCCGAGAATCAACCCCGGTTGGGCGGAGGGCGATTCGAAGAATCACCCCTGGCTGGGCAAAGGGCGATTCCGAAAATCACCCTCGGTTTGGAAAAGGGCGATTCCGAGAATCACCCCTAGCTGGGCGGAGGGCGATTCAGAGAATCACCCCTGATTGGATGGAGGGTGATTCTGAGAATCACCCACGGCTGGGCAGAGGGCGATTCCAAGAATCACCCCCATCTGGGTAGAGGACGATTCCGAGAATCACCCCTGGCTGGGTGGAGGGCGATTATGAGAATCACCCTCCATCCAGCTGGGGGTGATTCTCAGAATCGCCTTCTGCCCAGCGAGGGGCCAAAGGTCAGCCGGATGGCGCCATCGAGGGCTGCCCAGCCTACCTCCAGCCCTCGGCGGGCGGCAAATTATTTTTTATTTTATTTTATTTTTTTCAAACACAAACTATTTAATTTAATTTTTTTTTTAAACAAAAAATATTATAATAAAAAAAAATGTATTGTTTAATATTAAAAATAGAAAAAGAAAAAAGAAACAAGAAATTATTGAATTAAAACTTAAAAAAAAAAAAAAACAATAAAAACAAATTAAAAAATATGTTTGAAAAAATAAACAAACAAATATAAAAAAATAATTATTTTTTAATTTTATTTTTTTTAAATTAAAACAATTAATATTTAAAATATAAAAAAATAATATATATATATATATTTTTAAATGTGTTTTAAAATATAAACGAACATATATAAGAAGATTTTAATTTTTAATTTTTATTTTTTTTAAACTAAAACAATTATAATTTAAAATATAGAAAAACAATTAAAAAAATATTAAAAAATATTTTTTTATATATAAACGAACAAATATATGAATAATAAATTTTTCATTTACTTGTTCATTTTTAAAAATTGTTTAAGTCGTATAATTTCTCCATAATTTCATGGTTCAAGTATCTTGAAAACTTAAGATTTAAAAACTTGAGATTTACAACTTGTCATTAAGGTTTTTATGCCCCAAGAAATTTTATCTTTAATGTTATGGTTGAAAATAATTACAATTTTAAGGTTGTTTAGAGTCAACATATTTTATGTTTAACAACATGGATAAAAATTGTTCGAAATGATAAGCCCTTTAGACATGATTTTGTTTATATTTAACATCATCTATCAAAAAATTTATAATTTTACTATTTTTCAATGTTCTAATATGTTGTCTTTAATTCCACTATTACAATGTGTCAAAATTGTGACACGATGTTTTTTTTTGTTATTCCAGCATCAACTCGTTTTGTTTTGAGGGTGTTTTTTCAATCATTTTTTCAAGAACCAATTTTGTTTTTAGCATAATTTTATAAAAAGGTGAAATTTGACATTGAGAAAAAACAAATGCATTCTGGAATACACACTTTTTGTTTTTGGGGCGTTTTTTCATGTTTATTGAGTCTTTTTGTGTTGCAGTTCCCGTTTCATCAATAACATTGTTAAAAATGTATTTTGTTCTAAATGTAAAGTTGAAATTCATACCTTTTGTGTGTTTTGCACATTATTGAGATCAAAATATTGCTCCATCTGTAGTATCCATGTTACGGGATCCTTTCCATCAAACTTCCTCATATCCACCTTTGGAATATGGTGGTTCTTCAATCCAACATTAGAGTTCATGAAATCATGATTAAAATTTATTTTGTTCTCACCATGAGTTTCCTCTACTATATTTCCACCATTAGGAATCATTTCTTGTATTAACCGTGTAATCAAACCTTCCATGTATTCTTTTCAATCATCATTCATATCTTCCATGTTGTCTTTCATTTTTTCATCGATCTTAGCTTCCATGTCATCCATCTTAGCTTCCATTCCAGCTTCCATGCCATCCATATTAGCTTCTATTCCATTCTTCAAACCATACATGTCTTTCTTAAAACCATCCATCTTAGCTTCCATGCCTTTCTTCAAAACTTCCATTTCATTTTTTGTTGCTGTTTGCGAGAGCAAAATTTGGTGCACTTGATCTTGTAATTTTGATATGTCATGTTGCACTTCTTCCTCTTCATGAGTCATAATATAGCCTTCTGAAGGCTTAATGGGTGTTGAATTATTTTCAGGTGGCATTTTAGAACCTAATACTGATATCTATGCTTCAATATGCACTTGGAATTACTTCAAACTAATTTTTCGCCCAAGATTTATGCAATTCAAAAAAAAAATACACACCTTTTTCTTTCTTTTGAGGTGCTCGATATTGAAATTGTATCATCTCTGTGATTTCAGATCTTTAGTTTCTGAAATTTGGCCCTATAGTAGCCCTCTGAACCTGCTTTCGAATGCCACAGGTCTGCCTGATTTGGATTCTTCCAATCTCCCACAATGACCTATTTATGGACTAGTTTAGTAGAGCAAAATTGTACAATGTGACACGTGTCATTGCTTCCTCCTTCAGATCTGAAATTGATACACGACAGAATACCAACCATGTAATTGTGACCACTTATTACAAAATTCAAATCTGACGCTCATAGAGAGAGTTATGACAATTTTCCCACGGTCACATCTTTGAGATGAAATTCGGGAGCCTGAAACAACCCTAACTTCCATAGATCATATCTATGAAAATATTCTGAACCAAGATCTAAAATTGTTACAGAAAGTTCCTCGGGATTTCTTCTTTTCTTTGTAAAAATTTCAGCCTTTGAACCTTTGTAGAAAAAATGTTATAGCGCAAATTCCATGATGACCTATTTTAGGTGAAATTCAGGTGCCTCAAAAAACCCTAAATTCCACAGATCATATCCCCAAAAATATTGTGAACCAAGTTCTAAAATTTTTACACCACGTTCCTCAGGATTTTAGATTCACTCTATAAAGATTTCAGCCTCTAAACCTTCGTATAAAAAACGTTATAGCGAAAATGAAACGATGACCTGTTTGGAGCAGCATAACCCTAGAATCCAAAGCTCTGATACCAAATGTTATGAAACCAACTCCAAAAATAGAAGTAAAGAGAGATCAATGCCTTAGAAATAGCCACTTCGAGGGGGAAACCTCGAATACATTACATAATTGAACAATTCTTGAATGATACAAATGACAAAACATCCTTCTATGTATAGGAAGTCATGGGGTCACAATATAATCCTAGTCGACCTAACAATAATAATGTAAGGGCACAATAATAACAATATTGGGGCTACAGGGGTACAAAAATAACAGTAAAAGGGTTACACTAACAACAATAAGGAACTATACTAGTAATATATGAACCTAACACCAATATAATAAATACAAACATGTTGAAATTTTAACGAGGATTTCAAACCATGTGACAAAGGAAGGGTTAGATTACTTAACCATGGTCAAAAGGGGGGAATATCTAGAATAACTAAGACCACTAAATGCACATTGATATAGCTATGGAAGGTTGTAGTAATAAGGTCAAAGATAAATGAGGACAAGATATACATATCTATACTAGTAGATTCAAGTGCTATGAGATATATGATAGTAAATACCAGTGGAATGGTAAACATCACACCCAGTAAAATAAATTTGAAAGTATAGTGATAAAAAAAAAGATATATGGAGATACATGAAATATAATATTGATACCTTCTTTTTGTATATGTTGGTTCAATAGCGAGACTGATATTCATCATTGATGCATTCTAACTTTATATATTTTCATCTGTTGATTCCTTGAATCATTATGTTTTCATATGTTGTGAAGGTTACTTCGTGTCTCTTCTATGTGCAGGTTCTAATCTAAGAGCTAATTGAGGATCCTTTCCTTGTCACACTGAAAAATACAATGGACGTACACCAAGGTTATCCAAATTTATGTCAGAATGCAAAAAAATATACATATAACCATAAATACAAAGATGCAGTGAAAAAAGCATTTCATTTCATTAATATCAAAGAACTGAAATTTTTTTACAGACATAAATGGGAATAAACTAGCTAGGGCGATGATAGATTATTTCTGAGAATAAATGTGGTGGATACAAGCCTCTGAATTGTGTTATTATGAGGCTCAAAGGCCTATTGATTATTGAGAAATAATGGAAAACCCTAAAAATCCAAAAAACTAACCCTAGGAGATGAAACGCTAGACTATGGGCCCCATCGAGGTAAATTGGTACATTAATTTCCCGACATCGTAACTTTGGCATACTATCTATGCTTGACGCACATGATACATCATTATCAATATATATCCGAGGACTACAACTGTTGATAGAAAATATGGAGTCTTCAATTCAGACTCACTGAACCTTTCATGCCCAAAAAACATCTTTTAGGGCCTCAAAACGGCTCTGGGAGTTCATGACCTGAAAAATTGCTAAAAATAGTAAATGGTGCTATAATTAAGGAAAATAAAAAACTGAAAGAAACAATGGTGGGGGTCTAAGTGGCCCTAGGAAAGTGGCCACCAATAGAGGGTAATCATTCTTAATTTCTTTATTGATTCTTAAATTAAAATGATTGTTTTCATGTACCTATGAATAATTACAAGTGACTTCATTTTCTCTATCTTAGGTCCTGGGAGACTTGAGAGATTTTTTTGTATACAATCACCCGTGCATTAATACCTACAACAAAATTTGTTACTCCACTTTTGAAACTATTAAAAATTAATTTGATGTCCTAGTTCGTGGTTCTCTACCTCTCTCCAGGTCTTTTTGTGCCTCTCAATCAGAATTATGATCACCTTGTATGCTTGCATACGAGTTCTATTTTTCACAACTTCTGTTGAAACCTTCATTAGAACATTTTTTCACCCTAATACTATGTAATACACCCTTCTAATGTCGTTGCGAGTGTTATAATTCTTCCATGATTATTGTACAGAGCGTTAGCCCTACTATTAACGTTATGCTTTCCCTTCTAGGCCGCATTACCAAAAAAAACACTTGACATCGAATAAGTCATGTCGATTCTTAGGGTAATAGGTTAACTATGGTATATTCTTGGGATCTGGAACTGTGAGATTTATCTGGTTCACTGCTTGCATGGTAATTTTTCTTTTTGAAGAATAACTTGATTGCATTTAAGTTCTGAATTTTTTTTTTCACTTTTTATTAACTAGATTTCTTATGTTATATTGGGTTAGTTGTAAGAGAATTCTATGTCTGCATTTATCTTCATGTATTTGAACTTTTTTTAGATTTTTGATTACTGAAATGGTGTATAGTTAATCAATCCATGTAAGAAATATTATTCATCGAATTGAAATATAAAATAAATTTTATTGCATGGTTTCATTGAGAGTCTCACTGAACTCCATACGTCAACGCCCCCTTCTGAGACATTAATCAAGTTCACCTAAAATCAATCGCTTGATAAAAGTAATAAAAAACTCTCTTTTTAGCATGCACAATATAGTTTAAGCTACAATATTAGGCTAGGCATGGTGAGTAAACTGCCCAAGATTTCGAAAATTATATTGATGTCATTAATGAGAGTAAAATCTTGTTGTACTTGTATGATCTCAGACCACTCCTCTTACAAGGGAGTTAAGGGCAAGATAAAATTGGGGTGCGAGAGGAGGTATGTCGTCTTTGATTGAATTTTAGTAGGTATTCTGTGTATTGGATATCCCCTGAGGGATATCAAAGGTGATTTAGGGACTCAATTTTCCTAACCACAGAGCATACTATCCACAATCATGATATCCTTGGTGGGGTTTATCATTTGAGGTAACCTTAGTGGCTAGAATTTTTAAGGACGAACACAAGGTGACTGGGGCGGGCTTCCTTGGTGCCTAAATAGACGAACCTACTCTATATTTTGTTTTCTGGGAGGGTTCTCATCTTCACAAGAGTAATTTTACCCTTTGGTCTGCTCTTTATTTTAGCCCCTTCGATAATGGGTTTCATCTCTAGCTATTTGTGTTTATCAGACAGAGTTATGTTCCGTGGCTGCTTACTGATTTCCTTATCATATTTTTTTTATTTTTAGGTAATTTATTTTTAAAATAATGCTATAAAATATATCATATTTTTTTTTTTGATAAAATATATATTTCACCGTGGCTACATTCGGCCCTCATTGTCTATGTAGAAAACAATGAGGTCTTCCTCCACTGACTCTAGAGGATTCTTCCAGCTTCGGTGAATCAGATTCTCCTTCCTCAAAATGATATCAGTATCCTGTGTCAAACTGTGAATCACATAACACTTTCCAAAGTTTGTTTTTACTTGAGGAATTATTTAATGAAGGTATTGTACCACTCTTTAATCCTCCACTCATTGATCCGCTTGGACTTGTTTTGGTTCAAGTAGCACTTATGCATGTTATTTTTTCATCAGTCTCCACATCCAGTATTCCAATGCTGACAAGTGTGGTGCGTTATTTTATGTAATTTTTTTATCCACCGCCACTTCCCCTACCTACTGTGAGTTCTACATGATTGATTGTTCACCTTGCTAGTCAAACTATGCTTAGTCCAAGAAACCTAGTTACACCTTTATGAGTGGAGTTCAGTATCTCCCTATCTTCACCCATTTTATGTGAGCTCCCAGACCTCCAGTTATCACCCCTATTTTTTTTGTTAGCACGACCACCTTCAAAAATCCATTGCTAAGTTCTAACCCTAGCATCAGATGTCTGGGGGTAATGTTTCGAGCATGCACATGACTTTCAGGGGCACCCCTATCCCCCTGTCACTTGTAGGAAAACCAGGTCCTTCATTGATAGACCTACTTCCTCCTTGTGGACACTCTGCTAGTTTCATTCCCACACTTACGAAAAATTATGTGGCCAAAAATATCTCTTAGCTTAGTCATGTTGCATCTATTTTGGCACCCCATCCTCAACCACCATTTAGTGAGTCCACCTTACATGAGAACACCACCACCCCTAGGAAGCTATTATCCATTTCATACCACATATCTTGTTGGAAAACATTTGATGTGAGGGACTTTATGTTCCTTCAAGTCATCCTGCATCTCCTTGGTTGGATTCAGGGGCACCTACGCTTATGCATTTATCTGAAACGTTAGACATATTGGATATATATGAGCTCACTAATGACCCAATCAATAAAAAATTACTATTAGGTCCCTATATTACTAGTGTAGTCCCTTATTTTGGTTAGTATAGCCCCCTTATTTTTATTTGTGTACCCTTGTAACCCCCATATTGTTATTATTGTGCCCTTATATTATTATTGTTAGGTCGGCTAGGATTATATTGTGACCCCATGGACTCCTATATATAGATGGAGGTTTTTTCATTTGTATCATCCAAGAATTATTCATTTATATAATGTAAAGGAGGTTCCCCCCTCGAAGTGGCTGATTTCTAAGGCGTTGATATCTATTTTCTTCTATTTTTCGAGCTCGTTTCATAACATTTGGAATCAGAGCTTTGGATTCTAGGGTTTCGCTGCTCCAAACAAATCATTGTGAAATTTTAACTATACTTTTTTTTCTACAAAGGTTTAGAAGCTGAAATTTTTATCACGTGAAGCCTAAATCCTGAGGAACTTCGTGTAAAATTTTCTAAGATTGGTTTGCAATATTTTTGGAGATATGATTTTTGGAAGTTAGGTTTTCAGGCTCCCAAATTTCATCTCAAAGACGAGACCATGGGAAAATAATCATAATTATCTCTCTAATCATCATATTAGGATTTTGTAAAACGTGGCCAAAATTACACGGCCTGTAGTTTCCCTTATATCAATTTATGAGATGAAGGAGGAAACAGTGACACATGGAATTTGGTACAAGTTCACTTAATTGAACTAGTCCATAATTATATCATTGTGGGAGATTGGGCATAACTTTTTCTTGAAGCATCCAAAGTAGGTCAAACATGTGGCATTGGAAATAAGATTCGGAAGGCTACAACAGGTCCAATTTCCAGATATTGAACATCCAAAATCACAAATATATTTCAGTTTCAATATCGAGCTCCTCAAAAACAAGAAAAAGGTGTGTATTTTTTTATCAAATTTCATGTCTTGTTTGAAACATTAGTTTGAAGTGATTCCAAGAGCATATTGAAGGACATATATCAGTATTGGGTTCTAAAATTCCCCCTAAAAATAACTCAACCACCATTAAGCCCTCAAAATAGTCTACTATGACTCATGACTATGAATAAGTGTAACATGATATATCAAAATTACAAGAGAAAGTGCACCAAATTTCTCTCTCGCAAAGAGCAACAAAAAATGAAATGGAATTTTTGAAGAAAAGCGTGGAAGCTAAGATGGATGGTTTGAAGAAGGGAATATAAGCTAATACAAATGGTTTGAAGAAAGGCATGGAAGCTAAGATGGATGGCATGGAAGCTAAGATCCATGGTATAGAGGAAAAAATGAAAGACAACATCGAAGACATAAAGAATGGTCTAAAAATAGACATGGAAGGTTTGAGAACTTTGATACAAGGAATGATTCCTAATGGCAAAAAGATAGTAGAGGAAACTTGTGATGAAAACAAAATAATTGTTAATCGTGATTTCATAAACTCCAATGTGGGATTGAAGACCCACCATATTCCAAAGATTGATATGAGGAAGTTTGATGGAAAGGATCCCGTAACATTTATACTACAAATAGAGCAATATTTTTATCTCAATAATGTGAAAAGCACACAAAAGTTATGCATTGCAACTTTATATTTAGAACAAATATATTTTTATAGCATCAATGGCTTAGGTCTCGTAAAAAAATTGTCTCTTGGTCAATTTTTACAGAGGAAATGATAGCACATTATAAGCATACAAAGAGAAACACCTTCTTTAGCCAATTGATAAATCTCAAACAAAACAGTTCATTGGTGGAGCACATTAACAACTGCCATAAAATGAATATAAGGGTAAATGATATTCCAGAGGAAAAAAGGATTGATGTCTTCATGGGGACTTTAAAGGATAACATCCAACATGAGGGTCGCCTTTGGGAGCTTGATTCATTCAAGAAGGAATTCAGGTTGGAAAGATAAATTGAATGTAAAATTATGGTGAGAAGGAAGCCTATCACTGACATCTATATAGATGGAATTTTTGCTACTCCTAGACTTCCACAACCTGCAAGGTTGACACCACAAAAATTGGAAGAAAAAAGAGAAAAATGGCTTTGGTACAGTTGTGATAGAAAATAAACTAGAGCTCAAAGTGTGCTGAGAAGAAATTATTTTACATAGATTGTGAAGAGGAGGAAGAAAATGAACAAGAAACTTCAAAAGAAGAGGACGTACACTAGGAACGAACCGTAGAGAAAGAAGAAATGAGTCTGACCATATCGTGTAATGAATTGGCAGGAATTACTACTCCTCAAACTATCAATATAGAAGGACATACCAAGAAGAAAAATGTACTAGTGTTGATTGGTTTGGGTAGCACCCATAATTTGATTCATTGTAAGGTAGCTAAGGATTTGAATTTCTTCCTATACCCAGCACAAGAATATCAAGTAATGGTTGAAAATGGAGGAAATATAAATTGCTCCAAAAAATGACATAATATCAGGCTAACCATGGGAGACTATGTATTGAATAGCCCAATTATTTCCATTCCAGTGGGAGATGTTGATGTTATACTAGGAGTACAATGGTTATAATCTTTGGGGACAGTGGCTTTTAATTTTCAGGAAATTTTCTTGAAATATTTTTTGGAAGGAAAGGAATTCGAATTGCGGGGTATCACAGGGAAGATGGGAAATATAATAAGCTCTAATTTCATGAAAAATTTTATGAAGAAAGAACAATGAGGCATAATTGCACAATTATGCTCACTGGAAGTTCCAACATAAAAATCGACTATTTCTCTAGATCTCCAAAAGGACTTGGACAATCATTCCAAGGTGTTTGAAACTCCCGAAGGACTCCCACCTATTTGTGATCATGATCATGATATTCATTTGATTCCAGGAAGTGTTCCTCCAAACATCAGGCCTTACAAATATCCTTATGTTCAAAAGGGCGAATTTGAACATATGATTACAGAAATGTTTGCGGCTAGTATAATTCAACCTAGTCAAAGTTCTTTCTCTACTTCAGTAGTATTGGTGCATAAGAAGGATGAATCATGGTGCATGTGTATATATTATAGGGAGCTCAATAAGCTCACTATTAAATATGAATTTCCCATTACGGTCATTGGTGAATTATTGGATGAATTACATGGAGAAATTTATTTTACCGAGTTGGATCTTCGTTCAGGATATCATCAAATTATAATGGAGACTGAATATATTCTAAAAAAAACATTTCAAACTCATGAGAGTCATTATGAATTTTTGATAATGTATTTTTGCCTTACCAATTCACCTTCTACGTTTCAAGGGTTGATGAATTCCATTTTCAAACCCTTCCTTAGAAAATTTGTGTTAGTATTTTTTGATCATATACTAATCTACAAAAGGTCTTGGAAGGATCATGCTCAACATGTTGACAGAGTGCTCAAACTATTCGATGAGAAAAAATTATATGAAAAAACCTCCAAATTTTTCTTTGGAGTAAAAGAGGTGGAATATCCGGGTCATATTGTATCTTATGAGGGTGTTAAGGTAGACCCTAACAAAATTAAAGCCATTAAGGAATGGAAACTCCCCACAACCATAAAGAAGTTACGAGGATTTGTTGGGTTAACAGGGTATTATCAAAACTTTGTTAAGGATTATGGGAGAATAACAGCACCTCTAACAATATTATTGAATAAAGATGAATTTTCAAGGACTCCTGAAGAAAATAAGGCCTTTGAATATCTTAAACAGGAAATGTGCCTAGTACTGGTCTTAGCTACACTAGACTTCACAAAAACCTTTATTATGGAATGTGATGACTCGGGAAATGGAATTGGTGTTGTTTTAATGCAAGAAGAAAGACCCATTTCTTTGAAAGTAGTCCAATCAAAGGAAATTATTTATAGAAAGCTATTTATGAGAAGGAAATGTTGGCAATAATACATGCACTAAAGAAATGGTGACCTTACCTAATAGGAAGACACTCCAAGATAAAAAATGATCATGATATTCTTAAACACTTTTTGCAACAAAGGCTATATTCCGAAGAGAAGAAAAAATGGGTCATAAAGATGTTGGGTTATGACTTTGAAATCATCTGAAAAAAGGGAAGCTAAATGTTGTTGCAGATGCACTCTTAAGAAAGGATGAAAACGTGGAAGCATTATGTTGTGCCAATTCTATTATCCAACCATATTGGATAACCGAAGCAAGGGATGAATGGAAGAAGGACGAAGATTTTTGGACACTCATTCAAAGGTTGTAGCAAGATCCTATTACATATGATATATTTATTTGGAAAAATGATTCCTTATGGTACAAAGATCTCTTATATCTTTGTAATAATTCCCAACTAAAACAAAAGATTATTTTGGAATTGCACACTTCTCCTTTAAGAGGACACTCAGGATTTTTGAAAAGTTACCACAGGGTGAAGAAATAATTTTTTTGGGATGGCCTTAAATATGACATTCAAAAGTTTGTGGCGGAATGTTTGGTTTGCCAGCAAAATAAGGTTGATACAATTAAGATCCTGGATCTTCTACAGCCTTTATCCATTCCAAGTCAACGTTGGGAGGATATTTTAATGGATTTTATCACAGGTTTACCTAAGAATGAAGGAAAGAGTGTCATCATGGCGGTAGTTGATAGAATTACCAAGTATGCACACTTTTGTGAATTATCTCATCCATTTAAAGCAAGTATAATTTCTATTTCATTTATGGAAACAATTAAAAAGCTACATGGAAGCGCAAAGATTATTGTAAGCGGCAGAGATCCCATTTTTAGTAGAAATTTTTGGATGGAATTATTTTCTTGTTTGGCTACTCAAATAGCTCATAGCTCATCTTATCATCCTCTATCTAATGGCCAAACAGAGACAATGAACAAATTTTTGGAAGGATATCTTCCTTGTTTTGTATCTGATAAACAAACACAATGGTTCAAGTGGCTACCTCTCACTGAATGGTGGTATAACACTTCCTTCCATACTGCTAAAAAAATGACCCCGTTTATGGAACTTTATGGATATCATCCACCGTCCATCACATCATCTTTAAGAGAAAATTCTAAGGTTAAAGCATTGGAAGATCACATTGAGCATCAACAAAAATTATCCAACTCTTAAAGGATAACCTAAATTTGGGAAAAAATCAAATGAAACAACAAGCATATCAACATCGCAGCTAGAGAAGTTTTGATGTAGGAGACTGGGTATTTCTAGGACTACAACCATACAAACAAATGTCCCTCAAGCAAGCTAATAAGGTTAACAAATTATCGCCAAGATACTATGGTCCTTACAAGGTGTTGAAAAAGATTGGTACTATGGAATACAAATTGGAGCTTCGTTCTTCTTTGCGAGTGCATCCAGTTTTCCATGTTTTATGCTTAAATAAGGTTGTAGGTGACAAAATTCCAGTTCAAATAATATAGACAGAACTTCATGAGGAAGGAAAAATCATATTGGAACCTGAAGCAGTCACAGAAACAAGAACTTGACAACTACGAAATCGATCAATTTTAGAGTATCTAATCAAGTGGAAGAACTTACCCACTGAATGTTCTATGTGGGAGGATGCGATTTTTATACATATGCATCCAGAGATACTCAAGCATTTAGGACAACATATTTTTGAAGGAGAGGGGCATGTTTGGTCCCTATATTACTAGTGTAGTCCCTTATTGTGGTTAGTATATCCCCCTTATTGTTATTGTTTTACCCCCGAAACCCCCATATTGTTATTATTGTTCCCTTAAATTATTATTATTAGGTTGGCTAGGATTATATTGTGACCCAATGGAATCCTATATATAGAAAGAGTTTTTTTCATTTGTATCATTCAAGAATTATTAATTTATGTAATGTAAAGGAAGTTTCCCGCTTGAAGTGGTTGATTTCTAAGGCATTGATCTCTCTTTTCTTCTATTTTTGGAGCTGGTTTCATAACACTCACTTTGGCCTCTGATCCTGCATAAGATACATGTATACATTTTGAAGTTCAAAGGGAAACAAGTAGATGACCCAGCCACACATATCACTACTTACCATTATGGTGTGTATCAAACTCCATGATTGATGATATTATCTAGCTCAAAATCCTCCCCTATATCCTTACTGGCAATGCTGAAAAGTGGTACATCGAATTACCATGCACATCATTAAATACATTTGGTTCGTTGGCGATGGAATTTCTAAATAAATTCTAGCTTCATATCAACTATGAAACTGGAAGAAAACTCCTTAATACTTTATGACAAGACACTTCCACCCACATTTCTCATCACATCCATGAATGGAGACATAGGAAGAGTCTATTAAAGGAACCCATTCTGGAATTACCTCTTAGTAGACTCGTTCTGCAAGTCTCCTCTTCCACCCATTTCCAAGGACGTTTCTATGGCTAGTGTGGTTATCGAAGACCTATATATTTTTCATGCCCAATATTTAGATTTGATCTATTTGCAATAAACAATAATTTACGATTTTCTCCCTAATTCCACTCGAGCTTCCAATTATACTAATACTCAGCAACTCGAACACACACTAATGGCATAATCGACACTACCTATGGTGTTGTTGTAAAATAATTGAGCGAAAAATATCCCTAGTTAACTGTTGTTGTTGACACATCTCCTACTACCCAGTATGCTCCTGCTTGAGCCGTTGCGATCAAATTTGTACAGTATACACAAAAACCCGGTGGTGATAAAAAGAAGAATAATAAAAATATTTCTCCTTCTGAAGAGAAACCCACTACCCAAAATAATCCCAATCAATTTTTTTTTCTAAATATGAGAAAGGGAAAGAAAAAAATGTCAATTTCCCTTGCAATATATGTGCTAAGGAACATATGACCTATAAATTTAGTCTTCTTAGAGAATTCATATACCTTCTTGTGCAAGAGGACATTGTTACAACCCTATGGTCCTCAACAACCCATTCCATACTCCACAAGAACAACATCTTCTACCAAATCCACCACAAGCTCCATAAGGGGGCAATGGTAGTTCACATTCACCTCCTTCTAGAGAAGTATCGTCAAATATTTAAACCTTTTAAATGGTTCAGTTAAAAACACGAGCCAAGATTTATGGAAATATACTCCCTAACCATTTAGATGTTGCATTGATCTCTAATCTACCGCCACCTAACGGTATTCATATCAAAAGGCCTGTCATTGACCCTGTGATTCGTCACACCAAAGGGAAACTTCATTGAATGGTACACAATACCTTTGCACATACTTCCAAAAAATACAATATTGAACAATTTTTGGAGCAAGCACCGTCTCCTATGTCTTCCCTCAAAGTATCATAAACATGTCTAGCACAATGAAAAGATTTACTTCTGGCCATTGGTGGAATTGATCATCATGATTCTAATATAGAGATTTTTGACATGGAAAAGAGTAAGCCTCACGTCTCTCATTAGATTTAATTTCAAGTGCAGGTCATGGAGAAGGGAAAATCCATCGACCAAACGCTCATTGACAAAGGTGCTTTGACCTACATAATGTCTACTTCCTCTTGGCTCTCCTTAGGTTCTCCCACTCTCTCACCACCATCGAATTCCCTCAAATATTTTGATGGTCACACTTTCATCCCAAAAGGATACCTCGTTAGCTACGCCATCACTCTAAGTGGGAAAACTATAATGGTGGAAATTGAAGTCGTAGATCACCATCTCAACTAAAATCTACTTCTTAGCCAAAGTTTGGGTTATGCCATGACTACCATTGTTTCCTCAGTCTTCCGACTAATCATTTTTCATTTGGATGGGAAAATAGTCATAGTGGATCAACTATCCTTCTATACCCCATATTAGTCCTCGTTACCTGTTGAACCTCATAATTATCCTCCCTTTGACATCCTTTCTCACCTTTTTCCCTGAGTTTCTCATAAGTTCATATACTCCAATCAATGATAAATGTCATATTTTGTCTCAAGGAATGAATTTAAATGATTTTCATGTTATATTCTCATGTTCTTTCTATTCAGATGGATTTTTGTAATTTAGCTACAGGATGCAGCCTATTCTGCAGCTAATTGTTGGTTCCACAACTACTTTCATGGTCTGACAAGTTCCAAGGATGAAATGGATAAATGATCCACATGGGCATTTCCAGAGTAATCTACACATGGATTTCGTCCTATCTACTTGATTGAGATCGATAGAAAAGGATGCCTGAGATGGTTTTCAAAGTACGGTCAAAGGACGTAAGGTGGGAATAGGACTCTTGATTCACTCTATCATAGCAAATCAAGAGTTAAAAAGTCAAACTCCAATTCTATAATTTGGTTAAGATTAGCCACATATAGGAAAAATGAGCTCATTACAGTTATGTTTGTTTTATTTAAATATCAGTTGTACAGAACCGAGATTAAGTATTTTTTGTTGAAACGTCATGTATTGTTTTAAAACTCTATTATATTATAATACAGGGATCATGTTTGTGGTACAAGTGATTTCTTAGTGCATATATAATCAGCTAGGATCTCAACCAAATCTATTGCAGAGGGCCCCTGCACAAGAGAAGGATTTTCGTTCATTTTTTTAGTTTAAATTCCTTAATATGTTTTGTCAATTATTTTTTCTGAGTAGATTAATATTACATTAGAGTTTTGATCTGTAGCATAGAATCAAATCATGAATTTATTCCTAGCATCAACAATAGAATAACTGTGTAGTCACTTCTTTTCTAAAAAAATTCGTGAGGATATATCTATCTATTTTCAATTTTGATTAAGTTTGAGGCAATAGAGCTAACAGATATCTAGTTTCCTTTAATGTTTTGTTATTTATTTTCTTAGATTAAAACTTTGTATCATTGAATATTCTTAAAAGTCATTTCAAGAAGATGATTTTATCGTATTTCTAAACCTACTGATTGAATATCTAATTCATGCAGTTATTGAGATTTCCTCTACACACTTGTTTTCTTAGAACACTAGAAACTAAGGTATAATTGGTTATTTACACATCATTTCAAGAGGGTGATACTTCATATTCAATTCTGGAGTAATCAAACATACATTAATTGTTTATAATCAGTTGAGCTTTAATTTTTCATACTTTCACATTTGTTTTTAGATCCTCATTTAATTGTATCATTGGATTTTCTTAAAAGTCATTTCAAGAAGATGATTTTATCATATTTCTAAACTGAATGATTGAATATTTAATTCATTCAATTATTGAGTTTTCCTCTGCACACTTTACTTGTTTTTCTGGAATATTAGAAACTAAGGTATAATTGGTTGCTTACACGTCATTTCAAGAGGGTGACACTTCATATTGAATTATGGTGTAACTAAACATATATTAGTTGTTTTCTTTTGAATCTGCTTTCACTTAGAGTAGCATTGCAATTTAAATTTTAGTTCTAATATTTATTGCCATGGAATAGGACTAATGCTAAATTAGAAGTCATTAGAATAAACACTTTGTTTTCGGATTAGATTCTAACTAGCAGATAGTCTTTGATTCATTTACATGAAAATTAGTTTAACTTGGGAACACTTAATTTTCTTCCTTATGAAAATTCATTAGGTTCATTTTATTCCTTTCATAGTTTTAGATTAACGCTCTTAGATATAAAGAAAAAAACCCCCCAAAAAACATAAAAATATAACTCGAAATTTTGCAAGAGAGCGGAAATTTTCCGAGAGAGTGGAAATATAACTTGTAGAAACATCATGATCTGCTTACCAAACCAGAACCAAGCACTCTCTTCTTATAAGTGTGTTGCTTGAATGGTGGATGGAGCCTCCTTCTTCAAGGGATCTTTTACAAGTTGTCTACTTGATTTGTGGCAAATTTCAGGGTGCAACTTCCAGCACTTCCTATCCCAATGGAGACTAATCTTGCAGAAACTGGAGAAATTATGTCATTTATTGTTCAATTGTGTCTTCATGATAGGAGGATTCAAAAGGTTCTCATTCTTCTTGGTCTCACTTCTTGTGGACACATCTGTCTTTTTAACCCACACTTTATTTGTGTGATGCTTAACTACATCACGGTTAGAATATATATGGAAGAAATAATTTCTCTTATATGTAAAATAAGAATTTGAATAACGGTTATACCATCCTGACTTGTCCTTGAACTCATGGGGACTAGGTGTCTTGAATCCATTCTTGGAATCGGGTGATGAAGAGATAGCTTTTGCCTCAGCTTCCTTCGATCATTCTTCTTTCATGTCATGTTCATAACCCAAGCCTACAAATGCTTTTCTTGGTACAACTTCCAATGAATGGGTGACTCCTTGGCCATTTATGCCAAGTCCACTTCCTCTATACCCCATATTTTTGAGGATTTTCATGCCAACATTAGTTTCGTATTGAGAGAGAAAAGAACATGAAGTAACACCATATACCTCTGTTTGGGGTGCAGCCTCCATCGTCTCAACATTCTGCAATTTAGACAATAATTCCTCTTTGGATCGTAGCATCTCTTGAAGCTCTTGCTTATTGTTTTTAGCTACCTGCAACAATTTTTTCAACTCTGCATTGTCGGCTTGAATGTTTTCATTTATGTCTTGCAACTCTTTCATTCTTTCAGCATGCTTCGCTCCTCTGCCCATTCTGCAAAGCAGTCACCTACTTTGATACCACTTGATCTGATCAAGGGTCAAGTAATACTCTAACCATCATGTACGGTACTAAGATATTATAATTGACTATGGCTTATACAGGTTTAGATGAGTATGTTAGTCTTTCGATTATAGTGCATAGACACATAAACATAAATAAACGAAATTATCATATCAGATAGCACAAATACGTAAGTAAGAGAGAGACAACCAATTGGTAAAGGATTTCACCACTCGATCTCTCTGGGGCTACATATCTGGATCTGCTTCAATTGGAATGCAAATATTCTATATTCCTTCTTCAAAGTAAGCTTTCTTACATCCAAACTCTATCACTAAGCATTAGCCAAGCACTATGGCTCTCAATGGCTAAGTATTCTCTCATTTCTTCTCCCCCTCATCATGGCTCATACAAGGAATATATATAGTTTTCCCTCACCCACTCTCCAACAAACAAAATTAATTACAATATCCACAAATGTAGCATCTAATTACAAGGAAGGAAAAACAAGATCCTTGAAGGTAGGATCTCCAACAATCTCAGGCTCATAATCAGGAAAGTATTAAAACCACCTAAATACTCTTCAACCAAATACTCTTCAACCATGCCCTTGATTCTCTCAACCTACAACTGAGGATAATAGAGAATTGGTATGAGGTGGTTTCTCACATTGTTAGTATGAATCTTAATCACAAGTGTACGAAAAAAGACCACTTTAGCTGTGCATAACAAACAACCCTAACAGCAAAGATGGCTGCCAATGTCTTTAGATCTGCAATTAGTTGATCAAGGTAAATGTTGCAAAAATCTAGATCTATGAATTAAAATACATTTAGCAGTAAATAAAAACATGATTTACTCCATGCATCCAATAGAAAAGACAAGAATATGTTGAATGAATTTTGTATAAATGACACCCGGGAGGAAAACATAGAAGGATGTTACCAGTTCTCCTCAATGGGATGGGTTCTTGTAAGTCCTCAGCACTTCAGATCTAAAAATCCTCTCTCTTGATGGCGTAGAAAACCCAGACAAAAATGGAACTCAAAGGGAGCTCACAAGAAAAAAGATAGAAAAATATGACAATGATGGTGGATCAAAGTCAGACCAAAAGCATAGATCCAGAGTGATCTTTAGGAAACAAAAGGTAATGAATGAATGGGAAAAACCTTATATTTATAACAAAATATTGAGTTAGTCTAGATATTGGTGCATAATTAAAATATTATTAACCAAATCAAGATCCAACTTTTATGGAATATTTTATTATATTTGTTGGAGGGAAAAAGAATTTGACTTGGGTATAACCCCTTTATTTGTAAACAATAAATAAATAAATGATTTATTTATTATTTTAAGGATGTGGTTGAGTAATAATCAAATAAATAATGATTTATTTAATTATTTAAGAGTGATTTAGTCAAATTTAACAAGGAGTATTATTTAAATAAGGTTTAAATAATTCTTCCTAGAAAATAATAAGATAAATACTGATTTATGTAATTAATTTTCCTATTTTGGCTTAAATATGACCAGGAATATTAATTAAACTATTGTTTAACTAATTAATCCTTGAGGAAAATCAAACAAATGTATATTTATTTAATATTTCCTCATGGGGTTTCCTGTTTAGACCATAAAAAACTTAATGAAGTTGGTCTACTAAGTTATTTTTCATAAGGAAAGAAATTTTACTTAGGGTAAAATTGGTCTTACATGGTGCACTTAGGTCCATCTAATAGTAACAGGTTCGATGACCAAAAAATGGTGTAACACACATAAAAACTAATTTCACTAATTACATTAAATTAATAATATGTGAGGCAA
Source organism: Pinus albicaulis (assembly GCA_034641835.2). NCBI lineage: Eukaryota > Viridiplantae > Streptophyta > Pinopsida > Pinales > Pinaceae > Pinus > Pinus albicaulis. The sequence goes on from CM076580.1 coordinate 1,769,459,021, forward strand.
TTTCTCTCACAGATATTAATCATTTCGATCAATAATGCATGGGTTTAATAAGGGCTCATAAAATGCATAATTAAATGCATGAACTCTTTCATGTGCATAATTCAAATCGACGTGACGCAAAACTCTTTCATGTGCAGAGGTCCTTTCAGAGCAATAACAAAATGTGTTGCATGTTGGAAATCGATGCGCGCATATACAAAATAATACTTATAAGATGAGACTATCATAAACATAGATAATGTATAAATAGATGAATCAAATACCTACTTCGATGCAGATATCTAATAACATAACCATATCTTCGCAATGCACAATAACTTAAGAAAATTTATTCATGTATTCAACCATCAACATATATTGAAGCATAAATAATATATTTACTCATGCATACGTTACAAATATAAAGCGATCTAAAATTAATAATAGTAAACATTTAACAGAGTGCTTCGCCAAAACCAGTCTTTGTATTAGATAAAACAGTTTGGTAGAACAGACTTTCCCCTTACAATTACCCTTCCACACACATAGCCAGCAGAGTCTGCACATAGACAGGACTAGGTCTCTATGCACACAATCAGCAAGAGCCTTTCTACCCAACCCAAACTTACAAAATATATTGCAAACGCATAAACGTACTTATATCCAAAACACTACATCCATTTATTGATTTCTTACTTAGACTTGACCTATCTATTATATCCATCCAATTCATAGATACTATAGTCTCAAACCATGGTTTGAGGCCCATAGTTTACCCTTACAACCCATTTACATAAAAGAGGGACTTTGACCCACCCCAAAGCCCCTTGAGCTTTCTATGCAGTGCTCATTTCCAAAATTACATAAAAAGAGTTTCTAAAAAATGTACCCTAGGGGATGCTGCTCCAAGAGGAAATGGTCCCATCATGTGTAGACAAAAGGGTCCCAGAATCAAACAAATTTGAAGGGAGAAGAGGCCTACATGGCTCCAAGGGTTATTTACACAGAGGGACGTAGTGCTATGTGGGAGAAATCATTTTGGACGAATATCCTTGGGAGGATGTGATCCACCCAGAAGGGGTTGCAGATCCATACATCATAGGGATCTCTACAATTCAAATGATTTCAGAAGTTGCACTATTTTACTGCACACTGTCTTAGATTGTACAGATATAAAGGACTTTCGTTGTGAGGAAAATTATTTACACTTTTTCAAGCGATTTTATTAAAAGTCAAGGTTGCTCTAAGCACTGTTTTCTATAATAGTTCTTTCATAATATTGTACTAATTTTTTTATCTAGCGCACTACTCTTATGGATATTTAATTAATATAATTGTTTCCAAATGTATTTTTTATGTTTTTAATTTCAAACACACAATAGTATTATATTTTATGATATCATGCACTTTTGTTGTATCATTTATAGAAGGCTACTACAATTTTGTTAAAGCTATCTTTACAGGGTTGAGAAAAATTGAAAAAAAGTTTAAATTCATTGATGTATACATGTAATGAATGATAAATTTTTATTATTCATTACATGTGTATTTGCGCTTTCACTTGTATTAATTAAAGTGAACTAATTATTTTAATTAATAGGTTAGATAAACTTTAGGGAAACAATTAGTGGTGGTTTGGCTGTGTCCTTAAAACACTTTAAGGGTTATTCTCTTGCCTAACCAACAAGAATAATCGATCCGATAACCCTTCATATTGGTAACTAAAAACACATATTGAAACTGTAGCAATAGGGAAAAGGTAATTGGACCTAGTTTAACCAGTTGTAACCACCATACCAAATGTAAAAGGAACTGATCTAAGATACAAACCGGGTTGTCTCCCTTATAATATTGAGGCAAAGAATTTTGAGCCTTCAACAAACCCCCACTTCCTATAATTTACACGATGGAATATTTCATCAATTGGGCTAAATTCATTCCCACTTTTCAGGTTTATGAATAAACCGTCGCCTTATTCTTGGTCAATCAGCCCATTTTTCATTTCGATGTACCTAGAAAAATCATTATAGGCCATGGTTCACATTTTTAGAACCTAATGATGCATGATTTAACATGTATGTTTTTCTTCTCCAAGATAATTATTATTCCTACCACCCACAGGCTAATGGCCAAGTTGATGTCATTAATGGCATCCTCAAGACCATAATCCCTCGGCTAGTAAGAAATCACAAAACCAGATGGCATAGAATGCTATATTCTACACTTTGGACATATGAAACGTCAATAAAAACTAAAATATCAAGTAAAAAACATAAAATACGGAATAAAATGCAAGTTAAGGATCAATACTCTTGCTTGTAACTAACGAAAAGTGGAATGGTTTCCCGGTGCACTTGCAATTTCTTGAGGAATTTTTTCTCCTTGTTCTCTCCAAAGAAATCTAACAAACTTCAAATTTTGAAAATGAGGGAATTCTTCCCTTATTATATTCTCTCTGGAAGTATGAATCATCTCATTGAATCTTATTTTTGGAGAGATTCTCTCTCGCTTGGTTTTTAACATGCACCATATCACTATTTCACCAAATTTTTCATATGCTCTGATTATTTTTAAGTGATTATTTGCATAATTGACCACCTTTGACTCGACATGAGAACATTATTTTTGGGAAAACTTCTTGCTCTTCAAATGAAAAACCCCTAAGTTACTTTCTTTGGGTTCGTAAAACTCCTACGAAGATGATTTGATAAATTATTTTTACCTCTTTTTCTCGCTCCTTAAAATGAAAAATACATATCTAGTTTTCTTCATCTATCTCATTAAAATTTTACAGATAATATAGACTTTACTTGATCCCCTCATACCCATAAGAAAATTAGAAGACGTTTTTTTAGCATAGGTTCCTCACTTTATCGGGGCTCAATAAACTAAATTACAGAAAAGGAACTTTGTCAGGTATACTATTAACCCTTTTTTGCACTCGATCACCAACCATGACAAAGGTACCCCCTTGGAGCTATATTTCTGATATTTTTAGAGTCTCTAAATATGAAACTGCCACTGATTTTACCATTTCTGCACTTATTAGACTTAATCAGATTGGAAAATTTTTGAGCATAATAATAGCTTCACTACCTATATTCAGAAGGACCTTTTCACAGCAGTATTTTTTTCACTCCCTTGAAAATGGCAGCCCCTAAACATATTCCTCTTTCGTTAGCTTCTCATTCTACTTTACTATCCTATGAGTTTAGCCTTAATACCCTAATGTTCATGCATCCTTGTATCATAACACTCTTTGTTGTTCTTGAGTCTCAACTACAAGTAAGCCTAATGTTGTGCCTACTAATATTTAAAGTATTTTCCTAATCTCCACTTCGTGTAACAACCATTCACTCATATGCATATATTAAAATCAATCCATTTTCCCCATTTCTTTAATTAATCTCAAAAAAATAATTCTTCTCTTGTTTCACGTCAATTTATGCAAGAAACCTCATCGCCTAAATTTTACAAATCTATTGCTACTGACTTCCACATCTTATGTAGAAATAAGATTCAAAAACATCTAGGTACCCTGCAACTTACAACCCTCAGTGGCACGTTACCCTTTGTCTGATGGGAGCATTTCATAATTAGCTCCTGGTTGAACGATTCTAGAATGTTCGACACCAATATGTTTTATTGACACTCGCTATATTGTATTGCGAATCTTGGAGACCATCATTCTTATCACTGGCCATTCTCTCCTCTGGTAAAAATTTTCATCATTGACTCATAATCATAATTTTTCTCACATGTTTGACTTCAACTCCTTTATTCACATGTGTATAAATATGCTAATTTTGGGTGCAGTGACCAAGTCCTTGGGTAAGGCTTACATCACTTAGATTTGTTTCCCCTCCCAAGTTCTATATATTGTTTTCAGAGACGACTCACTAGTTAGATCAAATTATGACAAGCTTCCACATTATGATTATTGGTGGACATGAAATTCATATCTCTCCTAGAAACTGCTCTGATTCTGCTACTGAGCATGGTAATGCTTGAATAAAGACATGTTTATATGTTGCTGACATATTTTGGTATTTTCAGGTCTCCCACAATTCTAAACCTCCAATCCTCTCTCTCTTTAGCTACAATTTGTAAAAAATTTCAACCATCATCTTTTCCTTTGACCTCACACTTTAGTGGGCATCTGTTATAAAAAAAATAACCTCCTCATGAACTTAGAGAAGAAACTTTTGACTGGAAGAATAACTAAGTTATAAAAATATTTAGCAAGGTAACCCACCCAAAACACATACAAGAAGCATTCGAATATGAACTATTACCCAACATGGTGTGTTAATCCCTAGGTTAATGCTCTATTTTTCCTAAAGGGAAGCGTGACTAGATTTTTATGAGATTTAGAATCTCATAGCGCAAGGTCGGTAACTAACACTCCGTATGATAGTCAATGTCAACTCCAAAAATCTAGAAAAATTTTCCTCAGTCCTCTCAAAGGAAATTGATAAGCCTAACAGAAGCACAAAAAGGAGGAAGGAGCAATATATCCAAAAAACATCTAGATTTTTTCCAAATGGAAGTTATGAATAAATTGGAGAGGATTGAGCCTCTCATCACCTATAAATTGGAGGCTAGGCCATAGTTTTTTGGGTCATTATTTTTTCATTATTATGTTTTCTAGAAGATGACTAAGAGAGATAGAGAGGAGCTCAGAGATAAGGTAAAAATTGATTCAACAACCATGGTTGTAATCATTCTTCTCACATCTGATAATATAGATCTTATGTTTTTTTGTCTATGTGATAATATTGATACCTTCTTTATGAATATGGTGGTTCAATGGTAAGACTAATATTTATCATTGATGTATGCTAACTTTATATATTGTCACGTGTTGATGTTTTTAATCGTTAAGTTTTAATATGCTATGAAGGTTACTTCGTGTTTGTTCTATCTATAAGTCTAGAGATGAGATCTTATTGAGGATCATGTCCTTTTCACGCTGAAAAATCCAGTGGATCTATGCTAAGGACTAGAAGGTAATCCTTCTCTCTTGATTTGCTGATTCCTAGATTAACATGATTATTTGCATGTATATTTAAGCAATTTTTGGTCACTTCATTCTGCCTTCCTTAGGTCCCAGGAGACTTGAGAGGCTTTTCTCTTTACAATCACATGGTGCATTAATCCCTACAACAATATATATCATAAGGAGTTACTTATTTTTTCTTTAACGCAAACCATAAAGTTGTATCTAAGTAATTAGAATAAATATGAATTGGAACACACCAATTTGTCCCTCTTAGAATAGATGCCTCTTAAATATTATTTTTTAACAATTGAAAAGATTTTTGAGAATAAGAATTCCAATAAAATTCACAATACTTACTGAGTAATTTGAAAAGTGGTGAAGCAAGCTTTCTGAAGTTTTCTATAAACCTTCTGTAGTAACCTTTAAATATAAGAAAACTTTGAACATCCCATTGACATGTAGGTAATATAATATTAAATATGATTTCAACTTTTGATGAGTCCACTTTGATCCCAACACCTGAAATATGATGACCCAAAACAATTACTTTATTAAAAATCATCAAGCATTTTTTATTACTTAATGAAAGATAAGCTTCTTTACATCTAAAAAGGGATCTTTCAAAATTTTCCATAGCTTCTTCAAAAGTATTTCCATAAACAACAAAATCATCTACATACATTTCTACACAATCATGGTTAACGTTAGAAAAGATACCTAATAATTCTCTTTGAAATGTAGCAGGTGCATTGAATAAACAAAAGGGAAGTACTCTATAAGAATATATCTTTCAGGCACATGTAACAGTTGTCTTGTATTGATATTTCGGTGAAATTTGAATTTGATTGTATTCATTGAAACCATCAAGAAAAGGGAAATATTTCTTTTATGCTAATGTATCAAAATTTTTATCAATGGATGGTAATGGGAGATTATCTTTTCGAGTTTATTTATTCAATTCTAGATAATTGATGCATACTTTCCACTTTCCATTTTTCTTAGGCATAATAATAAAGGGTGAAAGCCATTCGCCATCTGATATTGGATAAATAGAATTCACAATGAGCAATTTTGTAACTCTTCTTTAATAATATCCCTTATATTAGGATTCATCCTTCTGTGGGATTGTCTTACAAGTTTCAATTTTTCATGTATATAAATATGATGCATAAATTTATGGGTATTTATTCCTTTCATGTTGATATATTCTCATGAAAATGCAAAGGACTGTTTTTTCAACATCTTAATTAGTTGTTCTTTTTGAAATTCCTCCATGTTATTGTTAATATTTAATGTTTTCCCTAGATTAATATCTATAAGGGAATTGCAAATATTTTCCATTCATATTAATGATATTTTTCATTGTTGAGATGAAAACTCTTCAATACTATAATCTTCTTCAAAAAAATTGTCCAACATATGCAAACAATAATTTTATTGACAATATGAAGAAAAATATTGATTATTAATTAAATTCATTAATTTCTCTTCCACGTAACTTGGTTAGATAGTTAGAAATAATTAAATGTCTTCATCATCTTCATTATCATTTTCATCACCATCTTCAATCCATTCTTCATTCTTTATTTTAGTTATTTCTCTTACTAGTGGATATAATGTGAAACTTTGAGTGGTATTTCCAATAGAAATAAGCATATTACTATATCTACAACTAATAAATGCATCGGTTATGGCTAACGATGGCCTACCAAGAATCGATGCATCACTTATTAGATTAGTTTTTGGAGTTAATATCATGAAATCAACAAGATACTCGAATTAATCTAAGGATACCGATACATCCTGTAATATAGCATGTGGTTTGAAAACAAACTTTTCTGCTAATTATAATAAAGTAGGAGTATAAAAAATATTGATCCTCTAATATACCATGTGGTTTGATCACTGAATTTTCTTCTAATTGTAATAAAATAGAAGTATATTGAGGATTGATTAATTTTAATTTATCCATAGTATTCCTTTTCCTTACATTTATAATTTCACCTAAGTCAATCAATGTGTTTGGAATCTCAACATTATTGATTGGATATTTACAATGGGACTCCCTCGATATAAATATTTTTCAATTGTTTTATTTCCATTCATAATATATGAAAATTTTCATATGAGTTGCACTCTTTGAATTTCTTTTTTTTCTCTTCTAGGTTTCCTAATACACAACTTACTTATTTTTCTTGCGAGAATAGTAATTTCCTTTCTTGCTTGAAGCAAAGGGATTTTAATGCAAATATTTTTCAACTCATTTATCGTATCATAATCTAGTATTATTATTTTTCTCTCTACACCCTTACCAAATTGTAACCTCCCCAAAAAAGGGGTATTATATAAGTAAATAGAGGGTTGCTCAACTATAGGAGTTGTAGGAGTTGGTATTATTTAATTATCATATGTTTATGTAGGAATGTCTTAATTTTGAGGAATATCGTTTCCTTTTTAGGATTTTCCTCCTTTTTAGGATTTTTACCCTCTTTATATTCTAGAATGACAATAGGTTATGTTTTATTTTGTAAAACTCACCAAGATTGAAGATGACCATCATTTAAACCTAAAAAAGATATCATGAAAGCTTGAAAATTTTGGAGTTAAACTTCATAAATGGGTTATTGAGGTGGTTTATTATTGGAATTAGGGAGTGGTTGTGCAAGAAACTATTTTTTTTATATGAAATGATATAGATGTTAATGGAATGGGTTTCCTTTAGGTTGAATTGGTGTTTTAGGTTGGGGTGGAAAATAATATTGAAGTTGATATTGAAGTTACTGTTGAAACAATTGAGGTTATGGAGGATTTTTACAATAAGAACCTTACCATAATTTTGACCAAGATTAATTTTGAGGTCAAGGTGAATAATTTTTCCATGCTAGGGGTGTGTTCCAATTACTTTTGGGTTGTACATTACATTTAGATTGTGCATTAGGACCTTGTGCCATACTTGTTTGACGAGGTTGCCAAGGTTTTCTAGGAGTAACATAGAAACGTTGTTCTCAAGTGTTACTTTTCCCATATTATTCTTGGTAAATAGCCTTTAATTCTGATATTGAAGTTCAATCCTTTGTACATGAGTCTCTTCATATATATCAAAAATATAAATACTATCAAAACGACATTCTCATCATGCATGTTTCTTTCTACATCTATGACATAATATATGCAAAGAAGCATTTTAATGGTTTTCCTTTTTTTCATTTTTAGAATATAATTTTCTCACTAATATAGTGAATAATGTTAGTTTTAAAGTTATCAAGAAAATTACCAAGTTCTTATCGACTTACCATTCCCGAAACAGATTTAATTACTCTTGGCATAACTCTATCTCTCATATTCTTGCCATATTTTGTCTCTCCTTTTGAAATATGTTTGCATAATTCAGAAATAACATGAAATGATAGTTGAGACACATATCCTTTACCCATCGGGCTAAGAAAATAAATTCATGCATCCCTTATATCTCTTAGTAAGAGATATTTTAATGTATCAAGTCCTAAATCATGGAATTATCTCTTAAGATTATATGTAAATATCTTTACTAAGTCTTCAAGAATTGTGTCTTATTTTTGAGTCATTATAGAAAAATCTTCTCTAAGGTCATGATGTATAAAATAAACCTTATATTTCCATAAGAATAATATTTTCATGTCATCCCATGTCCTTATAGAATTATTTCCTAAACCCATACATGATTTTAGAGCCCCATCTTTTATTGTGGCTGGAAACAATTTCAACTTTTAAGTATCAAAAATATAATCATAGTATCTACATAACACCTAAAATTTAAAGATAAATGTTTCCAGATCCTTAGTCCTCATGCCATAATAGTTCAGAATAATATATGGAGAAATTTTCTTCATAATAATAGTAGTATCAACATATTGAATTAGAAATACAAATGGATCTTCCTCTTCACGATAATATCCATCATTTCCTCTTCCTTCTCTTCCACCTCTACCATCTTTACCACCTCTGAGAGGAATCCTTCCACCTCTTCTACCAACATAAACTTTTGTTCTTTATTCTCCTCCATTGTGTACCTCTCCTTTCCTTTTTCCATTGTTGATTCTTCAGAGCTTATAAGGTTTCTTAACTATATTTTCTCCCTTTTTTTCCTCTACCAATTTTTATTCTAGAAAGGTTTCTTCTTGTCCCTCTTCTTCTTCATATTTTTCATGTTCTTCCTCTTCTTCTCCTTCGTCACTAGCTACTTCTAATTATTTTCCAGTGAGTTGTTCACTTGTTAAAGAAATGAATATGGCTCATTCAAAAGTAGTTTATTCTACCATTGCTTTTGTACATGATGTTGGTTCTTCTCTAGGTAGTGTTGTCACTCCTCCAGATCTCTAAGGATGAATAAGAGATCCCAACAGAGGTAACCACAAACCAATATTTCTACTTGGTATCTAGCCCTACCAAACCAGAGAGGGCTCTCTCCACAAAAATCATATCCAAGAGGGCTGGATGAAAAGGGTTTTAGGCTAGCTATGAAATGCATAAGGGTTTGATTTGGTTTTGATTGGGTTGGGGTGTTGGATGGGGATTAGCTCAAGGGGACAAGGTGAGGAAAATGAGATGGAATTGCAGTCCATTGGATGGGGAAAGGTAGGTAGAATGATTAGCAGTTAAAGGTGTTTTGGTGAGTTGGTTTGAGACTGATGAGGAGCTAGGAGGAGCATAGGAGATTTATTCTTCCTAAACTGAATAAAATGGACAAATTATGAAAAGTTTCCCAAAAAAGAGCATGAAAAACATGTATTCTCCCTATCAACTTGAAATTTGTCATATAATATACATGAAATGTTTATGAGCTTACAAAAAATTCATACAAATGATCACAGAGAAAAAACAATGCCAAACATTCATACCACATGAATACCAAGGAAATAGTTGCAATTATTCATTAGTTTCAGGCCAAACTGATTACACTTGATCAATACACTAGCATCGGAACTAATTCGAAACTTTTCTAAGAGTGAAGAAAGGGAAGATATAGACATAAAAAATAAAATCTCTCATCCTTAGGGGTCAAACTCCTGAGTTGACGATGAGATCCACAAAATTATGAATTGAAAGTTGGAGTGTAGGGAGCTCTAAGTGACTCCTCCCTAATTACATTGAAACGGATTCATTTGACTTTGATGAGTACATTTACATCATGCATCTACCCCTTGGTAACTTATACAAATCATAATTACATTTACAATCCTTAATTACATTAATGAAATCATCATTTTCTAAGATAAAAGTCAAATTTTCAATGAAATTTCAAAAGTATCAGCAAACTGCCAAATGCGCCCTCTCTTTGTGAGGCGCATCGTCCCTTTGGTAAATGCACCCTCCATCTCGCAGGTTATTTTTTACTAGGTTCTAGGTGTCCAAATTGGCTCCATGATAGCTTTTAGGAAAGCCCTTCAAGTCTAATTTATGGATATGCCTTTATTTTTCAAAATGAATCTAATTTTCCTTTTCAAAACTAAATCCTCCCAAGCTTTCTCAATGTGCAGTGTCAGGGCCAAAAATGAGGCAGAAACATGATTTTTTGCTAGTTGTTTGACATTTTGACCTGCTTGTTTTGCAAACCAAAGCTTTCAAAGTGGTTTTATGAGATGTATTTACCATTTCTCATCTAATGGTAGTGTCCTTTTGGTCAAATTATGGCTCAAAAAAGAGCACAATTCCAACAGTGTTGTGTGCCTAGGTGCACCCTCCGAATGTCATGCACGCCCTCCAACTTGTAGAACACTCTTGGAGGCCTTCATGGTGTAAAAATTGGTCTTAGGATAGCTTTTTGGAAATATTATACTATATAATTTCCAAATATGCCCTTATTTTGTATAATGGACTTGATTTGACCTGTCAAAAACTGATTCTCCCAAGACTGGTCAAAAAGTGCAGAATGAGGGTGAAAAAATGGACTGTGCTCTTACAGGAAATGTTTAGAGACCTTCCACGGCTCCAAATTGAGCTCATGATAGCTCATTGGAAATATCGTTCTGTCTAGTCATCATTTTATCTATCAAGTAATTCATTGGGACCCTCCATCAAGGAGAAAAATGGATTTTCCCAAGGTCACTCCAAAAGTGCAGAAAACCTCTTATATCAACTGTATTTTTCACATTTATCTAAGAAAATCATACCTGTGTAAACAATTAATGATTTTTTTCTTCCTTGGACTATGATGGACAAAAAACTCTCTCACGTTTTTCAAATTAATCTCTATTTGGCCATAAACATAGTTTGAAGAAAACCTGGCCCTATGTGTGGAAAATGATTTGTCCCTTGGAATGAATTCTTGAAAAATGATGGAGACATGATGTTTATGAGTTGGAATGTCCTCATACTTGCTGAAATGACCTCCCTTATGACTCCTCTTCTCAGATGTCTCTTAGTCCATAGAAAACCCTTGCTCAATGGGAGAGAAAATTAGGGTTTGGTGTAGGCAAAACAGGGGATTTGGGAAATTATAGGAATAAAGGGGTTATGGGTTGTCGAAATTCTTGGAGAAATTTAGGGGGATAGGGATAAATGTTAGATAGTGAGGGGAAGTGGAATTTCTATAAATGAGTGAGGGGAAGGGGTACAAAAGGGAAAAACACAACCCTAACTTAGAAAAGTGTCAAATTGTAGTAGTAGGCCAGGGTTTCTGGAAAAATTATGATTTTGAGGGATAGGAGTGATGGGAAGTGTTTAGGAATGTATTTTAAGGATAGGGGAAGGTGTAATAGAATCAGAATACAAATATTGTTGATTATTTAACTATGGAAGGAATGGAACCAAGAAAAATGCCCTCAAAACCCTAGGAGAGGAAAATGAGCTTTCCAAGCACAACTGAAAGACAAATATGGTAAACACAAAACCAATTACTTGGAAATGATAGTTTGAAACCTGAAATTGTTGAATACCTTTGACTATTAATACTCCTTTAAAATATGATTTTCAGGGTGAAATGCCCAATTTTCATGATTTTGACCCTATGACCTAATGATGGCACAACATGGAAGGATGAGATGAATAATGACCATCATGACTATGGGACTCTCTCAACAATGAATGACCTGTCCATGATGATGTCCATTGACCATGGAGATGAAAGGAGTAGTAATGATCTAAATATCCTAATTAGTGACCAAATTTTTGCATGACCTATTGGAATGATAAAAAAATTATGAATGGAACCCTAATATGATATGAAAAGAGGATTTTGATCACTCATGGCAGGATGCAGATACTGACACTAACAGGTAGAATTTATGATATTTCTACCTTAGGAAGTCTTAATCTACCTTCAAAAGAAGGATGTGTGAGATATAGGGTTAGCTCTTACTGCACCATGTGATCTAGCGAGGGTGGTTGGTGATGATGGAATTGAACTATGTCATATAAAAAATCTACCCATAGAATATTGTTCCCTATAAATGCATCCTAAATTATCTAGATATGAGTTTTTAATTATAAATCTAGTAATTAATCAAAATAATATGAGATGTAACTGAAATAGCTTTGGTTAGGAAGAACCCCACAATCATGATGCACAAGTTGTTCCCTCTAGTCTTACGACTCCTCCTAAAAAAAATTGTATAACTAAAAATACAACACAATTTTTTCACCTATGTATTCTTCCGCATAAATGGCTCAAAAATGTTTGGTAATTTAATTGTCTCTTAAATCACTTGCATTAAATGTCAATCTAGGATTTGTATTCTTGGGAAGCACATTGCACTGTATATGCTAGGAAACTAAATTTTGACTTAAAAAAATATATTTAGTCTATTGAAAATAATCGCAAAGATTAAAATAAAGTCCTATAAATGAAATGATATACAAAATAGATGTACACATCATTATTTAAAACAAGACAAAAATTCAATAAGATTGAATCGATTGAAAGCAATAAATTCTAAAATAAAAAGTAGTTAAATTTTTAATCTATTTAATTGAAATGGTTGTTCTATTCTAGAAAGATTAAATTAAATTATTATGAAACTAAGTCTATGAAATTTGTTTAGAGTTCTAGGTTATTTTCCTAAATTTTATTCTAATGATGAAAATAAATCTATTTTGTAGGAATTTACAGGGTAAGTTCTGTAGATCAAGAACCAAAGGTCACCACTCACAAACAGATAAAAAATCAGTACACGAGTATAATCACGTCGTTAAAACCCTCAAAGAGGGAAACAGTCCATGGCCTGAGCCAACGTGGCCACTTCAGAAAATTTATTAATATAAAAATAAAAGTTACATATGTTTCTCTCATAAACGGTTACCAGAAAAATGACCCTCCATGCTCTTTAAATAGAGATCATGGACCAATCAGGTGTTAAGCCACAGATCAATTGTCGTTAATACCAAGGTGAGAGATAACCATCAAATCACTACAAATCATGACCGTCAGATTATAAGTTACAAATATACATGGTAAAGAAACACACTTTACCTAACTTTACACTAGACTAAGTTATTCTTAGCTATTTCCTATGTGTCGGAATATCCTAACATCCCCCCTTCAGAACAAATTGGGATAGGATTGAAGGATTTACAAGGGTGACACAAAAGGAGCCTATTTCCTATGTGTCGAAATATCCTAACATCCCCCCTTAAGAACAAATTGGGATAAGATTGAAGGATTTACAAAAGTGACACAATAGGAGAAGGAAGGAGGCATTAGAGCCTATCCCCGCTTAATGACAATTTCCTAAACTCCATGCATGGATCGAAGTTTAGTAAACTTCGCTTCTGTGAGAGCCTTTGTAAAGAGATAGGCTAGTTGATCATTGGTTGGACAGTACTACACTTCAAGAACACGATCATGAATGAGATTTCTGATGAAGTGTATGTGGAGTTCAATGTGTTTCATACGTTGATCCTGAACTGGATATTTAAATAGCTGAATGGCACTCTGATTATCACATCAAATTGTAGTTGGATGTTGTTGATGGAGACCAAATTTAGACAAGATCTGACAAAGCCACATGGCTTCCTTGCTAGCTTCAACTACACCACGATACTCTGCTTCTGCTGAAGAAAGAGAGATGACACTTTTTTTCTTACAATACCAAGTAATAGGTCCTGAACCAAGAGTGGATACATAGCCTGTAGTAGACTTTTGATCATCAAGGTCACCAGCATAATCAGAATCAGTGAAACCAATCAACAAGGGAGATGCTCCTGCACTGTAATTAATCGAAAACAGAAATGTACCTCGAATATATCGAAGTATTCTTTTGGCTGATTTCCAGTTACTTTCATGAGGTTGGTGCATAAATCGAGCGACAAGACCAACGACAAATGAGAGGTCAGGACGGGTATGGGTTAGATACAAAAGTTTACCAACAAGTTGACAATATAAGGTAGCATCAAATTCAGGGGTAGTACAGGTGACTGAAATCTTGACTCCAGACTCAAAGGGAGAAGGGGCTAGCTTACAGTATTCCATGTGAAAGTGGTGTAGAAGATCAGAGGCATACTTGGACTAAGAGAGGGTAATGCCTTCCTTGGATTGCAAGACTTGAAGACCAAGGAAATAATGCAAGTGTCCTAAGTCTGTCATTTCAAAATTATTTTTGAGGCTAGACTCCACATGGTTTATATGGTTTTGATAATTACCAGTAAGGATAAGATCATCAAAATAAAGAACAAGGATGGTGAAGGAATTACCCACTTTCTTGGTGTAGACAGTGTTGTTAGAATGACACCTAGAAAAGCCATTATCTAATAGAAATATGTCCATTTTGGCATACCAAGCCCAAGGAGCTTGTTTGAGACCATAGAGAGACTTCCAAAGGCGAAAAACAAGGCTGGAGTCTTTTTGGATAAATCCACAGGGGTTTTCCATGTAGATTCCTTCATGCAAATCTCCATGTAAGAAGGCAGATTTAACATCCATCTGATGGAATTCCCATTTAAAGGAGGCAACAAGGGAAAGAACAAGGTGAATAGAATTCATTTTGGAAACAGGGGAGAAGGTTTCAGTATATTCAATGCCTTCAACTTGTAAAAATCCTTTAGAAACAAGCCGAGCTTTATGTCTATCCACTTTTCCATATGGTCCAAACTTGGTTTTGTAAACCCATCTGCATCTGACATGTTTTGTTCCTTTTGGAAGAGGAACAAGATCCCAAGTATCATTTGCCAATAAGGAACAATACTCTTCATTCATAGCTTCATCCCAATCTAGATGACCGGAGACTTCTTCAAAGGTTTCTGGATCAATTTTTTCTGGAACTTGAGCCAATCAGGAAGAGGCTCTTTTGAACTGAGAACGTGTACATCGTCGATCGGCAGGGTCACCTACAAGAGAACCTACTTCATCCCGAGTAGAGCGGACCCATCTTGGAAGCTGTCGAGTATAAGGAAAAATTTCAAGAGGTGGAGGAGGATTGTCATCCTCACCGTCATCATCTGAACTAGAAGGAATGCTATTAAAAATAGAAGAGAGAGAGAGAGAGGTGGCACATATGCCAAATCAGGCTCGCAGGCCAAATGTGGCACACCCACCGAACTAGGCTCGCAGGCCGATATATTTTCACCAAATTTTACGTCTCTTCTAATGATTATATTTTTTGATTTTGGTTGAAGAAGTCTATATCCTTTGACATCTTCAGAATATCAAACAAAAATGCATTTTTTTCTCTTAGGTTCTAAGGCTTTATGTTTAGCATCTAGAATATGGGCCCAAGCATCACCTCCAAAAAAACAAAACTGACTTACATCTGGTTTGATTGATCTCCAAGCTTCTTCTAGAGTTATATTCTTTAAAACCTTAGTAGGAGTGTGATTTACTATGTAATTGGCATAGCTAATGGATTCTACCCAAAAATCGAGACCAAGTCCTTTATATTGAAGCATACAATTAGCCATTTCTTTTAAGGTGCGATTCTTTTATTCTGCTACACCATTTTGTTCTGGCGTATATGGAATAGTATGTTGCAATTGAATGCCATGCTTAGTGCAGAAGTTGATAAATGTTTTGTTAACATATTATCCTCCATTGTCTGATATTAACCTAAGATTTTGATGTCTATACTTTTTCTCAAAAAAGGCCTTAAAGGCCAAGAACATGTTAAAAAATTCACTCTTGATTTTTAATAAGTATACCCAAGTGTGTCTAGAAAAATCATCAATGAAATTTAAGAAGTACTTGCAACCAGAGAAATAAATAACAAGAAGTGAACCACATAAATCACTATGCACAAGTTGCAAAGGGGCTGAAGCATGCCAAGAGGCACGTTTGTCAAAACTATCCTGATGATGTTTTCCGAGTACACATATGAAGAAAATACCATCTCGAAAAGATACCATAGGAAGGCCCGTCACCATATTTTTCTTACATAGATTTTGAAGAGAGCGATAGTTTAAGTGACCAAATTTTTCATGCCAAAGTTTTCTCACTTCATCATTATGAGAAACAAAAACAAAGGAAAGACATGATGACCCAAAGTTGTCAAACTTATACAACCTTGTGGAATCATCAACAATGCGAGTAGCTAAAATATGTTTAGGATTTTTGAGGTCCTTGATTACAACATCATCCGGTGATAATTCTACTATTTTCCCTTCACTTGAATGAGTTATCTAATAAACAGAGAGAAGGTTGCATGACAAGGTAGGAACACATATTACATCATTAAACTGACCATTACCGAGATGAATGGTTCTAGATCCTACAACACTATGTTTGGTGTTATAATCATTTAAAGAAGAAAACATGGCTTAATTTTTGGCCATGTGATAAGAAGCTCCAGAATCAATGATCCACTCATGAGAATGAGAAGAGAGAGATACATTTAATGCATAACCAAATCTTGATGCTTGACAACCACAAGCAGAAAGTGTCATTCCTGAAGATGAAGGTGAAGAGTGCTCCAAATTGAAGTTGTACTTCTTCATTGTTGCTTCTAAGGCTTCCATCTTCTTAAAACATTTGGACTCTAACTGGACATCACGATTGCAACAACTACAATGTCTATCTGTCTTCTTTCCTTTGTTTTTATATGCCTTATCATTTTTGTGAAATTCTTTTTCAGTTTGTGGCTGAAATTGCTTAGGACCCTTGTTTGGTTTTGGACCATACTTTTTAGGATACTGCTTCTTGGGATCCTTTTGATATGATTTTTTTTGGGCTACTAATGCTTTCTTAGAAGCATTTCCAGGAGTGATAAGACCAAGGTGTAAGATTTTTTCTTGTTCTCTTATCAAAGAATCGTAAAAGGAATCAAAAGAGATGTTCTTGTAGGTGGTTCCTGAAGAAATGATGGCTTCTCTAGTGGAATGGAAGGAAGAAACAAATACAGAGTATGCATGGCCAAGCTTAGCAAGAATGCAATAAATGAGGCTACGATATTCCTTTTTTATCTTACAACCTTCTAAAATAATTCAAATGGTCTTGAATTTGGAAAAAAAATCTTCAATGGAGGAGAAATTATTGGGGTCCAAAGTAAGCAACTCATTTTCAAGTTGGTGGGCCTGGATTTGATTTTGAATGCCAAAAATAGTTTTTAAATTTTCCAGGGCTTCATCAAGGTTGTCAATGTCAAGGATATGAAATCGAAGATCTTGAGCAATGGACATTCTTATAAACCCTCATGCTTGATCTTGTTTATTTTCCCATTTAGCAACTTTATCCTCATCAGAAGGTTTAGTTTCTTGTCTTGTGGCTATTCTATAAAGCCCTTTACTTCTAAGTATATCTACCATATGAGGTAGCCATTGGAAATAATTGGTGCTGTTAAGAATAATCGGGCATGCAATTTCCATTTTTTTTTTAAAACACTGAAGCTGAGAAAAAATGAAACTAAGTGCTCCAATTGAAAGATCTCAAAAAATTAGGTCGTTTAAAAAAAAATGGCATGGAAAACGGCTTTCAGATGAAGAAGTTATGCCTTTTGAAAAATCTGAGTTGTAGATGTCGTATAGTTATGGGAACAGGATGAAGTGCAGCTTTTAAAAAAACAAAATCCGCCCCTTTGAACAATTTTTTTTTACAAAAGAAGCTTGAGAAGGAGACTAGAACCCAAGACCTCTATTCTCATAAACTAACCCCTCACCAAGTGAGATAGTAAAATAATCACATTATTGTATGAAAGGAGGAAGGGTTTTTATTTATTTATTTATTTAATTATTTTTTCACTCTTCGCTGTGCGTGCCTTTTCCTACACAAAAAAACACAAAAAACGAGAGAAAAAAAAAATGAAATACAAATCCTTACGGAAGAATGTTATATTTTCAATTAGCCTTACCAGAAACTATCAATTTTTTCACTATTTCTGATTTCCCGAGATCGCACAATGACACAGGGAAAGAGCATACGTAACAAAAAAAATCCTTTCTTCCTGTTTCTGATTTTCCGAGATCACACGTAGTGCACAATAAAGAGAATACATAGAGAAGGGGGTCTATATTCAGAAAATAAATAAAACCTAGAAAAAGAAAATAAAAGGAGGGAACCGAAATAAGCAGAACTATTGAAAAATATAACTGCAAAACAAATGTTTTATACCTCTAGATCTAAATTGTCATAACTTGGGTAGCCGGAAACCTTTTTTCATGAAGAGAAATGTTTTCCTCACTATAACAGATGCTCCGGACACAACTGAGCAGTTTTCCAAGCCCAAAAATGTTTAGAAATAGTAGATCTACAAAACGACATTCGCATGCAGTCAAACCGGCTTCAGATTTTGATCAACAACCGACGCGGCCCTCAAAATAGCTCTGATACCATGTAGGAATTTATAGGGTAAGTTCCATAGATGACGAACCAAAGGTCACCACTCACAAACATATCACAAATCGGTACACCAGTATAATCACGTGGTTAAAACCCTCAAAGAAGGAAATAGTCCATGGCCCAAGGCAACGCGGCCACTTCAGGAAATTTATTAATATAAAAAGAAAAGTTACATATTTTTCTCTCGTAAACTGTTACCGGAAAAATGACCCTCCATGCTCTTGAAATAGAGATCATGGACCAATTGGGTGTTAAGCCACGGATCAAGTGTCATTAATACCGAGGTGAGAGATAACCGTCGGATCACTACAAATCATGACCGTCGGATTATAAGTTACAAATGTACATGGTAAAGAAACACACTTTACCTAACTCTACACTAGATTAAGTTATTCTTAACTATTTCCTATGTGTCGGAATATCCTAACATATTTATATGAAAGGAGTAAATTTTATTTTATGGAGATTCAATTGACAATTATGTTGTACAAAAAAATACAACTCTATTTCTAGGAAAAAAAAAAGAAAAGGTAAAATTATATTCTAAGATAAACTCAATCAATCTTCTATTCTAATACCATTTAGATGTGACAATTAACTATTTGAAAAAATTCATCAAAGGACTCAAACTTTGTAAAACCCTTGTGTGTGTACATCAATTAGAATTAATTCATAAGAAATTTTAAAATTTATGAAGGTGCTCTATGTAAAAATATGAGTGAATGCAAGAATAAAAAAATATTAATTTCTCTATGATTTTTAAAATTTTACTCAATCTCTTGACCTATGAAAGGGGAAAATAACGATTAAGTAAAGGTAGAGGAAAACCTGACTAAATAAAACAAAGCATAAGTATAAATATTTCAGGAAATAGGGCATGAGAAATCAAACTAATTCTCAATGAAAACTAAACTAATATAGCTTTTACTTCTAAAAAGTGGTCCTCATAAGATGCACAAGTAGATGTAAACTTCAGATCACACAACTAAATCAACCACCAAATATTATAAAGGTACCATAAAAGATATTATATTACTAAACTTCCTATACTGAGTTTTGAAATGAATTTTATAATTCAAATAAATTGCCAAGACTATCTACTCACTTCCAAATGAAGCAATTTATAGAGCTTTTAACATAAAAATTACAAGTCTATTGGCTCAAAACTAGATTCATCAAGTGGAATTTTAGCCATTTATTCCTAATAGAGTTCTTCCTTCTCACGATTCACTATCAGAGAAGAAAATTGTGAAATGATCCCATTATCATCTTTAATATTTTTTTCCTTCTTAAAATCATAAAATCTCTCTCGCTTGACCTAAATCTTACTCGCTTGATATAAATATCGCTTGCTTAATATTCAAACTTCTAAATATTTTCCAGTTATTTGTTAGACCAAGAGTTTGAATTTAGTGTAGTGGTTCATCCATAGACTTCCTCATGTGGCTGATAAGTGTATCATGATATCAACATTATTTGGAAACTGTGTATATACTTTGGTCGATTTATAACTAGTGGGGGTTTATAGAACCTTTGAGTTAGCTCCAGGATGTTAGTGGAGCTACAAAATATGCAAGATTCAGTAGCTTATGCCCAATCAATTCAATTTCATGAACCAAAAAATATACATATGAGATAATAATGGGCTTTTACCTTGTTACTGCATTTTTATGGCTTTGAAGGATTATAAATCAAAACAAATGTACAGTGGTATGAAGGTATGTGGCAAAATTAGTGAAATATATGGAATAAATTTTCAAAATGAAAGGAATTTTGTAGGCTCAATAATGACTTCCTTCTTCCACTTAGGGATTAGTATAGCTTGCAACATTCTTGATCAATGCCTACATTCTACTTTGACTTGTTGGCATTCAAATAACTTGCCAATGTATTTGACAACTTGCTCTTTCAATCCTAGAGAAAAATACATTTTCTTCATCGTTGTCATTATTATATGATAATCAATATGACATAAATAATTTATTTTATGGAAACCATCAATGATGAGTTTCCTTTAGTTACGTACATCAAGCACATAGTTTATGTTCTTGAACAACAAAATACCATAATCAATTAATTATAGCTATTTTTGATTGATCCATTTGGCTCATTCTACAAACATTTCTTCACATATTGATAATTCTTATCATCAAGAAATGTATCTTTGATGCTTATTGTGATGTCAACTTCACAAGTTCTCATGGATTACAAATGAGCCACATGTAGACTCCTACTAATTGCATTTACCATCTTAATTTTTTTTCCCTTGATGTGTTTGATACAAAAATTAATTTTTTTGATCAAAGATAGCCATATGTCTTGTCTAGTGTTCAATTTGGGTTGATCAAACAAGTATCTCATGCCTCCATGATCAGACATCAACATAAACTGTCTCCCAAGCAGGTATTGACTCCACATTTTTAATGAATTCACTATTGCTATGAGTTATAAATCATTAGTCATATATTTATTCTCATTCTCATTTACCCTCCTTTATTCATAGTAAATCACATGTCCTTCTTACATCAGGACTCCAATTAGTCCTTACTTACAAGAATATTTGCAGACCACAAAGTCCTTCTCTGGATAAGTTATTATTAAAATAGGTTCACATGTGAATACTTTATTAAGATGCTCAAAACTAGTTGCACATTCTAGTTTCCACTAAATTTGGACTCATTTCCTTTGCAAGTAAATGATTGGGTTCCACACCTTTGAAAAATTAGGAATGAACCATTGGTAGTATACATCTAATACCATGAAGGATATGACCTTCGTGACATTTTTGGGAGTGGGCCACTCCATTGTGGCATTGATATTTTTGGGATCCACAACCACTCCTTGTTTTAAAATAACTTTCCCCTTGTATTGAGCCTAGGTTTGGTATAATTCACATTTACTAAGCTCTACATACAACTTATGCTCCATCAGTAATTGTAATATTTCTTTCAGGTGTTACTAACTCTCTTCTCTGGTTTTCCAATACACCAAAAGGCATTCTTAAATTCTAACACAAATCTATACAAATAAGGCTTAAATAAATTTTGCATCAAGAATGTGAATGTAGGTGTTGCATTTGTAATCCCAAATGGAACCACTACCCACTCATAATGGCCATATAGAATCCTACAGGTGTTTTTGTGGATATCTTCACCTTTAATATGAACTTGATGGTATCAAGACCTCAAATCAATTTTAGAAACAACCACAATCCCTCTTAGTTTGTATAATAAGTCATTTACACTAGCCAACATGTATTTTTTCTTCACTGTAGCTTTATTCAGTTGCATGTAATCGATAAACAGTCAGAAAGTGGCATCCTTCTTCCTAACAAACAACATTGGGGATCCACACTATGATACACTAAGTTGAAAATTAGAGGAAATTCCAACCTAAAAGTGTCAATTTCATGTAATTTTCATGTCATCATATGTAAACCAATAAAAACAATTTAAATTTAAAAAGAGGTATATGTAACTACTTTAAAGGGAAAATAAGAACTACTTTTGTTAATTGTATTTTTGGCTTATCTCCTTATAGTTTTACTCAAATTTCAACTGTAGACACTCATTGGATTCAGAATTAAATTCCACATCCAATGAGTACTCGTTATGCGTATCTTTTTTAGAAGACCCACATTGATAAAAATTAAAGATACATTAAAAAATAATGTTGAATGTGATTTCTTAATGGGTACTCCTTGGAAGTGGAATTTAATTTTTCATCCAATGAGTACATAAAATTTAAATTTAAGTAAATCTATGAGTAGCTAAGCCAAAAACACAATTAAAAAAGTAATTATCTTCTTTTCCCTCCAAATTTCATAACTCTTATTTTATTGTTTCAACTATTATTTTATTATTTTTCCTTAGGATACCATGTTTAGGATAGAATTTCCTCTAATGTGTATCCTTTATCTAGAATCTCTTTCAAATTTATCTTCAATTCAACAAATTTAGGTTTAATCATGTGATATGGAGCCCTTATTTCTAGCACTCTTCCAGGAATCAATTCAATGGTAAAGTCAATCTCCCTCCTAGGTAGTAATCCCATTATTTATTTTCGAAATACATCTCTACATTGCTTTAATAGAAAGTGAATTTCAATTCTAACCTAACTTATTTCAAATTCCCTAATCATGTGAATTACATATAACACACAACCTTTCTTGTTGCATCACTTTACTTATACTGTAGTTATTTTCCTAAGCGTGATTGGTTTCTTTATCCCCTGCAACATTATCTTCTCACTAACGTCACAAAGGGACTCCAAAAAGTTTCTAAATCAATATTTTTTTGTGGGTTTATAAACAACCCATGGTAATTAAACCATCATATGATCCCATTTGTATCAAGTTGAGAGAAATTGAAGTGTATATACCATTTATTTACATGGGGCATGACTCTACATTTTTTTTCACACGTCTTTTAGTCCATGTGGATATCTGAACTACCCATGATTTTCCATGATTTTTATTTTATAAGTCACATTTATTTGGAACCTTCAGGATGATATAACTGAAATTATAACTTTCTTCAATTAGAATTGTAATATCTTGGTTAATGAGCATACTTTCCATCTCCATTACTGAAGCTTTATGGTTTTTCTTCCTATTTTCCAATGCAACACAAATTCATGACATATTTTGAGCCACATTTTTCATTGTGGTTTCCCCCTATATATTTTACATCTTTGTACCATCCTACAATTTTTGAGGATAGATCTTGTTAAATGGTTTTCTCCCCACATCCAACACTACATGAGGCCATGCCTCAACCCATCATCCCCTTCTCTTGTTGACTTAAAGGGCCAATTTTTGTTAGAGATAGTATATTGTTACTAGGGCTCATCATTGTCAGGAGTCGTGAACTCCAAACTCCTCCCTCCTTGCTCATATATTCAAAATTTCAATTATTTTTCATTTGAAGTCTTTATTATATTTATTTTTCTCGTATGTTCAGGCTTCAATCTTGTTTTTGGACTATTCATGGAAATATTTGGTTTCCAATATGATGTATTACAATTTCATTGGCTCATCAAATTAAATCTAGTATCGATAGGATCGTGGTAACCCACTGAGGTACATTTTAATACTTACCTTCTCACTTCTGAGAGATGGCACGTACCTCAACAAATCCATGAATATGCTATTGTATTCATTAGAAGTAGTTTCCCTAGATTATGCTCGTAGAATTATTTGACCTTGCTATCATAGCACCTCTTAGACAAGTACTTCTCCTAAAAGTATTTCTCAAAAATTTCCCATGACAACTCTTTCTCCATGATTTCCATAACAATCTTCAAATATTCCCACCATATATCAGATTTTCCTTTGGGGCTAAAAATAACTACTCTAGCATTCATGTTCTTAGATTAGCCATGCACTCTAAAAAAATTCTTCATTGCAAAATATTAAACTACACAAAATAATGGTCAAGATATGAAAGATAAATCATTCAATACATTATATTCATAACGATATACATATTAATACATTTCCATGAATTTTGGTTCCATATTCGAAGGTATCTTGGACTCCAGTGATTGTTCACATTTGACCTCACCAACACTCACTGAATTAGGTGTCAAAAATTCCCCTTCCTAATATGAAGGGGTATATATGCATGCAAGAAGAGAGCTATAATAAAAAAATAAAACAATGTATGACAACAATAGGCTAAATTCACTCTCTCAAACGAAGGTATAAGGTGGGATAACTTGAGGTATCAATCGGTGGTGGGTCAAGGATGACCACCAACACTAGGATGGTTAGTGCAGTTCCTGGAACTCTTCCGAATCTGGCAAGAAGCTGAAGTCTTCTACTAGAGGACGCATTCCCTAATTTCTTTGAAAGGGAGACAATTGAGGTCCCAACCCGAAATTCTTAGTGATGTTCCTGGAATAGTTCCAAATCGGGAAATAAGTTGTTATTCTTCTATTAGAGAAAGTTTCCGTAGTGTTTTGAAGAGGGATAACATTAATCTAGAAAATGGAGTTCTCAAAATATAGAAAAAGGGAGAACCTCAACCTAAAAATGGAGGTCTCAACATGTGGTGCTTTAAGGAAGGCGATCAACCAAAGACATACTCATGGGCTTCTCTGTCTCTCGCTACAACTTTGAATTTGGGTATGGTTGTGTGGGGTTGTAGGCATATGAAACAAATTTATGTTTTGGCTCAGACTATCTTGATGTGGAATTAAACCTTGTAGACAAACATTGATTCCCACCTTATCAAATTAATGATGGTAATATTAATAGAACTTAGCTATAAGATATGTCATTATTGTAGAAAAAATTCAATGATATGAACAAAATATCTTCTTGGTCATCTAAGCCCATTACTAAGAAGCAATCCATCCAAGGTGAATCTTCATTCTCGCAAGAGTCTTTTTATGAAGAATCTATTTGAATGATGAGTATTCTTAGGAAAATTCTCACATGTGTGAAGATCAAAACAATGATATTTCACATGGCGAAATCTGTCACAATGTTGGAATCTAACAATCTACTTTGAATGTGGAGGAGGAACTAGAATAGTTGAAGATGGAGAATCTTGAAGAATGTTAGGTCCCTATATTACTAGTATAGTCCCTTATTGTTGTTTAGTGTAACCCCCTTATTGTTATTATTCTACCCCTGTAACCCCCATATTGTTATTTTTTTTTTTCTAAATTAAGCTAATTCTATTATATAAACATACTGATACAAAATTGCCTCAGTTCAGCTGCGGGAGCCTGAACTGGGCTTGATTTCCATGCTGTTAACAAAATGATGAACTGCCCATATCGGGAAACCAGTCCTGTCAAAAGAAAGTGCACCTCCCTTGAAAGGGAAACCAGTGGATAGTTCAGTACATACACCATAAGAGAACTAAAGACAGACGGTTCTATCATGTAGCTTCTGCTACTATAGATAACGAAAACCAAAATATCATCCAGATGCTGGAGTGTAAATACCATGATGAGCTAAGGCAGAGAGGGCAGATTCGTGTGAGGTGGAGAAGGCTGCTCCTCCTCAATTCGACACCCGTAATGCTCCTCTGTGTCTTCAACAGTTTCCATATGAACACCATCTGTGCCTGAGAGATTTTATTCCACCTGCAAAGAAACCTGACCCGGGATGGGAATGTCAGAAGCGAGGGGAGTGTTAAGATCGATAGAAGAAGTAGCAGTAGGGGCGGGCCGAGGGAACAGGGGAATGGGCGGAGGCGCATGCAAAGGAGGGGGTTGAAGGGTCGACTCTTCACGAAGGGTAATGGTGATGTAAGTAGTGATGGTAGGCCGGTCGAATGCACAGTCAAAGCGCAACTCCGCTCTCTGCGAATTTTGTCGAAGAATGTGGCTTCCAGAAGGACGGGGACCAGCGCAAGCCGGAGGAGGAATATCTCCAGGAGGATGTGAAGAGGTTTGATGATCTTGGGCGAAGCCAGGAGGGCTATCCTAATCCCATTGTTGGCGGGAGTCCTGAGTATTCCATCTCTCAGTGTGTTCAGTGGAGAGAGCGTCGCCATGACTGGAGGAAGGACGCTCACTAGCTAGCCTGCCCCGAGTGGCGCCTCTGCGGCACCTCATGCGGTGTCTTAGGCTAGGCATAGCGGTAATAGCAGAAGGAAAAGGCCAAAGACGAAGGGAATCTGCTCAGATGGGAGTAGGAACACAGTGAGAACCAGGAGGAAAATGAAAATTGGAATGACAGGAGGCGCTGTGAGAAAAGTGACACTCAGGAATTGTTTCAAGACAACTGAGAAGTGAACAACGCCGACTAGTGTGAGTTCGAGCACTGGGCACAGCACAAGCTGTCGAGCAAACTCTGCAAATGGGATTCAAGGAGCCGCGCACAGAGCTGGAAAGATCTGGAGTGCTCGAAGCAGGAGCCATTATGAATCGAATTATCATATCGAGAAAGGAGTTAATCCATCGCTGGAGAGTTAAAGGCCTGCATGGAGGCGCATTTAATTTGAAATCAATGGAGTCGCGGGGGACCATATGGCCTCCCCATGCGAAACTCCTTGGGAGGTACTCCGGGACGGTAGTCCCATCAAAAAAATTAAACATCCGCATCCGGAAACCCCCATATTTTTATTATTGTGCACTTAAATTATTATTGTTAGGTCGGCTAGGATTACATTGTGGCCCCATGGACTCCTATATATATAAAGGAGGTATTGTAATTTGTATCATCCCAGAATTGTTCATTCATGTAATGTATTGGAGGTTTCCCCCTCGAAGTGGCTTATATCCAAGGTGTTTATATCTGTTTTCTTCTATTTTTGGAGTTGGTTTCACAACATTTGGTATCAGAGGTTTGGATTCTAGGGTTTTTCTGCTCCAAACAGGTCATCGTGGCATTTTTGCAATAAATTTGTTTCTACAAAGGTTTAGAAGCTGAAATTTTTAGAGTGCGAAGCTGAAGTCCTGAGGAACCCTGGCAAAACATTTTAGAGCTTGATTCACAATATTTTCAGAGATATGATCTATTGAAGTTAGGGCTTTTTGCAGGATCCCGAATTTCACTTAAAAAGGTCATCGCAGAATTTTCACTATACCATTTTTTCTATGAAGGTTCAGAAGCTGAAAATTTTAGAGAGCGAAGAGAAAATCCTGACGAACATCATCGCACAATTTCGTATCTTGGTTCACCATATTTTCTGAGATATGATCTCTGGATGTTACTTATTTTTCAGGCTCCCAAATTTCATCTCAAAGAGGTGATCATGGGAAAATATTCATAACTCTCTCTTTGAGCATCGGATTGGAATTATGTAAAAAGTGACTGGAAGTACATGGAATTTAGTTTCCTTTCTATAAATTTCAAAGCCAAAGGAGCAAACAGTGACATGTGGCATGTCGTAAAACATCACTCTACTAAACTAGTCCATAATTAGGTCATTGTGGGAGATTGGACATAACATTGTCTTAAATAATCCAAATCAAGTCAGAACTGTGGCATTTGAAAGAAGCTTCAGAGGACTACTATAGGGCCGAATTTCAGATGTTGAGGATCTACAAGTATATAGATAAGTTAATTTCAATATCTAGCTCCTCATAAGCAAGTAAAAGGTGTGTATTTGTTTTTTTTTCCGAATTGCATAAGTCTTGTTTGAAGAATGAAGTTGAATTGATTCCAAGGGCATATTGTAGAATAGATATTAGTATTGGATTCTAAAATGGCCCCTAAAAATAATTCAACACCCATTAAGCCTTTATAAATCTCTACTATGACTCATGAAGACAAAGAATGGCAACATGACATATCAAAATTACAAGAGCAAGTGCAACAAATTTCGCTCTCGCAAAGAGCAACAAAAAATGACATGGAAGTTTTGAAGAAAGGCGTGGAAACTAAGATGGATGGTTTGAAGAAAGGTGTGGAATCTAAGATGGATGGTTTGAAGAATGGCATGGAATCTAAGATAGATGGCATGGAAGCTGGCATGGAATCTAAGATGGATGACATGGAAGCTAAGATCGATGAGAAAATGGAAAACATGAAGAATGATCTAAACGCAGACATGGAAGGTTTGACAAAGTTGATACAAGAAATGTTTCCTAATGGTGAAAAGATAGTAGAGGAAACTCATGATGAGAACAAAATAAATGTTAATCGTGATTTCATAAACTCTAATGTTGGCGGGAAGAACCACCATATTCCAAAATGGATATGAGGAAGTTTGATGGAAAGGATCCTGTAACATGGATACTACAGATGGAGCAATATTTTGATCTCCATAATGTGCAAAACACACAAAAGGTACGCATTGCAACTTTACATTTAGAGAAAAATACATTTGTATGGTATCGATGGCTTTGCTCCCGTAAAAAAATTGTCACTTGGTCAATTTTTACGGAGGAAATGATAGCACATTATGAGGATACAAAGAGCAACACCTTCTTTAGCCAATTGATAAATCTCAAACAAAAGGGTTTAGTGGGGAGCACATTGAGGACTTCCAAAAATTGAATATAAGGGTAACTGATATTCCAGAGGAACACAGGATTGATCTCTTCATAGGCACTTTAAAGGATAACATCCAACATGAAGTTCGCGTTTTGGAACTGGATTCATTGGAGAAGGCATTCAGGTTGGCAAGAAAAGTTGAATGTAAAATTATGGCGACAAGGAAGCCTACCACTCAATTCTATAAAGAAGGAAGTGTTTCTACTCCTAGATTTCCACAACCTACAAGGTTGACACCACAACAATTGGAAGAAAAAAGAGCAAAAGGGCTTTGCTACAGTTGTGATAGCAAATACACTAAAGGTCATAAGTGTCCTGAGAAGAAATTATTTTACATAGATTGTGAAGAGGAAGAAGAAAATGAACAAGAAGAGGATATACACCAGGAACCAACCCTAGAAGAGGAAGAAATGAGTCTGACCATATCATGTAATGCATTGGTAGGAATTACCACTCCAACTCTCAAGATAGAAGGACATATCAAGAATAAAAAGGTAATAGTGTTGATTGATTTAGGTAGTACCCATAATTTTATTCATTGTAAGGTATCCAAGGAATTGAATTGTTTCCTATACCCAGCACCAGAATGTCAACTAATGGTTGCAAATGGAGGAACTATAAATTTCTCTGGAAAATGCCATAATATCAAGCTAACTGTGGGGTAATATGTATTGAATATTTCAATGCTTTCCATTCCTATGGGAGGTGCTGATGTTGTACTAGGAGTACAATGGCTACGATCTTTGGGGACGGTAGCTTTTAATTTTCAAGAACTTTTCTTGAAATTTTTTTCAGAAGGAAAGGAAGTTGAATTACGGGGTATTGCAGGGAAGTCAGGAAATATAATAAGCTCTAATGTGATGAAAAATCTTCTAAATAAAGAACAACGAGGCGTAATTGCACAATTATGCTCACTAGAAGTTCCAACATCAAAATCATCTATTTCTGCAGATCTCCAAAAAGTCTTGGACATTCATTCCAAGGTTTTTGAAACTCCCAAAGGACTCCCACCTATTCGTGATCATGATCATGATATTCATTTGATTCAAGGAAGTGTTCATCCAAACATTAGGTGTTAATGCAATTTGTCATTGATGGCAACATGTTGAATGAATGAATACTCTTCATGAAGAAGCTCTCCTTGTGATGATCATGCTACATATGGTTAATGACATATCGTTGCACTATCTTGATGACATGGTGACATTGATGGCACACATGATAACATGGAAAATGAAGGAATTGGAGATCACTTGATGATGAAAGACATAACAAGTGGAGACCTCACTTAAAAGCACTTGCTGACATATGACAATGAAGAAGCTCTTGATGTCCATCACCTTCTGCACTAATTAATAATCAGTCACGTTAAAAAATGTTTTCACTACCTTAGAGACATCCTCTCAATATGATTCCTATACCATCTTTTAGAGCATAATTTTTCCTTTCCAATGAGCTCTTATTTGTCACAAAACTCCTAGTAGTTTGTAAGATATTGAATTTTTCAAGTTGAAAAATATATTTTTTACATTGAGCCGACCTATGCTCAAGGACACAAGTTGGTCATTTTCCCAACAGTCATATCCTTTCAAAAATGAAAAACCACTATAAATATAATGTTAAACTCATTCGGTTCAGTTAAGAAATTTCAGTGTAGAAAACACAGTATTCGATTCATCTAATAGAGAGAGAAGAAAAACAATCTGTTCACATCTCGTGAACTTGAAGGGTCAGAAGAAAGAGAACAAGGAAATTGTTTGGGCTTAAAGATCACATTAAACCACAGGACGGTGACAAAAGTTGTAGCTTGGATTGCTGTAGCTCGGATTACTATAGCTCGGACTGTGGAAGTAGCTCAGATTCTTCACTTTGGACCTGTGAAATAATTCATGGCAGAACTGTGTGTACTTGTAGTGGCACATCTTTGAACCCGTGGAAAAAAATTACACCATGAATTATGGTAGCGTATTTATTGAACCTACGGTGAAGCATTTACATTTCAGAATTATGGATACACCTCAAACCTATTTCAGACATGTGAACATGTTAAGTATGGAACTGTAATTTGAAGCTACATACAAAGATGAGCAAGGGCTAAGAGTACATAACAAACAACAAGAGCTTTTTTTAAGGAGTTCAGGAATACAAGTTGAGGCATCTATACTTGAAACAGTCAGCATTGATTGAACTGTAGATATTCATCTCAGGACTGAGATCATTGTGTGCTAAATAGAGAACACAAGAAAGAGTAATAAGAGGCGTCCTTAAAAGATAAATTGTTTTCCTAGTGCAGCATGGTGTTAAAATTTTAATAAACTGTGAATTTTTGACTCCTTAATCAGTTGGTGAAGTGCTGGTGCAGAACAGAACAATAAGTGCAGTGTGTTGCAAGAACAGTGGGAAAAAATTAATGGAGAAGTGTGGTGTTGAATAAAGAGTAGAGTATGGTACAAAATTGGTGATGAAGACTGGTGCAATAAAACATCTTTGAACTGATAGTTCAGAAGCGAAGAAAGGATTGGTGTCCTTGGAGTAGTAGCTCCTAAACACAAGGTTGGTGCCTTGGAGAAGATAGGGTCAAATCCCTAGAGGTCAGAGCCTCATCAAAGTCCAAGTTGGTACTTGGAAACAGGTTGGTGCCTGTTTCATTAAAAGGGTTGGTGCCCTTCACTCATTTATTGTGTACTATTATTAAAAAAGGGATTGAAGTTCTTATTAATCCTTAATATCATTATCATACTCCTCTATGTCTTTAATTGTGAAGAATCTAACTGGAAATAATTAACAATTGAAAAGAAATACTGATTCACCCTCGTCTCAGTATTTCCAACAATTGGTATCGGAGCCAACTTATTCAATATTAGCCTAAGAGCTGGAAGAAGGATTCTTAGGCATAATGAAGAACATGGAAGCAACAGGGAAACTACCTATCTTTGATGGAACGAATTTTGATTTTTGGAAAAAGAGGATCTCCGATTATCTAATGTCTCTTGGTCCTGAAGTATGGCACTCTGTTCTAGATGGGTACAAAGCTCCTGCCAATAATCCAAACGATCAAGATGAATGAAGAGTCTACATTGCTAAAGCCAAAGCTTTAAATTCCATCACTAGTGGAATTACCGATTTAGAATTTACGAAAGTCATGAACTGTGACTCAGCCAAAGAAGTATGGGATAAGTTGGTTTCTCTATATGATGGTGTTGGGAAAAATACTGAGAAGGGGGGGTGAATCAGTATTTAGAGCTGACTGAAAAATTTTTACCTTTTCTTTCTCTTAAAACCATACGCTACTTTACTGAACCCAACTCACATATACACACGGATATCCTTAAGAAAACTTGCGTATGTCCAGAGATCTTATTATGCATTTAATTATTTACTTAGATCATTGCATCATTCATTCATTAGATGTTTAGTAAGCAGTAAGCACGTGTAGTAATAACAGAATAAACCATCACACATAAGCAACACACATGAACACCAGTATTTAAGGTGGAAACCCAATTTGAGAGAAAACCACCGCTGATGTCGTCTCTGTCTTCAATATTTATTATAACGAAAACTTCTTACAATTTTGTACTGGTGCAGACTCACACCAGCACGCAGGCACCCACCTGAAGAAGGCTACAACCTTCTCTCGTTCTCCAGCCACTACTGGAAGGGAGCTCCAACCCCCTCACTGAAGGCTTCGACCCTCAACACCACCATGGACCACGTTTCATCAATTTTCATACTAGGTCCAACAGCTTCCACAAAACATACCTTGTAGACCACTTTTCATCAGATTTTCAAACTGGACCCACTTCATACATCAAACTGAAACTTATAACTCCATCAACCAATCAACCAATTACTTGAGCTTCAATCAACATAATCAGCGGCATATTCAACATTCAAACAACTCAGAACTGTATGAATTTATCATTGACAGATAACAGTAAAATAGCAAAACAGATTAGACATTTCATTCCACACACTTCAGCAAAACCCTAGATTCCATACACACTTTTACTTCACTGAACCTACGTATATACGCGCTTTCACAGAGACAAACGTGTGTATACGCGCTTTTGCTGAAACTTACCTGCATATATACGTGCTTTTGTTGAGATGAACATGCCTATAGATCTGTAACTTTTCAGAACTATGCAGCTCTTCAGAACAGATAACTCAAATTTCACCCTCTACTTCAGCAAAGATTCACCAGATCACAGATCTAAACATTCCATAAACAGATCTAGAAAATACATAGTCATTTCAAATCTAGAGATCCCTTTTCATCATTTTCTTCATATTATTAATTCAGATCAATCACTAAACTGTTACCCATTCCATGCAGAAATACTTCAGAGTGAAGTATTCATTAAAACCCAGACTTCAGAATAGATATGCAGATACAAACTCAACCCTGAATAGACATTGATTCAAATAGCATAGACTACTTTGCTTTACTGAAGCTATGTACATACGTGCTTTCCTGGACATCAACCTGCGTATACTTCTGTGTATTTTATTCTTCAAAAGAAAACCGTAACTGCCATACACGCTTGTCATGTAGAGAACCTGCATATATACGCGCTTTTGTTGAAACCAACTAGCGTATAGATATGTAAAAATAAATTTTGCAGAACAGACCAGATATATAAACTTACCCAGATTTATTCATTTAATTCAGTAGACTTGCGCCAGTTCTTCACCATCCCTTCAGTAGGTCATTCTGGAGATTCATCATCATCAGATCTAGAGATCTTGAACCATCATTGTATCCATGGGTGCATCATAGATTCAGATCTAAGAATTAAGAACAGAGTTCATCCATATAGATATCTCTTAAATAGATTAATTTATTAACAACCCTTACACATGCACGCCCTTGCACTATGATCTTCTTCTCCTTATATATATTTAGCCTTTGTCAATACCATGAGTCAAAACCACTCAACCGCTGATGGTATTCCTGGATGGGATCAAATAGATAATCCAGTGCTCAATACTGTGGGCCAATAATGTTGCCTGGTTTTATAAATTTAGAGTGGAAATAGGCATACGCTACTTGGTACGTACTTTTCTGCGTACATATGCTACTTTTCCTTTACAAACCCGCGTATGCTTTGTGACATATCTTATTCATCATTACTCTGGCACTTACTAGAATTCATTTTTCTGCTACTTCTGAACTGATCTGAAGATACATCATTTTTACATCATTAACAAATAGGTTGCTATCCAAAGTCAAATCATCAAGTCATTTTCCATCAAGGACAACTTCATCAAGTAGGTTTCCATCAAGGACAACACATTGCATCATATTTCCAACAATCTCCCCCTTTAGACTTGATGGAAACGATGATGGTGTTTGATCACCACAACAGATAGATACATTGATTATAACCATTTTTCAAACACCATGATACTCTCCCCCTTTGACATCAAGGGAAAAGGGTGGACCAAAACAAGGTTTTTCTTTTCTTGTACAAAGAAGAGCTCTGTAGATCTGATGTGCACTAAAGTTACCATGCTTGCTCCCCCTGAGTTCATGCTGAATATTCAAACATATTTTTCAATGAAGTACATGACTCTATGACCTTTCCTATCACCAAGGACTCATACTTACATCAATGATCCAACCAAGTGGATTTACATATGTGACTCAAGTACCCAACCAAGTGGGTTTACACATTTTGACTCAATTACCCAAAAAAGTGGGTTTACAAATTTGAAGAAGTCCTTACATGACTGAATATAACAATTTAAATCATACGTATAACCTTTTCATAAAAATATAGAAATAACTTATACAATCAAGACCAAAGAATCTCAAGCATGAGATCAGACCATAGCAAATAATTAGAATGCCAACAATGCATCCTTTCCATATGACCAAAGCTCCCCCTTAGCTTGGGCATCCAGAGATACCCAATAGCACCGCAGCTGTGCTGAAGAATGCTGACCCAGAAAAAATTTGTCAGCAAATACCCATACGCGGTTTTCTATGCATAAACTCGCGTATATACGCGACTGTCCTTTAGGAAATCCGTGTATCCAATATAATCTTCTATATTTAAGTAGATCTGATCTTCTGCATGGCAAAGACTACTCCCAGCTTCTGTCTGAGATATTCGAACGCTTCCCTGGGTAAAGTTTTGGTAAATACATCAGCAACTTGTTCTTTGGAGGGAACATACTCCAACTTCACCTTTTGTTCAAGCACTTATTCACGTAAGAAGTGATACTTGATGGGAATGTGCTTGGTCTTGGAATGCATAACAGGATTCTTTGAGATACTGATGGAACTTGTATTATCACACATAATGGAGATAGGAGGTGAACATTTTATTTGAATGTCTTGTAAGGTTTTCATCATCCAAATAAGTTGAGTGCAACATGATGCGGCAGCCACATATTCTTCTTCTGCTGTAGATAAGGCAATGGATCTTTTCTTCTGGCTAAACCAAGATACCAACCGGGGCCCCATATATAATGCACCACCACTAGTGCTTTTCCGATCATCGACATTTCCAGCCCAATCTGCATCAGTGTAAGCATGAAGAGTGAGATCAGAATTCTTTGGATACAAGAGTCCAAAGTCTTGAGTTCCTTGTAAATATTTGAATATTATTTTGACAGCCTGAAGGTGAGACTCTTTTGGATTAGCTTGGAATCATCCAACAATCCCAACTGCATGCATAATGTCTGGTCTAGTCCCAGTGAGATAAAGTAAACTTCCTATCATAGATCTGTATTCTGGTTGATTCACCGTGGGAGAATCATCATGAGAACTGAGATTACATCCGGTTATCATTGGTGTACTTACAGGTTTGCACTCTTCCATGCCATACTTCTTCAGAATTTTCTTAAGATATTTTTCTTGTGATAAGAATATGCCATATGTTGCTTGATGCACTTGCAAGCCAAGAAAGAATGTCAGTTCCCCAAGTAAAGACATTTCAAATTCTTGCTGCATAACAGAAGAAAATTTCTGACTCATAGACTCTTCATTACTTCCAAAAATGATATCATCAACATATACAACCACAATCAATAGCTTATCATTTTCAGTTTTTCTGTATAACTTGCTATCAACAGACCCCTTTGAAAATCTTTGTTGATGAAGATATTTGTCAAGACGATAATACCATGCCCTTGGAGCTTGTTTGAGACCATATAGAGCCTTTTTAAGTCTACAAACAAGTTTTTCATCATTTCCCAAAATGAATCCTTCTAGTTGTTCTATATAAACTTCTTCTTCTAGGTCACCATTGAGAAAAGCAGATTTAACATCCATTTGATAAAATTTGATTTTTTGGAAGCTTGAAAAAGCAAGAAACATTATTATGGCTTTAAGTCTAGCTACAGGAGCAAAAGCTTCTTCAAAGTATATACCTTCTTGTTGAGCATACCCCTTGCAAACAAGTCTAGCTTTATTTCTTATAACATCCCCATTCTCATTTAACTTGTTTTTGAATATCCATTTACTTCCAATGACATTTTTGTCATGAGGTCTTGGTACTAATTCCCAAGTGTGATTCTTTTCAATTTGATCAAGCTCTTCATTCATGGCTTGAATCCAACATTCATCTTTGCTAGCTTGACTAACATTGTGAGGTTCAATAGTGGACAGAAATGCCAGATTGCTAGAAGATCCCACTAGATTCCTTCTTGTTTGTACACCTGATCCTTTTTCTCCCAAAATTTGAGATTCTGGATGATTCTTTTGAACATATCTAGATGGAGCTTTTTCAAATAAATCATCTTCGGGTTCTTCATTGGGTTCACTGTCTATATCATCCTTATTTGATGTAGAAGGATATATGTCATCATCATCTTCATCTGTTGTTTGTTTTTCTTCTTTTGGAGCTGCAGGAGACTCATCAATAACAACATCAATACATTCAACAATCTTCCAAAGTCTTTTATTGTAACATTTATATGCTCTACTCCTAGAGGAGTAACCAAGAAGTATTCCTTCATCTGCTCTGGGTTCAAACTTACCAAGTTTTTCATCATTATTTTTGATAAAGCATTTGCTTCCAAAAACTCTAAAATGCTTCACAGTGGGAGGATTACCATACTAGAGTTCATATGGAGTTTTATCACTATTTACACGAACATGTGCCTTGTTAAGAATATTTACCGCTGTATGTGCTGCTTCTCCCCAAAATGTGTCAGGTGTTCTGGAATCATCAAGCATAGCTCTAGCCATTTGTTGAACTATTCTATTCATTCTTTCTTCTACGCCATTTTGTTGTGGAGTGCCAGCTACAGAAAACTGTCTTTTTGTGCCATGTTGTTCACAAAATTCAAGGAATTCATCTGATGTATATTCTCCTCCTCGATCAGATCTAAGAAACTTGATTTTTAGATCTAATTCATTTTCAACCAGTGCTTTGAAGATCTAAAATTTCTCAAATGCTTCATCTTTGTGTTTAATCAACCCAATCCAACACATTCTAGAGAAATCATCAATAAATAAGATATAGTATTGTTCACCATGTGGTGAATTTTTCCTCACAGGTCCACATATGTCAGTATGAATGAGTTCAAGAGGCTTACTTGATGATCCTTCCTTGGCATTAAATTGCACTCTGGTTTTCTTACTGAATTGGCAAGATTTGCATATGATACTTTCAGGTAGAGTAATATTGGGAAGATCACGAACAACTTTAATTCCTCTTGATTTGTTGATTTGAGAGAAGCTCAGATGCCCCAACCTTCTATGCCATAGCCATTTTTCTGAATATTTACTCAAGTAACATTGTTCTTTGCAGTTCTTCAATACATACAAGTTGCTTGGAGTTCTTTTTCCTTTTATAATTGTTTTACCTGTATCAAGATCACGTACTACACATTATTTTGAACTAAAGGCAACTTCAGTTCCTTGATCACACATTTGACTTAAACTTAATTGGTTATGCTTTAATCCATCCACATACATGACATTATTAGCTTTCACCTTTTCTTTTACAAAAACAAACCCTTTTCCCTTAATGACAACAGGAGTATCATTTCCAAATGTAACATTCTTTTCTTTTTCTAGAACACTATATGCAAGAAGTTTGTTTTTTTCACCTGTCATGTGTTTTGAACATCCACTATCAATGTACCATTGGTTTTCTTCACCTTCTGCAACTAAAGCTATGCCACAATTTTCAACTTGTAATTCCTTCTTTTTCCACACCTTGGAGCTTGAAGGAAAATTCTCTTTTGGCTGAACTTTGCTCCTGCATTCAGATTCTTCATGGCCAAAGTTATTGCAATAAGCACATTAAACTTCATTTTGAAGAGAAGAAAAGTTGTTATAGGTATTCTTCTTTGTTCCAATATCAATCCTTTTCTTTCTTGCTTCTCTTTTCATGATGGTTTTATATGCAACACATTGAACATATTTATGACCAAAATTGTGACATGAGAAACATTGTCCATTGAAGAAGAAATTTCTGCGATCATGAAATATTCTACTTGAATTTACCTGTTGATTGGTGTTTCTTTGAAAGATATTCATGTTAGTGTTCTTTGAATTGAGATGATCATTCTTTACCTGTAAAGATTCTTTATTCCCTTGCTGAGTGGTAGAATGTTGTATACTAGCTGTAGCTGCTTTTAGATAATTTGGTGCTGAAGCCTGAGAAGATTCTCCGATATATCCAAGACCTGTATTTATAAGAGGAGAATGTTGTACCTTGATAATCTCATCTAAGGTTTCAGATCCTTTAGCAAATCTAAGATTCAAAGTCTTTAATTTCTCAATTTCTTTTCTTAGACTTACTATTTCACATTCTAATTTCTCATTGTGTTTCTCCTTTTCTTCGAGCTGATTTTTCAGATTTTCTATGGTTATTTTACTTTCTTCTAAGCAAATTTTGAGTTTATTGTTTTCATCAAGAAAATCATTGTCTTCTAGAGCATCCACAAAAGTATCCTTTTCTTCTCTAGATTCTTTTTCAAATGCCATGAGAAGTCTAAGATCTTTTTCACATTCTTCCTCACTATCAGATAACCCATCATCAGTTTCATGAGTATAGTAACTTTTTTCTAGTGCTAAACCGATTCTTATTCCTTCTTGCTACTTCCTTCCCTTTTTCATGTGTCTCTTTATGAGGACACTTAGTAGCATAATGACCAACTCTTCCACAAGAAAAACATTTGAAAGGAATCTTACCTTTGAACCGTCATGTGCCAAGTTGGAGTTTCTTTACAAAATTTACCTCATCTTCTTCTGAGATATACCCTGATCCTTCTGTCTCTTTTACTTATTTCCATTTTGTAGAAGCTCTAAAGATGGCTTCTTTGACCTCATATGGTCCTCCTCTTCTAATTTCACATGCAGTTAGTATGCCATGAAGTTGCACCACAGTAAGATTTTGAAGATCCTGCTTTTCTTCAAGAGCAGAAAATTTTGACTCAAATTTTGCCGTTAGTGATCTTAAAACTTTCTCAACCAAAGTAGATTCAGTTATTGTTTCTCCCAGATTTCTCATACGATTCAAAATATCATCAAGATGTAAAAATAAATTGGCAATGATCTCCTCATTATGCATTTTTAGATTCTCATATTGAATTCTGAGAGTTTGGAGTTTAGCACTTTTTACCTTTGCATCACCTTCATAACTTAGAATGATTTTGTCCCACATTGCCTTTGTTGTATCCAGCTGCATGACTTTGACAAATTCTGTTTCAGTTAGACTTCCTAATAGAGCATTGACCGCCTTTGCATTTGTTTCATAATTCTTTCTTTCTGTTGGATCTGTTGGTACTACGGCTGGATATTGATATCCTCCTTCAACAATATCCCATACATCTGCTCCCAGAGACCGAAGATAGGTTCTCATCCTTGTTTTCCAAAAGATTAAATTGTTTCCATTGTAGAGTGGAGGCCTGATAGATGCTATTCCATCTCGATTTATCATCTTGTTTGATCTTCCTTCTAGTGGCTAAGCTTTTTCAGAAGGACCCGCTCTGATACCAATTTTTGGGAAAAATACTGAGAGGGGAGGGGGCGGGGGGGGGGGGGTGAATCAGTATTTAGAGTTGACTGAAAAATTTTCACTTTTTCTTTCTCTTAAAACCATACGCTACTTTACTGAACCTAACTCGCGTATACACGCGGATATCCTTAAGAAAACTTGTGTATGTCCAGGGATCTTATTATGCATTTAATTCTTTACTTAGATCATTGCATCATTCATTCATCAAATGTTTAGTAAGTAGTAAGAATGTGCAGTAATAACAGAATAAACCATCACACATAAGAAACAAACACGAACACCAGTATTTAAGGTGGAAACCCAATTCGGGAGAAAACCACTGCTGTTGTCGTCTCTGTCTTCAATATTTATTATAACGAAAACTTCTTACAATTTTGTACTGGTGCAGACTCATACCAGCACGCAAGCACCCACCTGCAGAAGGCTGCAACCCTCTCTCGTTCTCCAGCCACTACTGGAAGGGAGCTCCAACCCCCTCACTGAAGGCTTCGACCCTCAGCACCACCATGGACCACGTTTCATCAATTTTCATACTAGGTCCAATAACTTCCACACAACATACCTTGTAGGCCACTTTTCATCAGATTTTCAAACTGGACCCACTCCATACATCAAACTGAAACTTATAAATCCATCAACCAATCAACCAACAACTTGATCTTCAATCAACATAATCAGCAGCATATTCAACATTCAAACAACTCGTAACTGTATGAATACATCATTGACAGATAGAAGTAAAATGGAAAAACAGATTAGACATTTCATTCCACACACTTCAACAAAACCCTATATTCCATACGCGCTTTTACTTCACTGAACCTGCATATATATGCACTTTCACAGAGACAAACCTGTGTATACGCGCTTTTTCTGAAACTAACCTGCATATATACGCGCTTTTGCTGAGATGAACATGCGTATAGATCTGTAACTTTTCAGAACTATGCAGCTCTTCAGAACAGATAACTCAGATTTCACCCTCTACTTCAGCAAAGATTCACCAGATCACAGATCTAAACATTCCATAAACAGATCTAGAAAATACATAGTCATTTCAAATCTAGAGATCCCTTTTCATCATTTTCTTCATATTATTAATTCAGATCAATCAATAAACTGTTACCCATTCCATGCAGAAATACTTCAGAGTGAAGTATTCATTAAAACCCAGACTTCAGAATAGATATGTAGATACAAACTCAACCCTAAACATACATTGATTCAAATAGCATACGCTACTTTGCTTTACTGAAGCCGTGTACATACACACTTTCCTGCACATCAACCCGCGTATACTTCTGTGTATTTTATTCTTCAAAAAAAAACCCTAACTTCCATACGCGCTTTTCATGTAGTGAACCTGCGTATATATGCACTTTTTTTGAAACCAACTAGCGTATAGATCTTAAAAAATAAATTTTGCAAAACAGACCAGATCTATAAAACTTACCCAGATTTATTCATTTAATTCAGCAGACATGCGCTAGTTCTTCACCATCCCTTCAGTAGGTCATTCTGGAGATTCATCATCATCAGATCTAGAGATCTTGAACCATCATTGTATCCATGGGTGCATCATAGATTTAGATCTAACAATTAAGAACAGAGTTCATCCATATAGATATCTCTTAAAGATATTTATTTATTAACAACCCTAACACATGCACGCCCTTGCACTATGATCTTCTTCTCCTTATATAGATTTAGCCTTTGTCAATACCATGAGTCAAAACCACTCAACTGCTGATGGTATTCCTGGATGGGATCAAATAGATAATCCAGCGCTCAATACTGTGGGCCAATACCATGGTAATGTCCCCTAGTTTTATAAATTTAGAGCGCAAATAGGCATACACTACTTGGTACGTACTTTTCCGCGTACATACGCTACTTTGCCTTTACAAACCTGCGTATGCTTTGTGACATATCTTATTCATCATTACTCTGGAACTTACTGGAATTCCTTTTTCTGCTACTTCTGAACTGATCTGAAGATACATCATTTTTAAATCATTAACAAATAGGTTGCTATCCAAATTCAACTCATCAATTCAGTTTCCATCAAGGACAACTTCATCAAGTAGGTTGCCATCAAGGAAAACACATTGCATCATATTGCCAACATATGGCGATTCCAAAGTCAAGAAGGCGAAGCTTCAAACATATAGAAGACAATTCAAGAGTCTAAAAATGGATGATGAAGAATATATTGCATCATATTTCCTCCGAGTAACTGAAATGGTTAACTCTCTTAGAGGACTAGGAGAAAATATTGAAGAAAGCACCATTGTTCAAAAAATCCTAAGATCGCTTCCTGACAGATTTGACTCCAAAGTAAGTGCCATAAAAGAAATGAAGGATCTTGATACTCTCAAGATGGATGAACTCCATGGAATTCTCATTGCCTATGAGATGAGGAAAGGGAGTCCAAATTTCAAAGAAGAATCCTTCAAAGCCTCAAGATCTACAAAAGAAGGAAAAAGATGGAATTACAACAACAGTGAATCTGATACTGAAAACGAATTAGCTCAATTTGTACGAAGACTAAAAAGGGGATCTAAGCTAAAAGGTAAGTACCCTCTTATTTGTTTCAATTGTGGAAGAATAGGTCATTATGCTGCAAAATGTCCCCATAAAAATGATAGTGAAGATGAAAAGGACTCTAAAAGGATGATGTACAAAAATAAAAGGTTTAATAAGAAGAACTTCTTCTCCAAACAAGATGAGTCTGATGAAGATGGATTTGTAGTCATAAAAAAGAAATCAACTAGAAATATGAATCATCACAAATAAAGAGATGATGAATCAGATGAGGAAAGTGATTATGTTGGAAGCAAAGAAACGTTATTCATGGCATTTACAAATGATGATGACTCAGAACTGGAAGATGAAAGAAACATGGATAGTTTGCTGATGAATTCCATTGAAGAAAATGAGAATCTACAAAAGAAGATAATTTCTCTCAAAATAGAAAGAGAGGAATCAAAAATAAGGGAAGACTTCTTGAACATTAAGCTAAAAGAGAAGGATGATATCTGTGAAAAATGTGAAGCTGAAATAGTATCTCTAATAAAGAAATTAGAGCAAGTCAAAAGGAGTTTGAAAAGCTCTATAGCTCTTGACAACATTCTTAATACTCAAAAACCTCAACACGACAAGTCTGGAATTGGTTTCAAAGGAGAATCATCAAGTACAATGAATAATGCCATAAGTTATGCTGATGTACTCTCTTGCCATCCTAAAGAAGAAAAGTCATCTCGTCAGGAACAAAGTCCCATCTCAAGACCAAGAATTGAAGAAAGAGAAACTCGAAGGAAGAATTTTGGTTCAAGCTATGGATACTACAACATGTATCAAACTATTTTTCTTGGGCATTGTTACAATTGTAAAAACTTCAAACATCAAGCTAAACATTGCAAGGCTCATAAGAATTAAGCACCAAGATTGAAAAAACAAACAAACCAGCTACATGGTCCTAACAAGCAAGGACAAATCAAAACTTACAATTCTTTTGGTCCCTTGGCTAAGTTTGATCTGTCTTTCTCATTATGTGATAATTATGATCATAATGAAAAAAAAATTCCTCTCAAAAGGGAGAAAGCTAAAAACATAAATCTCAAAACTGATAAATGTGGCCTAGCTCTATGTGCTCATAGTGAAGAAAATCATTGGTTCATGGATGGTGGATTCTCAAGACATATGACAGGTGACCAAAATAAGTTTATCTCATTAAAAAATAAAAATGGAAATGTATCTTTTGGAAGTGGATCTGCTAAAATCACTGGAAAAGGAACTACTACCCTTGTCAATGGACTAGGAAAGGCTCAAAATACCTTGCTGGTAGAAGGGCTCAAACAAAATCTCTTAATTGGTAGCTATATTTGCGACCAAGGATATAATGTTGTCTTTAGTACAAAAAATTGTGAAATAAGAGACTCATCCTCGGGAGAACTTGTGGCGAAAGGAGTAAGAACACCAGATAATGTTTACATACTCAGTAGAATCCAGGAAGATAAATGTTACTTAAGTCAAACAGATGAAATTTGGTTATGGCACAAGCGATTGGGGCACAAGTTTTGATAACCTAGTCAACATCAGCAAAATTAATGTAGTAAGGGATATTCCAAAAATTTTCAAACCAAATAAAGTTGTATGTGGTCCATGCCAACATGGAAATAAAACTAGAACTAGCGAGAAAACTGAGTTCTCAACAACAAAACCTTTGGAAATCATTCATGCATATTTGTGTGGGCCAAATAGAACTCCAGTTGTTCAGGGTGAAAATTACTTTTCTCTATTTGTTGATGACTATACTAGAATGATGTGGATATATTTCATAAAATATAAATCCAAAGCATTTCAATGTTTTAAAAATGTTAAGGCTCTCATTGAGA
Organism: Pinus albicaulis; assembly: GCA_034641835.2. Lineage (NCBI taxonomy): Eukaryota > Viridiplantae > Streptophyta > Pinopsida > Pinales > Pinaceae > Pinus > Pinus albicaulis. Next base: position 1,769,503,077 of record CM076580.1, read on the forward strand.
ATGAGAAAGATTCTAAGATTAAATGTCTTAGAACGGATAGAGGAGGGGAATTGCCCTGAAAAGAGTTTGATGAATTCTGTAAAGAGCATGGAATCAAAAGAGAACTCTCTACTGCTAGGACAACCCAGCAAAATGGAGTAGTTGAAAGAAGGAACCGAACCATTCAAGAAATGGCAAGGGCAATGCTACTAGCAGCTGATTTGCAACCAAAATTTTGGAGAGAAGCAGTTGACACCGCTGCTTATACCTTAAATCAAACTCAACTAGGACCAAATAATGAAAAGACTCCTTATGAATTATGGAAAGGAAGACCTGATTCAGTAAAATATTTCAGGGTTTTTGGAAGCAAATTTTTTATAAAAATAAATGATGGCACACCAGGTAAATTTGATTTTAGAGTTGACGAAGGAATATTTCTTGGATACTCTACTAGGACAAAAGCTTACAAATGTTACAAATATCGTCTACGAAGAATAGTGGAAATCATTGATGTGAATATTGATGAAGGCCTTCCAGAAAAAGGAATTGAAGATCATGAATTTGAGTCTTTCTTTGAACAAAGTGAAGAAGAATAACCTGAAAAAGAAGAGGAGAATGAATAACATCAAAGTGAACCTCCAAATGAATCTTCAAAAACTCCCTCCAAGATCAAGTTTTTTCAAAAATATCATCTAGAAGAACAGGTCATCGGAAATATAGATGAAGGAATCCAAACTCGAAGAAGGATGATAAGCAACCCTAGAAAAAATTATGTGGCTCTATTATCTTTACTGGAACCTGAAAATTTTTCTCAAGCAAGCGAAGATCCTTATTGGATAAAGGCCATGGAAGAAGAAATGTCTCAAATCGAAAAAAAATGAGACTTGGGAACTGGTACCTCGCCCAAAAGATAAAATATAAGTGGAACAAAATGGGTATTCAAAAACAAGATGAATGAAGATGGAAAAATCATCAGAAATAAACCCAGACTTGTCTGCAAAGGATACTCACAAACTGAAGGAATTGACTTCGAAGAAACCTTTGCACCAGTAGCTCGAATGGAAGCCATAAGAATGTTTTTAGCATTTACTTGCTCAAAAGGATTCAAGGTTTATCAAATGGATGTAAAATCAGCATTCGTGAATGGAGATCTCAAGGAGGAAGTTTACATGGAGCAACGAGAAGGATTTGAACTTGCTGAAGGAAAATATCTTGTATGCAAACTGAAAAAGGCCATGTATGGATTAAAACAAGCCCGTAGAGCAGGGTATGCAAAGTTGGATCACTATCTGCAACAAGAAGGTTTCAAAAAGGGAGTGGCAGGTAGCAATATCTACATGAAGATGGACAAGGAAAAGCTTCTGATCACTCTTGCTTACGTCGATGATCTAATATTTGCTAGAAATTATGGAGAAATGAGCCATGAATTTGCTCTAAATATGCCAAAAAAATTTGAGATGTCAATGATTGGTGAGTTGTCTTACTTTCTTGGGCTAAAAATATCTCAAACCTCTGCAGGCATGTTTATATATCAAGAAAAATATCTTAAAGACCTGCTCAAAAGATATGTGATGGAAGATTGTTCACCTATGAGCACACTGATGACCACAGATTGTAAATTAAGCAAATATGATGATACCCCTCTTATAGATGCAGCTCTTTATAGGTCAATAATTGGAGCTCTCCTATACTTAACTGCTACAAGACCAGATATTATGCAAGCAGTAGGAATGGTAGCAAGATTTTAGTCAAGTCCTAAACAATCCCATCTAGCAGCTGTGAAGAGAATTCTCAGATATTTAAAAGGAACGATTCATTTCGGTCTTTGGTACCCTAAGAGTTAAACTTTTATTGTGACAGCTTACTCTGATGTTGATTGGGCTGGAAGCATGGATGATCAAAAAAGTACTAGTGGAAATGCATTATTTATGGGAGATTGTCTTATTTATTGGCTCAGCAAAAAGAAATCATCTATAACCCTTTATACAGCCAAAGCCAAATCAATAGCTGTCGCTGATTGTTGTACACAAATTCTATGGATGAAGGACGCCTTGAAGGATGTCAACATAGAAACTAAGCAACCAATCACTATTTTTTGTGACAATACTAGCGCCATCAGTCTTTCAAAGAATCCGGTGATGCACTCTGTTATCACTCAGATTTTCCTTGAAGTTGTTGGAAGAGGAAAGGGGTCCGAGGTAACCACAAACCAATATTTTAGGTATATAATCTAGCCAATCTGTATCCAGAGAGGGCTCTCTCTGTAAAATTTAGCTTTGTTTTTAGAAGATATTAGGCTAGTTATAAAGTCCAAGGGTTTTTTTTGAATTTGGGTGGTGGAATTCAATAGCCGTGGGCAAGATTGAGTAGTTTCAGGGCATTGGGCTATGGATTCAAAAATATGGCTTCACTGGATTAAGTTTTTAGACAAAAGATGGTTTTACAGGGCAAGATAATCAAACAGAGAACAATTTTAGATTTAAAGTGAATGGAATGGATTTAAAATGGATGAAAGGAAATTAAGAATATGTCAACACATTCATAAGAGGGAAAATTGAGTGATTATTAACAAAGAGCAATTAAGAATTCTTTATTAAATAACCAAAATGTTTAAACTAGAAAAACATGAGCAATTAGGAATTCACTGTTTAAAACCAGTTTAGAAGAAAACATTTAGAATAACAATGATTGAAATCAGATTACATTTAAGTACTTTCTGATTTACTCCTTTTCATTAGTCGTTCAGAAATGAAACACAATGATATAATAAATAGATATAAAGACTTTAAAACACAACGGAAAAATGACTTATTGATCCGCAGTCTGACACATGAATCCTATAAAAAGTCTTTCACTTCAATTCATCATCCAGCTTAGCCACAAAAAATTTCTCCAATAGCAATTTATTCCAAATTGTCAATGTTACAGCAGAGTCTAAAAAATCCACCCCAAAATACTTCCAAGAGTGAAATATTTATACAAATTCTAAACTAAAATATCTTGAAAAAAATATCAAGATTAGTTCACAAATCTCTCCAACTATTTTACATAAATAGAACTTAAGTAAAGGAAACTTAAAATAATGCATCTATTTGGAACTATTTTTTATGGATAGGTGATAACAAAGAGGATAATTCGAATTTGATCCAACTCTTAGTTGATGATGAGGCATCCAAGTCACTAACTGCTTCCTTTCTTTGTGCATTTTGCTCCAACAATTCTGCAAACTTGGGGTCCAATTCTATCTTTTTATTTCTCAATCCGTAATATATATGTAAAAATTGAAAGAGGTTATTTGGGATTAATATGTTGGTGAGGTAAACCTCTTTCCGTTTTCTAAAATTCCTCTCCAGAGGTGCACAATAGTCTCTATAACAATATGTGTAAAACAGAGTTTTACAGAGTCTGAAAAATAGCCTGTAAAGATGTGCATGTATCTCTGATTTTGAAATCACTGTGAAAAACATGAGATAGGTTTTTGTATATAGGTCTCTTAGGAACAAAAACCTCCTTATTTCTTGTATGATGTGTTTTGGATTGACCACAATATTCTCTGCAAAATGATGACTTAACTAGAATTTTCTGCAAAAAGTGCTTTCCAACATTGTTTAATATTTCCCAAACCATAATAGCTGTTAGAAAAGTGAGAACGGTTTTCGTAGATGGTAATCTTAAGAAGATAAACCTCCTTCAGTTTTGAAACATTCATCTTGGATTGATCACAATAGTTTCTACAAAACAATGACTTAAACAGGAAATTTCTGAAGAATGTACCATTTTTTCTCTAATTTCATCTTTTAACCTTAAACTTCTTTTGACTGTTTTTCACTTTTACTTTGGATAAAATTAATTGTGGCTGGTGAAAGTGTTTTCATCTTTGTTTAACCCTTAATGTCTTCATGTTTACTTTCACTGTTTACTGTTTACTTTTTACTTTTTACCGCTCTATTTTTTATCTGTCTTCACTTTGTCATGAACTTGTATGTTCTGTTTTGTAACTGTCTTCCATGCTGTTTATCTTCATGCTAGCTAATTTACTTGAAATGGTCTTCAATATGATACTCTTTAATCTTGATACTCTTTTACTGTTCTTTACTGTGTCCTTTTACCTTCAATGTGTAGTTTAGGTTTTTACTGTCTGTTTCAACAGTAAATCATTTAATATCCTGTTTCATTTGCTTGTCTTTCAACTGTATGTTTTATCTTCCATCTTTGTTGGAATAGATTTGATAACACTCTTGGAGTAAACAAGTATTATGACTAGAATTAAGACTATTTATCCAAGGATGTGGTCTTTTGATCACCTGTAAAACAAAACAAATTGTTAAGAAATCATTGGTTTGCAGGGGAGGTCGAAAAGGTTTCATTTGATGTTGAGAGGTCTGTGGAGTGAATATAGAATGATTTTTGGGAGGTAAAACATGCTCGAGTTGGTTAACAGAGGATTCAGGTGGCGCAGTTGGGTTACAAAGGGTTTTACTGCACAATCAGGCGAAAATGAGCAACACTAGGGTGTTTGTGTTTAAACGGGTAAACGGTTGATATTGGCGGGTAAGCTGTGACGATGTGAAGTTTTGTCGTTAGTGGGAGGTGGTAAGCAGTACGCAATCGCACCGATTTTGGGGAAAGGTGGTTTTGGGCGGAGGGCGAGTGATTCCATACGATGAGCGACGCGTGGCGCGATACTGTTCAGAAAACCGCTTGGCCATCGCATGTTATCATTCACACAAGGATGGCTAGTAATATTGATATCAACCGTAGATCTAAGATCTGTTGATCGAACGGTGGTCGGGGTTACGAGATGACGGAAAGATAACTAGCGGGGCCAATGTAATTTATTTTGAATTAATCACATCGGGGGTGATTTTATTGGCGGATTCAAGTTATTAATTAATCATGAGGATTAGTTAGCCCTTTTTTATATGGCGGAGAAATGCACTCACGATTAATCAAATATTTGACTAATTAATCATGATTAATACATTAATATGGTTATTTTTTAACCAAAGGGGCAGGATATTATTATTTGGGAATTTTATTATTAAAATAATACGGGAAAAGGGGAATTTACAAGGACTTAAATAATAAAATTAGAAGTTAATATGAAAAAATGAAAGAAGCGCTAAGTGTAAACATTAGTTTAATTTTTTTAACTTATGCTTTTATGAGGAGGGTTTTTTATGTGAAATATTACATGATTTTTCCTAAGTAAAATGGGATTTTACTTAGGAAAAAATTTGTAGAGGTGAATGAATGTTATGATAAATGATTTTAAGTACTTAGGCTTTTCCAATTATTGGGCCAAGGGTCTGGTCCCTCCAAAAGTCAAGGAAATGCCTTGAGCCCCTCTAATATTTAATTGCCTCAATACTTAGGGGAAATTAGTGAAATTTTGAGGGAAAAGATAAGAAGGGAAGTTAATAATCTGACTTTGCATTGCTTGAAATTCTTCAGTGTATTGTCTGCATTTGCACTTGTGATGAAAGTAAAAGATTTAACACATCTAAAGCCATCATTCATCACATGTAATTATGCAACATCATCTACCTACCCTATCTACTTTACCCTACCATTTTTTCTTCTTTATTAGGGTGCACTTAGATTGGAAAACCCTTATCACACTTTTTTTCTTTTACATATGAAAATATATCTAATTCTAACATTATTACATCCAAGGGCTCAGATTAAACTGTTGAGCTTCTTTTATTCACTCTACCTATCTACTTATCTGCCAAGATTAAACAGTTTGGTCATATTTTATTCTCTATCTCTAAAACATGAAATTGAAAGATGAACTAGCCAAGCTTAAACTGTTTGCTTGTTCATAAATTGTGGCATAGAATACAAGTTGCACACAATTTGTGTATTACATCAGAGCAAAAAGTAGTGGCATTTAGACCTGCACACTTTCCTTGGCCTTTCTTTTGGTGGGGTTCATTTGTTTCACTTTTTTGGCCAATTTTTATTCTTTTCACCCTTTGATTTTTCTTTTAGGGTATACCCTCTTTACATTTTTTAATTTTTTTGATTTTTTGAAAATATGGAAAACCTTTGCAACAAGAAAAGGTATGAACATATTACATAACTCATCAAGTCAATCATGAAATATGACACCTATTGGTATAGGAGTCTAACACTGGCTCCACTTGGGGATGGCTTTTTCTGGTGAAAAGTCAAGAACAGCAGGTCAGTTGGCCTCAAAATGATTATGACTGAACGATGGAATATTTTTCTCCTTATTGCTTTATTGTATGTATGACAGTAATACTTCTGAATCTTAGGGCCTTTTCCTCGGGCTTCAACTCCAGTAAGTTACTATCCACTCAAAACTTAAAACTTTGTTTCCCAGTTGGAAGTCTTCTGCCTTGGTCCAATCCCAAACATGCATTTGCTCTGGCTAAGAATCTTGAATTGAATATAGTCCTTTTTCTGCACCCTGAAATCTGATCTGAAACTAAAACAACACACAAAAATTTTCAAACCAACTTAATGAAAAACTAGCTGAAAATTGAAAACTAAAAAAGAAAAATGCGCAAAATCCTGAGCTTATTAGCACTCATCTACCTACTCAATCTACTGTTCAACTGCTAGTTAGGTAGAATGAAATATCCAATGCAACCATTCAAGAATTATGTACTTTGATAGATTTTGTTGCATTTTCTTGTTGATTATCAAAATTGTACTTCTGCAACATATTAGAAACTTGTCAACAAATGAGAGGATAAGGAAACACTTGATTTCCTCTGTTGACTTTAGAAACTGTACAAAAGGATCTTCCAAAATATATACACTGATGTTTAACTGATCTAAACAACTATACATTTGTTTTGGATGGCCTCCATGCCATGAATCTGAAATGTTATTTTCGTCTTTATCTCCCTGCAAACTTTCAGATAAGATTTGTGGTGATATTCCTACTGATTGTAATTTTTGACTGTTGAATTCTTTATCATCTTGATTCTGAAAATCATAGTTAGTTAATAGAGGAATTCTTTGAATGCCTTCAATATTCAACATATCTGCTATTGGATCCTAAAAAACTTGGAAAAATTGTTGGAACCTATGACATATAAAATTCCATGGCCCTTCATAAACTTCAACAAATTTCCCATCCTTTTCTTTAAATATGTTATACCATATTTCCTTTGAACGCTGAAATGATTCAAAAAATAGTGGTATGGAACTTTCTTGTGTTATTTGATCATTTATTTCAATAGGAACTGATAACTGCAATTGTGAAACTAAAAAATCTTGATCAATAGTTTCATTATTTTCTTTGTTGTCAATCACAATTCCTAAAGATTGCTGATTATTGATGGCACGATAGTTGTCTCTAATGAACTGAAATGAAGCAAAACAAAGAGGTAAAGAACCTTCACTTATTTCCAAATTTTCTGCTCTTTCTTCCTCACTCTCATGGCTTATCTGTATTGGTTGATCACTATCTTCAATCTACTGAAACTGAGTTTCTTCATCCCACAAACTAGCTTCTGATTACTCTGTAAAGTTAGCTTGAGTTTGGAGAACATAAATATCATCATAATGATCATACTTAGGCAAATAATCAAAAGAAGGAATTTCATCAAACATACACATTAGATCAGCAGATTCCTCTTCCTCATATTGATCTATAAATTCATTTTCTGATCTATGATAATTTGAATTAAGAGGAATTTTTTCATGGCTATCAAACTCTTCTATTTCGTCATGGTGATTTTGAATAAAAAATTCATCTTTCATAGTGATCTCTTGTGTTCTTTCATCTAGTTTTCTTACCAAAAGGTTGAGTTTTACTTCTGCAATGTTTTTCTTTTCCTCTTCTTCTTCTTTCAACTTTTCCTGTTGGATTTGGAGATTAACTTCCAAATCAACTGCAATGTTCTACATCTGTACAAGTGTTTTTGGATCTCTTTCTCTTAATCGAAATTCTATTTCTGGATCAAAGGCACTTGGATAATGCAAGAGAGCTTAATCATGAGGAGGTCTAATATTTTCTGGCATTGAATAATAAACTTGATTAAATCTGTCAGAAAATTGTTGTATTGTTTATTTTGGATGTCTTTTTAACTGATTATATTCTTCCATGATCACAAAATGATTAACTTTGATTATCCATCTATCAAGAAAATTTTTGATAAACTGCTGGAAATTTGAGATGCTAGCATTGGGCAGATTTTTGAACCAATTCTTTATTCTATTTTGCAAAGAAAGAGAAAAAAGTCTAATTTTAACATCATCTTCATCAATCTCAAAAACATCCAAATAATTCTCAAAACCTTGAATATGTTTTTGGGCAATGATACCATTCTCTCCATCAAATCTAGGAAGATACTTGTAGTATTTTTTAGGAAAATCATGGAGTATAGGAGGTAAAATAGGGGGCTTATATCTATCTGGAACTTTATATGGCATAGGGATATGTACAGGGATTGTAAGATCAGTCTTGATTATTTGAGGCTTCTTAATTGGAAAATGATCAGAATTGCATTCATAAGAAAGATGCTCAAAGAGATTAGGAGAATTATTACTTACAATCTTCAAAGGAAAATAATTAAAAACTAATCTAAGATCTTCTATAAAATACAATATACATTGAAAAACTTTCTTAATGAGAAAGAATATAATGTCTTGGATTAAGATCCAAGTTGAAAGCCTAATCTTTCCATATTGTTCTTTGAGGTTCATTCCTCCAGTGGAGTATTGATTGTGAAATTGATTTGGAGTCGCCAGGTGGATGATTTTAACCTTTGTGTGTCTGATCCCTGTCCACCATTATAGATCAGATCTAAACCTGTAAAACAATTATGAAGAAAAATTTAGTTCTTCAGGAAACCAAATTTTGAATATTTTATGATTATTTTTTTTTTTTATGAATTTTCAAAACAAATTCCATGATTTCTTTAAGAGGCTTTAGATATGAGATTTAAACTTTCTTAAAGACTTATTTGACAAGAGGAACTGATCAAGTATTTGAAACCAGATGTTCAATCCATAAACTAGATCGGAGATAGACTGAAGCAGCATTTATTTACTTTTGCAATTGCAAAGCAAGAGAAATTTCAAAGGCTACCTGGCTAACTTCAGACTCCGTCTATAGTTTATAAAATAAATAATAGTAACAATAAAATTATTCAGTTCCCCAGTATGGTCGCCACTATGTTATCACTCAGATTTTCCTTGAATTTGTTGGAAGAGGAAAGGGGTCCGAGGTAACCACAAACCAATATTTTAGGTACAGAATCTAGCCAATCTGTACCCAGAGAGGGCTCTCTCTGTAAAATTTAGCTTTGTTTTTAGAAGATATTAGGCTAGTTATAAAGTCCAAGGGTTTTGTTTGAATTTGGGTGGTGGAATTCAATAGATGTGGGAAATATTGAGAAGTTTCAGGCCATTGGGATATGGATTCAAAAATATGGCTTCACTGGATTAAGTTTTCAGACAAAACATGGTTTTACAGGGAAAGATAATCAAACAGAGAACAATTTTAGATTTAAAGTGAATGGAATGGATTTAAAATGGATGAAAGGCAATTAAGAATCTTTCAACGGATTCATAAGAGGGAAAATTGAGTGATTATTAACAAATATCAATTAAGAATTCTTTATTAAATAACCAAAATATTTAAACTAGAAAAACAGGAGAAATTAAGAATTCACTGTTTAAAACCATTTTAGAAGAAAACATTTAGAATAACAATGATTAAAATCAGATTACACTTAAGTACTTTCTGATTTACTCCTTTTCATTAGTCATTCAGAAATGAAACAAAATGATATAATAAACAGATGTAAAGACTTTAAAACACAAGGGAAAGATGACTTATTGATCCGTAGTCTTACACATGAATCCTGTAAAAAGTCTTTCGCTTCAATTCATCATCCAGCTTAGCCACAAAAAAATTCTCCAATAGCAATTTATTCCAAATAGTCAATGTTACAGCAGAGTCTAAAAAATCCACCCCAAAATACTTCCAAGGCTGAAGTAGTTATACAGATTCTAAACTAAAATATCTTGAAAAAAATATCAAGATTAGTTCACAAATCTCTCCAACTATTTTACATAAATAGAACTTAAGTAAAGGACACTCAAACTAATGCATCTATTTGGCACTATTTTTTATGGATAGGTGATGACAAAGAGGAGAATTCTAATTTGATCCAACTCTTAGTTGATGATGAAGCATCCAAGTCACTAACTGCTTCCTTTCTTTGTGCATTCTGCTCCAACAATTCTGCAAACTTGGTGTCCAATGATATCTTTTTATCTCTCAATGAATAATAGATATGTAAACAATGAAAGAGGTTATTGGGGATTAATATGTTGGTGCGATAAACCTCTTTCATTTTCCTAAAATTCCTCTCCATCTGTGCACAATAGTCTCTGTAAAAATATGTGTAAAACAGATTTTTACAGAGTCTGAAACATAGCCTGTAAAGATGTGCATGCATCTCTGATTCTGAAATCACTGTGAAAAACGTGAGATAGGTTTTTTTAGATGGGTCTCTTAGAAACAAATACCTCCTTCAGTTTTGTATGATGTGTTTTTTATTGGCCACAATCTTCTCTGCAAAATGATGACTTAACTGGAATTTTCTGCAAAACGTGATTTCCAACATTATTTAATATTTCCAAAACCATAATAGCTGTTAGAAAAGTGAGAGAGGTTTTCGTAGATGGTACTCTTAAGAACATAAAACTCCTTCAGTTTTGAAAAATTCATCTTGTATTGGTCACAATAGTTTTTGTAAAACTATGACTTAAACAGTAAATTTCTGAAGAATGTACCGTTTTTGCTCTAATTTCATCTTTTAACCTTAAACCTCTTTTGACTATTTTTCACTTTTACTTTGGATAAAATTCATTGTGGCTGGTGAAAGTGTTTTCATATTTGTTTAACCCTTAATTTCTTCATGTTTACTTTCACTATTTACTGTTTACTTTTTACTTTTTACCGCTCTATTTTTTATCTGTCTTCACTTTGTCATGAACTTGTATGTTCTGTTTTGTAACTGTCTTCCCTGCTGTTTATCTTCATGCTAGCTAATTTACTTGAATTGGTCTTCAATATGATACTCTTTAATCTTGATACTCTTTGACTGTTCTTTACTGTGTCCTTTTACCTTCAATGTGTAGTTTAGGTTTTTACTGTCTGTTTCAACAGTAAATCATTTAATATCCTGTTTCATTTGCTTGTCTTTCAACTATATGTTTTATCTTCCATATTTGTTTGAATAGATTTGATAACACTCTTGGAGTAAACAAGTCTTATGACTAGAATTAAGGCTATTTATCCAAGGATGTGGTCTTCTGATCACCTGTAAAACAAAACAAATTGTTAAGAAAGAATTGGTTTTTAGGGGAGGTCTAAAAGGTTTCATTTGATGTTGAGAGGTCTGTGGAGTGAATCTAGAATGATTTTTGGGAGTTAAACCATGCTCGAGTTGGTTAACAGAGGCTTCAGGTGGCGCAGTTGGGTTACAAAGGGTTTTACTGCACAATCAAGCGAAAATGAGCAACACTAGGGTGTTTGTGTTTAAACGGGTAAACGGTTGATATTAGCGGGTAAGCTTTGAATGAACAGTGGACAGATGGCGCTAACTTGACGATGTGAAGTTTTGTCGTTAGTGGGAGGCGGTAAGCGGTACGCGATCACACTGCTTTTGGGGAAAGGTGGTTTTGGGTGGAGGGCGAGCGATTCCATACGATGAACGACGCGTGGCGCGGTACTGTTCAAAAAACCACTTGGCCATCGCCCGTTATCATTCGGACGAGGATGGCTAGCGATATTGATATCAACCGTAGATCTGAGATCTGTTGATCGAACGGTGGTCGGGGTTACGAGATGACGAAAAGATAACGAGCGGGCCCAATGTAATTTATTTTGAATTAATCACATCGGGGGTAATTTGATTGGCGAATTCAAGTTATTAATTAATCATGAGGATTAATTAACCCTTTTTGATATGGCGGAGAAATGCGCTCATGATTAATCAAATATTTGACTAATTAATCATGATTAATACATTAATATGGTTATTTTTCAACCAAAGGGGCGGGATATTATTATTTGGGAATTTTATTATTAAAATAATACGGGAAAAGGGGAATCTACAAGGATTTAAATAATAAAATTAGAAGTTAATATGAAAAAATGAAAGAAGCGCTAAGTGTAAACATTAGGTTAATGTTTTTAACTTATGCTTTTATGAGGAGGGTTTTTATGTGAAATATTACATGATTTTTCCTAAGTAAAATGGAATTTTACTTAGGAAAAGATTTTTTAGAGGTGAATGAATGTTATGATAAATGATTTTAAGTACTTAGGCTTTTCCAATTATTGGGCCGAGGGTCCGGTCCCTCCAAAAGTCAAGGAAATGCCTTGAGCCCCTCTAATATTTAATTGCCTCAATACTTAGGGGAAATTAGTGAAATTTTGAGGGAAAAGATAAGAAGGGAAGTTAATAATCTAAATTTGCATTGCTCTAAATTCTTCAGTGTATTGTCTGCCTTTGCACTTGTGATGAAAGTAAAATATTTAACACATCTAAAGCCATCATTCATCACATGTAATTCTGCAACATCATCTACCTACCCTATCTACTTCACCCTACCATTTTTTCTTCTTTATTAGGGTGCACTTAGACTGGCAAACCCTTATCACACTTTTTTTCTTTTACATATGAAAATCTATCTAATTCTAACCTTATTACATCCAACGGCTCAGATTAAACTATTGAGCTTCTTTTATTCACTCTACCTATCTACTTATCTGCCAAGATTTAATATTTTGGTCAGATTTTATTCTCTATCTCTAAAACATGAAATTGAAAGATGAACTAGCCAAGCTTAAACTATTTGACTGTTCATAAATTGTGGCATAGAATACAAGTTGCCCACAATTTGTTTATTACATCAGAGCAAAAAGTAATGGCATTTAGACCTGCACACTTTCCTTGGCCTTTCTTTTGGTGGGGTTCATTTCTTTCACTTTTTTGGCCAATTATTATTCTTTTCACCCTTTGATTTTTCTTTTAGGGTATACCCTCTTTACATTTTTTAAATTTTTTGATTTTTTGAAAATATGGAAAACCTTTGCAACAAGAAAAGGTATGAACATATTACATAGCTCATCAAGTCAATCATGAAATATGACACCTATTGGTATAGGAGTCTAACACACTCAAGAACCAAACATATTCCAATCAAATACCACTTTCTCTGTGAACAAGTTGTTGAACACAATATCAGGTTGGAATATGTCAATACAAAAGAGAAAATTGTGGATATATTTACAAAACCCCTTCCACGAGAAGAATTTGAGTATCTTCACCAAAAGATGGGGGTCATTTCTCTTGCATCACATTAAATCAAGAAGCATGTCAGGGGTACAGTATGTTAGGGGGAGCAACAGGACAGGGGCAGCACTTTGGCACCCCATTGCCATTGATGTCAAAGGGGGAGAGAAGAAAATATTTCCATCCAATGAAAAAGGGGGATATTGTTAATCCAAGTTGTCAATGATGGAAACAGGTTGAATTAATGAATACTCTTGATGAAGAAACTATCCTTGTGATGATCATGCTGAATATGGTTAATGACATATCTCTGCACTATCTTGATGACAAGGTGAGATTGATGGCACACATGATAACATGGACAATGAACGAATTGGAGATCACTTGATGATGAACGACATAACAAGTGGAGACCTCACTTAAAAAAACTTGGTTGCATATGGCAATGAAGAAGCTCTTGCTGTCCATCACATTCTATACTAATTAATAATCAGTCACGTTAAAAAAAAAATTTCACTGCCTTAGAGGCAGCCTCTCAATATGATTTCTATATCATATTTTAGAGCATAATTTTTCCTTTCCAATGAGCCCTTATTTGTCCCAAAAATCCTAGTAGTTTGTAAGATATTGAATTTTTCAAGTTGAAAAATATATTTTTGACATTGAGCCGACCTATGCTCAAGGACAAAAGCCGGCCCTTTTCCCAACAGTCACGTCCTTTCAAAAATGAAAAACCACTATAAATATAAAGTTAAAATCATTCGGTTTAGTCAAGAAATTTCGGTGTAGAAAACACAGTATTCGATTCCTCTAATATAGAGAGAAGAAAAAAAATATGTTCACATCTCGTGAACTTGAAGGGTCACAAGAAAGAGAACAAGGAAGTTGTTTGGGCTTAAATATCACATTAAACCACATAACAATGACAAAATCTATAGCTCGGATTGTTGTAGCTTGAATTACTGTAGCTCATACTGTGGAATTAACTCAGATTATTCACTTCGGACTTGTGAAAGAATTCATGGCAGAACTGTGTGTACTTGTAGTGGCACATCTTTGAACCCATGGAAAACAATTATGCCTAGAATTATGGTAGCATATTTATTGAACCTGTGGTGAAGCATTTACACTTCGGAATTCTAGATACACCTCAAACCTATTGCAGACCTATGAACATGTTAAGTATGGAACTGTAATTTGAAGCTACATACAAAGACGTGCAAGGGTTGAGAGTACATAACAAACAAAAAGATCTTTTTAAGGAGTTCAAGACTACAAGTTGAGGCATCTGTACTTGAAACAGTCAGCATTGATCAGACTGTAGATATTCATCTTAGGACCGAGATCATTGTGTGCTAAATGGAGAACACAAGAAGGAGTAACAAGAGGCGTCCTTAAAAGATAAATTTTTGTCCTAGTGTAGCATGGTGTTAAAAGTTTAGTAAACTTTGAAGTTTTGACTCCTTAATCAGTTGGTGAAGTGTTGGTGAGGAACAGAAGAATAAGTGCAGTGTGTTGCAAGAACAGTGGGACATAATTAATGGAGAAGTGTGGTGTTGAATAAAGAGTACAGTATGGTGCAGAATTGGTGATGAAGATTGGTGCAATAAAACATCTTTGAATTGATAGTCCAGAAGCGAAGAAAGGATTGGTGTCCTTGTAGTAGTAGCTCCTAAACACAAGGCTGGTGCCTTGGAGAAGATAGGGTTGAATCCCTAGAGGTCGAATCCTCATCGAAGTCCAAATTGGTGCTTGGAAACAGGTTGGTGCATGTTTCATTAAAGGTGTTGGTGCCCTTCACTCATCTACTATTAAAAAAAGGGATTGAATTTCTTATTAATACTTAATATCATTATTATACTCTTTTATGTCTTTAATTGTGAAGAATCTAACTGGAAATAATTAAAAATTGAAAAAAAATACTGATTCACCCCCCTCTCAGTATTTCCAACATTAGGCCTTATATATATCCTTATGTCCAAAAGAGCAAAATTGAACATATGATTGCAGAAATGTTAGAGGCTGGTATAATTCAACCTAGTCAAAGTTCTTTCTCTACTCTTGTAGTATTGGTATACAAGAAGGATGGATCATGGTGCATGTGTCCAGATTATATTGAGCTCAATAAGCTCACCATTAAAGATAAATTTTCCATTCCTGTGATTGATGAGTTATTGGATGATTTACATGGAAAAATTTAATTTACCAGGTTTTATCTTCATTCAGGATATCATCAAATTAGAATGAAGACTGAAGATATTCCGAAAACAACATTTCAAACTCATGAGGGTCATTATGAATTTTTGGTCATGCCTTTTGGCCTTACCAATGCACCTTCTACGTTTCAAGGCTTGATGAATTCCATTTTAAAACCCTTCATTAGAAAATTTGTGCTAGTATTTTTTGATGATATACTAATCTAAAGTAGGTCTTGGAAGGATCATGTTCAACATGTTGACAAGGTGCTCAAACTCTTGCAGGAGAAACAATTATATGCAAAAACATCCAATTTTTTCTTTGGAGCACAAGAGGTGGAATATCTGGGTCATATTGTATCTCACGAGGGTGTTAAGGTAGACCCTAACAAAATTAAAGACATTAAAGAATGGAAATTCCCCACAACCATAAAGCAGTTGCGAGGATTTCTCGAGTTAACACCGTATTATCGCAAGTTTGTTAAGAATTATGGGAAAATAGCAGCACCTCTAACACATTATTAAAGAAACATGGCTTTTCCTAGACTCCTGAATCAACTAAGGCCTTTGAACATCTTAAACAGTTAATGTGCCTAGCACAGTCTTAGCTACGCCAGACTTCATAAAATCCTTTATTATGGAATGTGATGCCTCGAGAAATGGAATTAGTGTTGTTTTAATGCAAGAAGGAAGACCCATTTCTTTTGAAAGTCATCCAATCAAAGGAAAGCATTTACAGAAAGCTATTTATGAGAAAGAAATGTTAGCAATACTGCATGCACTAAAGAAATGGTGAACTTACCTAATGGGAAGACACTTCAAGGTAAAAACTAATCATGATAGCCTTAAAAACTTTTTGGAACAAAGACTATCTTTAGAAGAGCATCAAAAATGGGTCACAAAGATGTTGGGTTGTGACTTTGAAATAATCTACGGAAAAGGGAAGCTAAATGTTGTTGCAGATGCACTCTCAAGAAAGAATGAAGAGGTGGAAGCATTGCTTTGTGCCATTTCTATTATCCAACCAGATTGGATAACCAAAGCAAGGGATGAATGGAAGAAGGACAAATAAGTGTGGATTGTCATTCAAAAATTGTAGTAATATCCTAGTACATTTGATACATTTAGTTGGAAAAATGATTCCTTATGGCACAAATATCGCTTATATCTTTGTAATAATTCCCAACTAAAACAAAAGATTCTTTTGGAATTGCACACTTCTCCTGTAGGAGGACACTTAGGATTTTTAAAAACTTACCACACGGTGAAGAAAGAATTTTTTGGGATGGCCTTAAATCTGATATTCAAAAGTTTGTGGCAGAATTTTTTATTTGCCAGCAGAATAAAGTTGAGACAATTAAGACCCTGGGTCTTCTACAACATTTATCCATTCCAAGTCAATGTTGGGAGGAGATTTTAATGGATTTTATCACAGGTTTACCTAAGATAAAAGGAAAGAGTGTCATCATGGTGGTAGTTGATAAAATTACCAAGTATGCACACTTTTGTGCATTATCTCATCCATTTAAAGCAAGTACAGTTGCTACTACATTTAAGGACACAATTCAAAATATACATGGAAACCCAAGGGTTATTGTGAGCGACAGAGATCCCATTTTTACTGGAAATTTTTGGATGGAGTTATTTCTTGTTTGGGTACTCAATTAGCTCATAGCTCATCTTATCATCCTCAATCTGATGGTCAAACTGAGATAGTAAATAAATTTTTGGAATGGTATCTTCGTTGTTTTGTATATGATAAACAAACAAAATGGGTCAAGTGGTTACCTCTCGTTGAATGGTTGTATAACACTTCCTTCCATACTGCAGCAAAAATGACCCCATTTATGGCACTTTATGGATATCATCCACCATCCATCACATCATCTTTAAGAGAAAATTTGAAGCTTCAAGCAGTGGAAGATCACATCGAGAATCAACAAGAATTTCTCCAGCTCTTAAAGGATAACCTAATTTTGGCACAAAATCGAATGAAACAACAGGAAGATCAACATCATAGCGAGAGAAGTTTTGATGTAGGAGAATGGGTATTTTTACGGCTACAACCGTACAAAAAAACGTCCCTCAAGCAAGCTAAGAAGGATAATAAATTATCGCCAAAGTACTATGGTCCTTACAAGGTGTTGCAAAAGATTGGTACTATGGCATACAGATTGAATATTCCCGCTTCTTCACGAGTGCATCAAGTTTTCCATGTTTCATGCTTAAAGAAGGTTATAGGTGAAAATATTCCAGTTCAAACAATATTTCCAGAACACTATGAGGAAGTAAAAATCATATTGGAACCTGAAGCGGTCATGGAAATAAGAACTCGAAAGCTACAAAATCGATCAATTTCAGAGTATCTCATTAAGTGGAAGAACTTACCCTCTGAAGATTCTACATGGGAGGATGAGAATTTTATACAGAAGCACCCATGGCTACTCAAGCATTGAGGACAACACTTTTTTAAAGGAGAGGGGCATGTAATGTCCCTATATTACTAGAATAGTCCCTTATTGTTATTAGTGTAACCCCTTTATTGTTATTATTGTACCCCTGTAACCCCCATATTGTTATTATTGTGCCCTTAAATTATTATTGTTAGGTTGGCTAGGATTACATTTTGGCCCCAATAAGATTACATTGTGGCCCCATAGACTCCTATATATAGAAAGGAGGTTTTTTAATTTGTATCATCCCATAATTGTTCATTCATGTAATGTATTGGAGGTTGCCCCCTCGAAGTGGCTTATTTCTAAGGCATTTATATCTCTTTTCTTCTATTTTTGGAGCTAGTTTCACAACAAATAAATCCAACACTTTCAAACTTGACGGGCTTGGAATAGTTTGAAATATGAAAGGACACCTCCTTTCCACATCCAATGTCGATTTTGTGCTTGTTGTTGATAATCATTTCACAAGTTCTGAAGATGGGATTAGGAAGTGTAGGTTGAAAATAAAAAATTTGAAGAAAAATATTCCCTGAACTAGGAACTAAATGTGAATCGACCTTGACTTCACTGATTTCAACTATTCTTGATAGCTAGTGGGATACTATCTCAATCTCAAACATATTATTGTTCTAAGAAAAATAAGTTAAAAATGATGACTACATTGTTGAAGCTCATGTGATTGTAGCTAAGACTCAAGCTGCAAAAATACATTTTTTTCTTGTGCATTTTGTAGATAGATTTAATATTAGATAGAGTGGCCTTACTAATTTTAATTGTGTCTTAAAAAATATATTGTATCAAAGTTTTGAGGAACTCTAATACTTCACCAATTAGATCCATTTAACAACAAATGCATCAATATTTCCATCCAAAACCAACATGCAATGACTTCCAAAAAATACTACTTGTATATGCATATAAAGAAGATAATGTACCAACAATATGTTTTTTAGTTTTCAAATATAACCCCCTCAGCAATAAAATTTGATCAAGTTGTATGCACTTATATAGGTTAAGAAGCTGTCAAAAGACAAATTTTCAAAACCAATAACTTGCACAAATTCAATATTTTTTTCTCAACAAGCTTCTCAAGAATAGTTGAATCTAATCATCCCAAATCCAAGTCCTCTATGAGGGCTACTTCAAAATATAGGTGACACTACTAAACTGATTTAAGATGTAACACTATTTTTGATGCCTCTTCATCTCCAAAAAAAAAAAAAAATCTAACGAAATACGTAAACCATTTTTGAAAGTAAGAAGGTTGGAAGATAATTTCATAAATTCATTTTAAGAGAGGCTCCATTTGATATCGCCTAAGCCCAAATTTGTTCTCTTTACAAGCATCAAATGAAATTCACATAAATGTATTTTACTCAAAACAAAAATAAATCTATCATTGAACCCGTCCCTTTATAGTGACACAAATATTGTGAGAAGTCTCTCCATATTGTCATGTGACTATTTCAAAACCAATTGAAGGAGAGTCCATGCCTGCACATGTTGATGGATCTGAAAGTTTTCATTTTAGCTACGACACTTTGAATTCTCAGAACCTCAACACTTCACGATTGCATAATTTAACAAACAAAATGGATGAAATATGAATTAAGTGCAACTATTAAAGTGAGAAAAGGATAAAAACAGTAATAAAGACACATAATCAACACATGAACTTCATTCCACGACTAATTCATAACAACTCTTCACACATCAATGCTAATACACAAGACACCATTCAATACACACCACTAGGAATGGTGTATATATATATCAGAGATTATAGGAAGAATGACATATGGTGAAAGACAAGGCTGAATCCAAGACCACTTAGAGCGACAATTGGTTATTCACATGGAAATACATCTAATCTCTTTTTGATCTACGAATATATCGGTCAAGAATTCCCTCTACCAATTGGAAAAGAAAAGGCACTAGAGGAGAACCCTTACCTACACAAAATTTCATGCCAGTTTCCAAGCCTAAACTATGAGCTCTAGTAAATAATGGTTTAAAATAATAAACAAATAATATCTCAAAGGTCACCGAAAATACTTCTTGAATCCACATTCTACTCCTATAAACATTGAACATATTATCCACTCTAAGCTCTTTGAAAATTCTAAATACAGTAATGAAGAAGGAGGTGGAATGATAAAAATTGATACTTATTTGATGCAAGTGACAGCTGAAAAATTCTTTGTTGTATAGAATAATCTCCAGTATTTTGTGTAGTGAAGGTTAATAGAATTGAAGGAAATATTTGTTTGATGTCCAAATGGGTTCACATAAGAAAATTTTGGTGGAATCAAGTTGAGTAGAGAGAGCGCAGGTGATAGGTGATGGAAGAGCTCAGGCTAGGGCCTGAAATTCTAAATCATAGAAAAAAAAGTATGGTAGAGATTAAGGGAATAATGTGGGCCTATGATATAATGGAGAAAGTGTAGAAGAATAAAGGTCAGTTCGAGCATTACAACGCATGCAGAATCTGCATAGGCCTGAAAAAAATTAATTCCCAACAAGTTGTAGGTGTGAGAGGAATATATGAAAGTGGAAGGTCTTAGCAGAAGAATTAAAATAAAGGCCACATAAGCCAATGGCTCAAGTTGGAGCAAGGCCAAAATTCACCCTTTTCGATACCATATTAAAAATGGAGAAGATATGAAATATAAATTTTTGAATACATTATATTCACAATAATATACATATTAATACATTTCCATGATTGTCAGTTTCATATTCCAAGATCTCTTAGAATTCGGTGATTGTTCAGATTCCACCACACCAACCCTCAGCATATTAGGTTTCCAACAAAAAGAACAAAGCTTTTGAGTCTTCCTCTTTATTGACCTCTCCATCAAATGCAAGGCACTTTTATTTCTTGATTTCTTCTAGCATTGAGCTCTTCTCACTTCTCCTTCTATGGTGGCGACTTTTGATTACTGTATCTGAAGAATATTCAGGGTTGCTTGACTTTCCATCTAGAGTGTTGAGTGGAATGTCTTTCACTTGGATGGCTACCTCCTGCCCTATTTTTCTTTAATCCCCACTTTTGGATCTATGGTGGGGTCTACTTACACTTTAGCCTGCCTAGATAGATTACACCTACCTGATTTTTTTCTTTACTTTGCAAGTTTGATACTGTTTGCAAAATCATTGCATTTGTATTTCTGGGAGGAATTGCTTACATTTGTACATACTTAGAAAGTTGGCATGTAGCTCATGTTTCTCTTTCATTTGTAGGTATGATACTCTTTGCAATATCATTGCATTCACCTCTGGTTGTCGCTCTTCAGCTTTGACGATATTTTTATTTTTTAGCTTTTAACTTCTAAATTTAACTCTCAAACTTCTAAGAGTATCCATTCATTCCGGGGAAATTTTCCTTATCTTATTCCCAACAAATTCCTCCTCCTAATCATGTTGGGACCCTTCTATTCCATATTGTACCATTCTACCACTCATTTCTCTATTTCTTTTTGCAATGATTTATTCTTATCACTTTGTCTTTGTTTTCATACACATGAAGCTATTAGTTAAATGAAACACAAACAAATACATTTATACATCACCTTTGTGTATTTGCAATAAGCATGTTGAATTGAAACATGATGTAAAATAATATCCATGTTAATATGCAGGTCAAAAATTAGAATATTAGAAAATCATATCAATTGTAATTCTAAAATCAGGACACAAGTATATAAATTTTATTATTAGATTATAATCCCCCCTATATGCATGTGTGTGTAAGCCATTCTAGGTCAAGTGTTGAAACATTTCTTTGATACCACTTTGTAATATTCCCTCTCCCCCCATTGAATTCCCTCAAGTTGTGGAATGTGTTACCTAATACAAAATTGATCTACATGGTCTAACTATTAATATGGGGTTACAAATTACTCCTCCAAAGCTTGCATAATTAATTTTTGATACCCACGAACATATTCAACTCATTGATATCTTTCCATTGATATAAGATTTATCTTAATTTGACTTCAATATTGAAATATATATATTTCTTAAAGTCCATCTGATAACATTGAACCACATTAGCATCACACTACCATGTGGAGTCCACGTAATCTCAAGGCCATCGATCCCACTAGACTCAACCTTGCAGTGCTTGTGAATTAGTCTTTTAATGCATTGGGGTTGATGGTATCAAGATGGAAATAGTTGGCATAACATATCTAGTCAAGACATTTATATGGGATGATTATGATTTCATGCCAATGAGAATTTACTGTTTTATTATGTTGGGGCGGACGATGATGAATATGATTAGAGTTGGAATAACCCATCTAGTCGAAACATTTTTCTTTGTTGATGAGGATTTACTGTCGATGTAGATTTAGTGTGTCTATACTGAAGATTGATAAAAATAGCAAGAGTTGGATAACAAAACTAGTCGAGACCTTTTTCTGGGATGGCGTGGATTTACTATCAATGGTAATTTAGCTCATCTTCACCAATGGTCAATAAGGTTAACACATATAATCAATCACCACCACTTAGAATTGTTTTGGGTCAACCACGATGGATATGCACAAGAACCATGCACTTTAGAAACCTCTTCCTTATGTTGATGGGGTTATATACATATGTAATGAATGTGCCACAACACAATCGGCCAATACCCCTAGTCTGCGTTGATGATGGTTTAATATGGACGCGGTAAATATATATAGATACAACCATATATCCATACCTCATCTAGTCTACGATATATCAATGGTTTAATATAAACATGTAGATATCACATCCATATAATCATAACTTAGCCGGTGAACAACATATGCATGGTTCCTTAATGCAATGTGTTACTCCTAACACCAACTCTATAGGGATAAAACCATTATCCGAACAACGACCATTCCAAACATTATACATAGTCATAATATAGTCGATAGATCTACCAATATAGATTCTAGAAGACACTAAGACAAACAAAGTTATAAATAATGCATTTTAGAAAACTTAGCTACAACAACATCATGAAAAGCTACAAAATGGATCAAAACAAACAAAATCAGTTCTATTGATATATCTTAGATTGCACCAATTCATTGCAATTTTCTACAAAGGATGATCACAATATTAAACAAACATAGATCCATGCTTCTCATAGCATATCAAATAATGGAATTTCACACACTCTAATAGTTTAGTTGAGTACATTAAGCAAGGATACATAACCATTTAACTATATTTGAAACTCATGAAACTTTCAACAAGCAAAATGCCCCCACTCCCCTCATAACCATGAGAACACACACATAAATCATCTCATCATAGACAAATAGGAATATCAAATTCGTCCATTAATAGTGTTGATAAGTACACTGTCATATGGCACATAGAACATTATTCATCATTCATGATCCAACATATGTACCAATAAATGAACTTATATAATTAACTTGAATGACTGAAAATTGAGGGAGAGACTTCCGCTACCCTGCCAACCATAGGGAAACTAAATTGCAAATTTTTTTTTTTAACCCCCAAGAAAGATCCATAGTCTAAGGAAATACATGCTCATGGAGTTGAGCCAAGGCTCAGCTAGAGTATTTCTTAGCTTTAGGAGTTTGAATCTACAATATGGGTGGTCTACCAACTATGTTTTTAATGAAAGCATTGCAAAAAATGTATATCCCATTGTCTTGGTGCTTTATTAGCTTACTTAGCAAGCACTAATTAGTTTATTATATTCCTCAATGAGCACTTAGTATTTTATCAAACATTTTTAGCAAGCGCCACAATGGTTTTTCTATCCTTCCTAGTGGTTTATCAACCTTACAACAATAACCCGAGTGGATTATTATCTCTTTTAGCACAGACTAGGTGGTTTATAAAATTTTCTAAGAAGCACTTAATGGTTTATCAACTTACTTGTAAAGCACTCGTGATACAAGCATCCACTGAGCCTCCCATTAGTCATCAAGCTTGGACACCATAGTCTTGCAATCTCATAGAATCCATATAGGGGAAAACACCACACTATTTAGAGTGCTAGGCTTAATTATATCTCTCTTATTTCTATTGTGCTTCGTGTCCAACATTCCTTTCAAAAATTCTCTCCTTCTCCTTCGTTTACCTCCTCTTTTCCTCTTTCACTCTCAATTTTCCTCAAGGTATTTGTCTCCTATGAGATTATTTTGTTCGCTTTCCTTCATCTCATGGAATTAGGGAATTGTCAACACTTCCTCATGTTTTATCACTCATTTCCACCTATTTGGTGGCGATGTGTTTGGCTATGCTAGCACACACCACTCTCCCATTTATTTGTCTCTCTCTATCGTTTAAACCATGGCTATATTTGTCCCTCTCCTTAGGCCATCAAATAAAAATAAATAAAAATTTAATATTTTTCAATATTAGACACAATGTATCGACCATTCATGGCCTCCATGCTGGCATTACAAAGTCAAAATTTATCTTTACAAAATAGGGGTATGTAAGCGGTGTTATAGGATCATGGGAAGAAACTCAAGACTCTACAATATCATGTTTTTGAGATATTGGAAAAGGTGGGAGATAATGCCTACAAACTTAGTCTACATCCATGCATGCACATTTACTTGATGGAGAATGTGGAAAACTTGAATCTATACGAGCATCCAATGTTGGATGGAGAAGACAACCAGGACCTTCCTTCCATTTACCTATTCATTACTTTCTGCATTTTATCTAGTGCATTCATAAACAAAATAATAATAATAACAAATATGAAATTTAAAAGGAATCAAACCTTGATAGCAAAGATTTCAGTTCATTTTTAGACATCCATTATAACAAACCGTTTATTGTAATTTCGATGGCGGTTTACAAATAAGAACCAATATTGGATACAAAAAGGAAGTGATCATTCATAATCCAAACTATTCCAAATGAATTTAATTTTAGAGTGTTGGGTTTCCTAACAAAAACTCATCTTCAACCACTCCACTTTTATATCATATTCTCAAATGTAAAATTTGTCATCGAGTTGAGAACATCAAATACCAATGTTTGATCTTCATCCTTGTGAGCATTGTGGAAATCAAAATAATCATTCAAATAGGTGTTTGAGTCACAATAAACCTACAAGAGTAATACCTTTGATGGATTGTTTCTTCTCATTTGTCTTCATGATCAAACAAGATATACTAAGAATAGTGTAGAACTCATTTTTACTAATGACGTATCTTCTAGCGGGGATACCTTTATCTTCATACCGTGTATCTAATAGATGGAATTGTCAATTGGGTTCTAGTTTTAAATTCCTATCAAGCGAGCTTGAGCTGTAGACAAAATGTGTGCTAGCTAGCAAGGCCTAGTGAGATAGTTAGTTAGAGTAAGCTTTTGAGCTATAGCTAGAGTTATATTTCATGGGTAGCATTTTAGTTATAGTCCCTTTTAAACCACCACTTAGTAGAGTACTTATTTCTTTACTAGAGAAAAAATTGTGATCAATGTTAAACTACTATTTTAGAGCACTTCCTTTTTGCAAGACACATCAAATTATAAGTAGATGTAGAATTGTTTGAAGAACTATCAAAAGCCAAGTTCCAGAGTTGGTGGTCAACCTTTAACAATCATTTAGTATAATACTTGGCTTGGCCTATCCATTTTTGTTGTGGTCTTCCTTAAACAACCATAATCAAAGAAAACATCTAGCCATAGGCCACTATTCACCTCCATACTTTAGCCTCTCTTCTTGGATTCACATACACTCCCTCATATAAAGGGCAAGGAATGTTAGAAACATAATCCTTAGGGATCGTGTAAATTTATGTTATTTACTTGGGAAGAAGATGAAAGTCTCAAGAGATTGTAAAGAGTCATAAGGAGTCTGAGCAAGCTCTTGAACAGTGAGTACTTGCTCGTATCCTAACATAATAAACCAAATTTTGTCTTACTAAACATTAACCATCATCATACTTTGAAAAAAACCAACCAAATAATTCTTTACATTTTTAAAAGTCTACACTCCTTGCTGTATTTTGTCTCCACTCTGTCTTCACTCTTGAGTACCTACTCCTGTGATCTCAGCTCTTTGTAGAAAACTAGTTACAATGTATAGAACTAATTATACAACATTATAATTATTTGTACTCCCTTTATAATACGAAGCATTGTCTACCGTGTATCTTGACTTGTTTTGCTCGTAATTAAATCGTGAACCAATTTTCCCCTAATTCACTTCAGTATTATTGAGGGGAGTTGTCTACCGAGGCCGCGTTTTGGCCCAGACAGCAGAAATCTGCCGAAATCCGGTCAACTAAATTTTAAAAAATCAGGTAGTTGTAGTGCTTGGAATCCATTTTTGATAGTGGAAATGGATTCAGCCCTATCAAAAACCCCTGGGGCACTCAAAATACTAATGTTTAACAACTGTAAACAAGATTCTGGGCAAATCTTTGCCGGGTTTTTCTGAAAATCGTTACTGGATTCTAGGTCAAAACACAGCCTCAGTGGACTACGCGTTATTTAGGGGAAGCATAATGCATTGCCTATCGTGTTATCATGACTTGTACTTACCCTATAATGAAAGCCTTATGCCAATTTCCGAAAAAAGAAGATGTGATTGAAAGAACGAGTTGCCTCGAGAATCCATCTTTGAATGTGACTGTAACAACGTAAATTCGTAAATAGCTATAATAACTTCAAAGTGATGTCATTAAAACAAGTTGAAATTCTGAAATAACTTGAAGAAGTGCATCTAAAACCTATCATTGAAGATATCTAGAGGCATATTTTTCATTTAAATGGCACCTACAAAAGTTGATATTGTGGACCGGCTACATGTTAATAGACTTCACTTGATTTACTTTAAACAGCTTTCGTTGAAAAACGATAATTTGAGCCATATAAGTGACTAGCAACCTGTCGACAAGGTTCAGTGATATATGAGCCCATGTCAAGCTTACAGTGATTGAGAGGCCAACATGAAAGCGCGTGTCAAACTTGGTATGGTTATCTATTAACTGTAATCACTGCACATAATTATATGGTAGTGGTGTGAGAACATCCTGACATTGCAACATTTGAGATATGGTGCACTTTAACCAATAAACTATATGGTTTGGTGTTCTTTTAATAAATGGCATGCTGATTTTTTTTCCTTTATTTTAAATGTGCTTTTAAGTGAATAAACTAATTTAGAATGCGAAAAAATTTAAACTGACAAATTTTACATATTAAAAATTTTAAATTTTTTAGCACTAAAATTTTCTGCAAGTTTTTTTTGACAAAATCCGTGTGAAACGATACCAGAATATGACCATTTAAGCAAAATTAAGTCGAAAATTATATATGGGAAAAATGGCATTAAGATGGTAGATAAACTAAGCTATTATGACGTCTACATAGCCACTTAATACTGGACTAATAAGTTGCCTCCGACTGGCTGCATATTGTTAGCATCATTATGAGAAGTTTATCAAATAAAGTGAAAACTTCTATGCACCCATTTTGGGTAGCTAATCATACATTCTCACGCTATAACATTGAAAAATGATCCGGCTCTGTCTTTAAGTCCAGTCCTGAATGAAAAACTTTATCATGACATTTGTGTACGTTTTAACATGGCCATAGCTATGATGTATTCTACAAAGTGAATTGACTATATATAGCAAGGAAATCTCTCAATTCAATCGTGGAAGGAAGTTAGTCCATGGAGTTTCGGAGAGAGATCCAAGATTTGTACAAACCAAGAAATTTGGTTCGATTCATAGCGTTCGTACAACGTTTTGATAATTACATGCCGTACTAACATCGATGACGGTATCATTCACATAATTGTTATCTCTATATCAGATCAGTGAGTCAGGAGAGGAATCTATAAAGCTGGGTTCGGATCAGTGAGAAACGAGAGAGATACTAAATTTCAGCTATTTTCTGGCTATTCCTTTCACACAACAGAAGCAGAGTCGTTTGAATAAATTTTAACATTGAAACCAGAGAAGCATAGGCTTTTCAATAATGCATCAAGTGAATCCGAACATGGAAGAGAGGACGATACTGATGGACACAAAAGTAATAATTAATATGGAAAATACCAAAGGTTTAATAATGATGGTTTTGGTATGATGATTACTCGTGTTACATGTAGTTAAATATTGGGATTCCCCATTATAGTGATTGGTATTGAATTGCTGTAATTTGATTGTTGAAAATGTAGCCATATTGTATCTTCAGGCTGCACTAGATATAGAGGAGAAGTTTAATTAAGTTTAACAGTTAATAATGATGGTTTTGGTACTGATGATTGCTCGTGTTACATGTAGTTAAATATTGGGATTCCCCATTATAGTGATTGGTATTGGATTGGTATTGGATTGCTGTAATTTGATTGTTAAAAATGTAGCCATATTGTATCTTCAGGGTGCACTAGGTATAGAGGAGAAGTTTAATTGAGTTTTTTTTGTTGTTGGTAAATTAGGCTATTCTATATTAATTCGAGAAAAGAAACATTACATATGCTACAAACGAGGTTGGCAAGCTGCACTTAACCAATCCCTACCTTAGTTGCTCAGTTTCAGGGCTGCCTCCGAGGAGGAAACCAGCCCTGAAAGTTCTTGCGACAGGAAATTACAAAATGTGTAGCAGCACTGAAGTATCTAGAAATTACAAAATACGCAAAAACAAGGGTATAGCTTGAAATTCCGTGGTGGTAGCATGCTTGACAAAAACCAAGGAAGAGCTCAGCAGCTTCGCATCCCTCAATCTTCACCTTTATCATCACTGTCAGGGACTTCCTCCTCTATGGAGCATGTGTATGCCTACGCAGCGGCTTCCTCAGATAATGCCATTGGACGCCTGGGTATGGGGACAGGTGCGCAGAGGATGTGGGACTTTAGATCCTCAGCGTCAGGAATGCGCGTCCAAGTGCCTTCTGAATCCATAACACAGACATTAGATTCATCATCTTCCTCCACCTGAGCTGGCAACGGGTCAGCTTTGCGAGGCAAGGGGTACACCTGGTGCGTGATGGTAGAATTTCAGGGGCCACACCTATCGCTCTGCACAACTTGCACTAGAACTTCTTCCTCCTACTCAGGATCGGGCCTCTGTTTCACAAAACTACTAGAGGATGAGCCTTCCACAGACTCCAAATGATTGTCCTCTCCGCGGTGGTAACTTTCGGGGAGAGCCCCTCATTGTCCACCTCAGATGGTTCTCTGGCACAATCTGGGAGCCATTGCACTAGGAGGCAGCGTAGAGGCTTCAAAGGATGGGTGCGCAGCAGGGGGAGAAACAATGTCAAGGACAAGAGAAGCGGAAGGCCCGAGATGAGATGCGTAGACTAGGTAGTCGCAGCCCAGAGGGGTCTGCGCAACGCAGCGCTGGGCAGAGGACTGTGTGGCAGAGTGGAGTCGGGGGAGGGGGGAGGGGGTGCCAAAGAAGAATAAAAAATAAAGACAGAGGGAATTTACAGTGAGTTTCTCGAGGCTGAAGGCTCATCCTCTTATAGGGTCTGGGACACATGCGAGGGGGATGGTAATGTGTAAGCCTCGCACATAGCTGCATACCATAAACAATTTCCTGAGCAGGCTTGAGGGAAGAGTGATGGTTGATATTCAGTTCAGTCTTATTAATCATTTATGATGATGGCTGCTGAGGGGTACCTTGGAGAGGGTAGTATTGTACTCAACGTCTCATCATCATGCCTTATCATGTTTGTCTCGTGCGGATGGCTAATGGTTTGAGGATCCGTAGCAGGTGAGGCTCTGCGAAAAATATCTCCATCCTCAAGGGTGTGGAAGACATGATTATCATTCGTGCCACTTCTTTCACCCGCATCCAGGGGGAGAAGATCCTTTTGAATGAGAGTGTGACATTCATATCTTAAGGAATCCTCCTCTACCTGAGTAAGGTTGGAATGATATACCACGCGATGGCTTTCCACCCCTTTTTTCGCGAGGAGATCAGCAACTGAGTTTTCTTTCCTTCAAACATGGAAAAAAGTGATAGCTCTATGATTAAGTATCAGCTGTTCCAAAAGCTTGAACCTGTTGGCATGTGTTGTCCTTGATGGCAACTTAATTGATGAACTAAGATAATTGACAATATGTTGCAGAGTGTTGTCCTTGATGGCAACCTACTTGATGAAGTTATTCTTGACTTGATGGACTTGGTAATGATGTAAATTTGATGTGATGTGATGTGTCTACAGAGCAACTTAGATGTAATGATGAAAGAAATTTAAGTATGTGCTAGATCAGTGATGAAAAGTGTGTGTCTCAAGGCATACGCGGGTTTGTCTAGGAGAAGTAGCGTATGCACGCGGAAATGTACGTGCCAAGTCACGTATGCTCAATTGCGCTCTAAATTTGTAAAACCAAGGGTTACTACCATGGTATTGACCCATTGTATTGAGCGTTGGATTGTCTATGTGATCCCGTCCAGGAAAACCATTGGATGTTGTGTGGTTTTGGCTCATGGTATTGACAAAAGCTAAATCTATATAAGGAGAAGAAAATCATTGTGCAAGGCGTGGGCATGTGTCTGGGTTTTAATGAATACTTCACTCTGAAGTTTATCTGCATGGCTGAACTCTGTTCTTAATCGATAGATCTGAATCTATGATGCACCTGTGAATATGATGAAGGTTCAAAAACTGTAGATCAGGAAATGATGAATCTCTAGAATGACCTGAAAAGAAGTAATGAAGACCTGGCGCAAATCTATTGAAGATCTTGAAGAAATATGGGTAAGTCCATAGATCTGGTCAGTTCTGCAAAGTTTATCTTTTATAAATCTATACGCAGGTTCGTTTCATGAAAAGCGCGTATATACGCAGATCTGTTCAAACAAAGGCGTGTATGGACTGTTAGGGTTTTTTTGAAAAGTGCACAGATGTATACGCGGGTTGTCTTTATTAAAAGCACGTATATATGTGGGTATTTTTAAAGAAAAGCGCGTATGTAATTTGAACTGATGATTGCTCAAAGCTGATTGAGTTTCTGTATATCTATTCTGAAGTCTGGGTTATCTCTGATATTCTGGTTATAGTGGTTTCACGGTTCTGTTTGATGCAATGGGAAAATGATGTTTGCTGATAAGTGAAGGATTGTGTTAAAGTTGTTTGATCCAGTTTGAAAATTGATGAAACGTGGTTTGCAGTGTTCATGTATCGAAGCCTTCGGCATTCGAAAGTGAAGTCAGCGCAGAGGCCGGTGTTAATATCGTGGGGTAGTAGCTCCTCTGTGTGAGGCCGGTAAACGAGAGCAGGGGTTTTTGCTCCTCTCCAAGAGAGGTCAAACGAGAGGTTGTAGCCTTCTCCGTGTGTGGGTGCGTCAGACATCGGCATGAGTCGCACTAGTACATGTTGTAAGAAGTTTTCTTAATAATAAAGATTGAAGACCAGACGACTATACGGTGGTTTTCTCCTCGAATTGGGTTTGCACCTAAAAATCCCAGGTTCATGTGGTTATGTGATGATTATTCCTGTCTTTTTCTCGCACCTCATCGTCACTAAATATCTGATGAATGATTAATGCAATGGTCTGAGTCAAGAATTAAATGCATAATTAAATCACTGGATATACACGAGTTCTGTAAAGGATATTTGCGTATATACGCGGGTTGGCATCAGGAAAGTAGTGTATGGGTTTTTAAGAAAGAAAAATCAAAGTTTTATTGTCTGCACTAAATACTGATTCACCCCGCCCTCAGCATTTTTCCAACAATTGGTATCAGAGCAGGTCCTTCTGAAAAGGCTTAATCGCTAGAAGGAAGATCAAGTAAGATGAGCAATCAAGAGGGAACAACATCTATCAAGCCTCCACTCTTCAACGGAAGTAATTTAATCTTCTGGAAAATAAGGATGAGATCCTATCTTCAGTCTATGGGAGCAGATATATGGGCCATTGTTGAAAAAGGATATCAATATCCAGCTGCTACACCAACAGATCCAACTAAAAGGAAGAATTATGAATCAAATGAAAAAGCGGTCAATGCTATAACAAGAAGTCTAACTAAAGCAGAATTTTTCAAAGTCATGCAGTTGAATACAGCAAAGGAAATATGGGACAAAATCATTCTAAGTTATGAAGGTGATGCAAAGGTAAAAAGTGCAAAACTTCAATCTCTCATAATTGAATATGAAAACTTAAGAATGCATAGTGATGAGAATATTGCCAGTTTCTTTTTACGTGTTGATGATGTTGTAAATCGTATGAGAAATCTGGGCAAAACAATAACCGAATCTACTTTGGTTGAGAAAATCTTAAGATCGCTAACGGCGAAATTTGAATCAAAAGTCTCTGCTCTTGAAGAAAAACAGGATCTTCAAACTCTTACTGTGGTGCAACTTCATGGCATACTGACTGCATATGAAATGAGGAGAGGAGGACCATCTAAAGTCAAAAAAGTTGTTTTTAAAGCTTCTACAAAAGGGAAAGAAGTTCAAAAGGCAGAGGGTTCAGGATATATCTCAGAAGAAGATGAGGCAAACTTTGTGAGAAGACTCCAACCAGGAACAGGAAGATTCAAAGGTAAGCTTCCTTTCAAATGTTTTGATTGTGGAAGAGTTGGTCATTATGCTGCAAAATGTCCTTATAAAGAAACATCTGCTAAAGAAGTAGCAAGAAGGAATAAAAACCGATATAGCACTAAGAAAAGTTATTATACTAAAGAAGACAGTGACGAATTATCTGATAGTGTGGAAGAATGTGAACAATATCTTAGACTTCTCATGGCATTTGAACAAAAATCAAGAGAAGAAAATGATACTTTTGTGGATGCTCTAGAGGACAATGATTCTCTTGAGGAAAACAATCAACTCAAAATATACTTAGAAGAAAATAAGATAATCATAGAGACGCTGAAAAATCAGATTGAAGAAGAAAAGAAACACAGGGAGAAAGCAGAATTTGAAGTGGTAAGTCTAAGAAAAGAATTGGAGAAAGTAAAGACTCTGAATCTCAGATTTGCTAAAGGATCGGAAACCTTAGATGAAATTATCAAGGTACAACGTTCTCCTCTCATAAAAACAGGTCTTGGATATATTGGAGAATCCTCTCAGGGTTCAGCACCGAACTATCTAAAGGCAGCAACAACTGGTTTACAATATTATGCCACTCAACAAGGAAGTAAGGAATATTTACAGGTAAATCAGGATCATCTCAATTCAAGGAACAGTAACAGGAATAACTTTCAAAGAAGCTCCAACCAACAGGTAAATCCCAATAGAAGATTTCATGATCGCAGAAATTTCTACTTCAATGGACAATGTTTTACATGTCACAATTTTGGTCATAAAGATGCTCGATGTGTTGCGTATAAAACCATCATGACAAGAGAAGTAAGAAAGAAATGGTTGGATACTGAACCAAATAAGAATACCTATAACAACTTTTCTCCTCTTCAAAATGAAGTTGAATGTGCTTATTGCAATAACTTTGGCCATGAAGAATCTGAATGCAGGAGCAAAGTCCAGCCAAAAGAACATGTTCCTTCAAGCTCCAAAGTGTGGAAAAAGAAGGAAATACAGGTTGAAAATTGTGGCATAGCTTTATTTGCAGAAGGTGAAGAAAATCAATGGTATATTGATAGCAGATGCTCAAAACATATGACAGGTGACAAAAACAAACTTCTTGGATATAATGCCCTAGAAAAATAAAAGAATGTTACTTTTGGAAATGATACACCTGCTGTCATTAAGGGGAAAGGGTCTGTTTTTCTAAAAGAAAAGGTGAAAGCTAATAATGTCATGTATGTGGATGGATTAAGACATAACCTGTTAAGTGTGAGTCAAATGTGTGATCAAGGAACTCAGGTTGTCTTTAGTTCAAAATAATATGTGGCACGTGATCTTGATACAGGTAAAACAATTATAAAAGGAAAAAGAACTCCAAACAACCTGTATGTATTGAAGAACAACAAAGATCAATGTTACTTGAGCAAATCTTCAGAAAATTGGCTATGGCATAGAAGGCTGGGGCATCTGAGCTTCTCTCAAATCAACAAATCAAGCAGATTTAAAGTTGTTCGTGGTCTTCCCAATATTACTCTACCAGAGAGTATCATATGCAAATCTTGCCAATTCGGTAAACAGACCAGAGTACAATTTAATGCCAAGTAAGGCTCATCAAGAAGGCCGCTTGAACTCGTTCATACTGACATATGTGGACCTATGAGGAAAAAGTCACCACGTGGTGAAGAATACTATATCTTATTTATTGATGACTTCTCTAGAATGTGTTGGATTGGCTTGATCAAACACAAAGATGAAGCATTTGAAAAATTTCAGATCTTCAAAGCATTGGTTGAAAATGAATTAGATCTAAAAATCAAGTGTCTTAGATCTGATCGAGGAGGAGAATATACATCAAATGAATTCTTTGAATTTTGTGAAAAACATGGCATAAAAAGACAAGCTCGTAGCGGGTGCACCACAACAAAACAATATAAAGAATGAATAGGAATAATTCTGAACAAATGGTTAGAGTTAGTTTGATGATTTAACAATCTTATACTTTCTGGTGAATCAAATACAAGGAAAGAACATTTCAACAAGGCAATATTGTTCAAATAGTGACAAAACTTCATATGAATTATGGTGTTGGTACCTCCTCTCAGGAAGCATTTTATTTTTGGCAAATTCTTTATCAAAATAATGATGAAAAGCTTGGCAAGTTTGAACCTAGATCAGATGAAGGAATACTTCTTGGTTACTCATCTACAAGCAGAGCATACAAATGTTACAATAAAAGGCTTCGAAATATTGTTGAATGTATTGATGTTGTTATTTATGAGTCTCCTACAGC
This sequence comes from Pinus albicaulis, assembly GCA_034641835.2. Lineage (NCBI taxonomy): Eukaryota > Viridiplantae > Streptophyta > Pinopsida > Pinales > Pinaceae > Pinus > Pinus albicaulis. Next base: position 1,769,537,762 of record CM076580.1, read on the forward strand.
CCCTAAAGAAGAAAAACAAACAACAGAAGAAGATGATGGTGAATTTTGTCCTTCTACATCAAATAGAAATGAAATAGACAGTGGATCCAATGAAAAACCTAAAGATGATTTATCTAAAAGGGCTCCATCCAGATATTTCCAAAAGAATCATCCTGAATCTCAAATTTTGGGAGACAAGGAATCAGGTGTACAAAAAAGGAGGACTCTTGTGGGATCTTCTAGCTATCTGGCATTTCTATCCACGATTGAACCTCACAATGTCAATCAAGCTAGCAAAGATGAATGTTGGATTCAAGCCATGAATGAAGAGCTTGATCAAACTGAAAAGAATCACACTTGGGAATTGGTACCAAGACCACATGATAAAAATGTCATTGGAACTAAATGGATATTCAAGAAAAAGTTAAATGAGAATGGAGATGTTATAAGAAAAAAAGCTAGACTGGTTTACAAGGGGTATACTCAACAAGAAGGAATAGACTTTGAAGAAAATTTTGCTCCTGTAGCTAGACTTGAAGCCATAAGAATGTTTCTTGCTTTTTCAAGTTTTCAACAAATCAAAGTTTATCAAATGGATGTTAAATCTACATTTCTCAATGGTGATCTAGAAGAAGAAGTTTATATAGAACAACCAGAAGGATTCATTTTGGGGAATGATGAAAATCTTGTTTGTAGACTTAAAAAGGCTCTATATGGTCTCAAACAAGCTCCAAGGGCATGGTATTATCGTCTTGACAAATATCTTCATCAACAAGGATTTTCAAAGGGGTCTGCTGATAGCAACTTATACACAAAAATTGAAATTGATAAACTATTGATTGTGGTTGTATATGTTGATGATATCATTTTTGGGAGTAATGAAGAATCTATGAGTCAGAATTTTGCTTCTGTCATGCAGCAAGAATTTGAAATGTCCCACCGAGAAATAAATATTCTTTCTTGGCTGTATACCGAAATTACATGGTATATTCTATCACACAAAATATCTTAAGCAAATTTTGAAGAAGTAATAAGAAGAATGCAAACTGTAGGCACACCAATGATAACTGATAAAACTTCATTTCTCATGATGATCTTCTGGTGCAGAACTGAACCTTGGGGACCCTGTCAATATAGGTAGCCCACTTATCTCACTCAGACTAGACCGTACATTATGCAAGGCATTGGATTTTCGACGATTCCAAGCTAATCCAAAAGAGTCTCACCTGTGCCTGTGTCAAAAGAATATTCAAATATCTACAAGGAACTCAAGACTTGGACCATGGTATTCAAAGAATGCCGATCTACTCTTCATGCTTACACCTGATGACATTTATACGGAAATGTTGATGATCGGAAAAGCACTAGTGGTGGTGCATTCTATATGGGGCCCCAGTTGGTATCTTGGTTCAGCAAGAAGCAAAATTCTATTGCCTTATCTACATCAGAAGCAGAATATGTGGCTGCTGCGTCTTGTTGCACTCAACTTCTTTGGATGATGCAAACCCTGCAAGATTTTCAAATCAAATGTACGCCTCCTATCTCCATTATGTGTGATAATACAAGTGCCATCAGTATCTCAAAAAATCCTGTTATGCATTCAAAGACCAAGCACATTCCCATCAAGTATCACTTCTTATGTGAACAAGTGCTTGAACAAAAGGTGAAGTTGGAGTATGTTCCCTCTAAAGAACAAGTTGCTGATATATTTGCCAAACCTCTACCCAGGGAAGTGTTTGAATATCTCAGACAGAAGCTGGGTGTTGTCTCTGCCTCTCAGAAGAGCAGATCTGATTAAATTCAGAAGATTAAATTGGATACACGGGTTTCCTGAAATACAGTCGCGTATATACGCGAGTTTATCCATAGAAATCCGTGTATGGTTAGTCGCTAACAAATTTTGTTTGGGGTCAACATTTTTCAGCACATCTGCAGTACTGTTTGATATCTCTGATGCTGATGCACAAGCAAAGGGGGAGATGAAGGAGTAAACTGATGTACAGGTTCCGGGGGAGCATTAGCCTTGCTGAGTATTATGCATTGTTGGCATTATGATTCTGACATATGATCACCTTCTTGAAGTCCCTTTCGGTTTTGGTCATAGAAAGTAATTTTTGTAATTTGATGCAACGGTCATGTTGAGACCTTTGATGTAAGTTCTTATATTCAGTCATGTCAGGACTTGTCCAAATCTGTAAACCCACTTGGTTGGGTACTTGAGTCTCATATGTAAATCCACTTGGTTGGATCTTTGATGTAAGTATGAGTCTTTGGTGATAAGAAGGTCATAGAGTCATGTACTTCATTGAAAAATATATTTGAAGATTCAGCATGAACTCAGGGGGAGCATGGTAACTTCAGTGCACATGAGATCTACAGCGGTCTTCTTTTTCATAAGGATGGTTTTGATCCGCCCTTTGCCCTTGATGTCAAAGGGGGAGAATGACATGGTGTTTGGTGTTTCAATAAGGGGAGATTGTCATGGTATCTATCTGATGTGCTGATCCAACACCATCGTGGTTGCCATCAAGTCCAAAGGGGGAGATTGTTGGCATGTGTTGTCCTTGATGGAAACTTAATTGATGAACTAAGATAATTGACAATATGTTGCAGAGTGTTGTCCTTGATGGCAATCTACTTGATGAAGTTATTCTTGACTTGATGGACTTGGTAATGATGTAAATCTGATGTGATGTGATGTGTCTATAGAGCAACTTAGATGTAATGATGAAAGGAATTTCAGTATGTGCTAGATCAATGATGAAAAGTGTGTGTCTCAAGGCATACGCGGGTTTGTCTAGGAGAAGTAGCGTATGCACGCGGAAATGTACGTGCCAAGTCATGTATGCTCAATTGCGCTCTAAATTTGTAAAACCAGGGGTTACTACCATGGTATTGACCCATTGTATTGAGCGCTGGATTGTCTATGTGATCCCGTCCAGGAAAACCATTGGATGTTGTGTGGTTTTGGCTCATGGTATTGACAAAAGCTAAATCTATATAAGGAGAAGAAAATCATTGTGCAAGGGTTGGACATGTCTCTGGGTTTTAATGAATACTTCACTCTGAAGTTTATCTGCATGGCTGAACTCTGTTCTTAATCGATAGATCTGAATCTATGATGCACCTGTGAATATGATGAAGGTTAAAAAACTGTAGATCAGGAAATGATGAATCTCTAGAATGGCCTGAAAAGAAGTAATGAAGACCTGGCACAAATCTATTGAAGATCTTGAAGAAATCTGGGTAAGTCCATAGATCTGGTCGGTTCTGCAAAGTTTATCTTTTATAAATCTATACGCAGGTTCGTTTCATGAAAAGCGCATATATACGCAGATCTGTTCAAACAATGGCGCGTATGGACTGTTAGGGTTTTTTTGAAAAGTGCACAGATGTATATGCGGGTTGTCTTTATTAAAAGTGCGTATATACGCAGGTCTGTTTAAAGAAAAGCGCGTATGTAATTTGAACTGATGATTGCTCAAAGCTGATTGAGTTTATGTATATCTATTCTGAAGTCTGGGCTATCTCTGATATTTTGGTTACAGTGGTTTCACTGTTCTGTTTGATGCAATGGGAAAACGATGTTTGCTGAAAAGTGAAGGATCTTGTTGAAGCTGTTTGATCCAGTTCGAAAATTGATGAAACGTGGTCTACAGTGGTTCTGAGGGTTGAAGCCTTCAGTTTGAAAGTAGAAGCTTTCTGCCAGTAGAGGTTGGTGTTAATATCAGGGGGTAGTAGCTCCCTTCCAGGTGAGGCTGGTAAATGAGAGCAAGGGGTTGTTGCTCCCTTCCAGGAGAAGTTGGTAAACGAGAGAAGGTTGTAGCCTTCTGCAGGTGGGTGCCTGCGTACTGGTATGAGTCTGCACCAGTACATGTTGCAAGAAGTTTTCTTAACAATAAAGATTGAAGACTGAGACGATGGCAGCGGTGGTTTTCTCCCAAATTGGGTTTCCACCTAAAAATCCTGGTGTCCATGTGTGTTGCTGATGTGTGATGATTATTCTGCTCTTTCTGCACCTTTTTACTGTTGTCTAAATATCTGATGAATGATTAATGCAATAATCTGAGTCAAGAATTAAATGCATAATTAAATCACTGGATATACGTGAGTTCTGTAAAGGATATCCGCGTATATACGTGGGTTGGCATCAAGAAAGTAGCTTATGGGTTTTTAAGAAAGAAAAATCAAAGTCTGCACTAAATACTAATTCACCCCCCCCACGCTCTCAGTATTTTTCCAACAGAACCTATGGGCTAACCTCCAGTTGGTGGATACCTTTGAGGACCTCATTCCATGGAGGATCCTTCTGGCTGCCACAGTGATAACTTGTGAGTCTGCCTCCATTTCCAGGGGTAAGTAATGAAACTCAATTGCGATTTGAATACCCTGAATAAGCCCCTCCATATCCGCAGAATTTTTGCTATCCCATCACATATTACCGAAGTAAATCCAGAGAGGCTCGCCTTAAGAGTTCTTGATTATGCCTCTGAATCCTGCATTTCTAGGATTTCCTTTGGACACACCATCGAAGTTGCATTTGAAGAAGCCATGGTGGGGGGGTTCCATTTTTCAGGTACAAGGGTTCTCCAAACACTTCTAGGATTGATATCCAGGGGAGTATTTATACTCATATGCCAATTATTCCATATGTGGTGATGTGCTCGCTCCATGCATCTAAGGCCATGGTTTCATAGATTTTTTCATGTATGCAGTCCCAAAGCTGCTCTGGTGTGGAATATTTATCTTTGAAGATACGGTTGTTCCTTTCCTTCCATATGTTCCAAATAAGAATACCCAGAATTATCCGCCAGAGTCTGTTCAGGAGAGTGCAGGTGTAAGGATTGTCTGTCCAGCTGCTGATAGTGTTGATGATGTTGCCCCTTACTCTGTTGGAACGACGACATAAGACATAAATTTTGTCCCACAAGTAATCAGTGGTAGGACATTGGTCCATCAGGTGATCGATGGTTTCCAAGTTTTCCTGAAATATGGGACACCTGGAGGGTCCTACAAACCCTCTCTTCAAACTATTCTCCCATGTGAGGATGCGTCGTTTATTGAGAAACCATAGGAAGGTGGCTACTTTAGGTCAGAGATTAGCCAACCATAAATTTTTCCAGATGAGAATTTTTCAGCCTGTATTCTGCTGATGAAGGATGTTGTAATCTTCCTTGGAGGAGTAGTTTCCACTGGGCGTATGCCCCAAACGAAGGATGTCAGGTCATGGTTGTACTCTGATTTTTATTTTGGTGCTTAATTCCTCCCAAATGTCTATGTGGCAGTAATTGTTCCAGTCCTCTTTCCATTGATACGTGTGTAGCCATTTCCTATAACTTTGGGTTGTCTCCTCTGTCCAGAAGTCTTGTACATTTTGTCTTTGCCTAACGGTTTTATTAGCAATTCATTCTATCTTAAGAGGATGATATCATTAACAGTTTTATTAGCAATTCACTCTCTATTGCCCCATTAGAGATCTGGGGGAAGAATATGAGGTAGATGATGTAATCATTGAAAATTTTAAAACCACTCCAGATACTATCAGCAGTATTGTTGAAATTGAACCTGGGAAATGTTGAAACATTAATCCTAACTTGACCGCTGAACAAAACAGATTGTTGATACAGCTGTCATGGAAATATAAAAAGAAATTTGCACGGGACTATACTGATATGAAAGGAATCCATCTTGGCATATGCACTCACCGCATTTATCTTCAAGAGGACTGCAAACCAGTTAGACAACCGCAGCGCCAAATGAACCCCGCATTTAAGGAGATAGTGAAAGAAGAATTGAAGAAAATCCTTAATGATAATTTCATCTACCCCATTTCAGATAACTACTGGGTGTCTCCGCTTATCATAGCTCTGGAAAACAATGGCAAGTGGAGATTCTGTGTAAACTATAGAGAGCTTAACAAGGCCACTTAAAAGGACCATTTACCTTTACCATTCATTGATTAGGTCTTGGATACTCTCTCTGGGAAAAAAAAAATTTCATTCCTAGATGGGTTCAGTGGCTATAATCAAATATAGATTGCCTCGGAAGACCAACACAAGAAAACCTTCACTTGCTCGTGTGGTACTTTTTCATACAAAGTCCCTCCTTTTGGCCTTTGTAATGCACGAGCAACTTTTCAGAGGGAAATATTGGGCATTTTTTTGATCTCTTGAATGACTATCTTGATATATTTAAGGATGATTTTACACCCTACGGGGATGCCTTTGAGACAACATTAGTCAATTTGGAAAAGGTGTTGGAACATTGTGAACATACTAATGTTGTTCTGAGCATGGAGAAATTCCACATGAGGATGACTGAGGAATTGTGCTGGGACATTTCATTTCGGCAGATGGAATCAAGGTAGATCCTGAAAAAATTGCAGTAATCTCGAAAATCCCAACACCTGAGACTCCATAAGAGGTACGTAGTTTTTTGGGACATGTAGGGTACTATAGGAGATTTATAGAAAAAATTTCAAAGATTGCATCTCCTCTTTTTTCCTTGCTCACGAAAGATGCAGAATTTGTGTTCACAGGAAAGCGTGAGCATGCCTTTCTGAAGTTAAAGAATTGTGTAACAACAACACCTATTTTACGAGGACCAAATTGGAGATTTCCATTTCATATCGCTACGGATGCAACATATGATATAGTTGTAGGTGTTGTTTTGGGGCAGCTGGAGGAGAATAAAACTTATGCCATTTATTACATCAGCAAGAATCTAACTCCATTAGAACTCAAGTATACAGTGACCGAAAAGGAGTTCCTAGTAGTAGTGCATGCTATCAACAAATTTTAGCACTACATCACCTGGTATCAGGTATTTGTACACACTGACCATGCTGCAATTCGATTTTTAATGAAAAAACCTGTTATTAATGGTAGGGTCACACGATGGTTATTGTTGTTACAAGAATTGGATATCACTATTTTAGATAAAACCAGGAAGGATAATGTAGTTGTTGATTTTCTTTCTAGATTAACTTTAAGTGATGACTGCACTACCACTGACGATTCTTTTCCAGAAGAATATCTTTTTTCCATCTCTACTCACTTACCGTGGTATGCAGATGTAGCCAATTATCTTACTGTAGGAAATTTCCACACCATTTATCTTCCATGGAAAAGAGGAAGATTATACAATAGAGTGCTACCTACTCCTAAATAGAGGGAAATCTCTATCACATTGGGCCAAAATTTCAGATTAGGCGATGTGTTAGAGAAGATGATGTATTTTAGATCTTGAAATATTGTCATGAGGAACCGTGTGGAGGGAACTTTTCTGACAAAATGACACGATAAAAAGTACTCTCCATGGGGTAATATTGGCCAATGATATTCCAGGATGCCAAGAAGATTGTGAAGGGATGCGATAGCTTCCAGAGGATGGGCCAGCCTCTGAAATCATATGAGATGTCGTTACAACCTCAAATAGTGATAGAACCATTTGAGAAATGGGCCCTACACTTTGTAGGGCCAATTAATTCTTCATCACAACAAAAAACATACATATTGGTCTGCACCGATTATGTCACAAAGTGGGTCGAAGCAAAGGCACTAATTAGAGCTAAAGAGAAAGCTATTTCAGACTTCCTGTTTGAAGATATCTTTGTTCGCTTCGGGATACCGAGGGAGATAGTGACAGATGGAGGGCCTCAGTTCACATCTCATTTGATCAAGAAGCAGGTTGAGAAGTATGGAAATCACCACAGAATCACTTCACCTTATCATCTACTAGAAAATGGTCAAGTAGAAAGCACCAATAAATTCATAAAGGGAATCTTAACAAAGCCAATAGATAACCCCCGAAGAAATTGGCCTGAGAAATTTCCAGAGCTATTGTGGGCTTACAAAACAACATGGAGGAACACTACAGGCTTCTCACTATATGAATTGGTGTATGGTAAGAATCATTTATTCCCCATAAAGTTCAAGATAAAGACATTAATAGCAGCATTGCAGGTCAATCTGGACTTAAGCACAACACAGAAACAAAAATTGAACCAACTCAATGAGTTGGAAGAGAAACATCTGACTGTTATTCAATAGACAAAGATCATTCAATAGTAGAGAGCTAGATGGCATGATGGGTTTATTAAGAAGAAGAATTTCCAGAAAGGATATTGGGCTCTCTTGTATGATTCAAGGTTCAAGGATTTCAAATGCAAACTCTGCACCAGATGGCTAGATCCTTACAAAGTAGACATGGTCTTTGACAATGGGACTGTACAATTGGTCACCATCGATAGTGTTAAGACACAGTTACTGGTTAACGGGCACCGTCTAAGGTTATATCATCAACCTGCTTCAAAGGAATCATTTGTTAACATTATCGCGGACTCTGATCTTCATTTTACAGCAGTAGGGGAACATTCCCCTATGCAACCTTGAATTTCAAATTCAAATAAGTGCAGCAGCTAAAAACCACCCTGGTGGCAGCTGTTACACCTGCTTTAAAAAAAACATAAAATTAAATATATAAATAAATAAAAATAAGAAAAAAATAATAAAACAAAAAAATAACAAATCTGACTGTGAAAACCTCTTTATAGGGTGCAATCAGAGAATTTGTAACCGCTAAAAACCACTCTTGTGGTGGCTATTACACCCATTTTGTTTCCCTTCCTAAAACATCATCCCTCCTTCTTGATACATTTTACAAGATTATTTTATTCATTTTATTTTATTTTTGTAGCAATTTCTCCTAATCATTACGTTTTTTTAAATAATAATCTGAAGGTTGTCTTGGTTGTTACACATGTAATAGCCAATAGCCACGAACACAGTTTCTCATGTTTTTTCAAATGAAAGAAATAATTATGCCAGCCAAGTGCGACCGCCATGATCACTGCAAACAGTACGCCACCAATTTTAAATTCTCCTCCATGTCGCTTCAGGTACGTCATTCAAAAGGTAACGTTATCATTTATGATTTGGTGATTAATGGAAAAAGTAATGATATTCCCGTGATGGCTATGGGCGGACATCACCATTAAATCAGGGGGCGAATATATCTTATAATCATTGAAAAATTTATAGTCATAAATCTTTATCAACTCCACATGCACCCAATTAATAGCACAATCACCAGCGATGACTAAATTCGGCCGAAAAAAGCATGTGTACTTAGAACCCATTACTTTCCATTATGGGACATTTATGAAGCGTTGCGTGAGGTATGATTTAGTAATCCGTAAATCCTGTCACCTCCCATCGCCCTCCTCGACTGAGAGCCTTGTATCCTCATTTCAAACTCGTCATCTAGGATAAGCAGACTAAGATGCCGAGAGGAAGTAAGAAGTGTAGTGACTTTACAGTGGGTTGAGCAGTAAGGAGAGAATTCAGAAACAACAACAAGATGGGTGGAGCAGTTGTTTGACATGAGCCGGTTTCCATAGACGCCTTGTAGAAATTTCTAGAATCCTACCAGGTATTCAGAGATGCTAGATGGATTAAGTGTTTCCAGGAGTTGGAAGGCTCAGATGAAGAGGTTGCAATTGAATTCGCTTAGAATTTGAATAACAACCAGACTTGAGTCAGGGGTCTGCAAATTGAGGTGACTGAAGAAGTAATCACCTAAGTAACTACATTTCTAGTAGAGGGATGGAGGTGTTTTAACAAAAAAATCAATGACCCCTCCTTGAAAGAAGACTTCCTAGAAGGAGAAGAAAATTTGGAGAAGAAAGGGAGAGGAATTGACAATTAATCACTCCCTAAACCTTGAGTTGGTGTTGCCTTGGGTTTAATTAAATACATTACTTTTGAGGGAAGATCCACCATTTTTTTTAATTATCACTTCCTTCTACTCAATCACCTTCAGCACTAGCGAAATATTAACATTCCATTCTACTTATTGGGGAATATTAAGCATATGGTGGTGGCAGTAAAAACAACAACACATCCAGAAGCATTTGTGACCAATCACAAACTCATCAAATTGATCATTTTGGATGCTGAAAGCTAGCAATGAAGGACCTACGAATAATTCAAGCAAAAGAGGCCAGAAAAGCCAGGAAAAACAGGTCGCAACTTCGGAAGGAAGTCAGGCAGAAGCTGAAACACAGACTCGGCCTGCTAAGATCAAATTTGGGAAAGAACCCACTGATGAACCAATTGCGAATAGACGGTCAAAACGAAGGGTGAAAGTTAAATTTCCCACAAAACATTTGCACAACTGGAAAGCAGATAGAAGCAGAAGTATCATAAGAAGAAAGAGAACCCTCCTCATCAGGTAAGGACGAAACTCATGTTCTGCTTTTAGAACTTGAAAATCTAAGAAAGGAAAATGAAGAATTGAAACAAAGATTATCTGAGGGGAAGAAAATATTGGTACATGTATGCACAACATGTTTTTGAGAACTAATAGTAGCAGGGTATAAGGTCTATGGGGGAAACACCAACCCAATTGAAACATAAACAAAATTGTAGGAGGTTGTTACAAACTAACGTACTAAAAATATTGTTGTTACACAAGAACCAACAGTTAAAGAAGAGCCTCCTGTATTAATTGACCTAGAGGCCAATACACAAGAACCTGTGGAGGCCACTACTATTACAGAAGAAACAGAAATGGACACAGAGGCTACTATAGGTAGAAACGAAGGGGCTAATACACAAGAACCCACTGATGAAGTTGTTGTTACACAAGAACCAACAGCTAAGGTGGAGCAGACCCATTCAATAGAGGTTGTTACACTCATTATTGATGTTGATATTGAGTGCAGAAGAACATCGACTCCCATCTCGGGATGGAGTTCTGAGAAAGTATTGTTAATTTCTGAATTGCAGAAGTGGAAACAGGAAGCAATCTCCCTTCAGGAGGGGATGATTTTTCTGAAAGAACATCCAAGGGAGATAGATGCCCTACATGAAAATTGGATGAAAGAAGAGTTGAAGAAAGGATAGGAGAATTATAAGAGGAAGGAATCTATGAAGAAGCAGGAAGAATAGTTGATGCTATTACAAAAACAGGTTCAGGATATTACCACAGATAAGCAAAAACTTCATGACCTTGCCCTCAATTTGTTGAGGTGCAGGTGGCCTTCCCCATCCTACCCAATTTTTTTATGGGAATGCTACTTCTAATTCCAGATGAAAGCTATTATGGAGGACAGACCCTATCTATGCTCTTCCACTCACACGATCTTAGATGTCTTTCGTGCCTTTTATTTTGACGAGGATAGCCTGTTGTGTGAGTTATTCTTACACAATATCATTTGCGAGCATGTGAGTATGAAAATGGTGGTGATGATATTCTCCTATATGGGAAATTTGCAGTTGCGAGCTTTTGTGTCCTTCATGAAGAATCATATTGAGTGGAATTTTTCCACCAAATCTATGGATGCTAATGAAGAGAAGATGGCATTATGGATCTGGGCAGAATTAGGACGAGCCGTGGAGTTAAGGTGCAAATTTAGAAGAATTTTGAGTACTCCTGGGATAAGGGAACCTGCTGCCACCTACAGAAGAAGGATTGTGAATTTCTGTCTCAATCAGTTCTCAGTGATGAAGAGTCGAGCCTTGGCTGGCTGGTTGAAATGCACGAAAGCCAGCAATTTTGAGCTGCTAAATGGTGACCCATTTTCATTCCATAATTTTGTGGTGGTTGTTACGCATGTACCAGCATATGCATAGATAGTACAAAAATTTCATGCTTCCTAGCTCGGGTTAAGGTTCAAGTTCCTTTTGATCTAGCTACCAATTGAGGATTATTAGAGTAATTATGAATTGAACAAGTATGAATCAGAGTCCTAGGTATGGCAGTTTATGGCTAATCAAGGATACAGGTCTGCATATGAAGATACAATCGGTGCTTATGATCTTACTAACCTGCACTGGAGATATCCCCATGAGAGATGAGATTTTTCATGAGGACATGCAAGTGCTTCAGTTGGGGGTAGATGTGGGGTGTCAGTTTTGAAATTATTTCCTACATTTTTTTCCCCTATTTTACCTCATGACTATAACCATTAGGACTATCTTTGCCTCTTTTTCCTACCATTCTATCTTAACTTGTGTTCTTTCACCTTATTTTCATTACTCTACCATTTCATCAATTATTATGATGTATCATGTCTTTTTTATGAATAACTGAGGAAGAATGTTTGGGGAAGAAATATGGTCTTTTATTTTCTTTCCAGATGCTATTTGTAGCACAAAATATCTTTAGCACGAGGCATAAAGGAGCAGTTAAAGGTGTCTTCTTACAGTGAGGTGTTACACCACGACATTGTTACACCATGCTATTACAGACCCGCTAACGAACTGATGTTACAATTGTACCGCTGACTTGATCTCGTCAACTCCTGATGTTCATCTGTCCTCTAGCTGTTACGCATTTTTTATTTATCGCGATAGATGTAGAAGTTATTAAGATTTGTATTTTGAATAACAGTTTCTAGGTGGTTTTGATTGTAATCTATAATTTTCCAGTCATAATTTTATTAAGAAGTGGTTGTAACCATATGTATTCTATTTTGATCAGCATGAAAATCATAAGATTCTCATGATTGAAACATCCCTGGCTTTTTCTGAGATTTAACCACTAGTTCTCGACGCTTGAGGTTGAAAGGTTAGTGGAGAACAACATTACTTTGGCTCTGTAATTTTGATCATATTAATACAAGTTATTTTATTGTTGTTGTTACATGCATCATCTCATTTAGTTTCCCTTAAGTTCTTTATCTACATGTGCCCTGCTAGGAAGGAAGGGTCCTCCTCTTTGGTAGGGATTGGAGCGGTTAAGGTAGCTGTGTATGTATATTTCTATTTAATTTATGTATCAGTGGAAGTGTTTTTGATGTTGTTTTAGCTATCAATAGATCTGCTTCAATTCTAGTAATGTATATGCTGTTACATATGTGAGATTGGAGATACCAGTTGTTGGACCATAAAAAGGTATCTTTTGAACACCTGATTAGCCTACATTAATCATCAATCCGGGAGCATCTGTTTATTCCAAGAGTGTACTATGTCTGAGGCTACAATTTTCTAAGAGTAATGCTTGTGAGGATGTAACACAAAAAATCAAATACAAAAGTAATAAATGCTTGGAAAGGAACCTAATTACAATGACAGGAATGTAAAGGCTACACTACAGCAATCTTGCTGGACATCGATCAAGGATGCAGTAGCAGTAACTATTTCCCCTAGAAATCGATGTAAGATGGCCAAATCTGGGGACTTGGAGTAGATACCTATGTCCTCTACAGTTCGGAGATCCTAGAGCAAGTGAAATAGCAGATTCAATTAAAACACTTTAAAGGAAATGAAATCTAGGAAAGGAACAACAACTTGAAAGAAACATCAACTACGATTCTACAGCAATGCAAGTAATTAAACTCAAGCCCGTCGACAGTCTAATTATAATCTAACAACAAGCCGTAAATAAATGGAACAGCAACTCACTGTAATTACAGAACAACAAATCTGGACAAGACAACTTAATCGATAAATGGAATTGCAATAAAGAATAAAACAACAATAGCTCTGCACTTGCTTTTCCAATCGGTAAAACAATTCTCTAATGAAAATAAGTATTAACACACTTCACGCATTAAAAAACCAAGATTAATGATACAACAGCATAGTAATCCATCGGAATCGGGCCCTTATCGCCAGTGAAGTACCGCTGGGCTTAACTCAGAACTCTAAAGAATAGATAGAACCTGTGTTTTTATATTAATCCAAAATCATTACAAACAGCGTTCTCTCACGACAGAGAGTCAATAATCGTTTAAAATAATAAATGTCTGTTAACAAAAGCTTCGTTTACAAAAGAAATAACCCTCCCTTTTCCGTCACTAAAAATCGTTCCTTTATATTGATCCTTGGACAGACAAATCAGGAAATGTGATTAGTTTGCACAGCGATCCCTTAGGATCGGATTCGCACCTCCCTTGTTTTATCACTGTTTTGTTTTCTTTGTTCAAGGCCGAGCTATATCTTGCCCTTTTCAGGCAATCCATTCAGATCTTCTTGGCTTCAGCTGACTATGATTCTTCAAGAATGGAGTAGAAGTCAGATTTTTCTCAGCCACGTCTTTGATACAAGAGCTCACCTCTTCGAATTCCTGTTTTGGCAATAAAAAAAGTATTTAGTCATCTTTTTGAGCTCATAATAAACCTTTCCAAATTAACTACAATTATTACAATAAATTACCTTTTCAATACAAACAGAAGTATATCTATGGTGAAAGAATGAACAAATACATAAGAATTTCATACCTCTTTCACTGCCCAACATACCCCCCTGCTTAACCTTTTACATGCCCTCATGAAAACTATAATTTACATGGAGAGCAATCAAAGAGTAAGATGGAGAAGGTTTGTCATTGAAAGGCCTAAAACAATGATGTGCAGCTAACTCTTTGAGAATATGTTATGTTTGTCCCTCGGGAAGCTCATAAATAGTTTTGTAATCCAAAGCAGGGTACCAAGTAATGGGGTTGCGAAACCTACACCCTAACCAGAATGGTCCTTATTTCAAAACAAGATGGCTATAGGCAATGAAATGGTCTGCAGCTAGCCCAAAATTCCTATAGTTGTGTGGTTCCCTATTTTGTACATTTTGACTCAGGGTCTTCCACCGGATCTTGGCTGCTACATAAGCCTGGTCCCTAATAGATGAGAAATAGTCCATTCCTTTCAAAATGATTGACTTATGAACAGGCCCCAGAGCTTGGGTAACGCCTTTCTTTGTCATTAAGAGTTTCTGATTGGCCCAAAGTTGAAATGGGTTCTAAGGTTCACTTTTGACCCATAGATCCAATTCATTTTCCTGCCTTTGAAAGGCATTGTAGGCTTTAAGCCACTTTAATTGATTTATGGCAAAAGAAATGAATTCTTGAAACTATACATCTCCAATGAAAGGGCTAGGGTTTGATTCACAGTCATTTTCAAGAATTAAATTATGAAAACAAAACTCACACAACAGGCGCTGTACTTTGTCCCCGTAAAGCTTGCAGCATGATATCAGGTTGTTTATGTTTCTTAGCTCTATTGATTTGCCAGCCCTAACTGCCTTGATTTTTAATTGCAAATATATTTATAACAGAAATAAAGCATAGTTTTTGGCAGGGCACCTACAAGCTAAGACATCAGTATACAAGGAGCAGAGAGTGTCCATTTGATTTCATGCTAGTTTTAATTGGTTGATTACCTTGTCAGCTTTTACCTCTGCCTCTCGAAGTTTTTCATGAGCTTCAACTTCTACCTCATGAATAATTTTCATCTGCTGCTACAATTCTTGATATCTCTTCCTTGGGATAGTATCTTCCTCCAACTTTTGTCTCTCGATTCGGGCCTGTACCAATTCTTCTTGCAGTCTAACAAATGTTGGATCACTAAAGGTTTGATGACTGCTAGATTGGATGTTTTTTCTTAGCACAAGTTCTTCTGGAATAACAGGTGTTGGGACAGCCATTTTCTGCTCCACATCCTCATAGTTAGGCTCAGGTATGGTTTCTTCTTCTATTTGAGGGTTTCTATTAGCGGTTACCCTTGATCTTCGTTTAATGATAGTGTTTCTTCTTTTACGAGTTCGCTTAGGTGTTTGATTCATTCTTAAGACCCTAATGGTTTGCCTGAGCTGCTTTATCAGTCTATGAATCTTTTTCCTCTCTCTGCGAAGCTTCTCGAATTCAGTTGTTTTCTTCTTTTTTCTTAAAGGGACAGCAACTTGTTCATCCAACCTTATTTGCTCAGCAGGGTTTTGAGCCGTGCCATCAGTGAAATCTTCTTCCTGCTCCTCTTCTTGGGGTTCTTCTTCCATGCTCTCATGCTCTTGGCTAGGTTCCTCAGGAATCTTTTGCTCAGTTGACTCTGCGGTTTCCTGGGGGCTTCCAGGTCAAGATGTTGGCTCAATGTGTTCATTTTCCTATTCATGCCTCTCAGGAGAAGCAACCCTAGCTTCGCTAGGGTTTGCTGTTTCATCAATTATACCTTTATCAATGGCAGAGTATTCTGGCATTTGATTAATGTCACTGTTGGGGTCCAAAGGGCTATGAGGCGGTGCGTAATTGCTCATGTTGGCCAAAATCTGGGCCATTTGGTCTTCGTGTAAAGAGCTCACATTAACATTTTCAGTGGACTCTGTTTCATCCTTATTGTTGCTAAGATTACCTTCACTCTCAACACAGGTGTGATAACTTCCTTCCTCCTCATCTGAATACCGAATTTCTCCTTCAACTTCTTCTTCCTCAGAATCTCCCTCAATCTCCTCTTCATCCGAATAACGTATTTCCCCTTCTTTGGGTTGCTCTTCACCATCAGTATGGTAACTTGCCTCTTCCTCATCCGAGTAGCGAACTTCTTCCTTTGCACTTGGTTGTTTTTCACTACTGGTATGGTGACTAACTTCCTCCTCGTCTGAGTACTGAATTTGCCCCTCCAAATCCTCTACTTCCTCAGTACGAGGACTTGCTCCTTCCAATTGTGGAGGCTGTTCCTCTTCATCTGAGTTGTTCAATTCCCGGGGCTGGCTACTGCTGCCCAGGAGTTCCTCCATTGTCTTCTTGCTTCGTTTCAATCGGAGGGATTGTCTGTGAGTGGAAGGCCCCGCTATTAATCCGGCCATCCTTTTCCGTCTTGGAGCAGGCAGGGCCAATCCTCCTTCAATAAATTCTTCCCAGTTGGTCTGTTGCTGGGCAAGGCTATAACTTACTATCAGTCGAATCAAACAATGGTGGCTGACCACCATATCTGCATGCTGGGCTTTTCTAATTCCATGAGCAATATCATGCAATAAAGAGTTTAAGAATGCAGGCAGATTAATAGTACATTTCTGTTTTAGCACAGTTAGCAACTTAAGGTGGCGAGGTCTTACCACATCTTTTCTACCGTCGCATGTTATGCAGGCCTGCACAATCCTGGCCAATTCTATCCATGGTTCGCCTAATGATGCTGGGTGGACTCCTCTAACTTTGACGACTAGCAGTCGTCCGTCATCTTGAAAGATTTTTATGGCTTCACGAATCCTGATCTTCTTCTGAGTCCAAACAGTTCCTTGCGCGGGAATGCCGGACACCTCTGCAACGATCTCATCGGTCACAGCTATCTGCCTTCCTCTCACTGTGGAGGATCCTTCCTATAAGTTTAACAATAATTCGGTGGCCACTGCTTCATGGGGTTGCTGCATTCTCATGAAGTATGTAATCCACCCTAGTCTTTCTAAGATTGCTCGTGCAGCATCAGAGACGATAAACACCTACGATTCGCTGTGAATTGGGCATCCTCCCATCTCTGTGCTTCTGTTAATTCTTCACAACACACAGTAATTTCAATGGAACAACACAGTTCGTTGAAACTTACTATTTATGAAAATGCGGGGGTTTTAATTCATAGGAATCGGTTGCGAAGATACAGGTAAAGAAATCTTGGAGATTTGATCTGCATGCAGACATCCGCGCCCCCCAACGAATGATAGGTCATCCTCGACCGTCGATTAAGGGTGGCATGTGTGGCACAACAATATGACAACAGTGAAAAAACAGGTGCAATTATGATACAGTCAATCAAATTAAGCGATTACTGAAATTAATGCATAAGATAAATCGGTAATAATGAGGAAATCATGTTGTAATAAGTCAAATACGAGGCGAAGGGACAACATATGGTTGACATGAATACAATTGCATTATTTACCATATTAAATTAATATGATCGATTTATAATAATTTTCATGTGTAATAGGTTCGAAATTAGAAATAGGGAACTCATGCTTTTCATTCGATATTCAATAAAGATATAGGAAAAAGGGTTAAGTAACTATTGATGTGTATAAATATGACTTCAATACCATCAACAGAGCTCTATTGCCCACAGGGGTCCATAACCTTGACAGAGTTTTTTTGTAACCCATGGAACCATTGTCCTTTATGCATACTTGAGGAAGTGCTTCTTTTTCTTTCTTTGTATTTTTGTATTGAATATGAAGACGGAGGCCATTGTGCTGGCTTGGTGACCAGATAAGTCACAATGCTGTTCACCGGGAGGAAGTGAAAAGTGGGCAGGCCGGCTTGTGATGAGACCTCCTGTTCCAAGGACTTTTCAATTGTCTTTTGGACCATTTCCCTGGTTTGGTGGCCATAATGGGAATGCCACTTCACTGTCTTCTCTATGATCACGGTAGGCTGGCTCTTAATGAGACCCCCTATCCTCCATCTGCAGAAACATTAAATATGTCAATATTTTTTTCAAACAACACTTTTCCTCAGTTATTCATAAGGGATGGCTCAACACTCTTTAAGAGTAGGAATGGTGGAAGAAGGCTGAACATCTCAATAGAGAAAAAATATACCCTTATTTCCATTTCAAAGATAAATATCAAAGAAAGCTATACTATATGGGAAAGAACCAACCATGATAAAAATAATCGATCAGATTAATTAAATAGTAGAAAAATAGCAATGTTATGTTATTGTTCATGCCCCTTTCCTCTTTTTATTACTAGGCAATTCCCTTAAAGATGACGATTTCTTTTGATTTGCTGATTGCAATAATCCTTAATTTGTATGATTGTTTATGATATTTTTTCCTTGAAAAAAAAAATGATCACAAATTCAAAAAAACAAACAAAAACAATCATTCGAAAAAATGTTGTTCCTTAAAAGAAACAACAAAAACAATCTGCGAAACTGCTATTCCTTTCGAAAGGAATAGCAAAAAAATGTTCTACAGAAATGCTATTCCTTTAGAAAGGAACAACAAAAACACTGCGCGAAACTGTTGTTCCTTTCAAAAGGAACAACAGAAAAATACTCTGCGAAAGTGTTGTTCCTTTGGAAAGGAACAGCAAAAACAAACTACGAAACTGTTGTTCCTTTCAAAAGGAACAACAGAAGTGTTGTTCCGTTAGAAAGGAACAGCAACGCGAAAAACACAAAAAAAAAAAATTATTGTTTTCGTATTTAAAGAAACCAAATTCAAACAATAATGAAATAAAGAAGTATTATCAGAAAAAAAATGAATTGCCTAAAACAACAATCAAAAAACAAGAAAGAAATTCTTTGTGTACAAAATTGAAAAGAAGTGAATAATCAAACTGGTGGCGGGGAGGAATCCTCCCCTTCTGCAAGAATTTCCATGGTGGAATCTTCCCGTAACTGCTGGTAAAAGGATTCGCGGGTAAGCGGCTTGTGATATAATCGAACTCGATGGTCGTTTACCTTAAAGGAATGCCCAGATCCGTCAATGGTGACTAGTGTGAGAGTGTCGTTATCATGCACTTTCTGAATTTCGTAGGGTCCAAGCCACCTTGTTTGGAGCTTTTCGGGGAAATCTTGAAACCGAGAATCATATAGGAGTGCCCAATCTCCTTCGTGGAAGATCTTTTATTTGATGTGAGCGTCATGCCATTTTTCTCTCTGTTGCTGAATTAATGATGTGTGCTGGAGAGCAGAGAGCCTAATTTCATCCAATTCATTAAGTTGCTGTAGTCTTTTTTCCTGGGCTTCATCTAAATTCAGACCCACCTTTTCAGCTGTTCTTAATGTTTGAATGTCAAATTCGATAGGAAAAATGGGTTCTTTTCCAAATACCAACTGGTATGGTGAATATCCTGTGGTAGGTCTCCATGTTGTCCGATACGCCCACAATGCTTCTGGTAGTCTATAGGCCCAATCTCTTCTATGTGAAGCAACGGTTTTTGTCAAAATAGATTCAATTACTTTGTTCGTACTTTCGACTTGGCCGTTGGCCTGTGGGTGGTATGGCGTTGTAATTTTATGCTGAATATGATAATTTCACAATGTTTCAGCTAATTTGTTACCTACAAAATGTGGTCCTCCATCTATGATTATGTCTCTTGGGAGGCCATAGCACACAAAAATCTAGAAAAGGAACTGTATTACGGAATCCTCTATAGCCTTTGAAAGAGGCTCTGCTTCAACCCATTTAGTAACGTATTTAGTGGCAACTAGGATATATGTTTTTTGGTTGGATGGAGAGCTAATAGGACCAACGAAGTCAAGGGCCCAATGTTCAAAAGGTTCAATCACTATTTGAGGGTTCAAGGGCATTTCATCAGACTGCGCAGGGCAACCTACCCTTTGACAGCTATCACAGGCCTACACAAATTTTTTAGCATCTCTAAAGATAGTAGGCCAATAATAGCCTGTTCGTAAAACTTTATGGGTTGTTCTACGGTCTGCAAAGTGACCGCCACATTGTCCATCATGGCATGCTTTCAAAATATCATATACCTCATCCTCCCTAACACATCTTCTTATTTTCATATCTGCACCTGTATGAAATAAGTGGCCACTAATCCAAGAGAAACGGGTGCGACGGTGTATTATTTTCTTCCGTTCATTAAGGGATAGATGTTTAGGTAATTTACCTATTGCCAAATAATTTTGTATATTAGCATACCATGGTGTCCTGGTAGTAACAGCGAAGAGATGTTCATCCAGAAAGTGGTCTTCAACTGCTTCTACATCTGTTGGCTTTGGCATTCTGGACAGAAAGTCAGCTACAGGGTTCTCTTTGCCTAGTCGATCTTTGATCGTGATATCAAATTCCTGCAGTAAAATCAACCATCTAGTCACTCTTCCATTTGTAACAGGTTTATTTGCTAAAAACTTAATGGCAGAGTGATCTATGTAAAGCACTACAGGATACCCAGTTATGTAATGTCTAAATTTATTTATAGCATGAACTACAACTAGAAATTATTTCTCAGTCATAGTATAGTTTAATTCAGCAGGGGTCAGATTTTTGCTAATGTAGTAAATTGTGTATGGCTTTTTGTCTTCCTCCTGCCCAAGTACTGCTCCAATTGCTGTGTCTGAGGCATCAGATGAAATTTGGAACGGAAAATTCCAATTTGGGCCCCTCAGCACAGGGGTTGTTGCAACGAGCTTCTTCAAATCATTAAAAGCATTGTCACATTTGTCTATCCAAGAAAAATCAGTATTTCCAGTCAGCGCATATAAAGGTGCAGCTATTCTAGAATAATGCTCTATAAATCTTCTATAATAACCAGAAAATCCAAGAAAGCTACGTCCCTCTGTTTGTGTAGTAGGTGTAGGAATTAACAAGAGTATTTGAATTTTGGCTGGGTCTACTTGAATTCCTTCTGCTGAAATATAATGACCTAAGATAACTCCTTCGGTCATCATCATAACACATTTTTCATTGCTTAAACAAAGCCTAGTGTCAATACATCTTTGCAATACTATTTCTAGGTTGCTTAATGTAGGCTCAAAGTCATCCCCATAAGGGGTGAAATCATCCATATATACTTCAAGGCCTTCATTTATTAGGTCTGCAAAGATGCTGAGAATTTCCCTCTGGAAAGTAGCAGGGGCATTGCATAGGCCGAAAGGTAAGACTCGTAGGCAAATGTGCCCCAAGGGCAGGTAAAGGTAGTTTTGTCCTGGTCTTCAGGGGCAATCTGTATTTGGTTGTATCCAATGAAGCCATCCAAAAATGAAAAGAATTTCTTTCTTGCCAATGTGTGTAATACCCGATCAATGAAAGGAAGGGGAAAGTGGTCTTTTTGTGTTGCTTTGTTAAGTTCACGATAATCTACACATATCCTCCACTTCCCATTTTTTTTTGGTACCACCACTAATGGGGAGACCCATTTGCTATCAGATATTGGGTAGATGAAATTAACATCTAATAATTTTTGTAATTCATCTTTCACAATGTCCTTAAGGTGAGGATTCAGTCTCCTTTGAGGTTGACGAATGGGTCTTGCATCTTTTTCAATATAAATGTGGTGAGTACATAATTGAGGGTCAATTCCTTTCATATCGGGGTAATCCCATGCAAAGGTTGCTTTGTATTTTCGTAGTAATTGGATCAATTTCTCTTCTTGTTCGGCAGTAAGATTCTTGTTGATGTTCAAAGTTTTTCCCGGCTCAATTTCTACAGTCTTGGTATTATTTACAGCAGTAGTAGGTATTGCTTGATCATGAATGTCTTTGAAAGGATCTTCTTCTTCTTTATTGTCGAATGCTGCCTCAATCATGTGACCTTGCAAGTGAGGTTGAGTTTGTTATTTATTAACAAAATTGCTAATGACATCATCCTCTATTTTATCTTTAAAATCCAGAGCTTCTTCTATAGTTATAGGTGACCTCATGTTTTCCATAAAATATGATGCAGGTGGTGTTCTTGTTTTGATTATTGATAGACTTGGCTGGGCTGGGGGATATAGGGCTAGATTTTTAACATAATTTCCCCTTGTTATGGTCATGTTGCCTTGTCGGCATCCAATATAGGCATCGACAGTTGCCAACCAAGGTCTACCTAGAATTAAAGGATGTCCATCTAGTCGGTTCTTAGGATTGATAACCAAGAAGTCAACAGGGTATTCCCAGGAATCTACAGATACCATGACATCTTGTAAGGTGCCTTCTGGTTTGATTACTAATTGATCAACCAATTCCAACAAGGTTGTTGTTGGTTCTAGTGATGTAATGCCAAGTTTTTAACAAGTGGTAGTTGTTAAAATATTAATTGCTGCTCCCAAGTCAACTAAGGCATTTGGAAATGATTGGCCATTGATCTAAACTATCACGATAGGATTTCCTGGGTCTTCATATTTAATAGGTGTTTCCATTCCTGATAATAAATCAGATAAGGTGCCAACTATTTGGACAGTAGGATTGGTTGTTGTTCTCCTCTTGGGCTTCTTTATGCATAATTCCTTAATGGTTTCCGCATATATAGGAATATCTTGAATGGCTTGGAGGAGAGGAATTTTTATACATAGATTTTTTAATTCTCCCAGAAGATCAAAGTTTGGTTGTTCCAATGGACGAGGTATAATTAATCGTTCTGGGAATGGTGGAGAGGAAGTTGTTACTTGTTGTTGAACTTCCTTCTCATTGTGTTTTATTTGTTCTTCAGGTAACGGATCTTCAATTCGTTCATCATTGTGTCTCTCTGTTTCCACAATACACCCAGATCTTAATTGAAGGTCATTGCACTCCCTCAGTTCAGTTTCTGTTTCTGGAGGTTCCATTATTTGTACAGTCTAAACTGGTCTATTGTTTGGGTTTGGGTTGGGCTGGGGTGGGAGCTGCGGTCTTATATTAGTCTGGGGGTTTGGGTAAGGGGCTGGCAGTGTAGGTTGAGAGAGACGAATTGATCCAGCTGGCTGATTTGGAGATTTTTTCCAGTTTGACTGCCAGGCCTGATTCTGAGAAGTAGAAGGGGACCATTGTGTAGGCCAAAAAGGTGGATAGAAAGGAAAATTAGGCCAGTTACTTTGATTTGTTTGGTTGGGCCAAGATGTGGGGGGAAATGGCTGTTGTGACCAATTAGGGAAGGGTGATTAATTCTGCCACATTCCACTATACTGTTGAGCATTGTATTGAGGAGGCTGAAAAGAAAATGGATCATTTGGCATACCTGATGGTCGTGGCTACCACTGTCGGCGTTGGTTAAGCACACATACCACTTTTGATTCTTCTTCCGCCTCTTTATAGATTTCCTTTAGGCCAGGAAGCGACGGGCATCCTTCTGTGGGGTGATCTTTCGTGCAAATGGCACAGGCTTTAACCACATCCAATGGGCATTATTTGTGGCTATGTTTCTTTCTACATCTGGGGCAGAATATTGCCAGGTTTTGCTCTACTTCTGCCTGCTTCTGCTTGGCTTGCATGATGTCAAACTGTGTTGTTAAAGTCCCCAGTATGTCTATCTTGAAGTCTTCTAACAAATTCCAAATCTCTGCACGAGTCACACCTTCATTAGAAGTTTTATTTTCCCTTGTAATGATGTCACGTTCAGCTGATTTCAACCTTGTATTTCCTCTTGAACACCTGATACACAAATCAATAATGTCAGGATAACTTTCTTGATATATATCGCCTTTTCCCATAAGATTTAATGTTTCTACCCATTGATCTTTCATTCCCCTAATTAATTCAGTTTTCAAAACGTTATCAGGTAAGGGTGAAGACACATAAGGTGATCTTTGAAGATTGTACTGAAATCGTTCCACGTACTCCTCCAAGGTCTCGCTTGGTTTTGCTGTCATCTGGAATATCTCATCTTTTAATTCTTGAGACCTGCAATAATCTTGATATTTCTTCAAAAATGCATCCTTCATATGATCCCAATCAGTTATGACACCCCCCCCTAATCCCATAAACCACCGTAGGGCTGCTCCTTTTAACGTAGAAGGGAACAGCTTCAGTTTTTGGGCATTGGTGGTGTAATCATACCCTCTACACAGCATGTCAAATTCAAACAAAAACACATCTGGGTCTTCTGATGTTAAACCATGAAATGTAGGAATATGTTGGAGAGGAATGGCTTTCATGGGTGCGTTAACTGCAGTGTATACTATAGGGTATTGCAGCGTAGAGGTTTGCTGGGGTGCCTGCTGATTTGGATTTTGGTTCTGTGCCATTTGATCGAAGATATCCCAATACCCCTCTGGGATCTCGAGGGAATTTCTAGGTTGTCGAACAGGGGTAGAAATAACTTTGACAGCACTTCCTCTGTCTAGAACAAGTATTCCCTGTTGTCCTATTGTTTGAGGTGATTCAGGACCTTGGTTCTAAGTAGGTTGAACAGCACTTCCCCTATTTGGGCTGTTTAATGTTTAGGTAATTTTAATAGGTGATTTTGGGTTTGTGTTTTCTCCTGTTTCCCCTTCTCCTTCTTGGAGATTGCTAGCGTTCCCTTCTTGAAGGAAACTTATGAAAGGATTCTCAATTTCTTGGGAATCTTGCTTAATTCCCTCTATTTGACTGTATATCTCAGCGAAGGCTTAAGATGGTGATTCTGTAGCCTGAAGGGAACTAGTAGGCTGTCTAGAAGTAGTTCTTTTAAATCCTACAGATGGCTGAGATTCATTTTGCTTAAGGATTTCGTCAATAAAGGTCGCACGCCCAAGGGTCACCGGTCCCTTAGGTTTTTCAGTTTTAGGAGGAATTTTGTTTCGCTTAATTGGTTTATTCATTCAAAAGAAACAATTCTTCATTCCTACCCAAAATAAAGGCTTACTTACTTCTGCTGTGAAGCGAGCTGCGAGAAAGTATGTTCCTTGCCCAGTGCGCAGGTTCTTACCTTCCATCTTTAATACCCAACTCTCCGCAGGCAGAAGGAAATCAGCTGTGCATTACTCCTATAAAATGGCATACACTCTCCCCGGCAACGACGCCAAAATGTTGGACCATAAAAAGGTATCTTTTGAACACCTGATTAGCCTGCATTAATCATCAATCCGGGAGCGTCTTTTTATTCCAAGAGTGTACTCTGTCTGAGGCTGCAATTGTCTAAGAGTAATTCTTGTGAGGATGTAGCACAGAAAATCAAATACAAAAGTAATAAATGCTTGGAAAGGAACCTAATTACAATGACAGGAATGTAAAGGCTACACTACCGCTATCTTGCTGGACATAGATCAGGGATGCAGTAGCAGTAACTCTTTCCCCTAGAAATCGATGTAAGATGGCCAAATCTGGGGACTTGGAGTAGATACCATTGTCCTCTACAGTTCAGAGATCTTAGAGCAAGTGAAACAACAGATTCAATTAAAACACTTTAAAGGAAATGAAATCTAGGAAAGGAACAACAACTTGAAAGAAACAACAACTACGATTCTACAGCAATTCAAGTAATTAAACTCAAGCCTGTCGACAGTCTAATTGTAATCTAACAACAAGCCGTAAATAAATGGAATAGCAACTCACTGTAATTACAGAACAGAAAATCCGGACAAGACAACTTAATCGATAAATGGAATTGCAATAAAGAATAAAACAGCAATAGCTCTGCACTTGCTTTTCCAATCGGTAAAAAAATTCAGTAATGAAAATAAGTATCAACACACTTCACGTATTAGCAAACCAAGATTAATGATACAACAGCATAGTAAACCACCAGAACTGGGCCCTTAGCGCCAGTGAAGTACCGCTGGGCTTAACTCAAAACTCTAAAGAATAGATAGAACCTGTATTTTTATATTAATCCAAAATCATTACAAACAATGTTCTCTCATGACAGAGAGTCAATAATCATTTAAAGGAATAAATGTCTGTTAACAAAAGCTTCGTTTACAAAAGAAAAAACCCTCCCTTTTCCATCACTAAAGATCGTGCCTTTATATTGATCCTTGGACGAACAAATCAGGAAATGTGATTAGTTTGCACAACGATCCCTTAGGATCTTCCGATCCTGAGGGATTCGCACCTCCCTTGTTTTATCACTGTTCTGTTTTCTTTGTTCAAGTCCGAGCTGTTTCTTGCCCTTTTCGGGCAATCCGTTCAGATCTTCTTGGCTTCAGCTGACTATGATTCTTCACGAATGGAGTAGAAGTCAGATTTTTCTCAGCCACGTCTTTGATACAAGAGCTCTTTGAATTACAGTTTTGGCAATAAAAATAGTCTTTAGTCATCTCTTTGAGCTCATAATAAACCTTTCCAAATTAACTGCAATTATTGTGATAAATTACCTTTTCAAGACAAACAGAAGTATATCTATGGTGAAAGAATGAACAAATACATAAGAATTTCATACCTCTTTCACTGCCCAACACCAGTTGGGTAATTATTGTGTAGCGCACTAGTACAGATTAATTGAGGTGTGATCACAGTCTTGTAGATCATTTTATTTCTGCATGAGTGACTTCTTTCCAACATTTACTTCAAAATCAATTTCCTTTATTTTGATTTTCTTCTGGTTTGATGTATCGACACAGACAGTGCAATTGTCATTGAAATAAAAGACGTCCCTGGATTGATAATTTATGTGTATTGTTTTAGTCATTTAATAGTGATTAATACAACCCCAATAGTTGGTTTCTTTTTTCAGTTCAGTTTTGGAGCTCTCTCATTATTCTCTCTCTCATCTCTCTCTCTCTCAGTCACCCTTGGACACATATAGTTCTTGGAGTATTTTTGTATTGGACCAAGAAAGGAAAGAAAGAAGGAAGACAGAGGAAGTAAGGAACGAGGAGTAGGAATTAAGTAGCTACAACATGATTCTTAGTAGGTATCGATTTACATGTGTATTTTCCTTGCTATATCTAGTGTGCATGGTATTGCATGTGGTTCTTTTTTTTTCTTGGCATGGGGTTTTCTAGGTGTGATAGTGTTATCATCCTAGCATTTCCATTTCAAGATGCCCGTGGTGTTATGGAGTTCTAATACTTTGGTTGGGATAGATTGCTGGATGGATTCGAAGCTGAGTGAGTTGGATCTCCGAAATAAAAAACACATGGCCTAGTGGTCCCTGAACTAGACCGTGGATCACAGTAAAGAAACTAGCCTCTTAACCCCTGAACTAGAATATGGGTTGCGGTAAAGGGAGTATTATCTCCCTCGGTGGGCCTAGGAATCCTCGACCAGTAAATGGAAAGATATACAGTAAACCCTAGAGGTTGTTTTCCTTAGTTTAGGGCGTAGTGATCTGGAATGGATTCTGGTAAAGCCTGAGAGGTGGGTGCTTTATGTTTGGGCCTAGTAGTGCTATGATGGGATGTACGGTAAAGCCTGAGAGACTAGGAGATCGAAAAATTCCTCCCGATGTAGGCGAGGAACCCGATGACATTCATGCTTTTCTAGCTCTTTTTGGTTGGTTATGAGTCCCACATTCATGCTTGGAATATGGAACAGGGGTGACTGGTTGAGGAAATATTTGGCTCAACCAATCTATGGTCAGGTGGAATGTGGAAGTCCCATATCCAGTTTGTTTCTATATTTGTTAATGATAAATTCATTCCTTCGGTATTTGGTATGAAATTGTACTGGTTTCTATGTGGATTCTATTGTTGTTGTACCCATTTAATTTTCGTGGTTATTATGTTGGTTATAAGCATGTATTTGATCAATTATGATGAATGGATTTATCCATGTTTCTACTTGTAAATGAATTCACAATGTATCTATGGTCAAATAGATTGTATTGTAGCTAATGACGTAAGGGAGCATTTCTTCTTAGTGGTTCTCATATAAGTATGAAACCCCTTTGCTTAAATATGTTGTTTACACTTGTAGATTCAATGTTTATAACATGTTTGACAAAATGTATGTCATGTCTAGGAGTGGTCCAGAGCAGTTCTTGTTGATTTGGTTGCTTCCATATCATTGTCCTATTGTTATTTATCATCCCTTAAATTTTCATGAAGTTCTTGGCAGTGACCTAGGCTATGGGCATGAAAATGTGGCTCAAATCCCGGAGCTGCTAGCACGTAACTAAACATTTGGGGCTCTAGCCATTGGCATGCAGTGTTATTCATACATCTATAGCCTCCCAACCCCTGAAATTATGTGTTATATCTGTGGATATGGCTCATAGGGGGTCAAAATGTGAGTGTGACATAGGGGTAATAGTCATGACTGGTTAGGCTGCCTCCTGGGGGTGTTGTGGTTGTTGTACAAGGTCTATAGGTTGTGTTTTCTATCTGTTCCACTTCCTTAAGGTCACATAGGAGGTTTAATCTCATTATAGTAGCCTCTCGTCACATGTTTATCACGATTGGTCGGTTAATTGGGTAAATGTCGAAAGGGGGTGCTAGATCAGGGTCACAAGTTCTCGGCCTCCAATTTCTGTTATGGGATTTTTTCAATAGACGGTCCCAAATATAATATTTAATGGATCATATGTCCTTACTCCCGAGGTTGCAGGGTCTCTGGTGTTTTGACATCCATGGGCCCAACTTTGACTATTCATATATTTTGATGCACTAGGCCAATTTCATACTTCCTTATACCGTTGAAAATATTTTTCAGAGCATATTTTTATTGAGTATGTCTAATATGTTCTTTCATCTCATCTACTCTTCTGAAAATGGCTCCAAACTCTACTATGCTTTGCACTTCAACCCAAGTTATTTATATAAATATTAAGAGAAAAGAAGAGGACGGTAGAAAAAACTGCATGCATAACAAGGAAATAAGTGCAAGCACGTCAATTTGCAAGATAGAGAGGAGAATTAAATTTTTACACTTGGTTAAAGATGTTGGAGAAGAGGAATTTATGTTGTTGCTTCCGTTATCATTATATAATAATTAATTTTAGTGATCGTGATTCAATATTTCTAAGTTTGCATTACATATAATTTTTTATAATTAGATAGGATTATCTTTCATGAAGTTCATCAACCATACTTGAACTTTTTTTGATCATTTTTATTCTAGGGGTCTTCCTTCAATTCCTGCCACTACCAATAGTATTTCTTGATATTCCCTATGTTGTTTCATTACCAACATTTTATCTTATGCTTCTCGTCTTTTGATTTATATCTAGATGTACCTATTGATTTATCCTCTTTATCTAGTAGATTTATATCTTGATGTACCATTGCTTTAGTTGTGGAAGTTTCTATACTTGATTCTTTCCATACCTCCTAGACACCAATTGTCCCACAACAAAGTTAGAGTTAAGAGAATTTGTTGTACTAGAAGTAATGGAAACTACTAGATGGTCCCAAGATTTATGTATGTCACTTCCTTTTCTTATGCATTGAATTTTACATAGCTAACTCGCACATACAAGTATTAAGTACATTCAAATGATCAACAACTTGGTACCTTAGACAATATAGTTTCCTCTTCAAGGAGATCTAGTTTCTTAGATACTTATTCATATAGAAACTCTCATGAATTCTTCTTCATAGACTTGATGTTCTTTCTTCTTCGGTAATATTGAAAGGACATAATCTTCCAAACATAACTAAATTATGTTGAGATATCTCACCTCCATATCTTCCTAGTATTTATCAATCATATTTATTGGTTTCTTTCTCTTGTCATCCAAATCCTTTTACAATTTTTGTTGCCCCAACAAATCCCACATCTTGATATTTCACAATTAAAAATTATTCTTCCAATAGAACTTCTCCACCTCGGACTTTTCATCCAAAGTATTCTTTATTATCAACACAAAGAGCTATAGTTTTTTTTTATCACAAACTCCACCTCCATCAACCAACACATTCCCCTACTCTATGCATTATTATTCTTCTATAGAGAGCCATCTTCTTGTAGACAACTATGGCTCTTATACCAATTGTTTTTATACATGGCTTGCAAATAGGAAATTAAAATAAAATTACATAAAACAAATTGAATCATAACTCTTATAAAATTCACACGGGTATCTACTCTTATTGTTAAGAAATTTGTGGAGATGCCTTTATATTTTAAAACCACATTCATTTATACAATTTTTGACTTCTATATGAATAATATGAAAATGTAGATGCTTTTAAATCTTCCATCATTTAAAAATCAATGGGCTATAACTACATGAAAACATTATTTTTTAAACATAAAGTTTAAAATGAATAATGAAATTGTTTATTATTAATTACAACCTTGTGATCATCAGGAAGAACCAAACTTTAATCTTTTTATTGACCCATTAATCTTCAACATAAAGGTTTTAATTTTTGAATTATCATTAGGATAATTTTAAGGTCTAAAATGGCCTCCTATGAAAAATGTACAACCAAAATAAACTTTATTATAAGAACCAATAGGATTCAAGATGATGATGTCAACCATGGGGGATGATTCATCATTTTTAAGTAAAAGGGTAAAAACATTAAAAAATAATAAAATAATAAAACTACATTTTCAACTCGTATTTTCAACTTATCTTACAAATTTTTTACTCAAATTTCGAGCGGGAGTACTCGTTGGATGCAAAATTTAATTCCTCATCCAAAGAGTACCCATGTTGCATACTTTCGATGGACCCTGCTACACGAAAAATGAGAAATACATGGAAAAACGTGATTGCAATCACTTCTTTCATGTATTTCTCATTTTTCGTGTAGCAGGGTCCATCGAAAGTATGCAACATGGGTACTCCTTGAATGAGGAATTAAAATTTTCATCCAACGAGTACTCCCGCTCGCAATTTGAGTAAAAACTTTGGGAGATAAGTTGAAAATACAAGTTGAAAAAGTAGGTTTTTATTTTTTCCCTCTAAAACTCGAGGATGTCATCAAATCTTATTTTATTATTTCCACTGTTATTTTATAATTTCCTTAAGAGGCCCATTTTAGACCTCAAAATTCCCTAATGCAAATTCATATTTTTTAACTTATGAATAAATAGACACAAACAAGTTTACACTAAAAAATATTATTAAATTAAATTAAATGAATAAAAATATTATGAAGGAAAATTTTACTAATTACTTAAAATAATTAATTACAAGAATGAAAATTTTAAATAATTAACAATTTATTTTGTGTGATGAACGCTATTGTGATTTCAATTTATAGGCTTTTTGTATGAGAGTGTCTTAATAGTGCATTAGTTCACCATCAATCTAAAGAAAGGTTAAATAAGTAACATTAAATATACAATATTTTTAAATTACGTACATATAATTTTTTTCAAATAAAACTCCCTAATGCACACATCTCATCAAATTTATAATTTACCAAATGACTTTTTTCTTAATATCTTCTCGTCAATTTGGTTCAAAATCAATACATATTTTTTAAAATTGTAAGTTTAAATTGAGTTCATTAAATCCATTTAATATATTCAAAAATATATTTTAAACAATAAGAAATCACTTTCTGAAATCACAATCTCATTTGGAATTATATTTCCTTATTCCCATTTAAAAAAAACTTATTTTATTTATTAATAAAATTATATATATAATAAAAAAAAATTAATTGTAATAAAAAAACAAAAAACATATAAAATAGGAAACTTGTTGATGGTTAAATTACATAATATCAAAATTCAGTGAAAATGATGCAATCCACCAATGAGTCTCTCAAATAGATGAAGCACTTTAAGTCATTGATTTCTTTATCTTGTCATTCACAACCCTGTACATTTTTTTTTTAATTGTACCTACAAATTCTACATCTTGACGTTTCAAGATTAAAAGTTAAGTTTTCCAATAAACTTCTCCACTTCCAACTTTACATCCAAATTATTTTTTATTCTCTAAAAACTATAATTTGTTTTTATCACAAACTCCAACTCCATCACCGAACACATGCCCCTACTCGATGCTCAAATCCCGAAGCTGCTAGCATGTAACTGAACATTTGGGGCCCTAGCCATTGGCATGCAGTGTTATTCATACGGCTATAGCCTCCCAACCCCTGAAATTATGTGTTATGTCTGTGGATATGGCTCATAGGGGGTCAAAATGTGAGTGTGACATAGGGGTAATAGTCCTGACTGGTTAGGCTACCTCCTGGGGGTGTTGTGGTTGTTTTACAAGGTCTATAGGTTGAGTTTTCTATCTGTTCCACTTCCTTAGGGTCACATAGGAGGTTTAATATCATTATAGTAGCCTCTCGTCACATGTTTATCACGATTGGTCGGTTAATTTGGTAAATGTGGGAAGGGGGTGTTAGATCAGGGTCACGGGTTCTCGACCTCCAATTTCTGTTATGGGATTATTTTAATAGAGGGTCCCAAATATAATAGTTAATGGATCATATGTGCTTACTCCCGAGGTTGCAGGGTCTCTGGGGTTTTGACATCCATGGCCCCAACTTTGACTGTTCCTATATTTTGATGCAATAGGCCAATTTCATACTTCCTTATACCATTGGAAATATTTTTCAGATCATATTTTTATTGAGTATGTCTGATATGGTCTTTCATCTCATCTACTCTTCTGAAAATGGCTCCAAAATCTACTATCCTTTGTACTTCAACCCAAGTTATTTATATAAATATTAAGAGAAAAGAAGAGGACGGTAGAAAAAACTGCATGGATAACAAGGAAATAAGTGCAAGCATGTCAATTTGCAAGATAGAGAGGAGAATTAAAGTTTTACACTTGGTTAAAGATGTTGGAGAAGAGGAATTTATGTTTTTGCTTCCGTTATCATTATATAATAATTAATTTTAGTGATCGTGATTCAATATTTCTATGTTTTCATTACATATAATTTTTCATAATTAGATAAGATTATCTTTCATGAAGTTCATCAACCATACTTGAACTTTTTTTGATCATTTTTATTCTAGGGGTCTTCCTTCAATTCCTGCCACTACCAATAATATTTCTTGATATTCCGTATGTTGTTTCATTACCAACATTTTATCTTATGCTTCTCGTCTTTCGATTTATATCTTGATGTACCTATTGATTTATCCTCTTTCTCTAGTCGATTTATATCTTGATGCACCATTGCTTTAGTTGTGGAAGTTTCTATACTTGATTCTTTCCATACCTCCTAGACACAAATTTTCCCACAACAAAGTTAGAGTTAAGAGAATTTGTTGTACTAGAAGTAATGGAAACTACGAGATGGTCCCAAGATTCATGTATGTCACTTCCTTTTCTTATGCATTGAATTTTACATAGCTAACTCGCATATACAAGTATTAAGAACATTCAAATGATCAACAACTTGGTACCTTAGACAATATAGTTTCCTCTTCAAGGAGATCTAGTTTCTTAGATACTTATTCATATAGAAACTATCATGAATTCTTCTTCATAGACTTGATTTTCTTTCCTCTTCGGTAATATTGAAAGGACATCATCTTCCAAACATAACTAAATTATGTTGAGATATCTCACCTCCATATCTTCCTAGTATTTATCAATCATATTTATTGGTTTCTTTCTCTTGTCATCCAAATCCTTTTACAATTTTTGTTGCCCCAACAAATCCCACATCTTGACATTTCACAATTAAAAATTATTCTTCCAATAGAACTTCTCCACCTCGGACTTTGCATCCAAAGTATTCTTTATTATCAACACAAAGAGCTGTAGTTTGTTTTTATCACAAACTCCATCTCCATCACCCAACACATGCCCCTACTCTATCCATTATTATTCTTCTATGGATAACCATCTTCTTGTAGACAACTATGGCTCTTATACCAATTGTTTTTATACATGGCTTGCAAATAGGAAATTAAAAGAAAATTACATAAAACAAATTGAATCATAACTCTTATAAAATTCACATGGGTATCTTCTCTTATTGTTAAGAAATTTGTGGAGATACCTTTATATTTTAAAACCACATT
The DNA here is from genome assembly GCA_034641835.2 of Pinus albicaulis. Taxonomy (NCBI): domain Eukaryota; kingdom Viridiplantae; phylum Streptophyta; class Pinopsida; order Pinales; family Pinaceae; genus Pinus; species Pinus albicaulis. Next base: position 1,769,571,686 of record CM076580.1, read on the forward strand.
CATTTATACAATTTTTGACTTCTATATGAATAATATGAAAATGTAAATGTTTTTAAATCTTCCATCTTTTAAAAATCAATGGGCTATAACTACATGAAAACATTATTTTTTAAACGTAAAGTTTAAAATGAATAATGAAATTGTTTATTATTAATTAAAACCTTGTGATCATCAAGAAGAACCAAACTTTAATCTTTTTATTGACCCATTAATCTTCAACATAAAGGTTTTAATTTCGGAATTATCATTAGGATAATTTTAAGGTCTAAAATGGCCTCCTAAGAAAAATGTACAACCAAAATAAACTTTATTATAAGAACCAATAGGATTCAAGATGATGATGTCAACCATGGGGGATGATTCATCATTTTTAAGTAAAAGGGTAAAAACATTAAAAAATAATAAAATAATAAAACTACATTTTCAACTCATATTTTCAACTTATCTCGCAAAGTTTTTACTCAAATTTCGAGCAGGAGTACTCGTTGGATGCAAAATTTAATTCCTCATCCAAAGAGTACTCATGTTGCATACTTTCGATGGACCCTGCTACGCGAAAAATGAGAAATACATGGAAAAACGTGATTGCAATCACGTCTTTCATGTATTTCTCATTTTTCGTGTAGCAGGGTCCATTGAAAGTATGGAACATGGGTACTCCTTGAATGAGGAATTAAAATTTTCATCCAACGAGTACTCTCGCTTGCAATTTGAGTAAAAACTTTGGGAGATAAGTTGAAAATACAAGTTGAAAAAGTAGGTTTTAATTTTTTCCCTCTAAAACCTGAGGATGTCATCAAATCTTATTTTATTATTTCCACTATTATTTTATAATTTCCTTAAGAGGCCCATTTTAGACCTCAAAATTCCCTAATGCAAATTCATATTTTTTAACTTATGATTAAATAGACACAAACAAGTTTACACTAAAAAATATTATTAAATTAAATTAAATGAGTAAAAATATTATAAAGGAAAAATTTACTAATTACTTAAAACAATTAATTACAAGAATGAAAATTTTAAATAATTAACAATTTATTTTGTGTGATGAACACTATTGTGATTTCAATTTCCGGCCTTTTTGTATGGAGTGTCTTAATAGTGCATTAGTTCACCATCAATCTAAAGAAAGGTTAAATAAGTAACATTAAATATATCATATTTTTAAATTATGTACATATAATTTTTTTCAAATAAAACTCCCTAATGCACATATCTCATCAAATTTATAATTTACTAAATGACTTTTTTCTTAATATCTTTTCTGGTCCATTTGGTTCAAAATCAATAAATATTTTTTAAAATTGTAAGTTTAAATTGAGTTCATTAAATCCATTAATATATTCAAAAATATATTTTAAACAATAAGAAATCACAATCTGAAATCACAATCTCATTTGGAATTATATTTCCTTATTTCCATTAAAAAAAACTTATTTTATTTATTAATAAAATTATATATATAATAATAAAAAAATTAATGGTAATAAAAAAAAAAAAAACATATAAAATAGGAAACTTGTTGATGGCTAAATTACATAATCTCAAAATTCAGTGAAAATGATGCAATCCACCAATGAGTTTCTCAAATAGATGAAGCACTTTAAGTCATTGATTTCTTTATCTTGTCATTCACAACCCTGTACATTTTTTTTTTAATTGTACCCACAAATTCTACAACTTGACGTTTCAAGATTAAAAGTTAATTTTTCCAATAAACTTCTCCACTTCCAACATTACATCCAAATTATTTTTTATTCTCTAAAAACTATAATTTGTTTTTATCACAAACTCCAACTCCATCACCGAACACATGCCCCTACTCTATGCATTAGTATTCTTCTTTGCATAGTCACCTTCTTCTGCTCAGCTATTACTCTTATATCACTTGATTATATACATATCTCGCACATAGGAAAATAATTTTTTATGAAATTTTAGAAAATAAATTTTTCATAAAATTCACCATAGTATCTGCTCTTCTAGCTCAAGAATTTCGTGGAGCTATTTATATAGTTTACAACCACATACATTTCAATTTTTAGTTTAATTTTTAGTTTGTATATAAAGAATGTGAAAATTAAAATGTTTTGAAATCTTCCATTATTTAAAAAGTGAATCAACTATAATTTCTTAAACAGTATATTATTGTCACAGACCCCAATAATCCCAACACCTCATTGAGGGATAAAGCCTATAAAGCCTCCACATGGAAACATTATTTTAAGAAAGAAAAAGCTTTTAAATGAATAATGAAACTGTTTATTATTACTTGCAACGCTCTGGTCAGTCCGAAGAAAAATATTCATTCCATTTTAAAATGATAATTCACGTATTAATTCTTTTAATTTGGAATTCAAAATTTCATATTTTTAATTTCCAGATAAATAGACACAGACGTAGTTTATATTTGAAACAAAATTATTCAATTAAATTAAATAAATACACATATTATAAGGATAAAACATTTAATTACAAAAATAACAATTTTAAATAATTAATATTGATTTTTTTTTTTTTTAATAAACACCTACAGGGATTTTAAAATGGAGTATTTTAATATTCTACTTTTCATTGTCAATAAAAGTATTATACGTTAAACAATTAATAGTAAATAGATAATATTTTTAAATATGTATACATCATTTTTTTTTAAATTAAAATTTTCATTTTTATCAAATTTACAATTTACTAAATTATTGTTTTCTTTTTTTTGAAGTAATTTTATTTTTGTCAAATTTGTTTGGTTGAATTTGTCCAAAATCAATACATATTTTTAAAATTTGTAAATTTGTAAAAATGAATGTCTTTAAAATGCTAAATTCATTTATATTAAATTCATTTATTTATTTAAAAATATATTTTAAATAATAGAGAAATCACAATTTCATTAGATATTATATTTCTAAGTTCCTATACCAAAAAAAAAAAAATTTCCAGCAAAAAAAAAATATTGTTTCTATTAAGAACAGTACATATGCAATTACGTTCATCCTAGTGATCAAAAAGTAGCATGGAGAAAACCATCTGGCATATCTTATCCATCATCCTGTACTCAGGAGAGAGCATAAAGCTTATAACTTCATCACATATGACTGCAAAAAAGAGAAAACCATACATGTCTATCATATAGCCAATGGAACAGGATGAATGCTTCAGATCCAAACATAAGATAATGCCCCCCTTGTCCAGAGTGATAAATATAGTGAAAAACCAGAAGCTATCCAGCTCGGGATACAAATAAGGGTGTGTCTTCCTATAACCAGGAATTAATAAATCTTATGCAGACAATAGCTGGATTCGAAAACACCATCATCATGAACCTGTGGAAACCAAGTGTGGGATGCAAAAAGAGAAAAAAAGGAGAAAGAAAATAAAACAGAGCGAGCTCACTTGTACAGCAGGCTCGCTTGCAGAAGATAACATGGTAGAACTATGGCACAGAAAATTGAAATGAGTTGATCAACTGTGAGTCCTTGAAAAAGGAAATCAGTATATCGTCGTAGGGTAGACAAACACCTTTTGTTGATAAGATATCCGCATGAGAGTTTTTTTCTCTATACACACATGATTCAAAGAAACTTCGGGAAACTTCGAAAGTAGGTATTTGACTCTATCAATCCATCCCTGTATACCATGTATGCGAAGAGAAGAAACACCAGACATGTCATTGATAATAATTCTGGAGTCCCTGTATACATGAATATTAGGAAGATTAAGGTTATATGCAACCAATAGCCCACTCAACAATGCCATAAGTTCAGCTTTTTGGTTCGATCCAAAGCCACCATTCCAACAAATATGATATATTTATGCCTCCTGAAGCTTGATCCATGCCCCGCAACCACAAACGCCATCTTGTTGTACCCCATTGAAAAAAATTGCTGGAATGGCAATAGGATGAGACATAATGCACTTGGACAAGTCGATCAGGATCCCTAGAGTGGATGGTTGGCCATCCAACCATGACATAATGGATCTATGTGTCAGAGATCTGTTACCAGGTATCCTGTAAAAAATAAGGTGATTTCGAGCACGCCATATCTCCCAGAATTAGTAAAATGGCAGTGCTTTATATTTTCCATTTTTAGCCCCCCAAGTCTGAATGGTGTTGACGCAGTCGTCTGGCCTCCAAGAAGGATCCAGCGGGAACCGAGTGAAGAGTGACCAAATATTGATAGAAAAATAGCAGAAGAAGAATAAATGTGATGTGGATTCCTCGTGAATAAGAAAGAAAGGACACCTTCCCGGTCCATGGAAACCACGTTTTTTGAGGCAGTACCATGTTAATATTTTTCATTTCCACATCAGCCACACAAAAAGATGAATATTAGAGGGTATATTCCAACTCCATGTTTCATAAAATGGAGAAAGAGAGCTAGCTGGATAATGATGTTTAATAATATAATGATATATCTCCCTAACCTGCACAACATCACCCACCATATGGCCATCCCAGATTAGGTGATCTTCATCCCCATGCCAAGACATACCCGCAGGTTTTAAACCGCTCAACACATATTGCCATTCGAATTGATCCCTCCCAGTTAGACCCAACAATTCAGCGGATTTCCAAATGGGAGATCCAAGGTTCCAGCATAACGTTAGTTTGATTAAATTTACGTATAATAAAAATAAAAAAAAAGCATATCAAATATGAGGCCTGCTGACAACTAAATTACATAATCCATAATCCAAAAATCCAGCGAGAAGGATCCAAATAATGAATGACTCTCGCAAGTTGAATGAAGAAGATGAATACAAATAAAAAACCAGACATGAGTCCGTAAGCAACTTTTTAGATTTGTTTGGTTTGAAATCTCATGAGAAAAAAATTGGTAGATAAGTTTTAGTTATTTAAACAATAGAAATCCATTAAGTGTTTTATGTTGGGAAATTGGAAAATATTATTTTTTCAATGTTTATTTAAATATTTACGTCTTAAGGCATTTTTTTTTTAAATAACTTTCCCACCTTCCCTACTGTGTACTTATCTACACCATTAAATGTAATGTTAGATGATTGAATAATATATAGCCATTAGATTCAACCACCGACCTAGTAACTATCAACCAACTCTTTAATTTATTCCATATGAACCAAATTTGTTCACCTAGTACTACCACTTTCATAGTTTCTACCTAATTCCTTCTAATCCATTTCGACCATTTTCAATTTCATTCTTTTCCTTCTAAATTCTAAAGTCAATGAAGATAGAGGAGTAAGCATCATGGCTTTCGATGCCCTATAAAATTGCATGGCTTTGGGTGTCCATGCTATCTGAGGTAAAATCTCAGTAATATTTGGATCAATTTTTGACGCCACCATGTCCCCACCTTCCTTATAAATCCTAATCCTTTTGTTACTATTACTATTGTTGTTATTATCATAGAATCCAAAAATTGGGTCCAGAGACCTGTATTCTTCAACATGGTATGCCTCATCCCAACTCCATTTCATGGGGAGCATGAGGGCCAACAGGGGCAATGAGTTCAATGGCATCGGTAGTACTAAAATTTCCTTCTAGGTAGTCTTGTAATGACTTCCTGTTCGTGAAATTGAGAGTCTGGAGCTTCTGCAATCAGACTCGTTGCATGTATTCAATGTGCTTGAGATGGGGATTTATAAGAAATAAAACGAGGAATTCCAGAGTACAGATACTACCTTGCTTGGATTTGTAGGTTGTGTCAATATTGGAAGGGAATTTGTAGTCTTCTCTAAAGTGGAATTCCTAGTCTTCCCCAAAGTGGAAGTCCTCTCGAATGACCTTGATGCTCTCCAAGTCTTCTCTTATTGTCTAATTGCACTGTACATAGAGAGGATCCATCTCTTTAGTTTAGTATTAGACAATTTGACTTCTAGGCCTCTCATTTCAGAGTTCTTGTCTAGTGATTATAATTGTTAATACCATGTGGGTGTTGGGAAATCTGGACTGGAAAAAAAAACAATGAAATTGTTTTGCCTCATCCTAAATCCATTTGATGGGTTTTCAGAGGGAACATGAGGGCCAGTAGGGGAAACGAGTTGAATGGCATCAGTAGTACTAATCTTTCCTTCTAGGTATTTTCGCAATGGCTTCATGTCTGTGAAATTGACAGTCTGGAGCTTTTGCAATCGGGCTTGTTGCTTGTATTCAATGTGCTTAATGTTGGAAATTCTGGTATGCCCTCATGCTATCTCAAGAACATACATGAAACAGAGAAGCACAAACAATTTACACAGAAATTGCAATATGCAGAAGTAAAGTCACACACAGACAGAGAGAGAGAACACACAGGAGAGGAATTATTTTTTCTATTCAACTCTTCTAAAAAAAGATATGAAATTACATACTTTTAATAAAAAATTGGCGGAGCCTAAAACTTGAATGTAATTCGATGCAGAAACAAACGGGTAACAACCAAAACATCCTTCTGCTCTCTTCTGATATTTATACAAGAAACAGGGTACAAAACACATAAAGCCGGACTTAAAATTTTATGGGTTTCAGCTCCCAAACCATATCACATCCACGGCCTCATTTCAAATCGCATTTCAACGATTTTAACTTTTAACTGGGCGCTATCCATTTGAGCTTGTGGTATGCAATATGTAATCGCATCGCATCAAAACTTAAATAAGTTGCAAAGTACTTGGTGTGCTAAACTCCTGAGCTTGTGACATGCAATTTGCGATCGCATTGCAACTTAAACAAAACAAATTGCGGGCACTTAAAGGTAAGTCATAAAATATGCGAAGTGAAAAATGCGGGTGGAAAAAAAAGGTAAATCATAAAAAGTGTGAATTGTGAACTACTGGCACCAAAAAGGTAAATGGTAAATCATGCGAAGTCCGATATTTAAGATTTGTGATGTGCGATAACGATTTCACATCGAAACGTCGTAAGGTTTGTGTAGGGCCCAAAAGTTAAATGTTAAATCATGCGAAGTGCGAAATGCAATGTGGTAAACCACAGGAAGTGCGAAATGTGATGCGATAAATTGCATGAAGTGCGAAACAGTGAAAAGGTATGGAAAAGCAAAACACAAAGGTTTCTGCGCAGATTTGGTAATGCGGTAAGGTATGATGGGTCCCACCAAATCGCATCGGAGAAAATATAAGTTTTGGCTAAGCGTTAAGAGGTAAATCTTAAAACTTGAAGGTTGCGAAGTGTGGGGAAAATGTATGTATACATCCGGAAAGATAATTAAATGTAGAGTGTCGCTCGGGTACTTTCTTTCTTGATTTTGTGTGAAGACGCCCATGGATTTGAATCTTGGGCTTCATCCTTCCCTTCAACAAAAAATCAATGTAAGTGTGGGTTGCTTCCAGTTTTATTCATGCTGGTGGTTGGGAGTATTTCCAACACTCCCCCTTAATCACAACTTCCACTATCAACCATTCCCAGACATTTTCTGAGGTAAAATTTTTTTTATGTCCTAGTGGCTTTGTGAGGATATCTGCAAATTGTTCCTCTAACCTGCAATGATGCGACACAATTTCATCATTGTTAACTAATTCTGTTATGAGATGGTATTTGGCATCAATATGCTTTGTTCTCTTGTGGAAAATGGAATTCTTTTACAATGCAATTGTTGAAATGTTATCACAAAAAATTGTGGTTCCTTTGTCTTGTTCATGACATAAATCCCTCAGCATCGTTGTTATCCAAACTTCTTGGCATGTTGATACTGTTTCTGCTACATATTCAACTTTTGTTGTTGATAATGAAACTATTGGTTTCTTCTTGGAAGCCAACGAAATGGCTCCCGATCCCAAATGAAAAACATACCCTCATGTGCTCTTTCTGTCATCAACACTTCCAACCCAACCACTGTCAATGTAACCAATCAACTTAAAATCATAATTTGTGGAGTATAGAACACCATACTCCTTCGTTCCATTTACATATCTCAATATTCTCTTGGCTTCTTTCCAATGTGTCTCCTTGGGTGTCTCCATGAATGTGGATATCAAAATAACTGCAAACATTATATCAGGCCTAGTTGTAGTCAAATACATTAGACTGCCAACCATGCTTTTCTATAATGTCGGATTGACATTCTTGCTGTAATATTCCTTTCTCAACTTGAACCCCATAAAAGTTGGAATTGATGATGGCTTTTTTTTCAGCATATTGAACCTTTTTAAAACTTTTGCAACATACTTTTCTTGGGTGATAAAAAATCCCTTTTTTGTTTTCTTTACTTCTATGCCCAAAAAATATCTTAATAATCCCAAGTCATTCATTTCAAACTCACTTTTCATGACTGTTTTGAAATCAACAATGAGAGAAACAACATTGCCTATAAAAACATACATACAAAACAAAAATAAGAATTTTAACGTCATTTTCTTTGATGTAGATTGTGGGTTCACCGTCACACTTGTCGAACCCATTGTCCATCAGGTAAGCATTAATGCTCGTGGTGCTTGCTTCAGCCCATAAAGAGATTTCTACAGCTTACACACCTTGTGTTCTTGGCCTTCTATTTCATATCCAGGAGGTTTTCAACATACACCTCCTCTTTCAGCACTCCATTCAAGAATGCTGACTTCACATCCATTTGATAAACTTTCCACTTTTGTTGTGCTGATATTGAAAATACTATCTGCACTGTCTCCATCCTTGCAACGGGTGCAAAGGTTGACTCATAGTCTCTTCCTTGCTTCTGCTTGTAGCCTTTGACAACTAGCCTTGCTTTGTACCTTTCTATATTGCCTTCAATGTTTCTTTTGGTATTATAGACCCATTTCACTCCAATAACTTCCTTTCCTTGCGAGAAGTCCACTAAATCCCATGTGTCATTTCTTTCTGTTGCTCCTATTTGTTCATTCATTTCCTCAATCCACTTCTCTTCTTTGACTGCATCTTCAAAATGGATTGGGTCATCTACATGAAAAAATAATGCAAAGAAAGAATTCAGACTAGTACTATTATCAACTTCTTCTTGCTCATAAATTTCACTTAAATTTCTGAATCTTCGTCTTCTTGTATTTTCCAAAAATGTGCTTGGAGTTGCACTTGAACTCGAGGGATTTGTTGATCCTTGTGGTGTGCTTGGAGAATTACTTACTTGGTTTCTCAATGTTGTTCTATTGCTTGCTTGTGGTGTGATTTGTTGAGCTTGTGTAGGTGGAGGAGGAGCCACTGTTGAGGAGTTGCTTGCTACAGTCCATTCCTTTTTCTCTTCATGAGACATACATGTCTTCACATTTATTGTCTTCTCTAAACTTCCATCCCATGCTTCTTCTTCTATGAACTGAACATCTCTGTTGATTATTACTTTCTTGGTTGATGGATTATAAAGCTTTTAAGCCTTGGATTCATCATTGTATCCAAGAAATATACATTTCTCCCCCTTCCGATCCAACTTCTTCCCTAACTGATTCGGGACATGTGCATATGCCACACATTCAAATACTCTCATGTGAATGACAAATTTCTTTGTTCCACTCCATGCCTCTTCTATAACTCTGTTCATCACACTTTTGGTTGGACATCTATTTATGATATATGCTGCACAAGAGACTACTTCTGCCCAATAATCATTTGGAAAATGCTTTGCCTTTAACATAATTTTTTCCATGTCCATGATGGTCCTATTATTTCTTTCTGCAACACCATTTTGATGAGGTGTATAGCTTGCAGTAAATTTCTTGTGAATTCAATGCTCTCTGCAGAAATGTAGAAAGTGTTTTGAGATATATTATCCACCTCTACCAGTTCTCAACACTTTTATGCTGTGTCCACTTTGCTTCCCAACAAGAGATTTGTAGTGGTAGAACTATTAAAACACTTCACCTTTTTGTTTTAGAAAATAGACCCATGTCTTCCTTGTGTAATCATCTATAAATGCCAAAATATAGTGATTGCCACCTAATGATGGTGTTTTCATTGGTCCACATACATCTGAGTGGAAAATCTCCAAAGGTGCCTTTGCCCTTATACTCTTCCCTGCTAGAAATGATTCGCTATGTTGTTTGCCCAAGATACATCCTTCACATAGTCTATCTGGTTTCTCTATGAGTGGTAATTCCTTCACCATGCCTTTTCTATGCAACAAATTCAAACCTCCGAAATTGAGATGAACAAATCTCAAATTCCATAACCAGTTCTCATCTTTCACTTATTCTTGAAATATTTCTTGTGTGACAGCTGCTACAACACCTGCTTCCTTGAAGTCTAATCTCATCTTGAAAGGAAAAATTCTATTGCCTTTCAGATGCACTTTTGCAATGAGCTGTCTACTTGGATGTTTATTTATGAGTGTGCACACATCATTTTTAAAAAACACATTGTAGCCCTTTTGCACAAGTTTTCCAATGCTTAGAAGGTTACATTTCAAGCCAGGGACATAATAGACATCTGGCACAAACTTCTTCTCTCCCTTGTTTGTCAAAACATTTACTCTCCCTTTCCCCATGAGAGAGACTTTGCTATCAGTCCTCAATGTTACTTCAGATTTTACACTTTCATCTAGATTGGAAAATATTGTTATGTTTCTAGTCACATGGTTACTACACCCTTAATCTAAGAACCATATATCTTCTTGTTTTTCTTGTGCTACATTACAAGCTAAAAAAAATCTTCATACTTGTTCTTTTCTTTTGTAAAATTTACACTAAGTTTCCTACCCATGTCATTTTTCTTTTTTCTACATTCATTTTCAAAATGACCATAATTTTTGCAATAATGACAGTGGACAGTGGACATGAGATTTATCATTCCTATGTCCTTGTCCTTGATTCTGGCTTGAGCCTTGGCTTGGATTCTGATTGTTGCCCTTTCCATTTGTGCTTGCAATGTTGCTTCTTCCACCTCTGTGTGGGCTTCTTCCTCTTCCTCGATAGTTTGATCTTACTTGACCTCTAGCTTGACCAAAAGACATCAGTTATGCATGAAGCTCATCTACTGGAAACTGTGAGAGATCCTTTGTCTATTCTATGGCCACAACTATGGCATCAAACCTCGATGGTAGACTTCTTAAGACTTTCTCAACTATTCTCCTTTCTTTACATGTCTCGCCATGAGACCTAATTTGGGTAACCAATCCATTCACATGTGTAAATAACGATTCTATATTATCAAACCCTTTCATACAAAGAGTTTCAAAATCTCTTCTCAGCATTTGAAGTTTTGTTGTCTTCACCTTTTCCATGCTTTGGTAGGGTGTTTGGAGGGTATCCCATGCCTCCTTGGACTTCGTTGACACTGCAACTCTTGGAAAAATACTCTCATGTACTTCTTGGAAAATATAGAAGAGGGATTTGGATTCATTCTTCTTATTGTCTCTCAAAAAATCTCTTTCTGCTTGTGTCAAAGTATTATATGTTCCTGCATCTCCTAGTTCTTGGAAACCATTTTCCACTAGCTTCCAAATGTCTTGTGAAGAAAATAGGGCTCTCATTGTGATGCCCCAATAGTCATAGTTTTTACCATTGAGCTATGGTAGTTGTGGATTATTCAGGTTTGTGCCTACTACTTCCATCTTGACTGTGTAAACAAAACCTTCTCACTATTGGAGAATCCACTTCTCAAAACAACCTTTCAGCTTCTTCACTAGGAGCTCATTCTTTCACTGAGAGCCTTGACCTGATCTGGTACCATGTTGGAAATTATGGTATGGTTTGATGCTATGTCAAGAACATACATGAAACAGAGAAGCACAAATAGTTTACACAAAAAATGAAATATTTGGAAGTAAAATCACACACAGACAGAGGGCGAGAACAAACAGGAGAGGAATTATTTTCTCTATTAATCTCTTCTCAAAAAACATATGAAATTACATACTTTTAATACAAAATTGGTGGAGCCTGAAACTTGAATGCAATTCAATGTAGAAACGGACGAGTAACAACCAAAAAGTCCTTCTACTCTGTTATGTTATTTATACACAAAACAACGTACAAAACACATAAAGCTAGACTTGAAATTTTATGTGTTTTAGCTTCCAAACCATATCACATCTACGCCCTCATCACAAATCACATTTCAGCGATTTTAAATTTTAGCTAGGCACTATCCATTTGGGCTTGTGGTATGCGATCGCATTGCATGGCAACTTAAATAAGTTGCGAAGTACATGGTGCACTAAAATCATGGCTTACGACATGCGATTTTCGATCGCGTCGCAACTTAAACAAAAAAACTTGCAAGTGCTTAAAGGTAAGTCATAAATATTTGAAGTTCGAAATGCGGGCGGAAAAAAAAAAGGTAAATCATAAAAAGTGCGAACTGCGAACTACGGGTGCCAAAAAGGTAAACGGTAAATCATGCAAAGTGCGATATTTAAGATTTGCAATGTGCGATGACAATGTAGCATCACAACAACGCAAGGTTTGGTGTGGGGCCTAAAAGTTAAATGTTAAAACATGTGAAGTGCGAAATGCAACGGGGTAAACTGCTGGAAGTGTGAAATGGCGAAAAGGTAAGGAAAAGCGAAATATAGAGGTTTGTGTGCGGATTTGGTAATGTTGTAAGGTATGATGGGTCCCACCAAAATCGCATCGGCAGATATAAGTTTCGGCTAAGCGTTAATAGGTAAAGCCTAAAAATGGTGGGTTGCAAAGTGTGGGAAAAAGGTAAGTATATGGGCGGAAAGAGAATTAAATGTAGAGTGTGGCTCAAGTACTCTGTTTCTTGATTTTTCATGAAGACGCCTACGGATTTGAAGCCTGGGCTTCGTCCTTCTCTGTAACAAAAATTAAATGTAAGTGTCGGCTGCTACCAATTTATTCATGCTGGTGGTTGGGAATATTTCCAACCCTCCCCCTTAATCACAAATGCTGCCATCAACCATTCCCAAACATTTTATGAGGTAAACAAAACTTTAATGTCCAACTTGCTTTGTGAGGATATCTGCAAATTGTTCCTCTAACCTGCAATGCTGCAACACAATTTCACCATTGTTAACTAATTCTATTATGAAATGGTATTTGGCATAAATATGCTTTTTTATCTTGTGGAAAACAAAATTCTTTGACAATGCAATTGTTGAACTTTAATCATAGAAAATTGTGCTTCCTTTGTCTTGTTTATGACATAAATTTCGTAGCATCCTTCTTATCCAAACTTCTTGGCATGTTGTTGTTCCTGCTGCTACATATTCATCTTCTGTTGTTGATAATGAAACTATTGGTTGCTTCTTGGAAGCCCATGAAATGGCTCCCGATCCCAAATGAAAAACATACCCTGATGTGCTATTTCTGTCATCAAAACTTCAATCCCAATCATTGTCAGTGTAAGCAATCAGCTTAAAATCATTAGTTGTGGAGTATAGAACACCATACTCCTTTGTTCCATTTACATACCTAAATATTCTCTTGGCTACTTGCCAGTGTGTCTCCTTGGGTGTCTCCATGAATCTAGATATCAAACTTACTGCATACACTATATGAGGCTTAGTTACAATCAAATACATTTAAGACTGCCAACCATGCTTTTGTACAATGTCGGATTGACATTCTTGCTGCAATATTCTTTGCTCAACTTGAACCCCATGATAGTTGTAGTTGATTATGGCTTGATGTTCTGCATATTGAACCTTTTTAAAAAATTTGCAACATAATTTATTTGGGAGATAAAAATTCCCTTTTCTGTCTTTTTTACTTCTATGCCCAAAAAATATCTTAATAATCCCAAGTCAGTCATTTCAAACTCACTTTTCATGGTTGTTTTGAACTCAACAACGAGAGAAACATCACTGCCTATAAAAATCAGATCATCCACATACAAAAAAATAATAAGAATTTTACCATCATTTTCTTTGATTTAGAGTGTGGGTTCACTATCACACATGTCGAACCCATTGTCCATCAGGTAAGCATCAATCCTGATGTACCATGCTCGTGGTGCTCACTTCATCCCATAAAGAGATTTCTGCAGCTTACACACCTTGTGTTATTGACCTTCTATTTCATAGAGAGGAGGTTGTTCAACATACACCTCCTCTTTCAGCACTCCATTCAAGAATGTTGACTTCACATCCATTTGATAAACTCTCCATTTTCGTTGTGCTGCTATTAACAATATTGTTTGCACTGTCTCCATCCTTGCAACTGGTGTAAAGGTTTCCTCATAGTCTCTTCCTTGCTGCTGCTTGTAGCCTTTGACTACAAGAAAGAAAACTATAACCCCATGATAACCCAACTTGGTGAAAGGCTTGTAGCTGTCAAAGGCTTGGAGTCATCATGATAACCCAAGGTGAAATTTGCAATGGGAGTTCTTAATCAAACCATGCCCAATTCTCAACTCCTAACCATCATAGAAAAATAATATCTCTTTATCTACTCCTCATTCAACAAAAATTACATTCCCAAAACACTTTTAGGATCTTCAACAAGTAGCATAAACCTTTCATCTTTGCTTATGTTTTCTGGATTTTTAACGTAATCAATTCCCTCCAAAGAACCATTTATATGTTTCTGGATAACTGGGATATTTTTCAAGGTAATATATTGATAAACCAGAATGCATCTTCGAACATCATATTGTAGTCACAAATAATTTGTTCCTTTTCCCCCACACAATATCACTTCACAGTGATCTCAATGCAAGCACATACCCTGCCTTTGTATGGCATAAGCTATAAGTTTGTACCGAATTTTTTTTTTTGTAAATGTGATTAATCACGTACCAAGAAACCATCCATATATTTATTTACGTCAATCCAACTACATCCAGGTTTATTTTTTGATTTCATTCCACCTACCAGCTAAAGCATAGATATTTGACAACAAGACATAACATGCATCATTTTCAAGTTCCAACATAAAAATGTTTTCTTCCACCTGTTCTCCTAGCTCTATGTCAGTATGTATCCAACAAGCACCAAGCAAGGATCCCCACATAGCAGGATCAAGTTTCATTGGAATTTTGTTGATCAAGTTTTGTGCCACATACAAGCACCCAACATGGCCAATAAGGTCAACCATGTAGCCATAGTGCTCCACTGTCGATTTGATGTGATAAGAATCACTCACGTAGTAGAAGAATTTCCAACCCTCATCTACTAGAACACTATCCATTTCAAAATTATTAGAAACAATATGTGACCCTCACAACTATTCGTCATGCATTAATCTTGGAGATAGATTTGCTGGTAGGGTAGCAGTGAGCATTCGACTAACCTGTCTTCTTTCTTTCATCCCATTTCACAACTACTTTCAGATTTCATTTTCCCACTGACTCCCTACATAGTGTAGGGTTTTTTTCTGTCTCTCTAGATTTATATTTTTCTATTCTAATCTCAGGAGATGTTTTTTATAACCCTTGTCACTATTTGGTATGTTTTATATTCCAGTGGCATTGATATAAATTGCTTATCAAAGAATTTTATGTAATTTTGTGTTGTTAAAATTTTGGATACCTGCCCAAGGGAGCTGTCATGATAAGCCGAGGTGTAAGTTGCAATGGGAGTTGTTAAAAAATCCAAGCCAGATTATGAACTTCTAACCATGATAAAAAATAATATCTCTTTATCTGCTCATCATTCAACACAAATTCCATACCCATAACACTTTTAGGATTCTCAAAAAGCAGCACAAACCTTTCAACTTTGCTTATATTTTCTAAATTTTTAAGGTAATCAATTACCTACAAAGAACCATTTCTATGTTTATGGATGTTACATAGCATTTTGTCACCGTTCCTGCAATCCCTCATCCTGTACATTGAAGGAATATTCCCGTGACCTGTGAATAGTAGAATGTCCTGAAAACACCTTGATGGCATCCTTCTGCATAAGGACAAGAATTCTCCTAAAGAACATTTCCTCTGAAAAACCCTGAAAAAAAATGTTTTGGCATTGGCATGGGTAGCCAGTTCATCCTTCGCG
The DNA here is from genome assembly GCA_034641835.2 of Pinus albicaulis. Classification (NCBI taxonomy): domain Eukaryota; kingdom Viridiplantae; phylum Streptophyta; class Pinopsida; order Pinales; family Pinaceae; genus Pinus; species Pinus albicaulis. The sequence continues at coordinate 1,769,587,510 of CM076580.1, forward strand.
CCAATGGGGAAAATGCATACTAGTGGGCGTGCCAGCTGGCGCTCTGTCCTTATGTTGTGCACACACCAAGCCTATTAAGGAATGTTTTTTAACAATAGAAGGCGGAAGTTTGATTCTAACAACTTCAGAACGGATCATGAAAATGAGGTTGGGTTGTTTTCCTCCGGATCTCCCTGATTAGGAAGTGGTTTTCCACCTCTCATGGAACCTTCCTAAGAGATAGGACTCTATCCCGTGATTATAGGGAGCCTAACCTCTCCTTCTCCCTCCATAAAAGCCTGCCCTCTCCATTTTCTAGGTAGTTGAACTTTGGGAAAGAAATTATAGCTGAGTGACGATCAAGAATAGAGCTAAGGAGAACCCTGTGAGAGAGAGAGTTTTGTCAAATCCCTGACGAGCTTTGTGAGACACGTCCCGCTGGAGCCCTGTCGAAGGAATATCATGACGTCAGAGCATCGGTTGTAATCATTCTCTTGTATCTTAATATACATGAATCTGCTATTGGTTCCATGATTTTGTTTGTCCATTATATAATGCAATTTCACTCGTTCCTCTCTGACTGATCGATAGTTATAAAAGTGCGAAATGTTACGTTGTATGTTGTCTCTCTTCTTTGCATGTGTACAGGTATCTGGATGCAGCAAGCTCACGGATCGTGACCTGTCCAGCTAGGAACGGAAGCGCCACTTCTTCTTCGACAATAGCAGCAAAGGAATCATGGTAAGCGATCTATCGCGATTCTATCTTTTGTAACTAGTAATCAATAGCTTTGCATGTTTCTATTGTTGCTAGACCCACTCTAGGGCTAGTGGGATCGCCTCTATCTGCAGAGGGGATTTTCCTCCACAAAAATTTGGCGACTCCACTGGGGATAATTGTGAGTTAGTCCTTCATCCATTTGGGTTGTATTTGGCTTTTTCTTGTTTAGTCTGCTTTTCCGGTTCACCTTCCTTGGTGTTAAAACCCTGTTCAGCCCCCAGAAGACCAGATCTAGCCTCTGTTCATTCATTTTCATAATTTTATAGGGTAAAACTGATTGGCACAATTATCCCTCTGACAGTCGCGCCGAAGGGTGCTAGTTGCTAGTTAGGCACCTGCGCCATCCCCTGTTTGGCGTAGATTATAGCCAGACAGGCGCGCCAACCCTGGTAGGTTTTAGGGTTTTCCTTTTTTTGGACTGTCTGAGCTTGAGTTTTGGTCCTGGTTTGTTCTTTATGATTGTTTGAGTGCTTTGAAGTCATTTTTTACTGTGTTTAGCCCTTTTCCTCTGGTTTTTTGCCCTTTTCTGTCAATTTTGCATTTTAGCCCTAGGGCTTCTAGGTGCTTCAGTGTGCTGAGCCTCCTGTGGGAGTTTTGGGTCTTTGCTTTCCTGGTCAACTTTGTTTCTGCTTATTTGAATTCATCTTGCTGAATCCAACTGAATCATTACATTTATTGAGTGATTGTCCTCTCTTTTGTTTAGTTTTTCTTTCTGTTGCTCCAAGCCTAGATCACATAGTTTGTTTGAGTCTCTTTTGAGATTCTTCTTCGCTTTGAGGGATTTCGTCATCGGTTTGAGTCTTGATTGCGCTTGTTTGAGTTGAGTGAACTTAGTTTGTTTTAGCTCTCTCTTTATCATTCTCAAATTGATGTTTTCATTAGTTTTTCATGTATTTAGTGCATTTGCTCTAATATATTGAAAAATATAAAAAAAAAATCTTTTTCATTTTTGACTGGCATAGTGAAAATTGAAAACTCTTTCACATTACTAGTGTTGTATAATTCTAGAGAAAAGTTTTCCAGTTTCATTAGCTTGCATTGAAATCAGTAGTGGATGTTTTTGTGTGTTCTTTTCGCTATCATTTGAAAGCTCTAAACTCTCCCATAGATAGCTCTTCATTGAAAAAAATGATATTTTGTGGCATGTAGTTTGCATCTAGAGGTTTTATGAGATCCAACATTCGATAGGGCCTTGAAACCGAGACATAATTCAAGATCAACTTTAAAATTTATTCAATTAACCTAAGGCAACATTGAAACCTAATGAAAAAATTAGTGGTATAAGTTAGAGACGTGTTCCAGCGTCTTTAAACCTAGCAGTTGTCGCTCGCCATCTGGCTTCAGACAGTGCTAGTACAAACTTGTGCTCCCCGTACTATCGTATATATAAAGGGAGACCCCATTAGGTTGCAAATCCTTTATCCATAGGAAGCCGAGTCTGCTGCCTTGTAACTGTGATACACCGAACACAGCATTCGAGGAGACTACCTGCACTCACGGAAAGTCTTTGGTCATTTCTCTTTCATTTGATCACCAAGGTGTATATGGCAGTTCACAGAAACTTGGTACACCCTCTTTCCTAGATTACCTGAGTAGTCATTTTGATATTTTCATGACTCTCTAAAAGTGAAAAGGTCATCGAGCTCTTGTCCTTTCATGTTCATTTTCAACCTAAAAGTGATAGAGTCATCTTTTGCCTGTTTCTCGACTCTTAAAATATGAAATGGTAAAGTTTTGTTTCAATGTCTTAAAAATTAACTACCCACGAAATATTCCTGGTTAAAGTTAGTTTCCTTAGGGTGTTGTTTTAAAAAAAAATTCGATGGCAATGATTCCGGAGTTCACTAACCCGGGAATCCCTTCCGAAGGGAATCTTGGTCCTTTTCCTGCTTTCGGAAATGTTGGTGCTCCTTATATGGCAACGTTGTCCCTGCCTGGTTTAACTGTTGGATTGCCTGTATGGTTATTTTCGACCTTGGTGGTCCCGAGTGTTCCGCCCACCGTACAACCATCTCCTCCACCTGAACAACATCATGTTGCTTCTAAAGTGCACCTCTCCCCTTCTTCGTCTATTTCTTCGTCCTCCTCTTCTACTTCGTCTGGTGAAAGTTTGGATTCCAGTAACTAGGTGGCTAAGAAGAAGAAGAAGAAGATAAAGAAGAAGAAGTCAGATAAGCGAGAGGCTCAAACTGCAACTACTGCACTTAAGAAACCTTCCATTGTAGAACCATCCACACTTCCACGGAAAGTAGAATTCCCTTGCATGTTGTGCAAAGGTGACCACCCTCTTTGAGACTGCCCTGGCATTCCCAAGGTACTTGAAGTATGGTTCGACGGTCGTCCATTGTTGCCTTTGACTTCTAGAAGTCATGTTGGTAACACATCCTTGACTAGTGCTAATAAGACTCGTAAGAAACAGGGTAAGGTTACCAATCTCTGTAATTTGTGTGAAGGGCATCATCCCATTCACCTTTGTCAATACATGGATGAAGCCAAGAGATTGTTGGAAAACCCTACTGTTTCTGCGCCCTGCCTTCCGGCTAGTTACCAGAAGCTTTCTTTGAGTTCTCCACTAGTTGATTCAACTATTGGTCAAGAGTCATCCTTGGTCGATCCCGCTCCCCCGGAAATTCAAATTCAGGAATCCGTTCCCGACCAATCATTGGACATGGAATCGGTCGACTTGATCCCATCTATGGTTCATCAGGTCTTTTTCGTCGAGAGTAGATCTCATCACCCTCATGTTATTCTTGTTTCTTCAGATTCTTCGGACTTGGAGAAAGATTCTTCCGACCCTGTCTTCCAAGAAAATTCTCCTCCTACTCCCATGATGGATGTCTCAGAGGATACTCCTCTTGCTCTGGTAACACTGGGGGACAACCATCTCAGTTTGATGGTCTCCCCCCCAACTAGTTTGGTCGCTTCCTTTGATTGGAGTTGATTTTCTTAATACCGCCTTCTGTCTTATGTGCCTTTCGAGATAACGGTACAAACCTTTGATCTGGTCATACGTAGCACTATTATAGATAAAGGCGCATTTGTTAGTATTATTCCATCCACTACTTGGCAAGATTTTGGTTCTCCACTGCTTATGCCTATTACCCAGACTCTGTTAGCTTTTAACAGAGGAACCAGTCAACTGTTAGGGATCCTTCTAAAGTTGCATGTTACTATGGGAGGGAAAATCGTTCATATAGACGTGATGGTTGTTCTAGGCCCCTTAGATTTAAATTTACTCTTGGGGCGTGATTATACTTATGCCATGGGTGCGCTTGTCTCCTCCCTCTTTCGTGTGATTTGTTTTCCACACAAATGTCGGATCGTGACCATTGATCAGCTTTCATTTTTTGGTCCTAACGTGGCATCTGGTCCACCATATTCCTTTCCCAGTCTTAATCCACCATTATGTCTCTCCTGCCGCAGGTTAATTATGTGGCTACCTGTCCCATGCCCGCATCCAGTGATAGTGCCTTGGTGAATCGCGTGCTACGGGCATTGGGTCCTGATTTCCAAGATGTTGTTCTCCCATCAGATGCGAACCTCTTGGAATCCATGACTTCTTATTCAACATGATGAGGTCCTTGGAGCAAGGTTCTTTTTATTGTGTCAAGCTCCTTAAAAATGAAACAAGCTTGTCGGAGCAGGGTTCTTTTCTTGTGTCAAGGTCCTTAAAAAATGAAAGAAGATCTTCGGAGCAGATTTCATTTTCTTGTGTCAAGCTTCTTAAAAAATGAAAGAAGTTTGTCTGAGGATCGTAATTGAACCTTCATTCCATCCACCTGTCAGTAGTTAGCAGTCTACTTCGGTAAATGCACTGCAGATTGGGGGGAATGTACCTTAAATTGAGTCACCATGCTGGGGACATGCCAACATTTCAAGCATAGTTTGTTTCCATTTCAAGCTTGTGTAAAAATGAAACCGGTTTCAAGCATAGTTTCTCTTTGTTTCAAGCCTCTGTAAACATGAAACCAATTTCAAGCATAGTTTATCTTTGTTTCAAGCTTGTGTAAAATTGAAACCAACTTCAAGCAGAGTTTCCTGATTTCAAGATTGTGTACAAATGAAACCGTTCCCATTTTACCTCTCGTGATTGCCATTTTATCTGTCTGTTCTCCAGATGAGCCTTGGTTTTCCGTTCCATCGTTACCATCTGCTTGGCCGATCATATGCCTTCACTTGATTTTTTTACCCATTTCTAAGGAACTGCTGCGATGAGTGGTCTTGTTAGCCATCCTCTTGAACTTAACCTGTTCTGAGTAGTTCCACCATCACCGGAACCAGTAGCTACCCTTAATACCACTCGTTCCTCTAGGTGGAGTCACCTTTTAGCTCTTTTCTGACTGTCTAAAACTGAAAAGATTGCCGAGACACTTGTCGTTTTGAGCTCATTAAATTGGTTTCAAAATGATATCTACCCAGTATATGTTTACCCCTTTTTTGGGCTGGGAAAGATTATTTACGAAAAAATAATACCCTAGCCTATCGCGACTAGGAGGTTCTCTCAGACATAGTTTTCTACCTTTTTGGATCTGTGGGACTACCTAGGAAAAGGGACTGCTGGAGTTTTCTTTTCCGATGTCTTTTCAAACTCTCTAAACATGAAAAGACGTCGAGTTCTTCCTTTGTCAGACTCATTAAAAATTGATGACATCGGTCTCCATCGTAATGATGTTACTCGAGTTCCCCCTTCCCAGGGCTCCTTAAATGTACTATTTTGGATTTGTCCGAAGGACAAACTTACATCGCAAGCACATGCTATCCCCTTCAAGCTTGCTTTCAAAAATAGTTGGGGTACTCGCTAGAAATGGTGGGGGGAAATGGTACCAAAATTGTAGTCATATAGGCAGTATGTCGCTCTTGAACATGACACTTGTCTGCATTCATGTCGGGTTGGGGATATCTCATCTCGTTATATGCTTGCCTCCATGGGTTTGGGTAATCACTTTTGACCACTCATCTGCTCTTTGCCTCGTCACCATGACCTTAGATCCCTTGATGTTAAATACTGCGAAATCCAGTGTCATGTTGCTGATATGTTCAAGAGAAGTTGGCCTCTACAGTTTTCAACCTCCCTCTAATTCTCTGTTGGTCTTCATTCACAAAAATCATGTTCCTCTGTCTCGTGTCGATGATGTGGGAAACATCATGGCCCACCTTCGATAGAGGTCCCTTGCTATCGACTCTAGCTCATTCTGCAGGAAGTTGGTCTAGAGACTCCCTTCAGGTACCTTGGAGCCTACATGCCTCAATGGTAGGTTCTTCACATTCGACGTAAGGTTTTCATTATTGACCTTCGATCGGATGATTTTGCGGGTGTTCGACGCAGATCCCTATTCACATTCCGTGGATTTTACCTCTTGTACCTTGAGAGCCATTGTCATTATTGGTGGTTTCTCTCGTGTCTGTTAACAGTTTTCATCATTGGTTGGTAATCAGATGATGTTCTTGCATGTTCGACTTCAACTCACATATTCACATGCTCGAACTTGAACTTTGTTCGGGTCAAGATGGAGCGCAAGACCCTGGATTTTTTCTGATGAAATCCAGGCTGCGGGTTCTTTGTGGATTATTATGACTTATTACATGAATATTTTGATTGGATGGCTATGACCATACCTAAGTTTACTTGTTGATCCTTATTTTACTGGATGGCTGCGTCCATACCTCGGATCTCATTTTTTATGCACTCTATTATGGATGGCTGTGCCCATACCACATGTCATATATCAGAGATATTAGTTGTATTTGTGCTCGCAAGTGTTCCGAGGGCAGTGTTTTTAGTTGGGCGCATTCTCATAAAGCATTTCACCCCTCCCTCTCTCTCAGACCTCATGCTTTAGGGGGCATCTGTTACACAACATTTTGTCACCATCCCTGCAATCCCTCATCCGGTACATTGGAGGACTGTTCTCGTGACCTGTAAACAGTAAAATGTCCTAAAAACACCTCGATGGCATCCTTCTGCATAAGGACAAGAATTCTCCTGAAGAACATTTCCTCTGAAAAACCCTAAAATCCCATGTTTTGGCATTGCCGCGGGTAGCCAGTTCATCCCTCGCGCCAATGGGGAAAATGCGCACTAGAGGGCGCACCAGCTGGCACTCTGTCCCTATGTTGTGCCCATGCCAAGCCTATTAAGGAATTTTTTTTTAACAATAGAAGGCGGAAGTTTGATTCTAACAAATTCAGAACGGATCATGAAAATGAGGTTGGGTTGTTTTCCTTCGAATCTCCCTGATTAGGAAGTGGTTTTCCACCTCTCATGGAACCTTCCTAAGAGATAGGACTCTATCCCATGATTATAGGGATCCTAACCTCACCTTCTCCTTCTATAAAATCCTGCCCTCTCCATTTGCTAGCTAGCTGAACTTTTGGGAAGGAAATTATAGCTGAGTGACGATCAAGAGAAAAGCTAAGGATAACCCTGTGAGAGAGAGATTTGTCAAATCCGTGATGAGCTTTGTGAGACACGTCCCGCTGGAGCCCTGTCGAAGGAAGATCGTGACGTCGGAGAATCAGTTGTAATCATTCTCTCATATCTTAATATACATGACTCTGCTATTGGTTCCATGATTGTGTTTGTACGTTATATAATGCAATTTCATTCGTTCCTCTCTCACTGATTGATAGTTATAAAAGTGTGAAATATTACGTTGTATGGTGTCTCTCTTGTTTGCATGTGTATAGGTATCTGGATGCAAGAAGCTCATGGATCGTGACCTGTCCAGCTAGGAACGGAAGCACCACTTCTTCTTCGACAACAGCAGCGAAGGAATCATGGTAAGCGATCTATCGCAATTCTATCTTTTGTAACTAGGAATCAATAGCTTTGCATGTTTCAATTGTTGCTAGACCCACTCTAGGGCTAGTGGGATCCCCTCTGTCCACAGAGGGGATTTACCTCCACAACAATGGATAACTTGGATATTTTTCCAAGATATTGTATTGATAAACCTAAATGCAACTTCGAGCATCATATTGTAGTCACAAAAGAATTTGTTCCTTTCTCCCCACTCTATATCATTCCACACTGATCTCATTGCAAGCACATATCCTACCTTTTTATGGCATAAGTTGTAAGTTTGTTTCAAATTTGTGTGTTTCTAAATGTGATGAATTAATTACCAAGAAACCATCCACCTATTTATTGATTTCAATCCAACTACATCTAGCCTTGTTTTTGACCCTCTTGTCCTTCATAAATTTCTATACTTTTTCGATGTCATTCCACCTACCAGATGAAGTATAGATATTGACAACAAGACATAAGGTGCATCATATTCAGGTTCTAACTCAAAAATATGTTCAGCCACCTATTCTCCTATCTCTATCCTAGTATGTATCCTACAAGCATCAGGCAAGGATCCCCACATAGAAGCATGAAGTTTCATTTGCTAGTTTATGTTATTTGATCAAGAAATACTGCACTGATGAACTTGATTGGCTTTGAATAATTTGGGATATGAAAGTTGTTTTCTTATTTGGCATATCTTATTCCTCGTTGATTTTTGTTTCTTTGGATTTCTTCTAATGGCTTGATGATCAACTTGGAAGAAGTAATTTGAACGTGGTCATGGACAACTTATACACTTGAAGTTTTTTGGATAAGAGACTTGGAATCAACATATTAATCTTCATCAGTATGGTTGAACTAATTAGGATAATTACGCTTCTGTTGCCACTCATCTCGTTGTAGGTGTGACTCTAGTTGAAGAAACTCAATGGTTACATGTGCCTGTTGAATATTTACTTGAATATCAACAAGAGTTTCTTTTTTTATTTTCACCATGTCATCGGCTGAAGATAGAAGAATATTGTTAAGAACTTGGAACAATTGAATGTATTTCGCGATGTGAAATGGCTCGATTCAATTTAGGCTTTCTTTTCATAGATTTGAATGTCTTGATTTGAACTTTCTCAATTGATTTGAACTAGTTTGATTGAATTCTCTTGCTTGATTTGTTACTTGAATGACATGATCGCTTGATTTGTTGCTTGAATGTCATGCTCACTTGTATTAAATCACTTGTTTATTGCATTTTCTTCCAATACCTTAAATCACCCTCGCTTGATTACGATAGCTTGCTTGAACTTGTTGGATTACTACATGCTCATTTGAATAATTGAATACGCAAGCTCGCTTGCAGTAGATTTGAACTTGTTGTTTGTTTTCTTTAGAGTTGAAACTCGTTTTCTTTATGATTTGAATTTGTTCACTGGCACTTTGTACTTCCTTGAATTTTCTCACTTGATTGTGCTTATTTGTAAAAGAAGGGTGTGAAGCACTATCGAAAAAGCACCCAAGAGAAAATTCTTACATTGGCAAGTTCAATAATTTTGATGATTTTGTTGAAGAGAATTGACTCACTCAATATTATATCAATTCAAAACTTGGGTTTCGGTTTCAACCGAGAATGCACACTTACAATTCAACTAAAGTTTGATTACAGGTTGACTTACAAAAAAATAAATTGATTTGTAACTTATACAATGAACAATTATCGTGGAATATTGATGTAGATTTTGCCTTGAGATACTTGAGTTTGTAGCTTCATTAACTTGATTTTGTTGAGTGAATTTGCTTGTTGATGTAGAATCATTTTTGAATGTTGATGTTGACAAAATTGATTATGTGTTCTAGCTACTTGATTGCTTGTAGTTTGTGTATGTAAGCTTGATTACTTGAGCTTGAATGAAATTCATTATGTACATGCATTTTGTTTAATTTGTTCAAAACCATATCACAAAGAGAGTGTCAAAAACTAGACACATGTCGTGCACAAGCATTCACTACACATGGTGTACCTAATATCCCCTTATTCAATTTCGGCCAGATCTAGGAAACAAGCACCATTAAAAAAATTATGTTTCATTAAATATTAAGCACATCAACCTTTCACCTTTATAACATCTTCATTGAAACATCTCAAACATCGAGTTTGAGAACTCCTTGGAGGCAATTTGTACTAAAAACTAACTCAACCATCTATAATTTAAAACTTTCTTCAACAAAATATTAAAATGACCTCCTTAAAAAAAAATACACCTTATCACTCCATTACAAGAAAATAATCTCTCACTTGATAAAAAAACTCACTTGTCACTCCAAAATAAACCTTATCTCTCCAAAAGAAAAATTTTAATGAACATTCATAGAAAATTGATCTCAATCCTTAGCCTTATATCTCCCAAATAAAAAATATTTTATCCACTCCTTATCTGTCCCAAAAAAAAAAAAAAAAAAAATTCACACTTACCACTCCAAAAAATTACTAAGCTAAAAAATCACCCAAAAATTAGAAATCTCCAAATAGAAGCTACACTTTATTCCTCCACACCTTATATCTCCATTAATTTTAGTTTAAAAAATGTAATAGTTATTATTTCTATTTTTTTCCCCTGAACCACTTTAGAAAAAGTGGAAAAATCACTTTGTGGTCAAATTTAGAAAGAATGCACCATACAAAAAATTATAAAGAGTGCACCATACTTAAAAAATCTTTTGGAAAACAATTGGGCTTAGTGCAGGCAAAATTCAAAGCAGAGAGATGCTTGTTCCTCCAAGTTGGTTCAACAGTGGTCTTTCATCAAATACTTCACTCACCAGAGGGTGCTAGTGGGTCACTTTCTGTCGAAACTTATTTCTTTGAGCACAATGTTGATGCAGGTTCTGTCCTCTAGCTAATCTCCACAAGTTTCTTTAGGAAGGTGTTGGCGATCTCTATGCTGACTAATCTCCACGGCTAGTCATTTCTTGAAACTCAACAGTAAAAATTCGATCAAATTTGCAATTGTTGTGAATGCTTATTCAAATATAGAAACATATGGTTTACCTTAATTTCAAGCTCCAGATCTTAATTATTTTCTTAGTCTTCCAATTTCTTGCCATAATTTATTCCACGCAAATTGTCCACAATGGGAAATCGCCATAATTATATTTGTGATGCTCCTCAAGTTTTCTGTAATGGCAATCCTGTAATTTTCGATGGTCTTTATTATGGGTTTCTTTCAGTTCTGTTCATAAGAGATCCAACACTCCGACATCATATCGGACGAGTGATCAGCCATTCGCCTGAGTTTTCCTAGAAAAAATTGATGAAGACAATGGTGGATTTTTGTGTTCTCCCCTCTGTTATTCCTCTTTCGGGAGCTGCGAAAAGCGTCCCAAGCACTTTGTTAAACCACCAAGAGAGAATTTGTATTATAAAGCAATAAAATAGATGTTATTGGCCTATTTTGGTTGATATTTAAGAATATTTTGATGGATTTAAATTCCTCATTTAATATACGCCAAGTGCAAAGGCCATAAATTTATTTGTTGTTGTATAAAATGAAATTGTATTGAAACACACTGGTTGTTTTCGGTACCGAAAGCCACACGGGCACTAATTAGTAGGGGGAAATGAGTAGTAATGTTAAACCTACTAAAATTGAAATTTCATTGGTTCTCTAAATATTAAAAATTTAGCAGAGAATCATGCAGGATAATTAAAATTTTTTGGGATGAATGTTGTCAAATAGATCGATGATTGGCTAATTTATCTTAAAACGAAAGTGTCCATGGTAAGCTAAAAGGATACAAATTAAGGTGACTACATTCAATCATATTTTAGAGCTGGAGAACTAGCAATTTTGTCTATAATTTTCAATTGCAATCTTATGACGAATGTGATCATCCCAAAAAGCCATAAATTATTCGCCAACAATTCATAATCCTCATTCGTGTGCACAATTTCTAAGTGTTGGTACCAGTTTAAGGACCAAACATAGAAATTTTACAATGAAAACATATTAAAAAAAAGGATTCTCCATCGATTCCAAATAAAAAGAATAGAAAATAATATGACACCTCGCACACTAGTTGTCAAGCCATTGGAAAAATAATGTCGATGTCGATGGAAGAATTGCCCCGGCAGTATGCTAGTGATTGCGCTGTGTTGGGAATGTTATGAAATGTAGCTATCAATGAAGAAATAATGCCTGTTATTGCACATAAATTTTTAATTTTGATTGATAGGATCACTCATCTAGGTTTTAATGTTGTCTCATAAGGTTGATTCATGAAATTGATGAAAATTTCATGAAATGGTCTTTATCCTAAGTCTAAAACACTTCATTATTCATGTCATCTCAGTCATATCTATCAAGTTTCACTTTAGGTTCACATCCACCAGTTCAAAATTCGTTTTTACCACATGTCTGATTTTTCCTGATTCTGCAGCGATCTATGCAAAACAAAAGATTTTCGCTGTGAAATCACATGATCATTCTGCAGCAAATCTGTCAAATTTATAACTAAGAACATTGCAGAGTGATGTTTTTCTGAAAAAATGAATGGGATGATTACCTGTCAAGTATTTAGTGGTTTAGGGTAAAGGTGAGGTCATACAATTTATTTTCATAATCATCCAAGCATGCAAAAGTGTAAATATCACCTATCATTGCTTTTCACTCCCTCATTTGTCATTATTCTCTCCACATTTGAATTCCATTTATAAAAATTATCCCCAAGAACCTCTCATTCATCTTTCATTATATATTTTCATGCATCAATCCATTATCACCTCTGAAAATCCTAGTCTCATAGAAAGCAGCTTGTTATTCCATTTTTCTCCTTGCAGGTGTCACAGTTCAAGAAGGCCAACATAGTGTTAAAAGAGATAGACATGCAGAAGAATAATAATAAAGGGAGTTTCAGTGGTTAATTATGAACCTATAGACTTGAATTTAGTCATGGAAGACCCTAGTATTGTAGAGGGAATCATCAAAGCTAGTTGCATGAGCTTCTACAAGAATATACAAAGGGATTTCCCTGTTTTTTGACTTTTTGAGCAGTCAACTTGAAGATCTGTTTCTTGACAAATAGAAGAGAATTCTAAGAAATTGAGAGAGGTTATTGTCAAGCACATAACAAGGAATAAAAAAATCTTTCATGTTTCTCACAGGTGCTTCCAATTTGAAGATTTGAAGAGGTCTTTGGACATTATTTTCAGAGTGTGTTTTCTGCGTGTTATAGACATGTTGTTATAATGCAGTTTCCCGACAACTAGAGATGGTTTTCAAAAAACCAATAAAGGTTTTTCTTTTAAATATTCTTATATAAAAAATTCTCCTCCCAGTTTGCAACAGCTATCAGGGATCGAGAGATAGGAGCTCATGATTGCAACCTTATTTTTTAGAAAAAATAGTAATTTTTTTTGGTATATGAACTTGTTGAAGGTGAAAAAGTCGTTTTTTGAGGAGGGTAAGAGGTATTTTGAACCAAATTTTCCTTATCATGTTTTATCGTAACATATCACATAGCCATGGACCTTTTCTAGTCCTAAAATCCAAATTTTGTAAGTTTGTGGGCAATTAGGCAATTATGTAGCGTGTCTGAGGCTTGAAGCCCAGTTTTTGCTGCAGAATTTTTGTAGGATTTTTTTCACTTCAAAAATCATTTTGATGGATATCTGAGGGAAAATATTTGTATTTATATCATTAGCCCCAAGGAATATCCTCAAACACTCATAAAGGTCAAAGTTTATGAAAAAGGATGATTTTGGAGTTTTCTACGAAATGAGTGCTACGAAATTTTCTGTACATGATTGTTTTAGCAGTCAACTTCAAGTTTGATTTCTGACGAAATGAAAAAATATTTTGGAAATCATAAAGAGGTTTTTCTTCAGCAGAGGACCATATACAAAAATATCCCTTAGTTTCTACAAAATTCCATCAGGGTTTGGAAATTATACACTCATCTTTAAAGCCTATGTTTTAGAATTTTCACTCACCGTATTTATGAAACAATTGTAAAATTCGACTTGGAGGAGGTCTAGCTCGGCATCCACGTGGCATAATGACACATCAGCACTCCAGTACACTCAGAAAATTAGGTGGTTGTAGTTGATAAGGGCTATTAAATGGATTTGTTGAACTATTAATGAAAGAAGATCCCTTTTGTATTCAGACTCTGCAAAACAAAAATATCCCTAGGAAGTCTCCAAGTGATGGAATCATGTTTGAAACAAGTCCCTGAGGTGGTAATTCGATGATAGCAAGGTGGCATATCATTTGTATGAGTCCTCACTCTATAAATGAGATAGTTTTAGAGTTATAATGGTGGAGAGATTTTATGTATGCACTAATATTGTAATATTTATCTATCAGTAATATAGAGTTGCAACAGCCTATTTCAGACCTGAGATTCTTCTTTGTATTCTTATGTATGTTTCTTCTATCAATATTTTACTTTATCTCCAGTATTAATGTTGTATAATCACTTGGAATTCATGATTACATGCTCCAATTTCCTGTATACTTCTAGTCTGTTGTAAATGTCAAAATTTATTACTTTTCTTATGTATAATAACTTAGAATTCATGGTGACATGCTCCAAATTCCTGTATGAAGATAGCTTGATGTTCTATCCTTCATGTGTGGTTCAATAAGAATACAATTGCCTCATCTTCCATCAGATAGGTTAACTTTTGACTTGTTTTTCATATCGACTCCATTATCCCAATGGTAGTAAGTTGTTTACATCTTTCACCTACATAAAAACAACACATTTAATCCAATTCAGAGTTAGCCATCTAATTTCAAGTTATTCACTAAATATCCATTATCCTTTTGAGAGAGCCCTCTTAGACTAGAAAGGCTAATTTCCAGTTACAAGCTGTCTTGAAATAGTTACTCCAAGTTGACCCTTGAAGCAGCCCAATAGGACACAATTTGGAGATAACATTTTGGTGTCATTGCTGGGGACATAAGGTGTAAATTTTCCCTAGGAAGAATGACAAAGTTTTAGTTCTAAGGTTTGAGAGCAGCAAACATTTAGGCACATAGTGGTTATATTCCTACTCTAGCAACTCCACACATCAAATAATCAACTCGAAGATGACTCCAATGCTTGAAGATTATTAGCTTGATGAAATTCCAAGATGAGTTCATTACAAGAATAAATGACAGGTTTGCCCCTATGAATTGGTCTCACATCCTTGGTTTTCCAAATCCTATGCCAAAAGTCGATTAGTTAACTTATCTTCCCATATTTAAGGATAAAAATAAAGGCAATGTTGCTCTTCATTTGGTTAGATTCCATATGCATGTACGCAGACTTAAGGTTCAGTTCCCTGAGGATTATCTCATGAAGATGCTTACGGTCACTTTAGAAGGAAAAGCATGGTGTTGGTACGGAAGCCTGCCAAATGGTTCCTTATATTCTCTTGTTGATTTCCATATTGCATTTTATGAGATGTCTAAAGAATGTCATTATTCCTTATTTTCGGTTAAAGACTGTTGTAAACATTGTCATATTTTTATTGAATATTTGGAGAATTTTTATAGAGATGGTGAGTTCATGGATGAGGAAATTTTAGAGGCCCTTCATGACTATCCCTTTCATCACCAAGAAGAAAGGGTAGCCTCTCTCTTGGATGAAAATGAAACCCAATAGGAGTTTATTTATGACAATCATGTTTACACCCTCTGAGTTTAATGAAAATTTGTAGCAGACCTGTCAGTCTTTTTATCATTAGGAATATGAGAATCATTTCGAACAGCAAGAGGAAATACTGGAAGATAATTGCTATAATCCTTAGGTAAAGGAAGAAATTTATTCTTCATGTCATTCCTTGCATAAGTTTACAGCAAATGAAGAAATGTTTGAAAAACAAATTTTAGACAAACAGATGAGTATGCCTGTTGAATCATGTGAATAATTACCTCTAGAAAGTCATGTGGTACATGCTAGAGCAGTTTCTTTTTAAAGTGTCCAAGAATACTCCAAGTTTTTCTTTCTCCAGAATGAAAATAATGATTAGCAGATTACTTCTTTTTTATTTGAGAATGATCACAAGATTTATAATGCAGAATCTGAAAAAGGAACACCATCAAAGGATCACATTTACTCACACTTTCTTGTTGATCAACAAGATTTATTCGTGCATACTCTCAAAGATCCTTTCAAAGCTCCATTAGAATCTTATATAGAAATGAAATTCAATATGATTTTCAGTTATATAGACAAATTCAGATGGTGGAACAAGTTTTCATATCTCTGGAATGGTTTTTTGATCAGAGAAGTGGAATACCAATTCCCATCCAGTACTCAACTTCTTGATTAGCTTCATTAGAAGTGTGAGATCACTTGATTCACCTTTTATGCTGAGCAAGTAGAGTAGGATCATTTGTATATAAATAAGCTTGAGGATCAAGAATTTTTTCATTTTAGTTTTAAATTCATCCTGTGTACTTTCAGTTATTTAGAAGCTATTCATTTTTTAGTGTCGAGGTTACAGGTCAGAGTAGGTTGCAATTTTTCATTTTGAAGATGGAGCAGCCCAATGGAGGTGGCACTGGAACTACTAGTTATTTGTTGTACCACAGGGGCACACCATACCCAATGTATCCACTCCTATCACACTTAAATTTCTAATTTTGATTGATAGGGTTACTCATCTAGGTTTCATTTTTTCTCATAAGGTTGATTCATGAAATTGATGAAAAATTCATGAAATGGTCTTTATCCTAAGTCTAAAACACTTCATTCGCCATGTCATCTTAGTCATATCTTTCAATTTTCACTTTAGGTTCACATGCATCGGCTCAAAATTCGTTTTTAGCCACATGTCTCATTTTTCCTAATTCCACACCGAATTCTATGCAAAATGGGGGATTTTCGTTGCGAAATCATCTAATAAATCTGCAGCAAATTTGTCAAATTTATAACTGAGAACACTGCATAATCATGTTTTTTTGAAAAAATTAATGGGATGATGACTTGTTGAGTATTTACTGGTTGAGGGTAAATGTGAGGTCATACAATTGATTTTCATAATCATCCAAGCATGTAAAATCATAAATATCACCCATCATTGCTTTCCACTCCCTCATTTGGCATCATTCTCTCCACATTTGAATTCGTTTTATAAAACATATCGCCAAGCACCTCTCGGTCATATTTCATTATATATTTACATGCATCAATCCATTATGACCTCTGAAAAGTCTAGTCTCATAATAAGTAGCTTTCTATTCAGTTTTTCTCCTTGTAGGTGTCATAGTTCAAGAAGGACAACATAGTGTTCAAAGAGATAGACATGCAAAAGAAGACTAATAAAGGGAGTTTTAGTGGTCAAGTATGAACCTATAGACTTAAGTTTGGTCATGGAAGACCTTATTATTGCAGAGGACTTCATCAAAGCTAGTTTGATGAGCATTTACAAGAAGATACAAAGGCATTTCTCTGTTTTTTGAATTTTTGAGTAGTCAACTTGAAGAGTCATTTCTAGGCAAACAGAAGAGAATTATAAGAACCTGAGAGGGGTTTTTGTCAAGCATAAAATAGGGAACAAAAAAATATTTCACTTTTCTCTCAGGTGCTGCCAATTTGGAGATTTCAAGATGTCTTTGGACATTATTTTTAGAGTGTGTTTTCTGCTTGTTTTAGACATGTTTTTATAATGTAGTTTCCCGACAATTGGAGAAGATTTTCAAAAAGAAAAGACAATTTTTTCTTCTAAAAATTCTTATCTACAAAAGCCTTCTCCCATTTTGCAACATCTATCAGGGATCGAGAGATAGGAGCTCATGATTGCAGCCTTATTTTCTAGAAAAAAACAGAGTCATTGTTTTTATAGATGAACTTGTTGAAGGTGAAAAAGTTGTTTCTCGAGAAGGGTAAGAGGTATTTTGAACCAAATTTTCCTTATCATGCTTCATCCTATCATCTCACATATCCATGGACATTTTCTAGGCCTAAAATCCAAATTTTGTGAAGTCTATGGGAAATTAAGCAATTCCACAGTGTGTCCCACGCTTGAAGCCCAGTTTTTGCTGCAGAATTTATGTAGGATGTTTTTTGCTTCAAAAATAATTTTGATGGAGATACAAGGAGGGTAAAGATTTTTGTTTAGCTCATTAGCCCCAAGGAAGATCCTCCAATAGTCATAAAGGTCAAAGATTATGCAAAAGGTGGATTTTGGAGTTTGCTACGAAATTTTATGTACATGAATTTTTTAGCAATCAACTTCAAGTTTGATTTATGACCAAATGAAAAAAGATTTTGGAAATTCAGCAGAGGCCCATCTACCAAAACGTGTCTCAATTTTTGCAAAGCCATCAAGGTTGGAAATTATACATTCAGCTTTGAAGCCTATTTTTGAGAATTTTCACTAACCAGATTTATGAAAAAATTGTAAAATTTGACTTGGAGGAGGTCCAGCTTAGCATCCACGTGGCGTAATGACACATCAACACTCCAGTACACTGAACAAAGTATTTGTTTGTAGTTGATAAGGGTTATTAAATGGATTTGTTGAACTATTAATGAAAGAAGATTCCTTTTTGTATTCAAGCTCTGCAAAATAGAAATGTCCGTAGGAAGTCTCCAAGTGATGGAACCATGTTTGAAATAGGTCTATGAGGTGGAAATTCGAAACTAGAAAGGTGGAATATCATTTGTATGAGTCCTCACTCTATAAATGAGATAGTTTTAGAGATAGAATGGTGGAATATGTTATGTATGCACTATTATTGTAATCTTTGTCTATTAGTAATATACAGTTGCAGTAGCCTATTTCAGAGCTGAGATTCTTCTCTGTATTCTTATGTATGTTTCTTCTATTGGTCTTTTACTTTAGCTCCAGTATTCTAGTTGTATAATCACTTGAAATTCATGATTACATGCTCTAATTTGATGTATACTCCTAATCTGTCGTAAATGTCAATATTTATTAGTTTGCTTATGTATAATCACTTGGAATTCATGGAGACATGCTCCAAATTCCTGTATGCATATAGCTTGTTGTTTTTTCCTTCATGTATGGTTTAATAAGAATACAATTGCCTCATCTTCCATCAGATAAGTTGACTCATGAATTAGTTTTCATATTGACTCCATGCCCAATGGTAGTTACTGGTTCACCTCTTTCACCTATACAAAAACATCACATTCAATTCAATTCATAGTTAGCCATCTTCTTTCAAGTTATTCATTGAATATCCTTTATCCTTTTGAGAGAGACCTCTTAGACTCGAAAGGATAATTTCCAGTTACAAGTTGGTTTGAAATAGTTACTCCAAGTTGACCATTGAAGCAGCCCAACAGGACACAATTTGGTGATAACAATGCCTCCAAATGAATGCTCCCAATTCATTACAAACTCTTTGATCCTATGGATCAGATACCACATGAAGTATAATAAACCAAAATTAACACTCATAATAAAATACCAGAGACATGAATAACCAGACATGGTAGAAAAAATGAGGACCTTAATGTATTGCTCACATTCTCATTATTAAAATAATGTTTATGATACGTATAAATACATGTGGAGAATGTGTCTCAAGATAGTGCATCTATCTTGGACACTTTGGTTGATAAAATATCTCAACCATACACTAATCTAGGAGCCTAACTAGTTGGAGAGAATATATCAACCAACTAGGCCTAAAATGACTCCTAATTATGAGGAACAAACTCAATCTAGAAAGGTGGGATTAAATCGTAAATTTTATGATTTTAATTAATTTAATTATTTGGACATATAATTTTTTAACATATGAGAGTGAGGCTAACATATATTCACAAAATCGTTTTATAGAGATGATCGTATGTAATTATATTATACTCTACAATATGTATATTTTTTACAATTTCATTTTTACATTGCATTCTACCAAAAGGAAAAAACATACAAATTGCAAAAAAATGTGCAATTTTGATTAAAAAAAATTTTTCCCTTTCACCATTACAGAACACTTAGTACCATCATAAGCACAGATAAATCAAATAAATAGATTGTACATCCCAATTTTTGAAGTCTTGAAGGTTAGTACCATCATAAGAATAGAGAAATCAAAGAAATAGATTGTATTGTGTCCAATAGGTGAAATTTGCAACTATGCCAAAGGATGAACTATCAACAAGATCAAGTTTGTGGCACACCCAAATAGGAAACTCGCAAAATTTAAGCTAACAACAACCCCTACTCTTGAAGCTGACAACTTGTCTCCCTCAAGGACCACTCCCTCCTCTCCTTTATTGGGGAATACTTCCTCAACAATTCACTCAATTGAATCATTTGTATACCCCCAACAATCTATTTATGTTATTGTGCCCATAACAGTCGGGGCTCTTCTGCTATTACCAAAAGCCTGACATCAAATGAAATTTTGATGAGACATGAACAAATATGGGATGAGCCTTCCAACTTTCAACTTGCAAGACATGAAAGCATTGCCCATTGTATATATAGCATATGGAAGGTGCTCTACTTTTAGAAGCCTTTGAAAACCCTTTGTTCTTTTGTGCCCAAGGGTTCATAAATTTCCCTTTCTCACCCTTTGTTCTTTTGTGCCAAAGGGTTCATAAATTTCCCTTTCTCGCCCTTTGATCTTTTGTGGCTAAGGGTTAAGTTTTTAACACTTTCAATGACTTGGAGATTACAAGGCATGTCTTAGCGTTTTTAGTTTGTTTATACTTTTCTATGGTCAATGTTCAAATTTTTAAATCTAACAGTGTTGAGATTATAACTCCACATATATTACATTGGAAACCCAAGATGAACGTGTTATACAATCTGAAGGTCTATGGAAACTGTTGGCTGAAGCTACATCTTACCAAGGAAATTGAAAGACTTTCCTATATGAACAATCTTGATAAAGCCATAGGTTTGATTGGACTACTTTTTTCGAATGAATTGATGTTTCATATCTATGAATGTAAAATAGAATGTTAAATGCCAAAATAGAGTTAGGAAAAGTTGAATTTACTATTTGAAAACCAAATTGTCATCCCTTGTACCTAATGAGCCTTCATTGAATATTTTCTTGAATGACATTTTGTTAACTAATTTTTATCATTCAGTGATTTCTTATATATGAGGATTCTTCTCTATTTTAGGCCTTAGGAGTTTCCTTTGCAACAATTGGTGCAATTGCTAGTAAATAAATAATAAATAAATATAAATAAAATTCTTATTAAAATAAAACACAATAAATATAACTTTGCAACAACTATTGCAATTGCTAGTAAATAAATAAATAATAAATATAAATAAATTTCTTATTAAAATAAAACACAATAACTACAGTTATGAATATTTTTGAAATATTTTAATTTAATTGGGTTGTTTAACATTTCAGGTAAACACTTTACCCATTTATCATTAAAACTTTCTGCCTTTTTGTGAAAAGGTATGGCATTCCAAAGAAATGACAAACTTAGTTGTCTTTAGTGCAATTTTTTGGACTTTCCTACCTGGAAAAATCTTAGATATAATATTGATTTGTGTTATTTAAACAGATTTTTTAACTTTATATGTTGACTCAACACTGTGAAAAACCTTTAAAACACTTCTATTATGCAAAGTTGCCCATCACTTTTTATTTTTGAAAATAAATATAACATTCCAAAAAAAATGACAACAAAATTATTCATCACCATATTTCCTAACTGCTAAAATCCGAATATAATATAAAACAATAAATATAGCATAAATACATGAACCTTCTATTTGTTAAATTATAACATAAATACGTTATCATTATATTGGTTAAATTAGGGTTGAGTTATTAAATATTTAGACAAATTAATGTTTAAATTTTATTTTCTCCCACACATTAAAAAATTAAATTGAATATTAATTATGTAACTGTAATTCAAACTTCACAAGATATCCAAGACACCATCATTGTAATTTGCTTCCGAAAGACTTTCCAATACGATGGCGAAAGCATTAGAAAAGTACATACATAGGTTTTGCCCTGCAAAATTTAAACTTTCGAGGATATAATATTAAACAACCACGGGATTTTGTACAAATCAGCTCTGAATATCATCCATTTCCCATGCGGATTTAACAGAAGGAAGAAAAAACAGATTCTGGGTTGCGTACAAGATTATTTGTATGTATGTAAATGAAATCATGTGTGACCTTTATCAGTTCCTCGATTCGTGGTGACTGAGGCTGAAGAAGTTGAAACGCATGGCCAACATCCTTGAAAATCACATGCCTCACGTTCTGACCTACCCTTTTGAGGGCTTGCAAGTACTCCAAGTTCCTCTCACGCAGCACGTCCCGTTCGGAGATGCAGAGCAGAACCGGCGGCAACAAAATATCTTGAAGACTCACAGAATCAGGGATGTTGCACGCGGGATGGTCTCTGTTTGTACCCACAGGCAGCGAAAGCTTCCAGAAGACGTCGATCCATCTCTGGAGTAGAGCCGGGTCGGACGTTTCGCGTTCCCATTTCGAGCGCCTCTCTCCGCCGAAGAAGGGTTGGATGATAATCGCTCCTTTGATACGCAAAGGCTTCACATCCGTTTTCGCGACACGCATCGTAACGTGATGAGCGATGTTACCCCCCGCACTGTCCCCGGCCAAGAAGCACCGCGAAAAATCGCAGTACGATCTTATCCACGAATCCTCCGGCTCGTTAGGGTTTTCAGTTTGCATTGACTTTACGCCAGCAGCTTGTCGACGGACCCACTGGACTGCACTGAAACAATCGTCGTAAGCCGCTGGGAGGCGATGCTCCGGAGCAAGCCTGTAGCCAACTGCAATTATGACCGCATTTATCTCACGAGCGAATCTACACATGAACGCATGGTAAATGGACCATGCTGGCGAGCCCATCACGAATCCCCCTCCGTGGAAATATATGACGAGCGGTAGCCTTACACGGCCCCGCTGATTATCAGCCGGAAGATAAATGCGCACCCATACACGAGTGACTGCATCTATAACGACATCTTTCGAGGCCACAGGTTCGCTAGGGTTGTCAGATGGGGGTACACTGGATACAACGTAAGAGAAACGCTCTACAGAGCCGTCTCTGTACACCCTTATGAATCCTTCCAGCTCCTCCTCCACTTTGCCTGCCTCGTGCAGGAGGGCCGAAGTAATCTTCTCTGCTGACCTTCTATTAGGGTTTACTGAAACAGCATCCATTAAATATCTAAACCCTTCCTTCTATTAGGGTTCTCTGTTCTCTATCTAACCGGATGGAATTTTTGTGCAGGCAATGCCCTCCCACCCTATATGACTTGTTACTAACTCACTCCTATGGAGATAGAAACGAAAGAAATTACATGACCCAGTATGGAAGACTGGCTCTCAGATGACAATGGCTATTATTTTGCTGCGAGGGTTGAATTTTATAATGAGGAGCAGAAGCTTTGAAAACCCTCAAGGGCCTACTCCGGAGACCCAGCATGAGCGTTACCCTGATTTGTAAAGAGAATCTAAATTGGATAAAAATAACCCTTTAATGCGCTATAATTCGAGAGGATTCTTTTAATATCTCTACACATCAACTAAACTAAACTAAAATCTCGTATTGAAATCGTCAACCATATTGTTATGTATTCCTATTCTTATTGAAAACAACCTCAAATCCCATATTAAACCTTCTGAAATAAAACCATATTCATTGTAAAACTATATTCATGGTTGAGGATGCAGTATAATAGTTAAGTGTAGAGATTTGGTCTCCACAGTTTTTAACTTGTAATATAATTGTGGCATTTGATCCAAAAATTCCAAAACCAAATAAAACCCGATTAACTCTTGTGTCAAATCCTGAATAAGATTATGTATACCCAAAAACCTACTCCACACATGATTTGCACAGAATCCAAATTACCTAAAATTACCAATACGTACATGTTCCACACACGATTTCATCCGTTGAAAAAAAGCCAGGTGTTACACCATGTTTCAAGAGATTCCACGGTAATGTGATTTTAATAGAATCCAAGTTACCTAAAATTACCAAATACGTACTGAGCAGATAGGGAAAGCTCTTTAACAGACGTCATGAGGTAAAAGGTGAACAGACATCGTGCAACCTTTTTCTTTCGATCACTTGATGTCGGCCGGAAGAGCGCGAGACGTCGGCATTTGGTTGGCCCACGTCACGGAAACTAGACGATTGCCAGCCAGCTGTTGACTGTCAAAGTTGGAACGTACACCAGCACAGTCCTCTTATGACTTCGCCGCCATGGAAATCGAGAAAAAAACAAAAATAGTGTTTCACGGTGTTCGTTTTTTCAAATCAAAGGAAACGACATAAATTATTATATAAGTCTGATATGACTTATAAATGCTTACAATAAGTCTGATCTAACAATTTTCCTCCAAAATGATTAAACTATTCAATTGTTTAGTTACCTATAACGAATTCTCAAAAGTTTTATATAAGAATTTCGTTATTTTTTTTCTAATTACCATTTTCATTTTGTAGATTAGTAATATATTGTGATTTTGTTTTAAAATTTAGTTACCTATACCGAATTCTCAAAAGTTTTTTATACGAATTTCGTTTTTTTTTCTTTCTAATTACCATTTTCATTTTGTAGATTAGTATATGTGATTTTATGTATTTAGTTTTAGCTGAAAATCAAATCATTTTTATGAACGAAGAGCAACTCTCACAATTTTTCCCCTTTTGTTTTGATATTTACTCGAATAAAACTTACCCATACATAATAACAATGATAAGGAATAGTATGTAGTTATTTGATATCCCAGGCTTGCACAAAAAAGAGTGTCCATTGCTCATATCTTAGATAGTACTAGAGATGTTTTCTAACTCATATAAAGTGTACCTTGCTCATATATTAGAGAGTATTAGAGAGGTTTTTTTTTTACTCATATAAGATTGACCGTTTGGTCCTTTCAAATATAAAAATGAAAATTGTTTCCCTTTTTTTTTTTTTTTTTGTTGTTGTGCCAAGAAGCTGAACTTATCTGTTAGAGCTTTAATTCATGTAGAAAATACATGGTTTCCATGAATGTCATTAATAACCAAAGGTTTTCCTCAGGAAACAACTTCTCATATCCAAGTCCCAAGCCCTTCACATTTAAGATGGATTCAAATGAACAAAAAATTTGTATTGATGTGGAAGAATCACACACTAGAAAAGTGGTGTTTGGGATTACAAAATTTTCAACAATTTTTCAATATTATAGTTTAATTGTTTAATTGCGTCGAAAGGCTCTATATAATCTAGTATGGGACAATGTTGTAGTGTTTGTAAATGAGTGTAAACATAATCCCTCCAAATCAAATTACAAAATATGTTGTGGGAAAAATTGCATAAATAATTATAACTTACATTGGTCGATGCTAAATTAATAGTAATCAATAGTAAATCATCTTATAGTCATGATTTGGTAGGAACCTATAAATTGACATCTGAAGTGGATAAGTAAATTGTTTACTCAATGAAAATAAGTTGCAAAAATTTTGGTGGGTAGTAGTCACTAGCAATTCTACACATTTACATTTTTACTCCTGCATAAGTGTTCCAGAAAACTTAAATAATGGTAGCAAGTAATTCATGATAAGTATATTTATTTACATATTATTCCAATCCATTTTTTATGCAATGACATGCTTAAATTATGGGGGGAGTGACGAATGTTGTTATTTTCCTTAGTATTAGTTATTTTCAAGGATTTTATTATTTGTTGAGTGCAAAACTTGAGGAAAAGCTTTCAAATCAAGAAATTTGACCCCTTTAGACGCTTGATAGATCTGGGGCTAAGATGGATCTAGGATGCTTTTAGTCATAGTAGCCTCTCGTCACATGTTTACTGTTATACAGTATTTTTTCGTACTCTATGTCTCATTCCTTGAGTTGTCAATATTTTCCCCAAATGTCACAAAGTGAAAAAAATTGTTAATGTGTTCACCATGAAAACATGATCAGAACATCCTTGAAGAACAAAATAAGAAATGACATGAAGCAATTCTGGAAATGATTTCCAAAAATCCTATTTGTAGGCCCAGCGTAGTCATCGTGACTTATGCCTTGCACTTGTCACCTTCACCATTATATGTGCCTAGTGCTACCAATGCGGTAATTTAAGTGAAAAAGCGAGTTGCTCCTCTTTAGGCAGTTTCTCCAAAAATGGACGAGAAGCTTCTCTTAATAGAAGCCTCGAGAACGGAGAGCTAGTTATAGGTGATAAGAATTTGGTCCAGGTCTCCCATTTCAAGCCTTTTATCCTACTATTAGGGATATTCCCCTTAAGATGTGGAACTCCTTCCCCCTTTTTGTGGATCCCCAACTCCCTCTCCTTCCCTATAAAGGAATTCCCTACTTTCCTCAAAGGGTTGATATTGGTTGGTTAATCTTTGCTAGTTGATCATTTCTGGTTGCTATCCTTGTGCTCACTTATTCCTAAATGTTGCCATTTTTTGAAGCAGAAAGTAGTGCTTGAAGGTTGTTATGAAACCAGCTCACAAAATAGAAGAAAAGATAGATCAATGCCTTAGAAATCAACCTCTTTGATGGGGAAGCCTCCTTTACATTACATAAACGAAAAATTCTTGGATGATACAAATGGAAAAACCTCCTCTCTATATATAAGAGTCAATGGGGTCACAATATAATCCTAGTCGGCCTAACAATAATAATGTAAGGGCACAATAATAACAATATGGGGACTATAGGGGTACAAAAATAACAATAAGTGGGCTACACTAACAACAATAATGGACTACAATAGTAATATAGGGCCCTAACATGCCCCTCTCCTTCAAAAAAGTTTTGTCCTCAACGCTTGAGTAGTTTTGGATGCTTTTGTATAAAATTCTCAACCTCCCATGTGGAACATTCAGTGGGTAAGTGCTCTGACATGATGAGATACTCTGAAATTGATCGATTTCATAACTATCGAGTTCTTTTTTCCGTGACTGCTTCAGGTTCAAATATGATTTTTCCTTCCTCGTAAAGTTCTGGAAATATTCTTTGAACCAGAAGTTTGTCACCTATAACTTTCTTTAAGCACGAAACATGGAAAACTGGGTGCACTTGAGAAGATGCATGAAGCTCCAATTTGTATGCCATTGTACCAATCCTTTTCAACACCTTATACAGACCATAGTAATTTGGCGATAATTTTTTGTCGTTCTTAGCTTTCTTGAGGGACATTTATTTTTATGGTTGTATCCAAAAAAATACCCAGTTGCCTACATCAAAACCTCTCTCGTTGCGATGTTGATCTCCGTGTTGTTTCATTCGATTCTGTGCCTAATTCAGGTTATCCTTTAAAAGTTGGAGAAGTTGTTGTTGATGCTCGATGTGATCTTCCACTACTTGAAACTTAGAATTTTCTCTTAAAGATGATGTGATGGACGACAGATGATATCCATAAAGTACAATAAATGGGGTCACTTTCGCTTCAGTGTGGAAGGAAGTGTTATGCCACCATTCAGCCATAGGTAACCAATTGACCCATTGTGTTTGTTTATCATATTAAAAGCAACGAATATATCCTTCCAGACATTGGTTCACTATCTCAGTTTTCCGATCGAATTGAGGATGATAAGATGAGCTATGAGCTAGTTGAGTACCCAAAACAAGAAAATAATTATGTCCAAAAATTTCCAGTGAAAATGGAATCTCTATCGCTTACAATAATCTTTGGGTTTCCATGTAGCTTTTGAATTATTTCCATAAATGCAGTAGAAATTGTACTCGCTTTAAATGGATGAGATAATGCACAAATGTGTGCATACATGGTAAGCCTATCAGCTACCACCATGATGACATTATTTCCTTCGGAGTTAGGTAAACCTGTGATAAAATCCATTGAAACCTCCTCTCAATGTTGATTTCAAATGAATAAAGGTTGTACCAAACTTGAGGTCTTAATTACCTCAACTTCATTTTTTTGGAAAACCAAATATTCCGCCACAAAATTTTGAATATCAGATTTAAGGCCATCCCAAAAAAATTCTTTCTTTACCCTATGTTAGGTTTTTAAAAATATCAAGTGTCCTGCTAAGGGAGAGATATGCAATTATAAAAGAATCTTATGTTTAAGTTGGGAATTCTTACAAATATATAAGAGATATTTGTACCATAAGGAATATTTTTTCCAACTAAATGTATCAGATATACTAGGATCTTGCTGCAAATTTTGAATGAGTGTCCATACTTCTTCATGATTCTTCCATTCCCCCCTTGCTTCGGTTATCCAATCTAGTTGGATAATATAAATGGCACAAAGCAATGCTTCCACATCCTCATCCTTTCTTGAGAGTGCATCTGCAACAACATTTAGCTTCCATTTTTTGTATATGATTTCAAATTCATAACCCAACATCTTTGTGGCCCACTTTTTCTACTCTTCTGAAGATAGTCTTTGTTCCAAAAATAATTTAAGACTATCATGATCAGTTTGTACCTTAAAGTGTCTTCCCATTAGGTAAGGTCACCATTTCTTTAGTGCATGTAGTATTTTCAACATTTACTTCTCATAATTAGCTTTATGTAAATACTTTCCTTTGATTGGACTACTTTCAAAAGGAATGAGTCTTCCTTCTTGCATTAAAACAACAACACTTCGATTTCCCGAGGCATCACATTGCACAATAAAGGTTTTTGTTAAGTCTCATGTAGCTAAGACCAGTGCTTGGCACATTTCCTTTTTAAAATGTGAAACTGACTTAGTTTCTTCAGAAGTCCATAAAAATGCATCTTTCTTCAATAATGTTGTTAGAGGTGCTTCTATTTTCCCTAAATCCTTAACAAACTTGCGATAATACCCTGTTAAACCAAGAAATCCTCGCAATGACTTTATGGTTGTGGGAATCCCATTCCTTAATGGCTTGAATTTTGTTAAGGTCTACCTTAACACCCTCTTGAGATACAACATGACCTAGATATTCCACCTCTTGTACTACAAAGAAACATTTGGAGGTTGGTGCTCAATAGTTTGAGCACACTATCAACATGATCAACATGATCATTCCAAGACCTGTTGTAGATTAGTATACCGTAAAAAAATAGTAACACAAAATTTATAAGGAAGGGTTTGAAAATGGATTTCATCAACCCTTAAAATGTAGAAGGTGCATTCGTAAGGCCAACAGGCATGACCAAAAACTCATAATGACTGTCATGAGCTCAAAATGTTGTTTTTGGAATGTCTTCAGTCTTAATTCCAATTTGATGATATCCAGAACGAAGATCCAAATTGGTGAAATAAATTTCTCCATGTAAGTCATCCAATAACTCATCTATTACAGGAATGGGAAATTTATCTTTAATAATGAGCTTATTGAGCTCCCTATAATCTGGACACATGTGGCATGATCCATCGTTCTTGTGCACCAATACTACTAGAGAAGAGAAAGAACATTGACTAGGTTGAATTATACCAGCCTCTAGCATTTCTGCAATCATATGTTGAATTTTTCTCTTTTGGACATAAGGATATGTATAAGGCCTTATGTTTGGAGGAAGACTTCCTGGAATCACATGAATATCATGACCATGATCACGAATAGGTGGGAGGCCTTTGGGAGTTTCAAACACCTTAGAATGGTTGTCCAAGACTTTTTGGAGATCAAGAGAAATAGATGATTTTGACGTTGGAACTTCTAGCGAGCATAATTGTGTGGTCACGCCTTGTTGTTATTTCTTCAAAAGCTTTGTCATGACATTAGAGCTTATTATGTTTCTCGACTTTCCTGCGATACCCCATAATACAAATTCCTTTCCTTCTGAAAATAATTTGAAGAAGATTTATTGAAAATTAAAAGCTACCATCCCCAAATATTGTAACCATTGTACTCCTAGTACAACATCAACACCACCCACTGGAATGAAAATAATTGGACTATTTAATAAATATTCCCCCATGGTTAACTTGATATTATGACACTTTCCAAAGAAATTTATAGTTCGTTCATTTGTCGCCATCACTTGAGACTCTGGTGCTGGGTATAGGAAGCAATTCAATTCCTTGATTACCTTATAATGAATAAAATTATGGGTATGACCCAAATCAATAAGCACTATTAATTTTTTCTTCTTGATATTTCCTTCTATATTGAGAGGTTGAGGAGTGGTAATTCCTGCCAATGTATTACAGGATATGGTTGGATTCATTTATTATTCCTCTAGGGTTGGTTCCTGGTGTATATGTTATTCTTTTGAATTTTATTTTTCCTTTTCTTCCTCCTCTTCACAATCTATGTAAAATATTTTCTTCTCAGAAAACTTATGACCTTTACTGTATTTTCTATCACAAGTATAGAAAATCCCTTTCGCTATTTTTCTTCCAAGTATAGCAACACTTCCATCTTTATAGTTGTGAGTGGGTAGCTTCCTTGTCGCCATAATTTTTCTTTCAATTTTTCTTGCAACCTGAATTCCTTCTCCAATGTATCAAGTTCCCAAAGGCGAACCTCATGTTGGATGTTATCCTTTAGATTCCCTATGAAGACGTAAATCCTATGTTCCTCTCAAATATTATTTACCCTTATATTCAATTTTTGGAAGTCCTCAATGTTCTCCATCATTGAACCCTTTTTTTTTAAGATTTATCAATTGGGTAAAGAAGGTGTTTCTATTTGTATCCTAATAATGTGCTATCATGTCCTCCGTAATAATTGACCAAGTGGTCAGTTTTTTATGAGAAAAAAGCCATCGATACCACACAAATTGATTTTTTTCTAAATATAAAGTTGTAATGCATACCTTTTGTGTGTTTTGCATCTTATTGAGCTCAAAGTATTGCTCCGTTTGTAGTATCCAATTTATTAGATCCTTTCCATAAAACTTCGTCATATCTATATTTGGAATATGGTGGGTCTTAAATCCAACGTTAGAGTCTATGAAATCATCATGAGTTTCATCTACTACCTTTTTGCAATTAGGAACCTTTTCTTGTAGCAACTTTTCCAAACCTTCCTTCCAACCTTCCATGTCTTTCTTCAAATCTTCCATGTTGGCTTCTATACCATCCAGCTTAGCTTCCACACCATCCATCTTAGCTTCCACGCCTTTCTTCAAACCATCCATATTAGCTTCCATTTCATTTTTTGTTATGAAATTTGTTGCATGTATTCTTGTAGTTTTGATATATCATATTTCACTTCCTCCTCTTCATGAGTCATAATAGAGCCTTATGAGGGCTTAATGAGTGTTGATTTATTTTTAAAGGGAATTTTAGAACCCAATACTGATATATGTGCTTCAATAGGCCCTCAGAATCACTTCAAGCTGATTTTTCAAACAAGGCTTATGCAATTTAAAAACAAAAATACACACATGTTTCGTGCTTTTGAGGAGCTCGATATTGAAACTAGTGTATCTCTAATGTTTCAAATCCCCAAGATATTATCTTCAGCCTTTTAGTAGCCCTTTGAATCATCTTTACAATTCCACATGTCAGACCTAATTTGGATTCTTCAAGATAAAGTTATGCTCAATACCCCCCAATGACCTAATTATGGACTAGCTCCATAGATCGAACTTATACGGCGTGCCAAATTTCACTGCTTTCTCCTTTGAATCTGAAATGGTCACAAGGGAAACTACCGTCCATTTAATTTCTGCCACTTTTTACAACATCCCAATTGGATGCTCGGAGTGAGAGTTATTAGGATTTTCCCAAGGTCACCTCTTTGAGATGAAATTCGGGGACCTTCAAAAACCCTAATTTCCACAGATCATATCTCTAAACATATTGAAGAACAATTTTTGAAACTTTTCCATGAAGTTCCTCCTAATTTCAGTGAAAATGGGTTTTTTTTTAGCTTCTGAACCTTCATAGAAAAAAGTTGTAGTGAAAATTCCATGATGACCTGTTTGAAACAGTGAGGCCCTAGAATCCAATGCTTGGATACCAAATGTTATCAAAACCAACTCACAAAATAGAAGAAAAGATATATCAATTCCTTATAAATCAACCTCTTCTAGGGGGAAGCCTCCTTTACATTACATAAATGAAAAATTCTCGGATGATACAAATGAAAAATATTGTTTCTATATATAGTAGTCCATGGGGTCACAATATAATCCTATCTCACCTAACAATAGTAATGTAAGGGCACAATAATAAAAATATGGGGACTACAGGGGTAAAACAATAATAATAAGAGGGCTACGCTAACAACAATAAGGGAATACACTAGTAATATAGGGCCCTAACAAAGGTCTTGGCTAGGAATTGGAAACTCATCCAAAGGAGGCTTCAAGTATCCTTCCCTTAATTTATATTAATAATGAATTATGTATTTTCTTCCCATAAATGTGCAAATCATTACTCATTTTGTGTGATACTCTCTAATCTATCATATAGTTTATGTTAGAATGAATTATGATATGTATGTTTTTTTCTCCTCTGTAGGTATTCATCTCCAACAGTGTAAAGAGGATTGGACTTGGAAGCAAGAAGATCAAGAAATCAAACCAATGGGTGTTAGCATCATAGTGAGGTAGGCCATCTATATTACTTAATAATTTATGATATAAGCTAGTAAATTTTACACGTACTTGTCTATTTTGTTGTTATATCCTTCCTTTGGGACTAGAGAGATTGCCTATGTCTGCAGAATGGATTATCTGTACAACAAAGTGGTGACTTCACTAGGGAGCCTATATCCCTTTCAACCCTCCTCCTTCATTTGGTATTTTTTCTTATTTTGGTCAACCTTTCAATGATCCTCCATTTTGACTTCTTTTGATTGATTAGGTGCTCAAAAATATTCTAAAAAATGAATGTTTTTGGGATGGTGTGGAACTTGAATGAACACGTAGATATATTTTTTCTAAATCCAACGCAACTCGTTTCGTGGAAAATCGAAACCATATGCTCCCATAAACACGTTCTTTCTATTTCGTCAAACATGCAAAATTTTGAAAAAAAATTGCAATGACAACCCAACCAATAATCCATACTGCTGACTGGGCATGCCCAGTTGGCAAGTTGACTCATCAATGAGATTTCCTCCAGTGAATGATGTTGTGCCAACTGACACATTTTTTTTGGTTTGAAATGGCGGATTGTGATTGGTTTGTAGGTGGCCAATCACACGATGCCATGTGGAATGACCAGGTGTTGAGTCATAGAAAAGGTATGTTTTTATCCTCATATTATCTTCGTTAATAATTTACTTTCATGTATTTATCTTCGTTTCCGAGAAGGATCTAGAGGAAAATATTGTGAAAGTTGAATAAAATCAATTGTCAAAAAATTATATGATTTTAGCATAAAAACTAACTTTTGCTTGCCTTTATGTGTAGAAATCAAAATTGGACAATTGTTGTTCAATCGATAGAAAAACATAAACCAAAGAACGAAATAATACCACCTCTTGCTCGCACGTGCTAGAAGAAGAAAATGAGAATCGAGCTAATTTTATAATGGAAAACCGATTATTAGTTGCGAAATCCTCAGGATCTCCTGATCCTGATAATTCACTCTCATTTATTAGTTTCTCATTCACTTATATAAGGCTGATAAGTGAAAAAGAAGTTGTTGTTAATTTCTGAGATTTAAATTTCATTTTGACATTATTATTTGTATTGAAGACAGAGTATTTTCATTATGATGATGTTGTATCTTTACTATTGTTATTAATGAGAAAAATGGTGCTTTTATCGTAATCGCATTTTGCATCTTTTCAGCAGTAACTTCTGTAGGCTTTGGGCCCGGTCGCTAGGAGACTTGTTGCTTATTTTGTGCCATAATTATTTCCTTTGTGTCTGCAATTTTTAATTACTATATCTTGTAGAATATAGTTATTTCGATTGCTGTGTGATGTTATAATTCGTTTCCATAATTTACCTTTACCTTTCGTGATAAATCTTAGATGTTGTTACTTTTACATTTGCATATTTTTTTTTAATGAATTGTTTAGATTAGTTCAAGCATTAAATTTTACTATTGTTCCTCTCAATTCATGCCATCGTAGATATCGAGTAATTAATTACTGTCATTCTTAATTAAACATTTGAATATTTGATTGATATTCATTTACTGTAGTTCCTCTTTTCATTAGATAATTTTTTGTTAATATAAGATATTATTTCTTTAAGTGTGATTCCCTCAATACATGCATTTGGATTCAGTTTCCTTATAAATCAATTGATATTAGAACAAGATTTATGGTTTTGAAATGCTTTAATATTTTATTTTGAATTATTCGAGATTTAACTTCGAGAATTCAAAACTAGTTATTGCAATGATTCATAATTATTTGATTCTAAAATAGCCTTTGATCTCACTTGCATAGGCAGTGCCAACACTCTTGAAATAAAAAGATCTATCCTTAGTTGATAATTAATGTAGGTATTAAGATTCATTTTCATAGCCATCTTAATGCACCAACATTTTGGTGTCATTTTCAGGGAGAGTGTTAAAAGTGGTTTTTGTTTTTTGAACTTCATTGATGCAAAGGGCTTGGGTATTGAAAACGAGAGGTAAGAACCTATGTACCAGCAAGTAAAATGCATGCTCAAGAGCCTGATTTTCAGAATTTGCATGAAAGTTAAATAGGAATAGATGTTTCTATGAATGAATAGGAAGAAAAAAGTAGGAATAGATCTTAACCCACCACCCAAATCCACCAAACCCAAGGGATCGGTCACCCTTGGTAGATCGACCTTTATAGACAAAATCATATTAAAATTAAAATCTCAGGAGTGAGTGGGACCCCGGAACATGTCTAGAAAAATACCTACTATAATTCGTCAAGCAGTAGGCTCACCATCTGTAGCTCATGTCGAGATCCATAGAAAAACCAAAGGTTCTGAACATAAGCTTTGAGGTCACAAAAAATTTGCATTCGGATCCTTCAGAAGAGGGAAGTTCATGCAATCTACAAGAAGGAGAGTGAGAGGCTATTGGTGTTGTAGGAACCAATCTACAATCACCAGAACTTGGATCTCATAAGATCTTGGTTTAAGAAAATATACCTGATATTCTAGATCAAGGTAGTGTTGTAAGACCCCTTCCAAATCTGTTTACCAGTCTTGTCCAAATCAAATTTCTAGAC
Organism: Pinus albicaulis; assembly: GCA_034641835.2. Taxonomy (NCBI): domain Eukaryota; kingdom Viridiplantae; phylum Streptophyta; class Pinopsida; order Pinales; family Pinaceae; genus Pinus; species Pinus albicaulis. The sequence continues at coordinate 1,769,622,064 of CM076580.1, forward strand.
CAAGATATTCCTGAAGGTTATTGGGACATCTTTGACCAAATATTGCATCAACAGCCTCAGGGAAAGACGTCGACATTGGAGTACCCTATCGTCGACCTAGTTTCTAATGTCCCCATGAAAGCCATTCCTCTCTAGAGAATCCCTACTTTCCATGGTCTAACCTCAGAAGACTCGGATGCTTTCTTATTTGAACTCGAAGTTTTATGTAGGGGATATGATTATACCACTGATCCCAAAAAACTAAAACTATTTCCCTCTACATTCAAGGGAGCATCTTTGCGATGGTTTACGGGGATTGGTGGAGGAAATATTAACTCTTGGTATCAAATGAAAACTTTTTTTCTCATTAAATATCCATATTATTGTAGGACTAGATATTTGAAAGATAAAAATTTTAATATGACCGCAAAAGATAATGGAACTCTAGAAGAGTATGTTGAATGGTTTCATTATAATTTACAAATGTATCCTTATGTTTCATCATATAAAGATGTTTTAAAATTAAATATGATAAGAGGGATTAAGGAAGAATGGATAGAAACATTAAATTTAATGGGAAAAGGAGATGTTTATCAGGAAAGTTATGATGACATTATTCAACTATGTATTAAGTGCTCTCGAGGTAGTATGCACATCAGACCAACTGGACGAGATAATATTTTCAGAAATAATAAAGCTCCTTGTATCAGTGTAACTCGAACAGAAATAAAAAATATCTTAGAGGATTTCAAAACTGATATCATGGGCACCCTCACAACATAGTTGGATGTCCTACAAGAAAAATAGAAACAAGCCATAACATAATATAATTTAGCCATCTTATGCCCACGATGTCGAAAGAAGCACAGTCAGAGGAAATGTCCATTGGACATGGTCCAGACGTGTGGTATCTACACTAAGGATCATGCCACTGTGTCGTGCCCATCACTTCTAGGATTAAAAGCAGTTCTTAGAGAGGTAGAAGAAGAGACAAAACCAATATATTTAATGAATCAGCATCGACAGCGACAAGCCCGACCCACAGTTATGTCACAAGACCCATATATGTTATTTTCTTCTCCACCATTTAATCTATTGGCCTGTGACCACACACAAAGGGGAGAAGGAGAAAGGAAGACAAGTCCTAACTGTTAAAGAGCTTCAAAGGAATCAATCTGCATCTCAATTCAGTAGAAAGGGGGAAAATGTACCTGATAAGGCTTAAATGGTAAGAAAAATTCATTCCCACCATCCTTCATCTCATCTATCCTCTCTATCTCCATTTACCCTATCTTACCCCTTCACTTTCCCTTTTTCTAAAGCCCCCTGCATTGCATTTCTTCATTTGCATCACCGCTTCTCGCAAGTCTTAACCTTTACATCTTAAGACTTACCGAAACTTATCTCGCTAATGATGCGACTTTGTGGGACCCATCCAGCCTCGATACATCACCCAAATCTGCATGAAAACCCTTATATTCCACATTTTCCTTACCTGTCACCTTTTCACACTTTGCAACATCTAGCGCGTTGCATGTTGCACATCCCTCCTGCAGCTTTTAACATTTACCATCTGCTGATCCTAGCTAAAACTTGTGACATGTGATCTTCGCTTAGGTCCCACCTTCCTCCACGTCACCCTTTTATCCCCAACATCCATCAAGGATCACATATTATAATTGTTCACATCTCAACTGAAAATTAAAACTCGTGTTGTTGATTTGCGATATATCGCATCGCACAAGTTTAAACTTACCACTTAAAGCGCCCGCAACCTATTTTGTTAACTTGTGATCTAGATGGGTCCCACTTTCCCTCCGAGTCACCTACCCTACCATCACACATCACTCCCCACAAATTTTAAAATTTACCACTCACTGCTCCCAACTAATTCTTGCAACATGCGATCTCTGGGCGTGGTCCCACCACTGCTCGTGCCACTTCACCTCCCCCTTGCACATCACCCATCGTAGGTCTTAATTCTTAAATTCCACCTGCTCACACATAAAGTTTGGGATATGTGATTTGTGGTTAGGTCCCACCTTCCTCCACGTCACATCCTTTCTCCCCATGCTTCGCACTTCGCACAGTTTAGATATTATCTCTACAACTGCATGGCAAAGATTTGCGATTGCGATGTGATCTGGCCCCACCATAATACTCTGATCACCGTGATTATGCCATTCCTTCACTATCACTCCCATTCCATTACTCTCTCCATTCCCATTCGTGGGCACACATCCCATTACTCCTAAGCCTTCTGCATCTCTCTATCACTTCTGCTCCACCCCAATGCATCCGACGGTCCTTAACACATTTCGGACCCCTCCGGGCCTTCGAATTTTAACTATGGGGGTGGGGGGGGGGGGGTGTTTGGAATATATGGTTTCCACTACCACCCTCTACTCCACGTGCCTTCCCATCATCATTTCACACCCCCCCTCTCCGATACCGCTTACCACTTGGGACCCCCTCCAGAATTTGGTTTCTGGTTTTCAAATACAGCAAGAGTTTTTGGTAGAGCATGTGGTTATGGTTTATTCAGTCCCTCCAAGAGCTCCCCACCAAACAATTAATTTTTCATAACACAACCAACTATTTCACAATATCAAGTGGAAATCACGAGAGTTAGATAGTGGAGGATGCCGAACAATAGGTAGAATTACATGATGAAGTCTAAATCGTCTGCCACTTCTCCCCACTCCTATGAAGATTCAGGAATTTTGCCTCCATAGATAACTGTTTGGTTTCTTTTTACTATTAATATAGTGATGTTTGGTTGGTAAAATCCCAATTTTACCCAATTCTGTTTTTATTTTTCTATTGCAGGAGCGATTGCTTGAAGCACGCTTTGATAGTTTGTTAGGATATTTTTGGTTTCACCTGTGTGGATCAATCATGATATAATATTCAATCATCGACCCTCAGGCAGAACTCTATATGTAGTGAGTTCTAAGATGGAACAAAGGTTCTATAATTTTAAATAATTTTGTTGTAGTTTTGTATGATTGTGCTCCCTCTACTCTGAGACACATTTTTGGGAGAGATGTTTAAAATTAATATGAATACAAAGCTGATATTTGGATTCCAGATGGAGCAATGAGAAGTATGTATTTGATTTATTTTGTTATCAATAATCTCCTCTTTATGAGTAATCATCTTTCATGGTATTTTTCTTTGATGGTTCATGTAATGTAGTTGCCGGTGGTCTGCAATTTTATTCATGAATTCAAGTCTGTATTACGCTCAGGTGTTAACGCTCATGTTTTAAGCTTCTTGCACTCCCTTAATTCACGCTCCATGAACCTCTGTTGTTGTCCATATCTTATTCATATTTGTTTCCTATGATTTCATAGGGGATAGATTCTTAAATCTCTTAAGCTTGTCTCTCATGGGTTCCTTCTCCGTTCTTTCTCAACACCTCTTCATATTTTAAAATTTATGTTCATTTTTTTATACTTGGCCCATTTAAAAGCCATTATTCTCATAGCCTCTTGAGCCCTCTCACAGTATAAAGAATTCACATGAATGGACTCCAGGGTATTGTCCATCCATCAACCACCAAAACCATTGTTCTCTTATTTCATATTTTGTCAGAGGCATATCATACAATTGTCCACTTTTAACCTTCGATTTTTAATATGTCCTAGGCATTGGTATTTTGCAACTCAAGGTTGTCTCTAGGAGCTACAACATAATTTTGGCGCCGTTTCCTGGGAGAGAATTAGAAAATTGTTTCCTTGGGATATGAAATTATCTTGACCCTTTAGTCAGGTGAGCACTAAGGGTTGAGAGTTGCATAGCCCTCACCATGGCAACTCCACTATTTCAAAAGTTAAAATCTACTGTAATCTTGGCTTACACCAAGCCTCATATCCGATCAGATACTTCTCAACAGAGAACCCCTTCCGTATCTGATCCTAAAAAAATTATATTTAAGAGAATTTGGAGAGAGAATCAACCCATCCAGGCTGACCTAACCTCATTTTCTCTAAAAGATTCACCTTCCTCTTATCAAAAAGTTGATATCCATGGTCTTGGCTCCATATCCTGCGTACTTGAATATCCTCCAGAAACCTCCTCTTTAGCCAGTTTAGACTTAAAAGACGAAGCTGAATCTGTTGATACTTATTTAACTCCCTTGCACCCTACTCCAGAGGTTGAAGAAGTCAAAGAAGTCATAACTCTTCAAAGCTCATTACAGATAAATATCCAAACCTATACTCACCATATACCTATTGTACCACAGCTAAATCATCCCCAGAACTTACTACCACTGCCCCCATGGTTGTACCTGGATTTCAGCCCAACAAATATGCACCATTGGATTTACCTCAAGTATTGAATGACATGCCTCAATATTACCTAAATCTCTTACCTCGATTCACTGGGAAAGATAACACTTCCACGCATAAACATATTGAATATTTCTAAGCCTTCATTGAGAATGTGAACGTGGAGCACCTGGATATGGTGTCAAGGATTTTCGTCCAATCCTTGGATGAAGAGGCTCGAAAGTGGTTCAAATATCTTTCCAATAATGCAGTCACCACTTGAGAAAAAATGGATAATTTCTTCACACTAAAATGGGGAGAGAAGAGGGACCATGAACATGTCCTCACAGAGTTCAATGCTCTTAAAATGAGACACAATGAGGATGTAATGAAATTTATAAAGAGGTTCAATATGCTCTACAAAAATTTCCCTACCGAGATAAATCTTGCCCAAGCAGCTACTAAGGTGGTTTTCACAGGAGCTTTCGAACCTGAGTTTGGGTTCACCCTAAGAGAAATAAAGTCCACATCTCTGGATCAGATCTAGACTGATGCATTGGAGGTGGAAGCAAACTTTTCTTCTACTTGTAAATTCAAAGGGAAGATAGAACATGAAGCAAGAAGAAAGCACAGGGAGGAGGCTTCTACTTCTAATCAGGAGAGGGACTCACAGGAGTACATAATTGAAGAAATGAATAAGCTTATCAAGAACCTCTCAACTAAGCTGGAAAATCTTGAATTAGAGGCTAATAATCCCTCTCCTCACTGATGACAACAAAACTGAAAGTCGACCCCTAAGGAGAGCTAGCCTTTTTATTGTCGCTCGGTCAGCATTCCCACAATTAGCTTATTTCACCTCCACGTGGTCTCTTCCTTTTCTCAGGAATTTTTTTATCAAATTCGAGGAATTTGATAAACAAACATTATTAACAGTATTTGAAAATTAAATTATGTCTCTGAACTTTATATAAATGCCCAACGCTTTTATCAATTGACTTTGTAATAAACCTTTGGCTCTGGGCCCCACCTCTATGATCAATAGCCTAATCAAATGCATGCACAGTACCTCGGTTATCATCCGTGCATCTTCATCAAACAATCACCGTCTGATGGCTCCTTCCCAGATCAACGACATTCCTCGATATCACTCGGCTTCCTTACATGAACTTTAAAGTGTAATGGCAACGCGGAAAGGCGGTTTTGGAGCTGCGCCCTACGCCACGTGTCGAATACTCAATGGAATCGCTCCCAAAATTTGAATACCGCTCAGCATGCAAAAGCGGTGCGATATGGGCAGACGGGTTTTGCAAATCCACTCGTGGTTTTGGTACAGTGGTTAACCAAAGTTAATTCAAGTTTATGATGTCCTTTCTAATCACCCCAGTTCTCAACCGAGGTTCGAACTTTAAAACAACTATCTTCCTTTCGAGCAGGGTTTCACTATCATTAACAAAGTTCGACGACCACTATTTACACAGACCTCGTCTGCGCATGGATTTTCTTCATTTATTCAGAAAATTCAAGAGAAAGAAGTGGATAGCAAAATACAGGGATTACACAGTGACGTTATTCAACGATTTCACCCAGACCAGTGTTCAATCGCCTCACAGTTAAACAATTCTTCACAATTAACAGTTCGAGACAATTCAATGGCCAACGAGTACTGAAATTATTTAACTGGAAACAATTATTAACACGCACAGAGATTTTATTGCAGAAAATCTCTCCTCTCTTCTCTTTTTTTCCTCTCTTTATACATCTGAGGAATACAAATTATATACATTGCAATGCGTCTCTTCGGTTCCTCTGTGAGGACCATTTTAGAAAATCAAAAGCCTAATTACAATAATTCGACTAACTGAAATAGGACAGATGGACTAACTGAACTATTCGACTTCTACAACCCTGATTAATCTAAATGATATAGTCAGCTGGGGTATTGACACCTAGCTGTTACAATTTAAATGTTTTCGAACCCTCCTAGCCACAACATGTGGAAAAAACCTCCTACATTTCTGGCTAGTGTCTAATGCCCCTGCATCAAACTCCCGAGGGAAATTTTCTTCATGGGCTTCTGTCCATGAGCTCTTCCACTGATCTGCCTATCTTCTGCAACATTCCTTCAGTCATCCAAGTGGCATCTTCTTCTGGCTTATCCTTCCATTTGATTAAGTATTGAAAGTGATCTTGTCCTCTGGTCCTCTTGAACACTCTTTTGTCCAATATCTTCTCTGGTTGTAATGGTTGCGCTGGAGGTGGCTGCTCTTTCCACTCAATCTGTCCCTTGTCTGTTGATATTTCTCCTTCACCATCATCTTCATACTTGTACAAATCTGCAACATTGAAAATGGGAGATATTCCAACATTAGGTGGCAATTCACTCTCATAAGCATTTGCAGAAAACTTTCTAAGTATCTTGCATGGCCCAATCTTTTTGAACTTCAACTTGTTATACTGCTTCTTTGGGAATCTCTACTTTCTCAAGTGTGCCAAAACCAGATCTCCTACTTCAAAATGAACTTCTTTTCTGCTCAAGTCTGCTCTGCCCTTGTATTTGATGTTGTTGCCTTGAAGTTGTTGCTTCACTTGTTCATGTATGGCCTAGATCTCTGAAGCAAATTCCTCACCATTAGCACTTCTCATCTCTGCCCTTCCCAGATTTCTTAACTCTGATATTCCCCTGGGGTGAATTACATAGATAATATGGAATGGGCTCTGCCCTGTGCTTCTGTTTGGTGAGTAATTATATGCATATTCTGCCTGGGGCAAAATATGATCCCACTACTTGGGATGCTCTCCTGCAAGACTTCTCAACAAATTTCCCAGACTCCTATTCACTACCTCAGTTTGTCCATCAGTCTGGGGATGATAAGATGAGTTGAAACTTAGTTTGGTTTCAGGCTTCTTCCACAGTTTCCTCCAAAAATTACCCACAAATCTGGTGTCTCTATCTGAAACAATGCTCTTGGGCAACCCATGAAATCTAACAACTTCTTTGAAAAACAAGTTAGCAACATGGGTGGCATCACTAGTTTTATAGCTTAGCATGGAATAAGTGTGCCATTTTTGGAGAAGTCTGTCCACTAAAAAAAAGACTGCATCATTCCCTCTCTGAGTCTTGGGCAATCCTAGAACAAAATCCATACTCACCATGTCCCAAGGCCTGTCTGGAATAGGCAAGGGATTGTACAATCCTGCATTCTGGCTCCTTCCTTTAGCATATTGACAGATTTTGCAATTCTTCACAAACTTATCCACTTATGTTCTCATCCTGGGCCAGTAATAGAAGTGAATCAGCTGCTCATAGGTTTTATTAGTACCAAAGTGTCCAGCAAGTCCACCACTATGCTTCTCCTTAATCAAGTTTTCTCTCATAGAACATTTTGGTACACACAGTTGGTTTCTTCTGAATAGTAAGTCCTCCTGCAAGATATAATCCAGCCACTGGCTTCAATCTGCTAAAACATGGTTACAACATGCCTCAAATGGTTCGTTAAAATCTGAATCTGTTTTGTACAATTCTTTGAGAAAATCAAACCCTACAACTTCAAAATTAGTTTCTTGAACAATCATGTACCTCCTACTCAAAGCATCAACTACTTTATTTGCTTGGCCACTTATATGTTTCAAAACAAAATTAAAACCTTGGAGATACTCAACCCATTTAGCATCCTTATGCTTCAACTTGGGCTGCTGTACAATATACTACAAAGCATGATTTTCAGAATACAATACAAATTCCCTGGACATCAGATAATGTCTCCACTTTTTCAATGCCTGAACAATTGCATAGAATTCCTTCTCATAAGAGGAATACTTTCTCCTGGTGTCATTCAGCTTTTCACTGAAATAGGCTATAGGCCTATCATCCTGACTCAACACAACTCCAATGGCTTCCCCACTGGCATCACACTTTACTTTAAACGGTTTAGTAAAATCAGGCAGAATCAAAACAGGCTTCTAAGTTATCTTTTTCTTCAAAAGTTTAAAATTTCTTTCTGCTTCATCAGTCCACTTAAATGGTTTTTTTCTCTTCTTTATTGTCTCAATTATGGGTGCATTGATCTTACTGAAGTTTCTTATAAACTTTCTGTAAAAACTAGCAAGTCCATGGAAGCTTCTTACCTCAAAAACATTCCTGGGTGAAGGCCACTCCACAATTTCCTTAACCTTTTCTGGGTCCATCTTCAATCCTTCTGTAGAAACAAAAAAGCCCAAATACACCAACTCTTCCTTCATGAATGAGCATTTCTTTAAATTTATCAGCAGTTTCTCTTGGTGCAGCTTCTTCAAGACATGATTAAGATGCCTTAAATGTTCTTCTTTAGTTCTGCTGAAAACTAATATATCATCCAGATACACTATCAAAATTTTACCAATTAATTCCTTCAATACTTCATTCATAAGTCTCATAAAAGTGCTAGGTACATTTGACAACCCAAAATGCATTACCATCCATTCATACAGTCCTTCATTTGTTTTAAAGGCAATTTTCCACTCATCACCCTCTCTTATTCTAATATGATGGTATCCACTTTTTAAATCTATCTTTGAAAAATATTTAGCACCACTCAAACAGTCCATTAAATCCTCAACTCTGGGCAAAGGGAATCTGTACCTGATTGTGAGCTTATTGATCTCTTTGGAATCAGTACACATCCTCCAGCCTCCATCTTTCTTTGGGCTCAATACTGCTGGTACTGCACATGGACTCAAACTTTCTCTGATCAGCCCCTTGTCCGCCAATTCCTGTACTTGTCTCCTGATTTCCTCATTTTCCTTGGGAGTCATTCTGTAGGCTGCCTTATTTGGAAGATTTGAACCAGGGATAAAATCTATCTGATGGCTGATCTTTCTCACAGGTGGCAACTCATCAGGTAAATCATCCACAATAATGTCACAATAATTGTCTAATGTCTCTTGGATTTCTACTGGCAAATCTGAAATATTTGTAGAAGTAAGAACTACCTTAGGTTTCCAAACTAAAGCAAAACTTACCTCTTCTTCTTCTATCTGCTGCAGATATTCCTTCCCACTCAGCAACAAGGTCTTTGGATCAATCACTCTGCTGGATGGCTCTACTTCTTCCATGGGTATCAATGTGTGATGTACCCCATCCTTGAAGAACTTGTAAGTGTTCTTCTTGACATCATGCACTGCTGCTCTATCAAACTGCCAAGGTCTACCCAGCAGTATATGACACACATCCATGGGCATTACATCACACAAGACCTTATCTTTGTATTTTCCCATTTGCATCTCTATCTAGCATTGTTCTTTTACAACCAGTTGGTGCCCTTTGTGCAGCCAGGACACCCTGTAGGGAGTTGGATGCTCCCTTATCTTCAACTTCAACTTCTCTACCACCTCAGTGGAAACCAGATTGTCTGTGCTGCCACTATCAATGATTAGCTGGCAGCATTTCCCTTGGACTTTGTATATGCTCCTAAACAAAGTCTTCCTTTGGGCAGGCTCAGTGGCCTCTTTGGGTTGCTTCAACAGGACCTTGTTAACCACCAAGGACTCTCCCCTTTCTGGTAGAATTTCTTCTTCAATTTCTGCCTCTTCTCCAGCTTGGGAAAAAACAACATTTCTTGGACCAGCACCCACATTCTCTGGACACTCATAGTGCTTATGTCCCACTTGCTGACATCTATAACACCTAAACTCTCTACCTCTACCTCTGTCTCTGCCTCCTCTTCCTTTTCCTCTGTAAGAACCCATTCTTCCCCTTGCATCATCCTCTGTAGATGCATCCTAAGGTGAGTTACTGTTAGCTCCATCCTTGGGTGTAGGAGGCTTTCCTCTACCACCCTGACTTCCCTTTCCACAGAAAGTACCTCTCTTCTTGGCAGAATATTTCCTCAGGAGTTTCTCCTCTACTTTCAAGGCCATCTGGTAGGCCTCTTCCACTGTCTTAGGAGACAGGAGACCAATCTCATCCTGGATCTCCAGCTTGAGACCATTTACATATTTGGCAATCTTCTCTGGTATATCCTGAAATTGCCCAGCTCTTATGCTTACTTTGTAGAATTCCTCTGTGTATTCTTTTACTGTCAGCAACCTCTGTCTCACGTTTTGCATTTTCCTATACAATGTCAGCTGATAATCACTAGGCAAGAATTTAAATTTTAATTTATCCATCATTCTGGTCCAAATTTTGATAGGTTGCTTGCCAGCTCTCCTCCTTTCTGCCTGCACTCCATCCCACCAAAGTGCAGCATGTCCCTTCAGCTTTGTCACTGCAAACTTAACCTTTTTATCTTCACCTATTTCTTCATAATCGAAGCACTTTTCATTTCATTTATCCACTCTACCAGCTCCTCTAGATTCAGTCCCCCTGCATAACTCGACACTTCAATTCTGGGCTTAACTCTAGACCCCAGAACAATTCTAAGGAACCTCATGTCAGGAGGCATTTCAACATTTTCTTCCACTTCTTCTGTCTCAGGTTCACTAATTTCTTCAGGATATCTGGGCTGTCTTCACTCTATGGCATCCATTCTGGCCTCGACCCTCTGCAACATCCCCAACACCTCTGCATTGGCAGCAGGTCTCCTTCTGCCAGCACCTCTACCAACTCGGATTTCCATGTCATCTCTCTTCCAAAACAACTCAAAAACAATAGCTCTGATACCACAAATGACAGAAACAAAACTAAAATTGGACCCCTAAGGAGAGCTAGTCTTTTTATTGTCGCTTGGTCAGCATTCCCACAATTAGCTTATTTCACCTCCACATGGTCTCTTCCTTTTCTCGGGAATTTATTTATCAAATTCGAGGAATTTGATAAACAAACATTATTAACAGTCTTTGAAAATTGAATTATGTCTCCGAAATTTATATAAATGCCCAACGCTTTTATCAATTGACTTTGTAATAAACCTTTGGCTCTGAGCCCCACCTCTATGATCAATATCCCAATCAAATGCATGCGCAGTACCTCGGTTATCGTCTGCACATCTTCATCAAAAGATCACCGTCTGATGGCTCCTTCCCAGATCAACGGCGTTCCTCGATATCGCTCGTCTTCCTTACACGAACTTTAACGTGCGATGGAAATGTGGAAAGGTAGTTTTGGAGCTGTGCCCTACGCCACGTGTCGAATACTCAATGGAATCGCTCCCAAAATTTGAATACCGCTCAGCACGCAAAAGCGGTGCGATATGGGCAGACGGGTTTTGCAAATCCACTCGCGATTTTGGTACAGTGGTTAACCAAAGTTAATTCGAGTTTATGATGTCCTTTCTAATCACCCCGGTTCTCAACCCAGGTTCAAACTTTAAAAAAACTGTATTCCTTTCAAGCGGAGTTTCACTATCATTAACAAATTTCGACGACCACGATTTACACAGACCTCGTCTACACGTGGGTTTTCTTCATTTATTCAGAAAATTTGAGAGAAAGCAGTGGATAGCGAAATACAGGGATTACACAGTGACCTTATTCAGCGATTTCACCCAGACCAGTGTTCAATCGCCTCATAGTTAAACAATTCTTCACAATTAATAGTTTGAGACAATTCAATGGCCAACGAGTACTGAAATTATTTAACTGGAAACAATTGTTAAGACACACATAGATTTTATTGCAGAAAATCTCTCTTCTCTTCCCTTTTTTTCCTCTCTTTATACATCCGAGGAATACAAATTATATACATTGCAATGTGTCTCTTCGGTTCCTCTGTGAGGACCGTTTTAGAAAATCAAAATCCTAATTACAATAATTAGACTAACTGAAATATGACAGATGGACTAACTTAACTATTCGACTTCTACAACCCTGATTAATCTAAATGATACAGTCAGCTGAGGTATTGACACCTAGATGTTACAATTTAAATGTTTTCGAACCCTCCTAGCCACAACATGTGGAAAAGCCCTCCTACATTGCTGGCTAGTGTCTAATTCCCCTGCATCACTCACCCTAACCAAATGATTCCAAACCATGGGTTTAATCCCCAATACCGAAAGCCCCCTCTACAGTTGTTACAGTTGGAAAGGAAGGAGCAGCAAGATCACATACAACCTCCTTTATACATAGAAGGGGAAATTGAGGGACAAGCAGAATAAGTCACAGACAACCAAGAAGATCAATTCCTCGCCTATTTAGAGGATGAAGAAGGTGAACTCACCCGGCACAAAGAGATAGGAGGGAAGTCCCCGCAGAGGATCGAGATATTGATAATTACTGTAGGAATTTTGTGGACTTCATGTAAGCTTAGCTCCATAAAAATTATGACCTCAGGTCCTCTAGAAAGAAAACCTGAATGAAAGAGAAATATGAAGAGTCGACACCAAGAGAACTTAGCCCTTCTAGTTCTGCCATCAAGGGGAAAAAGAATTTATAAGAGTCTACACATCATGAAGCCACTGCGTCCACTTCCACAAATCCAGGTTCTGATCCTCCCACATAACATAAGTCATCTTCTATAGAATCGAACCTGCCTAATCACCCTAAAGAGAAATCCAAAGAAGTCATTGCGGAAAAATCTCCCACGGCCTTTAACATCCAGAACGAACTAGAGAAGGTCAAGATCTCAGTTCTCCTGATCGAGCTTCTAAAGTAGCCTTCATATAAAGCCCAACTGTCTCAATTCATGCTGACCCATGGCGTAGGTCCTCTCCTTGATAGCCTCAATCTCCAGGAGGAAAGACCCATGGTATTCTTTGGACCTCATGTAGAATAACTGGACTCAGCCACTCCCCCATTCTATGTGTCTCTAGTTATACATGACTTGCTACTACACAATTGCATGGTAGATTCTAAGGCTTCACATAATCTATTGCCATTATCTGTCATGGATTATTTGGTGTTGAAGATAACCAGACCTTATAAATATCTCTCTTTTTTTTATTCGAAGAGGGTAAAGTGCTTGGGTATGATAAAAGATCTGGTAGAAAACTTGGCCCAGATTCTGGAAAAACGTTTGGTGATGGATATCGTTGTAGCTGATATCCTAGCTCAGTTTGGAATGTTGTTGTCTAGATCCTGGGGTTCCAAGATTGGAGGGTCCATAAAGCTTGACCTCACTTATGCCACTATTCTAGTAATTGGTGGGGATGAAATAAGGTTATACCGTGAATCCAGATTCATGAAGATGGTCACCAAAGCCAATGGTTCCACAAATTATCTAGTATATGGTAAGGAGGGTGAATTCTATTATCTTATGCTTGAGGAGGACGAAGATTTACTGCAAGAAATAGAGATTTTTCCTATAGTACAGAAGAATCCTATGAGCAGAGAGGAAAAAAAGATATGGACCTTGCATTTTGATGGAGCTAATTCACGAGAAGAAAATGGGGCCAGGGTACTCTTGATATCGATAGAAGGATGTTTGGTTCTCCTCTCCTTTAAGATGGAATCCGAAGCCACAAATAATGTGGCTGAATATGAAGCACTACTACTGGGGTTGCAGAAAGCATAGAATATGAACATACAATACCTTAAGGTGTTTGGAGATTCAGATATTGTAGTGAAACAAGTTAGGATCCAATGCCAAACTAAACACCCATGGATCAGAGCCTAAAGGAACGAGGTATGGGATTTAGTTGAGAACCTCTTTTCTACATTTAATATTCAGTTCAAGCCAAGGGATAAGAACAGAATGGTAGACTCACTAACTGTGACTGCTAGTAATTTCTGCCCCCCATAGAATCCTTTGCTCAGATATGAGGTTGAAGTGTGATATCACCCTTCCATTCCATATAACATAAAGCATTGGCATGTCTTCAAAGATGAAGAGTAGGTCCATCATTTCATGGAAACGATAGGCAAATTTTCATATATGCTGATCGATTCAATCACTGAGGATGACTGTGAAGAGCCAAAAACTAGGTGGGAAGAGACACTGGATGGACACCGTGTTCTGCAATTAAGGGGAAATGTCATCCCTATGGGGCTTGTGCCATTGGAGAGATTGTTTTACAAGAATGACATCCCAGTAAACCCCAGAAAAATTACCCTCGACAAGCCTCTCAGGGATGTTAATATTGGGACAGAAGAAGATCCAAAGGTGGTAAAGCTATCAAAAGGGGTTCCTAAAGAATACCAAGGTCAATATCTCAGTCTGTTCCAATCATATACGTATTCGCCTGGTCATACCAGGATATGAAAAATTTTCACATATATATTATACATCACAAAATACCTCTGAAATAAGATGCGGAGCCTCATAAGTAGAAGCTGAGATAGATCGACGCCATTCTACTCCTAGCTATCGAGAAGGAAATAAAGAATTTGTTGCAGGCCAAGACCATTGTTCCTTTAAGATACTCTGAATGGGTGGTGAACCTGGTGCCTGTAGGAAAGAAGAATGGTGAAATCAGACTTTGCATGGACTTCCTCAATCTGAACAGAGCCTCACTCAAGTATAACTATCCCCTCCCAAAGATGGACCACATCCTACAAAAGGTGGTGGGATCCTCCTGCATGTCCATGATGGATGGCTTCTTAGGATATAAGTAGGTGGCAGTGCTCCTGAAAGACCAAAAGAAGATGGGGTTCACCATGCCTTGGGGAACCTTCATGTACGCTTGAATTCTCTTTGCCCTGATAAATGTCGGTGCTACATTTCAGCATGTGATGGACATTTCTTTCATAGGAGAGCAAGAAAAATTTGCGGTGATTTACCTAGATGGCATCACCGTCTTTTCAAAGAGTGACGTTGAACACATTGAGAACCTTCGCTGAACCTCTAAAAAATATCATAGGTATGGTCCGTCTCTGAATCCTTAGAAATCCATGTTTGCCTTGGAGGAAGGAAATCTGTTGCGGCACCTAGTAACTAAGGAGGGAGTGAATATCGACCTGAAGCGGGTAGAGGTGATAGATGGAATTCACCTACCTAGAAACAAAAATGAAGTACAGGTGTTCCCCGGGAGAATAAATTTCCTTAGAAGGTTCATCCCCAAATACGCTGAGATCATCCGAAACATCACTGGGATGATGAAGAAGAACAATGAAGTTAGATGGCCTCCTAAAGCTAGGGACTCCTTCATCAGGATCAAACAGGCCTTTGCAGAAGCTCCAGTCCTAGCTGGTCCAAATTATGGGAAGTCGTTCATGATTTTCTCTTTCACATATCCTCACACAATAGCTGTAGTACTTTTACAGGAAAATGATGAAGGACCTTAGTAGCCCATTGCGTTCTTCAGCCAACTCCTGCAAGACGTCGAGCTGAAGTATGATATCCTGGAGAAGCAAGCTTATGTTTTGGGTGTGGAGCCTGATTATCTTATTTATTTTGTATCATAGCGTTGGACCCCTGTACCTTAATGGGGCGGCAACACCACTCGTAATTAAATGCTGCCTGGGGGGTAGTTGTGACTTTATGGATCCCCCCTCTTGGCGGGGGGTTTCGGGGGCAGTGCCCCCAAAGCTAAAAACATATGTAAAATTGCCTTGTAAAACTATAGTAATTTCTAGTCAATCTGGGTCATTCATTACACGGATTATCTGACGGTAGAAGTTATACTTAGTTTAGGGTTCTTTTCCCTAGAAGAAAACCCCTCACTTGTATGAGGGCATTGTATTGCGGCTATGTATTGTATGTGTATTCTCAGAGTGAGAAACAGATAGGGAGACTGTGAGAGAGAACAGAGGATATTACAATGGATTTTCTTTAGGTTATGTCTCTTCATTTTGCTGGATAATAGAAAGGAAGGACTAGATGTTCATGGTGTACGTAGCCCAAACTGGGTGAACCACATATAGCTATGTCTCTCTGGTTTTATGTGTTTTGTGTGCTTGTGTTTTCCACATATTTTATGTGTTGCATTTCTCTGTAATATATAATTTTCTAAGATTATGCTTTGGTCAAATCTCTAAAGTCGTTCGAGGTGTATGCGTTACAGTCTACCATAACTACCTATGTTCCCACAACAATGGTGAAAGATATCTTAGTACATGGCTATAGTGAATGAAGAAGAGGAAAATGGATAGACAAAATTTAGGAGTATGAACTGGAGATAAAGCCTACCAAGCCCATTAAAGGCCAAGGGCTGGCCACAATCTTGTCTAAATCCAACTGTCAAGCTCTAAGGGTAAATCTGTCTATGACAGGAGGAGAGGCACAGGAGAGCACAGGTGCACGTCAAGGCATAGAATCTTCCACTCAAAACCCACACTTGACACACCTTCTCTCCCCATGGTATAAATATATAGTGGAATATATTTTATCGCTAAGATGTCCTCCTATCTACAATAAATCCAAGTTCCGCACCTTAAGGCTAAAGTCTCAGAAGTATATCATGGCGAATGGGCAACTTCACTGGAAATACCCGATGGGGATCCTACTATTGTGTTTAACTGAGTAGGAAGTGGACCAAGTGATGGCTGAATTACACGAAGGGATATGTCATAGACATTGTAGCTGGCGATCCATTACACACAAGATCTTGAGGGCAAGTTTCTTCTTGCCTAAACTGTTTGGTGATGTACATGCTCTTGTCTAGGCCTGCGAGCAGTGTCATATGTTTGCTGAAAAGAAAAGGTATGCACCTCTCCTATTGATCCCAGTACATGTTGAAGAACCTTTTAAGCAATGGGGAATTGATTTCATCGGAGAGATTTACCTAGCTTCTAGCAATCAACACCGATGGATCCTCACTGCTACAGATTACTTCACCAAGTGGGTAAAAGTTGTGCCCACAAGAAATGCTACAAATTTAGTGGTGATCAAGTTCCTGGAGGAGAAAATAATAGGTAGGTTTGGATGCCAAGCTAAAATCATTACGAATAATTCTCAGGCTTTCAAGTTGGCTAAATTTGTAAATGTTTGTCAACTTTACAACATCTTGCTAGGACACTCCACTGCATACTACCCACAGGGCAACTGGATGGCTAAATCATCTAACAAGGTACTGGTGAGGATTTTGAAGAAGACCACCAATGAAAATCAAAAGAGCTGGGATTCTCGGCTTAAGTTCGCACTCTGGGAAAATCACATCAGCACTAAAAGATCCACAAGAAAGTCCCCTTATGAGCTAGTGTATGGCAGAGTCGTGGTCTTCCCAATTCATCTTGCATTACCGTGGCTTGATTCTTACAAGAAAGTGTGGAGGAGCCAAATGACCTTATCCGAAGAATGAATCAGTTGGTGGAGTTGAATGAAACCTGGGAACAAGTAAGCCTCAGACTAGCAGAATATCAAGAAAAAATGAAAGGCTTATTTGACCAAAGAGCTAAATATAGAGAAATCCAAGTTGGGGATTTAGTGTTGCGATGGGATATCAGGCGAGCAAACAAAGGGAAAAATGGGAAGTTAGACCCCCTCTATTTTGGTCCATTCAGGGAAGTAGAGGACAAAGGCAACAATACTTTCACACTAGAGAACTTAGAAGGAAACATAGTTGAGGCGCCCATAAATGGGAAGTTCCTCAAGTTTTACTTTCATCACTGATGAGGGCTAATATAGCTCACTTTATATATATCATTCCACTTTACTCTATATTATTCCACCGCACTCCATTTTGTTTTCATTTCTCCCATTTTATCTTCCATATCATACTCCACTGTTCCCATTTTGTTTCATCCACTCTTTACATTTTCCATTTCATCTTCCATATCATCCCCCATTTCATCTTCCATTTTGTGTCCACTTGACCGTTGGTATAAAAATTTGTCTAATCACTATGCATTTGTGACTCCATGTACCCAATAAAGCACATGCATTCAGGTCTGCAGGTTCTCAATGCACTGAAGAACAACACGTTGTCCCCAGATGGAGCCAATGTTGGCCTGTGACTGCACACAAAGGGGAGAAGGAGAAACGAAGGCAAGTCCTCACTGTCAAAGAGCTTCAAAGGAATCAATCTGCATCTCAGTTTCGTAGAAAGGGAGAAAATGCAGCTGATAAGGCTTAAATGGTAAAAAAAATTCATTCCCACCATCCTTCATCTCATCTATCCTCTCTATCTCCATTTACCCTCTCTTACCCCTTCCGTTTTTCTAAACCCCCCGCGTTGCATTTCTTCATTTACATCACCGCTTCCTACAAGTCTTAACCTTTACATCTTAAGACTTACCAAAACTTATCTCGCCACCAATGTGACTTGGTGGGACCCATCCAACCTCGATACATCACCCAAATCCCCATGCAAACCCTCATATTCTGCATTTTCCTTACTTGTCACCTTTTCGCACTTTGCAGCATCTAGCGTGTCGCATGTCACACATCGCTCCTTGCATCTTTTAACATTTACCACCCACTTCTCCCAACTAAATTTTGTGACATGCGATCTGTGGTCAGGTTCCACCTTCCTCCATGTCACCCTTTTCTCTCTGCCATCCATCAGAGATTGCATATTATAACCATTCACATTGCAACCAAAAATTAAAACTCGTGATTTTTGATTTGTGATATATCGCATTGCACAAGTTTTAACTTACCACTTAAAGCACCTGAAACCTATTTTGTTTAACTTGCGATCCATTTGGGTCCCACTTTCCCTTTGCGTCACCTACCCTGCCATCTCACATTGATCCCTACAACTTTTAACATTTATCACCCACTTCTCCCAGCTAAATATTGTAACATGCGATCTGTGGGCACAGTCCCACCACTGTTTGTGCCACTTCACCTCACCCTACAATTCGCCCATCGTAGGTCTTAACGCTTAACCTCCACCTTATCACACATAAAATTTTTGATATGAAATTAGTGGTCAGGTCCCACCTTCATCCACATCACATCCTTTCTCCCCACGCTTTGGACTTTGCACCATTTCGAGTTTATCTCTACATCTCCATGGTAAATATTTGTGATTGCGATGTGATTTGAACCCACCATAATACTCCACTCACTGTGATTATTCCATTCCTTTACTATAGCTCCCATTCCATTACTCCCACCATTCCCATTTGTGGGCACACGTACCATTATTGCTAAGCCTTCCGCATCTCTCTGTCACTTCTGCTCCACCCTGATGCATCTGACGGTCCTTAACACATTTTAGACCCCTCCCCACCTTCGAACCTTAACTATGGGGGGGGTCTAGAATAGATGGTTTTCATTACCAACCTCTCCTCCAAATGCCTTCCCCTCATAATTTCCCACCCCCCTCTCCGATACCACTTACCACTTGAGACCCCCTCTGGAAACCGGTTTCTAGTTTTCAAATACAACATGATTTTTTGGTAGAGAATGCCGTTACGGTTTATTCAATCCCGCCAAGAGCTCCCCACCAAATAATTCAGTCTGCATAACACAACCGGTCGTTCCTCAATAGCAATTGGAAATGATGAGAGTCATAGAGTGGAGGATGCTGAACAATAAGTGGAATTACATGATGAAGTATAAACCGTCTGCCAACTATCCCCACTCCTCTAGATATTCTGGAAGTTCACCTCCTTGGATAACTATTTGGTTTCTTTTTACTTTTAAGATAGTGATGTTTGGCTCGTAAATCCTGATTTTACCCAATTCCATTTTGATTTTTCTCTTGCAGGAGCGATTGCTTGAAGCACGCTCTGATAGTTTGTTATGGTATTTTTGGTTTCACCTATGTGGGTCAATCATGACAGAATATTCGATGATCAAATATTATGGAGAACTCTATATGTAGTGAGTTCTAAGATGGAACAAAGGTTCTATAATTTTGAAGAATTTTGTTGTAGTTTTGTATGATTTTGCTCCCTGTGCTCCAAGACACATTTTTGGGAGAGCTGTTTAAACTTAATATGAATACAAAGCTGATATTTGGATTCCAGATGGAGAAATGAGCAGTATGTATTTGTTTTCTTTTGTTATCATTAATCTCCTCTTTATGTGTAATCATATTTCATGATATTCTTCTTTGATGGTTTGTGTAATGTAGCTGCCGGTGGTCTGTAATTTTATTCATGAATTCGTGTCTGTATAACGCTCAAGTTTTAACGCTCATGTTTTAAGCTTGTTGCACTCCCTTAATTCGTGCTCCATGAACCTCAGTTGTTGTCCATATCTTATTCATATTCGTTTCCTCTGAGTTCATAGGGGAAAAATTCTTAAATGTCTTAAGCATGTCTCTCGTGGGTTCCTTCTCCGTTCCTTCTCATCACCTTTGAATATTTTAAAATTTATCTTCATTGTTTTATACTTGGCCCATTTAAAAGCCATTAGTCTCACAGCCTCTTGATCCCTCTCACATTATAAGGAATTCACATGAATGGACTCCAAGGTATTCTCCATCCATGAACCACCAAAACCATTGTTCTCTTATTCCATATTTTGTTAGAGGAATTTCATACAATTGTCCACTTTTAACCTTTGATTTTTAAGATGTCTTAGGCACTAGTATTTTTCAACTCAAGGCTGTCTATGGGTGATACAACATAATCAACAACATAATTCTGGAACAACATGGAAATGCCAGTTACCTATGTTTACTTGGCAGTCCCAACCATTTCCTATGTAAACTTGGCTAAACCAACCCTTTCTAGGTAGCAGTTGGCAAAACTTTCCCTTTTATACTCCTTTCTAGAAAAACAATCTGTGCCCTTCCCAGTGACCTGTCTCGACTTCACAGAATCCAAACTGGTCTTCAAATTGGCACTAACCTCTGAGGATAACTAATTCACCTATGGAGACAGGTCCTTAACCTAAACCTAAATTACCAGTTGCATATCCTTTGCAGCAAAATCCACAACCTCTTGTGCATCCTCAACTACCAACTCACCCAAACCCAAATCCCAATAACCGACCAGTTCAGCTGATATGGATTGTTGAAAATCCAGATCCTAAGATAAAACAAATGGAATGAAACGAACTTAGGCTAAGATCAAGATGCATTATTACCCCAAAGAAAAATAAAAAACAACAACAATATGAGACATAAATACCAGCCATAACTAAACCTTCAATGTGACTAACACAGAAATAAAATAGGGAGAACACATAGTCGAGCAACAAGATCCTGAAAAAATTATAATCAGTTCTCCTCTATTCCCTGAAATATTAGTAATACCCAAGCCAATTGTTTATCCATACTTTGATCTCTTAGGGGTACTGAAAAATTTATGTTTAAAATTCCTCTCCTCTAGGCTATCCAAGATATTCCTATTTATGCTAAGACAATTAAAGAAATATGTGTGAAAAATCCTACGAGGGAACCAAAATATTCACCAACCGTCCATGTTGTACGGACTTTATCTGATCTTATTTTAGGTAGGGAAACACCGGTAAAATTTGAAGATACAGGTAATCCATAGTTACAGTTCAAATATGTGGCTTTTCTTTTCCAAACATGATAGTCGACTTAGGAGAAACCATTAATATTTTAACTGTTGAAACCTGTGGGATACTCGGTATTATAGCTCTGGAACCATCCACTACTTTACTGGAACTTGTTGATTGATTGGTAATTAAACCAGAGGGAACCTACATGATATTATCATTTCCGTTGACTCACGGGAATACCTAGTGGATTTTCTAGTTATCAACCCTAAAAATCGATTGGACATACACCCTTTAATTCTGGGTCGACCTTAGTTAGTAGCAACCAATGCTTATATATGTTGTTGTACGGGTAGCATGATCATTTCAAAAGGAAAAAATGTAAAAAATATTGTTTTATAACCCCCTGATAAACCAATTTTTCCCATTCTAAAAACTCCTTAATATCCATCCACATAACTCGAAGAAAATATCCGTTCACCTCTTACAGTAGCAGAAGCACTTGAGTTCAAGATTCAGGCTAAATATGATGTAATTAATAATTTTATTAATCATTCAGCTATTGCAAATAATGTCAAATGTCAAATCTTGACAACGATTCTTGACAATGAAGCCCATGAATACCCTTCAAAATATACCGATGATCAGCATATACCAACATAACAGAAGATTTGTTGATATTGAACAAGCCAAGATTTTAAAATTAATGATAATTTGGACAGTGACCAGCAACAAAATCTTATTCAAGTTCTGAAAAAATATAAAGGGGCTTTTTCCTGGGACTATCCAGACATGAAGGGAATAGAACCTCAATTATGTACACACAACATCTACACTGAAAAGGATGCCCCTCTTATCCGGCAACCTCAATGGAGATTAAATCCACATCTCAAGGATATCGTAAAGGAGTAATTGCAGAAGTTGTTGGACGTGAATTTTATTTATCCTATTTCAGATAGTAAGTGCGTCTCTTCGTTGGTAGTTGTTCCCAAAAATAATGGGAAGTGGCGGATCTATGTGGATGACAGGGAATTGAACAAATCCATGTGGAAAGACCACTTCCATCTTCCATTTATTGATCAAGTTCTTGATACGCTGACATGAAAATGATTCTTTTCCTTTTTTGATGGCTTCAGCGGCTACAACCAGATCCAAATTTCCCCTAAAGAGTAAGAAAAAACTACCTTTACCTTCCCATGGGCTACGTTTTCCTATATAATATTACCTTTTGGTTTATGCAATGTCCCAACTACATTTTAGAGGGCCATACTCAGTATTTTCTCTGATCTAATAAATGAGGGAATTGAATTTTACATGGATGACTTCACCTCATATGGGAAAGATTTCGACCAAGCACTACAAAATTTAGAGTAAGTTCTAGAATGATGCATTGCTACTAGGCTATGTTTAATTAATGAGAAATTTCACATGATCGTGACAGAAGGCGTAATCATTGGTGTAATATTCCTAAATTATCATACAGCTAATTGGAATATTAAAATTTTGTTTTGCTTCTTATTTGGAGGAATAAGAGGATATGGAGACCCATAAATCTCCTTAGTTGGAATAAAGACAATCCTAGTGTGAATGGAGGTCATCTAAAGAGCTGGATTAAAGACCCTTGTGTGTGAAAAGGGACTGGAGCATGAATATTGGGTCAACTTTGACCAAGTCAACAACATTGTTATGGAGGAGTGGCATTCATTGAGGGACAACACGATTTTGGTTGGAGACTCTTTGCATGGAAGTAGCGACTTAAATGAGTGGGGCCAAGGATGAGGAAGCTCACCACTTAAATAAGGAAGAGGATGGCAGCCATGGAAGATATGTTTTATATTATTATTTTGATATGGTTTGTTAAGGCTTGTTTTTTGTCTTCAACTGTTTAGCTAAGATTGTAGTGTTGTTTAGCACAAGGGTGTTCCTGAGTGGGAATCCCACCTTCATCCTCGAGGGACTTTGAGTGCCTATTCAGGAGAAGTATTTGCACTACATTTACACATTCCGACATAAGGCCAAGCTTCATATTTCTTCAACAACACAATATCTTCTTAGGGTTGTGTTATGTTGCAGGTTGCAGTAGTGGAGGATTTCATTGGGCCATTTATGAGCTTTTCTTTAGTGGAGGAAGGCTTCCTTCCATTGGGAGATCAGTAAAGAAGGTCCCTGTGCTTCATATCATATTTAGGCACCAAGCCAAGGTTTTTTTATCCCCTACAACACAGTATCAATCTAGATCTGTGTTATTCTAGGGAGGATTTGTAGGGGTGGTTGCAGTGGATGATTTGGGGAGTGATTTTTTAGTGAAGGGATCGACCTTTTATCTAGAGAATATATTGGAGGAGAGCATATTATTTCGACATAAAATTATTCATATCTTCCCATTCATTGTATTGCAACAAACCTTCAACCCTAGGGCTACAACCCATATTGTGTATTTTGTGTATTTTCCCGAAACCCTCTTGGGTTGTCTTGGAAAGTTGATATATGGCCTTGATCTCCTTGTATAACATCTATTGAGGCACATATAATTATTTTTATATCATTGTATGATATCCAGTTGTATTTATGCTCAGTATGACTACGCTGTAGCAGCTTTCCAACATTTTTCATAGTAACAACAACTCACTTATTAGAGTGATTATTCATGGGAGGCCTGTTTTCTCCTATTGTATGATTTGTGCCTTAATGTATTATGTGTATTTTCTACTGATTTTCTGATTATAATGGCTCCATATTGATTTCATATATTTGTACATTTATTTACACTTCTATTTCAATTATTTTGTTCAATATTATTACTTTTCTTGTTTAGGAATATTACAGTGGTATCCGAGCATAATCTTGGCTCAGCTTGTGGATCTCAGCCATTATGTTATCAGGAGAATAAGAAGAAGAAGAAAGAGATCAGAATGATGGAAGGAATGAGTTTTATCTCATCCCTTTTGAGATATATGAGGGACCTCACCAATGAGTTCAAGCAAAGAAGAGTGGAGAAAAGAAATGAAACCACAATAGGGTTTCAAGATGAGGAAGGTCCATGCACTTCCTATCAGCAGAAGAAAAAACTATTATTGCATAGAGCTCCAAAGAAATACACTATGTCTACTTTCTTTGAAGAGGAAAGTGAAAGGCATGGATATGGAGGAAACTTAGATCGTGAGACTCTATGTGAGTATCTTGCATAATATAAGTCTCAATCAAGAGCTTTTAAGGAGAATCTAACTCTCCCACAGTTCATTCAGTTCAAAGAAGAGAGGAGACCTTGCAACTATGGAAGGAGAAAGCACAATAGATTTATATTGTCTATATTTGATGGGTTATCCACATGCACATAAAGGGCTTGGGGAATGGATTTGGATGCACTCTTCCTTCTACATCTAGTAGTAGAAAGAGAAGATGTTGAGATTACAGTGCTGCACCTTGAAGGTGAAGCAAAAATTTGGTGGTTTATCCATTTGATTCATGCAAGAGTGATTGCATATGCATATTTTACTCAAAGGTTGATCAAGAAATTTGACAAGAACAAATCAGAGGAGAAGAGACTTCCACCACCACTTGTTATAGGAGCACTTGCATCGGAAGAAGGAACACTTGCACCTTTGCAAATAGGTATTGATATCTTGAAATTTAGAGTCCCATGCATTATTTAGGACATGCATGACGTGGAGGAGACTTATACCAGTGTTGTTGCAGAAATAAAGGAGAAACCATCATCACCAGTAGTTGGGGAAGTCATCACACCGGTGGGAGGAAGCCTTGAGGTAGTACAAGATGTTCCCAAGAAAAACCAAGGTATGCAAATGTTTCCACTTTCTATTATTTCATCACATCTGATGGAAGGTTGTGGGGATATGCCATTGCATGACCTAGGGTCAAGATACACTGTTGATTTGGAGCAGTAGAATATCACTGCATAGAGGACCCTTGACAGGATCAAGGAGGAGATGTACATTCATCCTAGTATGTCATTGTTGAGTTGCACACAACTCTTTGGGTTGGAGTGTATATTTTTGGAGGATAGGATGAGTATTTTCCTAAAAAATCCAATGCAGAACTATATGTTCAGCATTGAGCATGATCATGAGACAACATATGCATCGTCATTGAGATTATAATTGTTGTCATTGAGTAGCACTGATGGGTTTGGGGCTCAACCATTATTGGAGCATTCCAATAACCATTCTACATGTGTAGCAGGGGATAGGCAGATGGTTGATGACAGACATCTTACCTCCCATTATTATGATGGATCTTTCTTGACGAGCACTTCACAAATCAATGAGAAGATTTTTCCTTCAATATATTTAGATCCTTATGGGGTCAACTTGGTCATTGATGAGTGGTCTTCATATGGATATCTCCAGGAGGTTGCACTTCAATATCCCATGAAGTGTATAGATAGTGATTTCATTTGGGAGGATGGTATTCTCCATTGGAGGAATACCCATTTAGAGCATGACAGTAGACACTCACCATTGGTTGGATGGGCGATGTTGATGAGAAAGAGGTTGGAGAGCCACTTAGAGATCTATGACATAGGGCAGCAGGAGGCAAGGCTGCGTTGGCTAGTCTTGAAAGAGTTTGGTTAGCATGTGATATATCCTACTCTAAAGGGTATGTTGGGGGCTGGGACTTGGCATGAAACTTGCATCATGTGGTAGCGTGGAGTTTTGTTGCATTGGGGTGATGTGACATTCTTCATGTCAATCATCATGTTCTCACTCCATGGTTTGGATGATGGGGGTGTGAGGAGGCAACAAGAGTTATTGCTGCTCTGGTTACTCTTGGTAGAGTATGGGATTACTTTCTCACATACATTTCAATATGATTCAAAAGTAGTGGGTGGAGACATCTACTACCAAGATATGATATTCTTGTCTTGGGCCTCCAAGCACAAGAATAATGATGGGCATGCAGCACATGGGGATCTTCTCTCTAGTCACACTAATTGCATGAGGACATACCATACTTTTATGGAGAGATACACTTGGGAAGGCATCAAAGAGGAGATGCATCATCACATGAGGAGATGCATGGATTATTTGGAGGAGGGACATAAATCTTTGATAAAGTTGACACAACCACTTCCTTCCTCATTGGGGATGAGCAGAGGTTCATCTATGAGCCACTTCACCAACTTGTTCAAGGTACATGGTAAGGATTGTGTTTATGTGCATCATGGTTCACTTACTATGTTATTTTATTTCTTTACCATCCATGTACAGGTTATTTCTCTAAGATGTGACATTATTTCTTATATATTTCATGATCTATTTGGGGACATGAGTAGTGATGGTGATGGCCAATACCTAGGAGACGTTGGGGAGATGATATCTTTTTTAGAGTGTGCTCAATGTGCACCTCACATCATACACATTCTCCAAACATGTGAGAGGCTTGGGGCAGCAAGAAAGTGGTTGGGAAACCACTCATCATATCCTATTCTGAGGCAGTTTTGGAGTAAAACTGTGTTGGCTTGACTTGAGGGA
Organism: Pinus albicaulis; assembly: GCA_034641835.2. Classification (NCBI taxonomy): domain Eukaryota; kingdom Viridiplantae; phylum Streptophyta; class Pinopsida; order Pinales; family Pinaceae; genus Pinus; species Pinus albicaulis. Next base: position 1,769,648,964 of record CM076580.1, read on the forward strand.
TCATTATCCTTCTCTAGTTTTATATATGACAGCCAATATAACTCTAATTATGATCCCATATGCTGATGATGTCCTTATCATTTTTGTTCTGGGCATGATTGGAGAGATGACACATGGATTGGATGTTCTTATTAGAGATGATATTCCCCACATTACTTATGTTTCATATTTCAGGGAGAGAATTGGACCATCCATGATTACTACATTAGATCTATTGTTTCCTTACGGCGTGAACCATTTGGGTAACCTGAGCACTTGGAAGGTGCCTCTCATGAGTAGATGGGAGGAGTTTTTCTATGAATTACCATTCTGAAGGGTGATTAATTTTGTATAGATAATATCTTGGAGATTGGAGCTCCACATGGGAATGAAGGTTCCCCACATTTTCCAGTTCTTTCCTTGCAGTTTCTTGGGGACAAACAAGATTTTCTAGGGGAGGATTGTAATATTCCTAAATTGGCATACATTTTATTGGAATATTAAAATTTTGTTTTGCTTCTTATTTAGAGGAATAAGAGGGTATGGAGACCCATAAATCTCATTAGTAGGAATAAATACACTCCTAGTGCGAATGGAGGTCATCTATAGAGCTGGATTGAAGACCTTTGTGTGTGAAAAGGGGCTAGAGCATTAAGACTGGGTCAAATTTGACCAAATAAACGATGTTGTTATGGAGGAGTAGAATTCATTGAGGGACAACGTAGTTTTGATTGGAGACTCTTTGCATGGAAGTAGTGACTTAAATGAGTGGGGCCAAGGGTGAGGAAGCTCACAACTTATATAAGGAAGAGGATGTAAACCATGGAAGATATGTTTTAGATTATTATTTTGATATTGTCTGTTAATACTTGTTTTCTGTCTTCAACTGTTTAGCTAAGATTGTAGTGTTGTATAGCATAAGGGTGTTCCCAAGTGGGAATCCCACCTTCATCCTCGAGGGAATTCGAGTGCCAACTCAAGATACGTAATTTGCACTACATTTCCACATTTTTGCATAAGGACAAGCTTCAGGTTTCTTCAACAATGCAGTTTTTTCTTAGATTTGTGTTGTGTTACAACTTGCAGTAGTGGAGGATTTGATTGGGTTGTTTCTGAGCTTGCCTTTAGTGGAGGATCGTTTCCTTCCATTGGGATATCGATAAATAAGGTTATTGTGCTTCATATCATATTTTGGCACTAGGACAAGGTGTTTTTATCGCCTAAAGCATAGTATCAGTCTAGATCTGCTTTATTCTAGGGAGGAGTTGCACGGTTAGTTGCAGTGGATGATTTGGAGAGTGATTTCTTTAGTGAAGGGATCAACCTTTAATATAGAGAATCTATTGGAGGAGAGCATATTATTTCTACATCAGATTAGTCATATATTCTCATTCATTGTATTGCAACAAACCTTCAGCCCTAGGGCTACAGCTCATAGTGTGTATTTTCCGGAAACCCTCTTGGGTTGTCTTGGAAAGTTGATATAGGGCCTTGATATCCATGTATAACATATATTGAGGCATATATCATTATTTTTATATCATGGTATGATCTCCAACTATATTTATGCTTAGTATGACTGTGTTGTAGTAGCTCTTCGACATTTTGTGTAGTAGCAACAACTCACTTATTGGAGTGATTATTTATGGGAGGCTTGTTTGCTCCTATTGTATCATTTGTGCCTCAATGTATTGTATGTATTTTCTATTGATTTTCTGAATATAATGTCTCCATATTGATATCATATATTTTTACATTTATTTACACTGCTATTGAAATTATTTTGTTCAATATTGCCGCTTTTCCTGTTTATGAATATTACACTAGGACACACAGCTGGAATACAAGTAGAACCAACAAAAATAGAGGTAATTCTCCTACTACCTACACCTTACACTAAAAATGAGGTATATATCTTCCTTGGATATGTAGGTTACTGTCGCAAATTTATAGATAACGTTTCACAAATTTCTACACCTTTTTATGCTTTAACATGAAATGTTGAACTTAAATTGTTATGAAACCAACTCCAAAAATAGAAGAAAAGAGAGATCAATGCCTTATAAATAAGCCACTTTGGTGGGGAAACCTCCTTTACATTATATAAATGAACAATTTTTGGATGATAAAAATGAAAAAACCTCTTTTCTATAAATAGGAGTCTAATGGGTCACAATATAATCCTAGCCGACATAAAAATAACAATGTAAGGGCACTAAAATAACAATAATGGGCTACAATGGGGCACAATTCTAGCAATATGGGGACTACATGGGCACAAAAATAACAATAAGGGGGCTATACTAACAATAACAATAAGGGGATACACTAGTATTATAGGGATGTAACATACCCCTCTCGTTCAAACAAGTGTTGTCCTCAATACTTTATTATTTATGGATTCTTCTATATATAATTCTAATCCTCCCAGGTGGAATATTCAGTGGGTAAGTTATTCCACTTGCTGAGATACTCTGAAATTTATAGATTTCGTAGTTGCTTAGTTCTTGTTTCTGCGACTGCTTCAAAACTTCTTTCACTGCGATGTTGATCTTCCTGTTGTTTCATTTGATTCTGCACCAATTTTAGGTTATCCTTTGAGAGTTTGAGAACTTGTTGTTGATGCTCAATGTGATATTCCACTACTTTATCATCCATATTAGCTTTCATTTTATACTTCAAACTATCCAACTTAGCCTCCATTTTTCCTTTTAAACCATCTACGTCATCTTTGACTGCCCTTTTTAAGATCAAAATTTGTTGCACTTGGTATCATAATTTTGATATATCATACTACAAATCTTCCTCTTCATGCATCATATTATAAATTTCTGAGGGCTTAGTGGGTGTGAAATTAATTTTTGGAATCATTATATAACTCAATACTAATATCTATGCTTCAAAATTCCCTTGGAATCACTTGAAACTAACTTTTCAAAGAAACGCTATGCAATTTAAAAAAAAAAATACACACATTTTTCTTTCATTTTAGGAGGTATATATTAAACCTGTAATATCTCTGTGATTCCGAACCTTCAATATCTGATATTTTGTCTTTTAGTAGCCCTCTGAATCCTATTTCCAATGCAAAAGGTGAGACCTGATTTTGATTCTTAAAGGAAAATCTATGACCAATCTCCCACAATGACCTAATTATGGATTGGCTTAGTAGAGGAAACTTGTATAGTGTGCCATGTATCATCGTTTTCTCCTTCGTCTCTTAACTTGATACAAAGGAAACTACAGTCTGTGTAATTTTGGCCACTTTTTACATAGTTCCAATCCGATGCTCATAGAGAGAGTTATGACGATTTTCCCACAGTTACCTCTTTGGGATGAAATTTGCGAGCCTGCAAAAACCCTAACTTCCATAGATCATATCTCCAAAAATGTTGCGAACCAATATATGGATTTTTTACATGAACTTCCTTAGGAATTTTTGCAAATGTTTTTTGTTTTAGCATATGAAACTTTGTAGAAAAAATATTTATAGAGAAAATTCCACGATGACCTGTTTGAAGTAGTGAAACCCTAGATTCCAAAGCTCTCATACAAAATGTTATGAAACCAACTCCAAATATAGAAGAAAAGAGAGATAAACACATTAGAAATAAACCAATTCGAGGGGGGATTCTCCTTTAAATTACATAAATGAAAAATTGTTGGATGATACAAATGCCAAAACTTCATTTCTATATATAGGAGTCCAATCGGTCACAATATAATCCTAGCTAACATAACAATAACAATGTAAGGGCATAACAATAACAATAGAAGGCTTCTATGACGCACAATATTAACAATATAGGGACTGCATGGGCACAAAAATAACAATAAGGGGGCTATAATAATAATAACAATAAGTGGATACACTAGTATTATAGGGGCCTAACATCGGTCTCATAAATCTGACAATGCTTTTACATATTTGAAGAAGTTATTCTTGACTACACTGGTATTGTGTGGACGCAATTGGGAGTTTCCTTTTCACATCTCTTCAAATGTATCCTACGCAGCAATAAGCGTTGTCCTTGGGAAACAGGAGGACAAAAATCCCGATGAAATTTATTATTTCAACAAAAATCTCACTTTTGATGAGCTAAATTATACAGTAACAGAAAATTAATTTGATTTATCATTTATGCCATAAACAAATTTAGACATTATATAATAAGCTATAAATTTGTTATATACACTGATGATTCTGCCATTAGATACCTAGATGATAAACCAATCACTAATGGGTGGGTGATCCATTGGTTGTTACTTTTGTAGGAGTTTTATATTACCATTAAAGACTGTCCAGGGAAGGAAAACCCAGTTGCGGAATTTTTGTCTCGGGTTCGGAAAAAACTGATCCGCTAGCTATAGATGATAAGTTTCTAGATAAAAATTTCTTTGCCATAGTAGCTAAGACACCATGGTTTTCATATGTAGAAAACTATCTATCGGTAGGAAAACTACCGAAGCATCTCACAACTAAAGAGAGGAAGCTGATTGTCCAATGGAGCACCCAATTTTCTTGGATTGGTGGAGACATTTTTCAGATAGGGTTTGATATGAAAATATGTATATGCATCTATGAAGATGAGGTTTATGACATCCTTAAGGCTTTCCATGATGATCCTTGTGGCAGACACTTCGTAGATCACAAAACTAGACATAAAATAGTAAAGATGGGCTATTACTAGCCCACTATCTTAAGGACACCAAGAAGCATGTCCAGGCTTGTGATAGCTACCAGAGGATGGGCTATCCTGGTCAATCCGATGGAATTCCATTACAACCATAATTGGTAATGGAACCTTTCGAATGGTGGGAATTAGATTTTTTCGGCCCATTCAATCTGCCATCAAACCAAAAGGCTTACATACTAGTTGATATAGACAATGTAATAAAGTTTGTAGAAACAATAGTCGTGCCAAGAGATACGTAAGAAACTATAATTAATTTCATTTTTGAGTTATTTGTGCGGTATGGTTTACCCAGGGAGGTGATAACATATGGAGCGCCATAGTTTGTAGGACATAATATTACAGCCACTCTACGAAACCACCATATCACACATAGAGCCACCTCTACATATCACCCACAGGAAAACAACAAGGTAGAAAGCACCAAAAAGGTCATTGAGGAGATTTTGACAAAAAACGTTTCAAAACATCAGCAAGACTGGGCTACTAAACTGCCAGAGGCCTTGTGGGCCTATCTCACAACTTGGAGAGATACTACTGGTTATTCCTCGTACCAACTCGTATTTCATAGAGAACCTATTTTTCTTATCGAATTTGAAATAAATACTCTCAAAACAGCCTAAGAAGTGGGACTGGACCTGTCGAAAGGACAAAATATGAATTAGATGAAGCGCGGTTACTATCTCTATAGCGCACAACAATTGTTCAGTAGCAACAGGCTAAGTGGCACAACATTATTATAAAAAAAAGACGTTTCAGGAAGGAGACTGGGGGCTCCTCTTTGATTCCAGATTTCAAGACTTTCCGGGTAAATTACAGAAAGGATGGCTTGGCCCATATGAAATTAAATAAGTGCACAAAAATGGAACTATAACTTTGACTACCATCGATGGGTCTAGCTCTTCTTTCTAGGTGAATGGACACTGGGTATGTCTTTATCGCAAAACACTCACCAAAGAGTCTTTTTGCCAACAGGTACATAATGATCCAACTATGAAAATTTTAGTTGGAGGGAATGATGACTCGGAAGCTTTTATTTCATGAAAATTATTTCTGTCCACTTTTAAATAATGTATATATTTTCTTTACATAGCTAGTTTATAATTTTCTGTTTTTGTGTTTTTTTAGAATAAGCATTGTTGTATAAATGCATGGAATTTTTCTTTGAAACATTTTCTTACAATCAAAACAATCACCATTCCTTTATCCCTGTTCCACGTTGTTTTTTTAATAGTTTTTGTTTAATAGAGTGAACAATTATTGTTCCGTAAAATGAACAAATTGTTGGTTATGTGGTACATTCTTTCCACTAAGCTCTCATGTGGCCCCCTGTTGAAAGAAAACAACAAGTGGGAGAATGTTGGTTATGTGTTATATTCTTTCCACGATTAGTCGCATGTGAGGGGGGGTCACAAGGGGGAAATAGCCCCCCCTGTATGTTGTTCTGAGTGCAACAGGGGGTTCACTGGAGGGGCATCAGCCCCTCGAGAAAAAACAATTGGACCCTATTGTTTGGTGGGCGGAAATGCCCATGGTTTTGTGCATGGGTTTGCGCATGTTTTTGGGGCATGATGGTTTTTGGCCCTTGGTATTTTGTAGATCTAGTCAAGGGAACTATGGTTATGTTCTAATCTAGGGTTAACGGATTGAGGTTTAAGTATGCTTCGACATGTATATATATGTGTTGTAACACTGAAAGGAAAATAATGAAAAAATCAAGATGGTAGCCCCTATTTGGGATCCAAGGGAAAATCTATGTGTATATCTGTCTTATATTCTCTGCTCTCACTATTTTTTATTTTATGTTTTTAATATTCGTTTCCAGATAATTTCTGTACAGGGTTAAAACCTCCATTTGGTATCAGAGTTGTTTCGGCTTCAAGGGGACGCCATTTTTGCTCAGCGGCTTTTTGCTCGGGCCTGTGGTAGACCCTGTTCAATGGGAGACTTGCGACATCAATTCTTGTGGTGAAATAAGATGGTGATCAGTGGAAATATAGAGATAGATAAATTTAATGGTCAGAGTTTTGAGTCATGGAAGCTCAAGATGGAGGATCTGGTGGTGGATAAAGATCAGTGGATCATGGTAGATCTTGGTACTAAACCAATGACAATGTCATATGAAGACTGCAAGAAGTTGGATCAGAAGGCAAAGAGAACAATATAATTGTGTGTCTTAGGTTTGATATTGTTGAATGTATCTAGGGAAGCTACAACAAAGGATTTGTGGGACAAACTAGGGACTTTGTACCAATCTAAGTCTTTTGTGAATAAATTGTTCCTGTGGAAAAATCTGTATAACCTAAGGATGAAGAGTGGAGACTCAGTTTTTAGAGCATATGAATGCCTTCAAGATTGTGGTAAGTCAGTTGTCATCTATTGATATTAAAATCTCAGATGAAGATAAGTGCATCAGTTTGTTTTGTTCTCTACTAGATTCGCGGGACAATCTGGTTATTGCAATAGGTAGCAATACAACTACCTTGAATTTTGATGAAATTGTCTTAGCCTTGTTGTTGAAGAAAATGAGACGAAGAAATATGGAGGGCCAGAATGGAGATGCCTTATATGTACGAGGAAGATCACAAAACATAAACAAAAATAATTTTTCGAGGGGAGATCTAAATCTTCAGGAAAGTTTGTAAAGTGTGCTGTAAATTCGAAAAGGAAGGGCACTACAAAAAGGATTACGAATCTAAAGCTCCTGGGAAAGAAAAGGGATCTGATGATGCTCCTTCTCCAGAGGCAAAAACCACCGCAAATGAAAGCGGGGATGTGTATTTGGCTTCTTCCTCAAATACACATGTAGATCATGAGGCATGGTTGATTGACCATTAGGGGAATTTTGACGTCTAAAATGGGCCTCCTAAGGAAATAATAAAATAATAACTAAACTAATAAAATAATATTTATGTATTTTCAATTCATTTTTTTGACCAGAATCTATGTAACCATGGTTGGATTCAATTTAAAAGTTGTACCAAAATAAAATTAATACAAAAAATTGTATTGATATGACTATATATAAGAATGAAAATTTCAAGAAAAATCCATTATCATTGCATAAGTAATGCATTTGTCCTTTGTACTTAAATAACTTAAAATAAAATATAAATATAAACTCATAAACATTTAATTATAGAATATACTATTAATTAAAATTTATATTATTTAAATTATATAATAATATCTAATTAATATGCTATATAAAAATAATATAATAGAATATTTGTAATATATTGTTTTATGTATGAATTTTATATTACATATTAAATTGATTTGATTTATAACATAAGAAGAAATAATATATAATATAAAAATGAATATAATATATCTTTTATAACATTTAGATTATTTTTCATAATATTATATATACTAATATATAATATTAATATAATCATAATGAAATGAATTGAGTTTTACTTAAAATTAAAGAAAAAAAATATTGAAATAAATTTAAATTATATTTATAAGTATAATATAAGATTTATATACATTGAAATTTAGTTTTTTTCCTTCACCAAACTATGTTGAACCTAATATATTTTTTTCAACATGCAAAAGTAATATACCTTTTTGCATCCTACAAAACGAAAATGCATTTTTTCTTTAATTTTAATATATTTGTATTGCTATTAATATAATAATGATATTTTTTATAGATTCGATTTATCCTAAAATTACAAGGTTACGTTTTTATTTATTTTCATTTCATATGTCTAATATATATATATATATATGTGTGTGTGTGTGTGTGTGTGTGTGTGTGTGTATAAATATTAACATATAATTAGTTTGAAATTGTAATATTAAATAAAATGAGATGAATATATAATTTAAAAATAAATATTTGAAAATATACAAATATAATATTTATTGAAAAGTGTGTAAATATATGAAGATTGTTTAGGGATATGTATTGTTTCTTTCAAAAAATATGAAATGACAATAATAATATTTTATTCAAAAAGTGTGAAATGACATTTATTATGAGTACTTTAAGACTTTAAAAGTACTTAGAACACTACCATGGTTAACCATGTGTTTTTATCCACCATTGAGAATATGACAAGTAAGTACCTTTAACTCAAGCAATGCCACCTCAACCATTAGGGGTGATGTCATCTCCTAAAATGTGATTGGTTCTCACAAAGTGAATTTTGATTGTACATTTTCCTTAGGAGGCCCATTTTAGACCTCAAAATTTCCCTAATATCAGGTGCATCATTTCACTTCACTCCCCATAGGGAGTGGTTCTAAGAGTATGAGAAGTATGAAGGTGGCAATGTCTTCTTAGGGAATGATAGGAAGGCCAGAATTTTCAGACGTGGAAAATTAAAGTTGAAGTTGCAAGGTGGAAGGATTAGAACACTTCATGGTGTTCTACATTTTCCTGCATTGGCTAGAAATATGATTTCTGTAACCAAGATGGGTGATGCAGGTGTAAAAACAATGTTCAAGAAATATACCTGCAAGATGGTTCTGGGAGAACTGGTATTAATGCGTGGAGTTTGGATTTGAATTCTGTACAAGCTTCAAGTAGCACTATTATTGATGGGTGCAAAAGTTATGTGGTTCCTGAAAGTGGAGCGGAAATACTAGAGGTCTTTGGAGAAAAGACCATGCTATAACATCAAAGGCTTGGACATATTGGAGAGGAGGGCCTTCAGATAGTACATGGAAATGGTATGGTATAAGGTGTGTTTAACTTCTCTCTGGATTTCGATTTCTGTGAACATTGTGTATATGGGAAGAAGAATCGGGTGAATTTTCCTTCCGGTGCTAAGAGGGAGAAAAATATATTAGAGCTTGTGCACATTGATATGTTTCGACCTTTGTCAAGTCCATCACTCGGAAAGTATGTGTACTATGTTTTATTAATATATGGCTTCTCAAGGAATACATGGATATATTTCTTGAGGAAGAAATCTAAAGTCTTTGACATATTTAAATAATTTAAGGCTCTGGTGGAAAACTAGACAGAGAATAAGTTAAAGGTGCTGAGGACAGATAATGGTGGAGAGTACTGCAAGAAGGAATTTCAAGATTTTTGTAAGAAGTGTGGTATAGCACAACAAAATACTAGTCCATACACATCTCAACAAAACAGAGTTGCAGAAAGAATGAATAGAATGCTAATGGAAAAGGCAAAAAGTATGCTTAGTGGTACTAGGTTAGGATAGGAATTCTAGGCAGAGGAAATGGAGACTGCATGTTACCTAGTTAAAATATCACCTTCATCATCGTTGGAGGATAAGACTCCACATGATGTATGGACTGGTAAGAAACCCTCTCTTTCACATCTGAGGGTATTTGGATGTGATGCATATGTACATGTTCGAAAGGAGAAAAGGACCAAGTTGGATAATAAATCTAAAAGGTGCATCTTTATTAGGTATAAGGATGGCTTAAAAGGTTACAAGCTTTGGAACCCAGAAACAAGGAAGGTTGTGTACAGCCAAGATATGGTGTTTATACATGTGAAAGATGTTGTTAAACATGAATTCCTACCAAAGGAACCTGAGAAGATAGAGTTTGAGCTAAAGGAGGATGAATCAAACTCTACAACAGAAGAAGATTCAAAATAGGAAGAGCCACAATCTCTAGCTGTGAGAAGATTAGTTCGGGAAAGAATGCAGACATAAATGTATAGTCTATCTACTTTTTGTTCAAATTGTTCTTTAACTATCCCTGATGATGATCCCAGAACTGTCAGGGAGGCAATAGATTCATAGGATGGAAAACTCTGGAAGGAATCCATGGTGGATGAAATGGAATCCTTGCACAAAATTGAGGCATGGGATCTGGTGGAGTTTCCGACTAGAAGGAAGCCCATCGGGAGAAAATGGGTGTTTAAGAAGAAGATGAATGTAGAAGGAAAGGTGGAGAAACACAAAGCTTTTTTGGTAGCAAAAGGTTATTACCAAGTGTCAAGAATTGATTTTGGTGATATTTTTTCTCCTGTTGCCAAGGTTACTTCTATACTTTTATCTGTTGCTACTGCATTTGATTTTTAAGTAGAACAGATGGATGTGAAGACAACATTTCTTGACGAGGATCTGGAAGAGGAGATCTACATGAATCAACCTGAAGGATTTATGGTGAAGGGTAAGAAATAACTTGTATGAAGGTTAAAAAAGTCTTTGCATAGGTTAAAACAGTCACCAAGGATGTGGTATCAGAATTTTGATACCTATATATGGGGACTTGGCTTCACCAGAAGGAAAGAGGACCACTATGTGTATTTTAAATTAATTGGTGATCATGTTATTTAGTCGGTCTTGTATGAGGATGATATGTTCATGATTGGAAATGATAAAGAAATTATCCAGGATTTGAATACCCAATTGTTCTCCAAATTCGACATGAAGTATCTTGGTGCTGCAAACTATATTTTGGGCATGGAAATTAAGAGAGATCAGGAAAAGAGGAAGCTCTGATTAAACTAGAGGAAGTATGTTGAGACTATATTTCAGAGGTTCAATATGCATGACAGTAAACTGGTGAAGGTCCCTATTCCTGTAGGTGTAAATCTATCTGCTAAACAGTGTCCCAAGACACAAGAAGAAAAGGAGGATATGTACTGTGTTCCATATGCAAGTGCAGTGGGTAGCTTGATATATACAATGGTCTATACTAGACTAGCCATTGCACATGCAATGAGAGTATTCAGTAGGTTTATGTCAAAACCAGGGAAGGAGCATTGGACAACAGTGAAGCAGGTTTTCAGATATTTGTATGGCACTAGTGATTATGGTTTGTGTTACCAGGGAAGACCAGGATTGGGCAGAGGTTTGGACATCCATGGTTTTGTTGATGCAGACTGGGTTGGACATCTAGACCAACGAAGATCTACAAGTGGGTATGTGTTTAGCCTATTTGGAGGTGCATTCGATTGGATGAATAAAAGACTGTTTGTAGTGGCTCTTTCAACTATAGAAGTAGAATACATGCTTGCCACTCATGCAAGCAAGGAAGCAGTTTGGTTGGAGACATTGTGTTCAAGTATGGGGTTGGTGCAGTGAGCTATAAGGATAGACTGTAATAGCCAAAGTGAAATTTTCTTGGCTAAGAACCCTGCTTATCATTCAAAGACAAAGAACATTGATGTTAGCTATGGTTGAGGATAAAACGGTGTTTCTCGTAAAGGTGGCCACTTTGTAGAATGTTGCAGATGCATTGATGAAGACTGTGAACACTCAGAAGTTATCTTGGTGTAGAGAAACAATGGGTGTTTCAGAGCTAGACTAATGACTAAGCTCTCCTATGGCCCCGTGTGGAAATAAAAGAACAAGTGGGAGAATGTTGGGTATGTGTTATAGTCTTCCCACGATTAGTCACATCTGTCGGGGGTGGGGGTGGGGGCGTGGGGGGGGGGGGGGGGGGGGGATAGCCCCCATTTGCCTATCAAGTGCATCTGGGGGGTCACAGGGGGAGAGGCATCCCCCTGAGAAAAAAAAATTGGACACTATTTTTCGGCGAGCGGACCCACCCATTGTTTCGTGCATGGGTTTGCACATGGTTTTGTGGCATGATGGTTTTTGACCCCTGGTATTTTGTAGATATGGTGAAGGGAACTATAGTTATGTTCTAATCCAGGGTTAATGGATTGGGGTTTATGTATGCTTCAACATGTATATATATGTATTGTAGCAATAAAAGGAATATAATGAAAATTGAAAATGGTAGTCCCGATTTTGGATCTAGGGGAAAATATCTGTGTATATATGTTTTATATTTTCTGCTCTCACTATTTTTTATTTTATGTTTTTAAGATTCGTTTGTAGATAATTTCATTATAGGGTTAAAAACTACATAACTGTTGTTCAGCTCTTGGGACAACTATTGTTCCCTTTCAATTGAACAGTTACCATTCCTTTCCTTTTTTTGGCTTGAGTATTTCACTGTTGTTGTTCCTGTTCAAAAAATGAATAGTTTTTGTCCAATAGAGTGAACAATTATTGTTAACTAAAATTAAAAATTTATGTTCCATTAAACGAACAACTGTTGTTCTGTAAAAATGAACAGTTTTTGTTCAATAAAGTGAACGAATATTTTATCGTAATATAAACATTTGTTGTTCATTTAAATGAATAGCCGAGGTTCAGTAAAATGAATAGTTGCAGTTCCTTTTTTCTGATGTGTTTGATACGTACTGTTATTTTTTGATGAATTTCACATACCATTGATGTTCAATACAGTGAACAATTTTTGTTCTGTAAAATGAACAACTGTTGTTCAGTTAAACAAACAATTGTTGTTTCAACATCTTAACAACTTTCGTTCAATTCTAAATCTTACAACCGTCTTTTATCTCATTTTCTTTGCTATCTAAATCATCTTTTTAGCTGTAAATTTACACTAAATTTAAAGATAAATAATTTATACTAACAACATTATGACTTTTAAAGCTTTGGTGATTATCTTTATTTTGAAATTGACATGGTTCATCCATTTAATCACTTGTTGAATATATCCTCTTTGGATATATCATAAAATGACTCACTATCTCAATACTATGTTGGTTTATCTTTCACACTTTCAATTGATAATTCCCTTTGGTATGATGATATAGGAATACAAGCATAAATTTCACTGGCATTCTTTTAGTTCTCACACCATCCCTAACTCTTAAGGAGTTAATGAGCCTCCCTCCACTTATAATATGAGTTTGAAAAATATAATATAAGATTTTTCGAAGGGGATAGGGGGTCTCATCACGAGCCATCCTACCATTATCATAAGGAACTTAACAAGTGACATTCCCATAATGGCCTCCACACCAGAATAGTGGCCTTCCAGACAGTTCAACTATCATAAGGACAGGAGGTCTCGTCAAGAGTTGGCCTGATCATTTTCTTATACTGTGGTGAATGGCACTGTGATCATTTGGTTAACATGCTAGCACAGTGATCCCTTTGTAGAAATGAACAAACCATCTAAATCTGAAATGGACCATCCTAGATCATTTTTGGGTTAAAAATCAACCCTGTCGAGGCTATAGATGCCTACTAGCAGTAGTGGCTCTACTTGTGGTATTGAAGTTCTATTTTACATTGCCAATTATTATTTATCCTACTATTTCCTATTGACTCATTTCCAAGAATGAATTTACCATTTGAATAACGTTTATATTTGTATTAACTGATATGCATGGTAAACCATATTTTTATGTGAATTACATCAGTATCGTCTAATCAATTGATGTCAGCGGTCATTATCATTAACCGCCTTGTCAAATTTTGTCCTACTTTTTCACCAAATGAAAATTATTTCTCGTAATGATTATGTCTCTACTTTATTCCATTTTCGGTCATTTTCTACGCAATTTCTATGATTTATAGATAACACTCCTGGGACCATTTCTTGCCATATTTCCACTACTCTGACTATTTTCCTGCTGCATTTATGAAACCACCTGTTCTGTTTCTCCTTTCCCATGCTCTTCGGGAGCGGACACCCTTTTCTAATTGGAGGGGGGAAGGTATACATTATGAGACAACATTAGAAATAATTACCAAACTCCGCCAAAATTTGTTGATGCAACAAATATTATTATTTTTTCCTTTATATAACAATTACATTTCCCAATTCAAAATCTTTGTATGCGCTATTTTTTCTTGTTCCAAACTATCTAAACTGTAAAAAAATGCATGCAAGGTGTGAATTAGGCTATATAGAACAAAAACCATGGGAGGATACTATGTTCGTAGTGAACCTACAATAATACGAGTAACAGAGAAGGCTCGTGAAATACTCATGCACGGTGGTTGGCTTTAATATCTGGTTAAATTACAGGGATTTAATAGTGAAATATCACTTGATTTTTTGAAAAAATTTCAGAATGGGCACACAACTATGAAAGGAATAAATATAACAGTTTTTGAAGCAACCATAACCAAAGTCTCTAGATGTCCAGAATAAGGCATAAAATAGACCGACGAACATGTTCTATTGCATGAAGCAGTCGCAATATTTAAGGACCTAGAGGAAGAAATGACACACAAAGGCAAAGGAGTTCATCCCACATCTTTAATAGAAACATGATGAGAACTAGCGACCACCATTTAGATATACATCACTTGTGATGGTCATCAATATGTGGTAAAGCCTCAATAACTTAAACTGTTAGCAATTCTTATATAGAAAATCACAGTTAACCTGCCGTTATTTTTAAATTATTTATTGCATGACATTGCTAGTCATGTTAGAAAAGGAAAAAATCCACATGCTACCTTCATCTACCATGGCCTGACTAAACTCATTATTATTCATGAAATATCGCATCAGCAATTGACATGGGATAATATTGTAAGCTCTAATTTACCCCTATAAGAAGAAAACCAATATGAACAGGAAGGGGCAGATGATAGGAATATTGATGACTTAGAACAACGTACTATAGAGGAATAAATCCCAAAGAGGGCAGGAAAAATGAAGAATTCTTCCTTAGCCTCTGGCTCAGCAAAACATAGATGTTCTTCAAGGCTAAGCTCACGTCAGTGTACGACGAATCCAATTGATGAAGTCGAGTCATCTCATACGCCCCCTGCAAACCCTCAAAACACCTTTCATTAGACGATGAGAAGGAGGTGGACCGAGTATTAGAAAATTTAGGAACGGTCTTTGAGGAAGGAGACCAATTTGAAAACTCTCAAAGTCAATATCATGCCCTTAACCAGTTTGCCTCTACAGGTAGTTCTGTCCACACAGAAATTTTTCCATCTACTGAAGAAATGGAATATTTTCAGAAGCAAGGGGAACCAATTCCCTCTATAAATGAATATCCTAAGAGAGAAACTCGTTCAGAAAGAGATTCTAAATTAGAAAATCAATTAGGAGACATAGTTACATTGGAACATGACCCTAAAATTGGTACAATCTATCTTTACCTGAAATGGACACAGATGTTCCCTCTCCAATCAAAAACCCCATAAAGAAGGAGGAGAAGACAAAAAGTGCTAGGCTGAAAAGGTTGAGTAAAAAGAACAAGAAGTTGAATAAAATTATTAAAAGATTAAGAAAATGGTTGAAGGAAGTAGATAAGGCCCAAAAAGAGAAAGTGGAATTAGAAACCATTAGAACCCAAATAGAGAAATGTTCCACTAAGGATATTGGAACTCAAACCGAAAATCTTTGTGTTTGTTCAATGGAGACTCAAATAGACTTTTCTGTGAATGTTATGAATGTTGTTGTTCAAACATATTTTGTAGAAAATGCTCAGATAGATTGTTGTATGCCTCAAGAAACAGCTGATACTATGTAAATCTCTATTCAAACTGATTTGGTGACAACAATAGAAGAAACACCTCATTATGTCCCTTTGGTAAGGGAAGTTGTTATCTTGAAATTGAAAAATGAATTAACAAGGACCTAGCAGGTGTTGGATCAACACCAAAAAGAAGTGGTAACTTTAAAAACGCACCAGGAATTATTAAATAAACTTGATACACTTACTGCAACTGAGGATGAGACTTTTTCTAGTCTCAGAAATGAGCAAGAGAAAGTCAAGAAAGTTCATAAGCAAGTTTCAAAATACATGGAGAAAACTGAAACCATTTGTTCTATTTATTATGATGTTTTGTCTTGTCGATCACCAACCACCAATTATGCATTATTTTTACTGGAGAGATACTTATTACTAAATATTAGAGCTGTCAGGGTTGGTAATCCAACTAAATTCAAGACTACTTCAAAATTTATTCAATGCTACAAGGAGCAGGATGAGAAGGTAAAATGGCTTCTATGTGAGTTATACCGACATACTTTTTTCTTGGAAGATGAAAGGGATGCTAATCCTAGCCCCTTCATTAGGAATGTTCAATTCCAAGCCTTCCTTTCTTTTTCTTCTAACTAGCTTGAATGGACAAGGCCTATAATACTTTTCAAAAAAGGGAGCATGGTCTAGATTTATGGGTTAGAGGAGGACCCACTAAACCTTTACACCTTTTCATTCAGCACAAAAGGTTTATGGAACAACAAGGAGGTGTGGCCACATTGGTACCTCTCCATAAAGACGTTGTATAGGTTGGAAGAGAATATTTCCAGGATATTAAAGAACAGGCCTTGTTGGCAGCGAAACAAAGGTGGAAAGCTTCTACTAAGAATGTTAAAAACCAGGAGACGTTCGATTACAGAAATTTCAAGACTGTCGTTGCTCGTCTAAATGAGTACAACTATATCATCCTATGAAAGGGCCCTACTTGGATAGGATGTCATTACAGGTGTCCCATTATCTGATATCCCCCTGAAGGATATTATTTTGATTGTGATTTACTTGAATGACATGAGAGTCATGCTTTTGTAATGCTTAAACAAAAGAATGGTTTTAGGTTATATCAAGAAGAAGTTTATATTGCCTACTCTTTGACACATTTACACCTCAACTATATTATTGCATGAGGACATGAAAAAATATGAGCAGGGGAGTATGTTGAGTCATAGAAAAGGTATGTTTTTATCCTCAGATTATCTTGATTAATCATTTAATTTCATGTATTTATCTTCTTTTCCGAGAAGAATCTAGAAGAAAAGATTATGAAATTTGAATAAAATAAATTGTGAACAAATTGTATGATTTTAGCATAAAAAATATCTTTTGCTTGCCTTTATGTGAAGAAATAAGAATTGGATAATTGATGTTCAATCACTGGAACAACACTGACCAAATAAAGAAATAATACCACTTCTTGATCGCACGAGCTAGCGGAAGAAAAGGAGAATAGAGCTAATTTTATAATGGAAAACCGATTATTAGCTGTGAAATCCTCAGGATATCCTCATCCTGAGGATTCTATGTTATGAAGATAACTCCAAAAATAGAAGAAAAGAGAGATCAATGCCTTAGAAATTAGCCACTTCGAGGGGGAAACCTACAATATATTACATAAATGAAAAATTATTGGATGATACAAATGACAAAACCCTCCTATATATAGGAGACCATGGGGCCACAATATAATCCTAGTCAACCTAACAATAATAATATAAGGGCACAACGGTACAACAATAACAATAAGGGGGCTACACTAATAATAATAAGGGACTAAACTAGTAATATAGGGACCTAACATGCCCATGTACTTCAAAAAACTGTTGTCTTCACCGCTTGAGTAGCTCTAGGTGCTTCTGTATAAAATTCTCATCCTCCCTTGTAGAATCTTCAGTGGGAAAGTTCTTCCACTTGATGAGATACTCTGAAATTGATCAATTTCATAGCTGTTGAGTTCTTGTTTCCATGACCACTTCAGGTTCCAATATGATTTTTCCTTCCTCATCAAGTTCTGGCAATATTGTTTGAACTGGAATATTTTCACCTATAACCTTATTTAAGCATGAAACATGGAAAACTGGATGCACTCGTGAAGAAGCAGGAAGCTCCAATTTGTATGCCATAGTACCAATCTTTTGCAACACCTTGTAAGGACATAGTACTTTGGCGATAATTTATTATCCTTCTTAGCTTGCTTGAGGGACATTTTTTTTGTATGGTTGTAACCGTAAAAATACCCAGTCTCCTACATCAAAAATTCTCTCGCTGCGATGTTGATCTACATGTTGTTTCATTCGACTTTGTGCCAAATTCAAGTTATCCTTTAAGAGTTGGAGAACTTCTTGTTGATGCTTGATGTGATCTTCCACTACTTGAACCTTTGAATTCTCTCTTAAAGATGATGTGATGGATGGTGGATGATACCCATAAAGTTCCATAAATGGGGTCATTTTTGCTTGTGAAGATGTATTAAGTGTTATACCACCATTCAATGAGAGGTAACCACTTGACCCATTTTCTTTGTTTATGATACAAAACAAGAAGGATATCCTTCCAAACATTTATTCACTATCTCAGTTTTACTATCGGATTGAGGATGATAAGATGAGCTATGAGCTAATTAAGTACCCAAACAAGAAAATAACTCTGTCCAAAAATTTCCTATAAAAACAGGATCTCTGTCGCTCATAATAATATTTGGGTTTTGTAGATTTTGAATTGTGTCCATAAATGTAGTAGCAACTGTACTTGCTTTAAATGGATGAGATAATGCACAAAAGTGTGCATACATGGTAAGTATATCAACTACCACCATGATGACACTCTTTCCTTCGGACTTAGGTAAACCTGTGATAAAATCCATTGAAATCTCCTCCCAACGTTGACTTGGAATGGATAAAGGTTGTAGAAGTCCCGGGGTCCTAATTGTCTCAACTTTATTCTGCTGGCAAACCAAACATTCCGCCACAAACTTTTGAATATCAGATTTAAGGCCATCCCAAAAAAATTCTTTCTTCACCATGTGGTAAGTTTTTAAAAATCCTGAGTGTCCTCCTAAAGGAGAAGTGTGCAATTCCAGAAGAATCTTTTGTTTTAGTTGGGAATTCTTACAAAGATATAAGCGATCTTTGTACCATAAGGAATCATTTTTCCAACGAAATGTATCAGATGTACTAGGATCTTGCTGCAACTTTTGAATGAGTGTCCACACTTCTTCGTCCTTCTTCCATTCATCCCTTGCTTCGGTTATCCAATCTGGTTGGATAATAGAAATGGCACAAAGCAATGCTTCCACCTCTTCATTCTTTCTTGAGAGTGCATGTGCAACAACATTTAGCTTCCCTTTTTTGTAGATTATTTCAAAGTCATAACCCAACATCTTTGTGACCCATTTTTGCTGCTCTTCTGAAGATAGTCTTTGTTCCAAAAAGTGTTTAAGACTATCATGATCAGTTTTTACCTTGAAGTGTCTTCCCATTAGGTAACATCGCCATTTCTTTAGTGCATGTAGTATTGCTAATATTTCCTTCTCATAAATAGCTTTCTCTAAATTCTTTTCTTTTGATTGGATGAATTTCAAAAGAAATGGGTTTTCCTTCTAGCATTAAAACAACACCAACTCCATTTCTTGAGGCATAACATACCACAATAAAGGTTTTTGTGAAGTCTAGCTAGTTAAGACCGGTGCTAGGCACATTTCCTCTTTAAGATGTTCAAAGGCCTTATTTTCTTCAGGAGTCCATGAAAATGCATATTTCCTCAATAATGTTGTTATAGGTGCTGTTATTCTCCCATAATTATTAGCAAACTTTCGATAATACCCTGTTAACCCGAGAAATCCTCGCAACTACTTTATCATTGTGGGGAAATTCCATTCCTTAATGGCTTTAATTTTGTTAGGGTATACCTTAACACCCTCATGAGATACAATATGACCCAGATATTCCACCTCTTGTACTCCAAAGAAACATTTGGATGTTTTTGCAAATAATTGTTTCCCACGCAATAGTTTGAGCACCCTGTCAACATGTTGAACATGATCCTTCCAAGACCTATTGTAGATTAATATATCATCAAAAAATACTAGCACGAATTTTGTAAGGAAGGGTTTGAAAACGGAATTCATCAACCCTTGAAATGTAGAAGCTTCTTTGGTAAGGCCAAAAGGCATGACCAAAATTTCATAATGACTCTCATGAGTTTGAAATGTTGTTTTTGGAATATCTTCAGTATTCATTCTAATTTGATGATATCCTGAACAAACATCCAACTTGGTAAAAGAAATTTCTCCATGTGATTCATCCAATAACTCATCAATCATAGGAATGGGAAATTTATCTTTAATGGTGAGCTTATTAAGCTCCCTATAATCCAGACACATGCGCCATGATCCATCCTTCTTGTGCACCAATACTATTGGAGTAGAGAAATAACTTTGACTAGGTTGAATTGTACCAGCCTCTAACATTTCTACAATCATACATTCAATTTCACTCTTTTGGACAAAAGGATGTCCTTAAGACCTGACGTTTGGAGGAAAAATTCATGGAATCAAATGAATAGCATGATCATGATCACGAATAGGTGGGAGTGATTTAGGAGTTTCAAACACCTTGGAATGATTGTCCAATGCTTTTTGGAGATCTGTAGAAATAGATTATTTTGATGTTGGATCTTCTAGTGAGCATAATTGTGCAATTACGCCTCGTTGTTCTTTCTTTAGAAGATTTTTCATGACATTAGAGCTTATTATCTTTTCTGGCTTCCCTGCGAAACCCCGTAATTCGACTTCCTTTCCTTCTGAAAAACATTTAAAAAAAAATTCTTGAAAATTAAAAGCTACCATCCCCAAAGATTGTAACCATTATACTCCTAGTACAACATCAACACCTCCCATTGGAATGGAAAGAATTGGAATATTCAATACATATTCCCCCATGGTTAGCTTGATATTATGGCATTTTCCAAAGAAGTTTATAGTTCCTCCATTTGAAACCATCACTTGCCATTCTGGTGCTAGGTATAGAAAACAATTCAATTACTTGGCTACCTTACAATGAATAAAATTGTGGGTACTACCCGAATCAATCAACACTATTACCTTTTTCTTCTTGATATGTCCTTATATATTGAGAGTTTGAGGAGTGGTAATTCCTACCAATTCATTACATGATATGTTCGGAATCATTTCTTCTTCTTCTAGGGTTGGTTCCTGGTGTATATCCTCTTCTTTTGAAGATTCTTGTTCAGTCCCCTCTTCCTCTTCACAATCTACGTAAAATAATTTCTTCTCAGCACACTTATGACATTTAGTGTATTTTCTATCACAACTGTAGCGAAGCGATTTTGTTCTTTTTTCTTCCAATTGTTATGGTGTCAACCTTGTAGGTTGTGGAAGTCTACAAGTAGAAACACTTCCATCTTTATATATGTGAGTGGTAGGCTTCCTTGTCACCATAATTTTACATTCAATTTTTCTTGCCAACCTGAATGCCTTTTCTATTGAATCAAGTTCCCAAACGTGAACTTCATGTTGGATGTTATCCTTTAAAGTCCCTATGAAGAAATCAATCAGGTGTTCCTATGGAATATCAGTTACCCTTATATTCAATTTTACAAGTCCTCAATGTGCTCCACCACTCAGCCATTTTGTTTGAGATTTATCAATTTGATAAAGAAGGTGTTTCTTTTTGTATCCTCATAATGTGCTATCATTTCCTCTATAAAAATTGACCAAGTGACAATTTTTTTATGGGAGCAAAGGCATCTATACCATACAAATGTATTTTATTCTAAATGTAAAATTGAAATATGTATTATCAATGTATTTTGTTCTAAATGGAAAGTTTCAATGTGTATTATAAATGTATTTTGTTCTAAATGTAAAGTTGCAATTTGAAAAAAAATACACACCTTTTTATTGATTTTGAGGAGCTCAATATTGAAACTGAATTATCCCTGTCATTTCGGATCTTCAATATCTGAAATTCGGCCCTGTAGTATCCCTCTGAAGCTTCTTAAATTCCATATGTCTCACCTAATTTGGATTACTCAAGACAAATTTATTCCCATTCTCCCAGAATGACCTAATTATGGACTAGTTCAGTAGAGCGACCTTGTACAGCGTGCCATGTGTCACTGTTTCCTCATTCGGCTCTGAAATTGATACAAAGGAAACTAAATTTCATGTAATTGCAGCCACTTTTTATAGAATTCCAATCCAATGCTCAGAGAGAGAGTTATGATGATTTTCCCATGGTCACCTCCTTGAGATGAAATTCAGAAGCTTGAAAAATCCTTAACTTCCACAGACCCTATCTCCAAACATATTGCGAATCAATCTCTGAAATTTTTCCACGATGTTACTCAGGATTGTTGATTCGCTCTGTCAAAATTTTCACTTCTAAACCCTCGCAGAAAAAAATTTATAACGAAAATGTCAGGATGACCTGTTTAGGTTAAATTCAGGAGCCTGCAGAAATCCCTAACTTGCACAGAGCATATCTCCGAAAATATTACGAACCAAGATTTGAAATTTTTTCACGACGTTCCTCAGGATTTTGGCTTCACTCTGTAAACATTTCAGCTTCTGAACCTTCGTAGAATAAACTTGATAGAGAAAATTCCACGATGACCTGTTTGCAGCAATGAACCCTTAGAATCCAAAGCTCTAATACCAAATGCTATGAAACTAGCTCCAAAAATAGAAGAAAAGAGAGATAAACACCTTATAAATTAGCCAATTTGAGGGGGAAACCTCCAATGCATTACATAAATGAAATATTCTTGGATGAAACAAATGACCAAAACCTCCTTCTATATATAGGAGTGCATGGGGCGACAATATAATCCTAACCAACCTAACAATAATAATGTAAGGGCACAATAACAACAATATTGGGCTTACAGGGGTACAAAAATAACAGTAAGGGGGCTACACTAATAACAATAAGGGACTAAACTAGTAATATAGGGACCTAACATTCTCTCTCATCTATTTGTTTCTCATTCGATTATATAATGTTGATAGGTGAAAAAGAAGTTGTTGTTAATTTTTGAGATTTAAATTTCATTTTGAAATTATTATTTGTATTGAAGACAGAGTATTTTCACGATGGTGGTTTTGTACCTTTACTCTTGTGATTAATAAGAAAAATGGTGTTCTTATCGTAATCATGTTCTGCGTCTTTTCAGCAATTACTTCTGGAGGCTTTGGGCTCGGTCACTAGGAGACCTGCTGATTCTTTTGTGCAATAATTATTTCCTTCATGTCTGCAATCGTTAATTAATATATCTTGTTGTTACACAGTATTTTTCCACCGTGCCTAAAATCCCCGTCCTGCACATTGCAGGACCATTCCAGTGACTTCTATGTATTGTCATACCTTGGAAAAAGTGTCATTGCATCACTTGGAATGTGAAGAATTTTTCCTCTATCGATCATTCCTTAAGCAGGCTCTCAAAAACACATGAATTTGGGTCAACGTTGGTAGGCAGTTATGGCCTCGCACCCATTGGCGCTCTGTCTCAGTGGACTGCCCGATTCGAGCTATTTTTGGAATGTTTTTTAAAATAGAAGTGAAGTTTCCATTCCTAACTACTTCATGAGCGGATTCATCATGGTTTGTTCGACTGAATAATGTTGAAGTCCTTCCTTTGGCTTCTTGTTTCCTACATTTGAGCAACTTCCCAAAGGATAAGGCCTCCCTTCCACCTTATGAGCATTCGCAAACCACCTCCTCCTCTCATATAAATACATCCTTCTCACATAGTTTCAGCTAGCTGAACAATCCTTACTATAGCTGGTGTGAAGAAAAATTTAGAGAGGAATCGATTATCGATAGATATTTTAGGCCCTTTGCCTCACCAAATCTGATCCCCGATGAATTATTGAGACGCATTTGACTGAACTCGTCAAAGGAGGCTGCAACGGTGAGGCTAGAAGGTTGTAAACTCCTTTTCTCTACTTATTAATACATGACTGGTTTTTTGGTTCACATTTTGCGTTTGATATGTTTAATCCTATGCAATATGTTTGATTCTCCTTGACCAATAAAATAGGTATGAATGCAAGTACGTTTTCATATGCTGTCACCATTCTCTGATCCTTGTGTAGGTACACAGATATTACCACTGAAGCACCGAGATGTGTGAAGACGAAGATTAGGAATTGCTACTACAAGATACCACAAGAGTGTTGGACTAAGGTAGGTCATCTATCCCAAATACTTTTCATTCATAAGCTAGGAGTCCAAAAGATTAGCATGTTCCTTGTTGCTAGACCCACTCTAGGGCTAGAGGGATCACCTTTGTCCACAGAGGGGATTTACCTACACAAAACTTGTAGGATTGAGTTATTTCGAATGTTGTGTGATGCTAGAATTCATTTCCATAATTTACCTTTACCTTTCAAGATAAATCTTAGATGTTGTTACTTTTACATTTCTATATTGTTCTTTAATGAATTGTTCAGATTAGTTTAAGCATTACATTTGATTGGTGTTATTTTCAAGTGATTCCATCATATATATCAAGTAATTAATTACTGTCATTCTTAATTAAAGGTTTGATATTTGATTGATGTTAATTCACTGTAGTTCCTCTTTTCATTAGATAATTTTTTTTAATATCAGATAGTATTTATTTAAGTGTGATTCCCTCAATACATGCATTTGGATTCAGTTTATTTATAAAGAAATTTATATTAGATCAATGTTTATTTTTTGGTAATACTTTAAGATTTTATTTTGAATTATTCTATATTGAAATTCAAGAATTAGAAACTCGTTATTGCAATGATTTACAATTATTTCATTCTAAAATAGCCTTTGACCTCACTTTCATAAACACTGCCAACACTCTTGAAATAAACAGACATATCATTGGTTGATAATTAATGTAGGTATTAAGATTTATTTTCATATTCATATTAGTTCACCAACACTAGGGGCCGCCACCTGGCAGCCCAAGGGCCATCAAAAATTATTAAGGTTTGGCCAGTAGTAGTAGGGGTTGAACCTGTAACCTCCAAAAAACTAACACAAGCCTTCACCATTGCACAAACCGTTTGTTTCTTAACCGTAGGTGGCATGGTGTATATTTAAATTGTAAGAGTTTTATGTTTGGGAGTGGGCGCCATGGTCTAGCCCCATCCCTAGTCACCACACCTAGTGGCGGGACCATGGGCGGGAGGCTAGACTCGCGCTACCCCCACTGTGTTAACTGTAACATAAAACTCGTCGAGGAAATGTGAACATAGTCCACGCCTTTCTAAAAAAAAATTGAGACCGCCATTGAATCGTTGAGTCATCCGGACCGCTACCTAAACCACCTACTAAGCCACCCCATGTGAACTTATTGGCACTAACCGCTGACGGTTAGCTAACAACCCAACGAAAAATTATATATAAAAAATAATCTGCGGCAATACAATGAATGGTTTGAAATTCAAATTTAAGGCTTTAGTGGTAAAGTTAGTGCCCTGACAATTTCTCTTGGAAATTGGGCAATCTAGCACTTGGTTAGTGGTTTTCGAGGCAAAATTGTAGGATGGTGCTGAATTTGGTGGAATTTGGGGTACAATTATTGCCAAAACTTCGAGAAGTCATAACTTATTTTTGGACCAAATTTGAAGCACAAAGAGGCTATACAGATATGTTTGGGCATTTTGGAGCCATTGGATCAAGTTTCAGAGTTGTTTGAGCATTGCAAATGAATGTATTCACACTTTTGAGAATAATTGAAGAGAGCCAAGCCATTGGAAGCTGGACCAAGGAGACGTAGCCTAGGACGGGTGAACTCCTTCATCAAGTGTTGTCGTGTTACTATTTATGGTGATGTTCATGTATGTTATATGTTGTTTTTTAGTGTTTTGTTTATGTTAATTTGCTCAATAAATTCACATAAAAATCATAGAAAAAACTCATGGTTAACTTGATATTTACCTCATAATCCTCAAGGACCTTGCTTATATTTTGAACATGAATTTATCACAACAAAACTAATTTTCCCATTTAGATAATTGAGTGTGTACTTTGAGTACTCTGTGTTTTAGGATATCATGTCTAGGTTTTTTCTCAAACATTGCTTGTTTTTTCCAAGCATTCCTCTCTCAGAACATTTTTTACCAGAAGAAGTTTCATTGTCAATGCTTATTTTTCCCAAAACAGGCGCACTTCAACTCCTGGTTCTATCTGTCTTGCCACACTGGTCTTTGAATTTGAGAATTGTTAGAGTTTTAGCCTAAAATTATAGTGTGTCTTGATCTATGAGGTCATCCTTTTGCTCTACGTGCATCAAATTTTTCCTATTTAATTTTAGTTTCTTTGTGGTGTGAAAAAGTCCATCCCATACTTGATGTACTGAAAGTGAAATTGTGGTTGAGCCTTTGATTCTTTGAGTTAATTAAAATTACTGTTTGTTGCTTATATGTTTGGAAGGAATATTGATTTGTTGATTAATTGAGAATATTAGTTATTTTGAGACAATAAAATAAATCGATTTTTGATTCATTTAGTTTTCATCTCAAAGCTTACTCTTTGTAAAGTGCATTAGATCACATTTCATTGAAAATTCATTTTGAGATTAGTCATTGAACATAGACTACATTTTTTAAAGAATGAAAAATGAAAAGTGCATTGAGTGCATTCTTATTCATCAAAAAGAAAAATAAAATTATGCATATATTACATTTGCATAGTTTTGAGAGGAATCATGCATAGATTACATTGCATGGTTTTGCATATTTTAATGCTTTGAATTGAATTTGAATAGTGAAAGAAGCAGATTTAATTAGGAAATTCTTCTTTGCTACATATTTGTTTGATTGCATCAATGCTTAAATATCTTCCCTATACTAGATAACATTCATCGAATTGGAAAGAGGCTTTTCCTCATATTAGTTGCATTATAGGTTTTTTCAGGTGACATCGATTTGTAGCTCTTGAAATTGAAACATAATTCAAGATCAACTTATAATTAACCTCAATTAACCTAAGGAGAATTTAGAACTTAAAACAAACATTTAGAGTTTTAGGATATAGAATTTTTCCAATGTCGTAAAACATAGGATTTGTCATTGTTTTCCAGCATTATATACCGGGGATGATATCTCATTCCATGTATGGAAGTGTATAGGACCGTTATCCAATAGCTTCGGGTATATCGGAGGTGCTCCACACATTGTACGTATAGGGGAATGATCTCATCGAATAATTACTCATTATACATCACTACTATGGACTACACTCCCACGTATCATCACGTATATCTTGGGAGTCCCCACTAGGTTCTATCCATCCATAGGAAACTGAGTTGACCGCCTTGTAAAATGTGATACAGTTAAAACAACGTTCGGGGAGATCGACTATAGTATGTTAAGTCCTTGGTTCACGAAGGTGTATATTGTAGTTCATGGTTGATTGATAATACTTTATGCCTAGATTACCCTTTTTTGGTTTATTTGTTGTTAATTTTTAAAATTGATTTCCCACGGAATAACACCCTCCTTGTGGAACAAATCCTTAATGGATATTAGGTTAAGGTTAATAGAAATAGTTCCTGAGTTTACCAATCAACGAATCCCCTCAGATGGGAATCCTGGTCCTTCTACTTATTTTGGAAATATTGGTGCTCCCTATATGGAGACATTGTCCCTTCCTATGTTTACCATTGGTTTTCTAGTTTGGCTATTTTCGACCCCTATGGTTCCAAATGTCCAAGCTACTTCTCAAACAATTTCACCTCCACCTAAATAGTGTCAACCTCATGTTGATCCTAAAGCTGACCCCTCACCTTCTTCGTCTATTTCTTCACCTCATTCTTCTGCTTCGCCTAGTGAAGGTCTGGGTTCTAGTAACCGAGAAACTCAGAAGAAGAATAAGATGAAGAAGAATAAGAAGAAAAATAAGCAAGGGGGAAGCCAAGCAACCATTGCTACCAATACCACTTATGTTCAAAAAAATTCTAATAAACCCCATAAATTCAAATTCCCTTTCAAGTTATGTAAGTTTTTCCACCTTCTTAGAGACTATCCTCCTATTCCCAAGGTGTTAGAAGTGTGGTCTACCAGTTCACATCATCCTTTTTCATCGACCTCTGGAGATCATGCCGGTGACAAAACCTCAGCTAGTGGTAACAAGGCCCATGGGAAAAAGCGTAAATTCAAATTTCTTTGTAGGTTATGTGAAGGGAATCATCCCATTCACCTTTTTCCTTATATCAATGAATCCTCCAATGTGTTGGAAAACCTTACAACTTCTCAGCATCATCTTCCCGCTAGTTACCAGAGGCTTTCCTTTGATCCTCTGCAAGTTGATCAAGTGATTGACCAAAATTCATCTCTAGACAATCCCACTCTCTTCAAAAGTGAATCCCATGAGTTCATTCCCTACTAACCATTGGTTGAGAAAACGTTCGACTTGATTCCACCATCTGTTGGTCGTAACTTTCCCATAGAGAGTGAACCCCAAAATGTGCAGGTTCTTTTTGTTTCTTAATATTCCCATGAATTGGGGGTAAATCCTCTAGTTCCCATGGTACAAGAGTGTGATCCTCCCATTCCTGTAACACAATGGGGTGACTCTCGCATTCCCATGACACCACGTTCAAGTAGTCTGGTCACTTCATTTGGTTGGAGTCGACTCATAGGATATCGTCTTCCTTCTTATGTGCCCTTTTAGATCATAGTAAAAGCTTATAATGTGGCCGTAGCTAGCACAATAATAGATAAAAGAGCATTTTTTAGTATTTTTTCCTCAATTACTTGGAAAATTTTGGGTTCTTCAGAGCTTGTGCCCGTTATAGAGAATTTGTTGGCTTTTAAGAGAGGGACTAGTCAATCATTAGGGATCCTTCCTAAGTTTCTTATTTCTTTTTGGGGAAATATCGTCTATATCAACATGATGGTTGTCAAAGGCCCTTTGGATTTTAATTTAGTCCTTGGTCGTGAAAATATATGTCACGACACCTCTTGCCTCTTCTCTCTTTCATGTGATGTGTTTCCCACATCAAGGAAGAATCATGACCATTGATCAAATTTTATTCATTGGCTGTAATTTGACTCACAATCAACTAAAATCCACAAATGTTCCTTAGATGCAAGTGGTAACTTCCCTGCCATGGGTTAATTATGTGGCAACCTATTCCATACCCACGTCTACTGATGATCTAGTCAGTAATGTAGTGCATCCTTTACTAGGGGAATTCGAGCCTGATCTTTGAATTAGATCCTTTGATATGTTTCCATTCCAGAGTGTTGTTCTCCCATATTATGAGAACCTATTGGAAGAAAAGACCTCTTATGGGCCATAATCAATTTTCTGGGGCATAGTTCGTTTTCTTGTGTCAACATCCTTAAAAAATGAAACAGAGTTCCACAGCAAAGTTCCTTTCTGTTGGAACACCTAATTCTACATGGGTAGGTGTGGAATGCGAAAAGTCACAATGGAGTCCAAGTGACCTTGGAATGTGAAACCAAGAGTCACACCATTGTACTATAAATGTACATCTTTGTATAATGGAAAATAAGAAAGCCTCACGCTTATCTTTCATTGTGTGTTGAGTCTCTTGTGTGTGTGTTCATCTTCCTCATACACCATGTGTGTGCTTCTCCATGGTGTTTAACATGGTATCAAAGTGGGCGATTGTTGGCCTTGCTCCAAATTGAGTGAGCCATTTATGTTTATGGCCTGTGCATATCTTCAAAAATTATGATAATTTTTGCAGCACTCAGAGATTGTTGCAGCAGTGTTTTTACCGCATTCATCAAGCATTTTGCAGCATTCAGAATTTGTTTTGAAGAAGAGCAGTATTGGTTTTGAGAAGGAGCAACATTCAAAATCCATGGCAGCATTCATAAATTGGTTTGGAGACGCAGCCTTGTGCATCTGAAGGTTTTCTCACTACTTATTTTTCCATTGAAAAATCTCTTCATTTTAACTTCTGCACCATTTTGGAGCTGCTGGAAAAGTGTTTAAAATGAGTTTCTGGAAAATTTTGGGTTTTTCCTAGAAATATTTCTGAGTTTTTTCATTGAAAATTTTTGCAATTCTGGGTTTCTCTGCTGCTGAAAAAAACAATTTTGCAAGTCTACAAGTTCCTGCAAATTATTCTGTTGTGTATCTTTAAAAATTCTGCAAATTTCTGAATCTACAATTACTCCTCTGCGCTCTGCTGTCTTTAAAAATAAAAAAAAATCTGAGTCGTCGGCCCTTACGGCCTGCACTCACACCATTCGGCCTTCCCCAACTCTCACAGCACTCATCTCTCCACTGCAATACGCCACTATTCCTCTACTTCTATACCCTCACACCTTGAATTACACAGACCTCACAATCCCTCTTTCTACGCAGAGCTCCCATTCCCCTACGCTCTACCCTGTCATACCCCTTATCACTCCACTCTACAACCAGTGCTCCCTACCCAACTACTCTCGGCCTCACGCGCTCCCTGCTCGCCTGCATAACCCCTCGGCCTCACCCCCTCCTCTCTCCCTAATACTCGACCCCCTCTTCATCCATTATGCCTTCCCCACAGCGCTCCCCTCCAACTGCTTTACGCATTCCCTTCCCCACCTGTCAACGCGGCCCTCTCAACTCACAATCTACCCCCCCGCTCCCTTCACACTACAGCTGCTCATTTCTGCGCTCTGCCCCTCCCTCTCAGCGCCATCTCCTACGGCTACGCCTCTGCCTGCAACTCTTTACTCCGCCTACAACACATTATTCACATCGACCCTACGCCCTCATCAACCCACCCCTCCATATTTGAATAATACCGTCCCTTCATATAATTAATCCCGCCCCTCCTCATCTACAATACCGCCTTTCATTATAAAATACTGCCCCTCCTTTTTTTTAAATCGATTTTTATATTTCCAATTCCCATTTTAATAAATATTCCCTTAAATTTGTCTCTCCCCATCCCTTTTAAATTTGACTTCAAATTTTTTTAATCCCTTTTAAAATTCCCCTTCCCTCCAATTAAATTTCCCCCTCCCATTTTAAATCCATTTTTAAATAATTATTATTTTTGATTAATTAAAAGAAAAGAAAAAAAAAACAACAGAGAGAGAGAGAGGAAAGAGAAGACATGAACATCAGAAAGGAAGAGGAAATGGCATAATGGAAAAATGATAAATTTCCTACATCGAGGAGAAAAGAGAAGATTTGACATTTGTGGCATTGATAAAAGGTTGATTTTCTGAAGAAATTGACATTTGAAGACGAGTTTTTATTGGTGCAAAACAACGCTTTGAAGGAAAATTCAGCTGCCTCAAAGGCCTCTTGCACAAGTAGTTTTCAGCTGCACATTTACAAAATATTTTGCAGAGATATTGACATTGTATTTGCCTCTTCATTCATAGTTGGAATCAGTGAATTTGAGTTGAAAAATTGTTGATTGCCATCCATCATTTGAGGAGCACACTTTGTACTTTGAGATTTCCATAGTTGGAAATTCTTTGGAGTCATTTGTATTTGTTGTTGAATCACATTGTAAACGGGTGCATTTTCGGTTGAAGCCGACACCCTTTCATTTTTTGAGCCTAAGTTGTTGAAAATGGCCAAAATCAATGAGGCATTAGAGTTGTTGAATAACCTCATTCATTCAAATGTTGATGACATGATAAAAATGAGCAAGGATTCTCTTTGTAATATTCAAAGTTGTTTGCTAGATGCACAAGAGAAGATCGAGTTTTTGCAGTTGGAAACTCAGCTTCAGCAAGATGAACTTCAGCAAAAGAGTCACCATTCTGAACCTGTTTCTGTTCAGAAGATTGTGAAATACTCCCATCAGAAGAAAGAAGGTAAGTTGCAGTTGATTCCCATTCAGTTCCTTGTAGAAGAGCAGATTTACATGCAGATGCAGCAGTTCAACCTGCACTTCCTAAGCCCATCATCAGACCTTGGGAAGAGCTTGTCCACAACAAGCACCGAACTAGTCTTGGATATGACAAGGATGTGTCCTTTCATATTCCAGACTACACCAAGCTCATCATATTTCAGAGTGCCGGATTCCTATATGACAGTTCACCTACAGCTGTTCCGGATCCTACTCCACAACAACAACAACAGATTACGAAATGCCAACACTGTGATCGATTTGGTCATATGAAAGATCATTGTTTTTATCTTCATCCATGCAAGCACTGTGGCCGACACACCCATTCTTCAGACAGATGCTTCAGACACAAGCCTCCTGCAAGAACCAAGATTCATCTCGTATGGATCGCTTCTTGGCAATGGGCATCAGTAGCCAAGAAGATGTTTAAGTCGCATGTCAGAACATGTTCATGGATATTGAGCAAACTTGCAGTTGAGTTTTCGCCATCATCTCACCTTGTCCCTGACAGGGGGGAAAATGGTGGTCATGTACAAGCTTCGACATCAGATCAAGCGAGCCTGAGCCACAATCTCTCATTCCCTGTTCAGAGTTGTAGCCAGCAGTTCAAGTGAGCCTGAGCCACAATTCGTCATTCCAGATTCAGAGATGTAGCCAGAGACACAGATGCCCATGAGCATGCCTTCGGTTGGTGGACAACCTTAAACCATCATCTTTGGTTGGTGGACAACCTAAAACCACCACGGGTAGTAGACCTCCCTTCTTCTAGGTCGAAGGTCTCCCTTTCATATATGAGGAACACTCCAGCGTAGCGAAGCCTTCGGCTGCCCCGTGTGACTTCTTGCTGACTTTGGTTGAGTTCCGGGGAAATGCTTCAAAAGAATTCGATTTGTTGGTTAACCTAAAACCATCACGAGGTAGTAGACCTCCCTTCTTTTAGGTTGAAGGTCTCCCTTTTTTATGAGGGACAATTCCTCTAGCAGAAGCTTTTAGCTTCTTGCCAGTTTTGGAAGAGTTCCGGGAACTGCAACAAGTTTTGCGTTCCAGTGTTGGTGGTCATCCTTAAACCATCCCATTTTTCCAACATTTCAGAGAGTTGATTCAGCCCAAGTGTTGTCATGTATACTTTGCATATTTGTATTACAACTCTTTTCTTGGACTCACACATACCCCTTCGGATTAAGGGGGGATGTTGGAACACCTAATCCTACATGGGTAGGTGTGGAATGCGAAAATTCACAATGGAGTCCAAGTGACCTTGGAATGTGAAACCAAGAGTCACACCATTGTACTATAAATGTACATCTTTGTATAATGGGAAATAAGAAAGCCTCACGCTTATCTTTCATTGTGTGCTGAGTCTCTTGTGTGTGTGTTCATCTTCCTCATACACCATGTGTGTGCTTCTACATGGTGTTTAACACTTTCCTTGTGTCAAGATCCTTAAAAAATGAAACAAGGTATCTAGAGAAACATTACTTTCCTTGTGTCAAACTCCTTGAAAAATGAAAAAAGGTCTCTAGAGTGGATTTCCTTTTCTTCTGTCAATCTCCTTAAGAAATGAAACAAAGTATCTTGAGAAAAGTTCTTGGTATTGTGTCAAACGCATTCAAAAATGAAACAAGGTGTTAGAGGATAATTCTTTTACTGTCAACCTTGTTAAAAAAATAAAACAGGTCGTTAAAATTATGAAACTATGGGAAAATTTCACAATGGATAGCTTGGATGGTCAAGATTATAATTTCATTATTTTCCTCTTTTCGAGATGACCAAAATTGACCTATAGATTTCCCTAATCAGTTAAGTGAAAGTTAAATTTTGAATTAATTTATTTATTAAAGTGAAATGGAATGGGTTGGCCTAACCACATGTGGAGTTAGCCTTAATCGCAAGCAGTCATAGATGAAGGCTATAAATATAAGCAACCCCAATATCATTCTCAGACATTCGCTCATGAAATATTATTCATTCTCTCTTGGTATTGATTCATATTTTTCTGTTTTTTCTTGCACACATAGGCCAGGAAAATCTTGTGAAAATGATTGGGATCACAGGAAGAGGCTCATATTTTATTTGGATGTTATGGGCCATAACCGCGGGCAGGGCATGATGAGGTAGCAGCCGAGCTAAGCCAGAGCCATGGGAAGGCCTTGCAAAGGCCGCAAATGAGCTAGCAGAACCATAGGGAGGCCTTGTTCAGGGTGCGTCTATGGTGCCTGTCCGATTAATCCCTCAGCCGCAGGCACAAAACGTCCAAGTCACTGCTAAGGAGGCTTCAGCTGCGGGATGATTATGTCAAGGTCGTGGTTAATGTATTTCATGGATAGATCTAGATTCAATCCAATTTGGTTTCTTGAGCAGTGTCATCATACGTATGTCACTCAGTTACATCCATGTGAGAACAATGATTGACAACATCCTCGACTTAGATCTAGTACTTGGTAGTTGAGATCACTTGATGATTTATTAGATCCGTGCTCTTGAGGTTGTATATATGCATATATATAGATCTACTCTATGTATTTCCACTACAATATGTATCTAAAGTCTTCATTCATTATCAAAAATTTTCATCAATATGCTACATCTAATGTCTGTGCATTTCAATTCTTACATTGAGGCTCCTTCAACAAAAGTATGTTTATGGTTTTATTGTGCATATGCTAATTAGTTTCTACATCATGAAGATATGGATCTATGGACCATTGTAATATTGTTTGATGAATCATTTGATGACGATCTAAGAAGAATAATTTTCAGGGTTTTCCCCATAGTGGGTTTTTCTCTGGTCTTAGACCAATCCTAGTGTCTCTATGTGTTCATGCTTCTCTTCCTTTGTTCCTTTTCGTTTCGGTGATTAGATTATAATGATGATGTTGTTCTTTCTACATAGTTTCATATACTGATGGTTAATAATATAGATATGAATAATTATATAATTATTTGGGGTGAACTTAACATGTTATTGAAGAAATGCATCTATCAAAGCAAATAACAATGTAGATCTATGAAAAAATAACATGGTGGCATAGCTAGGCTAAAGGAAATCCATGAAGATCACACCCATAGACACACTTTTATGGAAGCAAGAAAAGGATGGTAGAGACCTAAAAGAATTATATGGTATGCAGAAAACTGTAGGTAGTCAGTGGATAAGGGTGTGGTAGGGAAGGTTTGAGAGAAACCATGGTTTATGGTAAGAGTCTTGAGATGTGATCTATGTGAAGCATTTGGGATCGATTTGACAAATGACCTAGTTTTTAATGAAGTTGTTGATTGAGAGAAACATTGTTGTGTGGTCTAAGGATGGCTCTTGAAGGTTGGTTCAAGAGGGAGAGGATCATCTCTCATTGAAGATAAGTATTCCTTGAATTATGACCTTACTCTTGTTTATTCTCATGGATGTGATTATTGTTTCTATTCATTAATTCCTGCATGTATATTTGAGTACCTACATATTTCTAACCTCCATGATGAAATGTGATTAGTGGATCCATCTTGAGGATATTTTGAATTGTAGGGAAGATGGATAGGTCTGGAAAAGGTAAAGAGGAAACTGAGCACTACAAGCTCCCTATGTAAA
Source organism: Pinus albicaulis (assembly GCA_034641835.2). Taxonomy (NCBI): domain Eukaryota; kingdom Viridiplantae; phylum Streptophyta; class Pinopsida; order Pinales; family Pinaceae; genus Pinus; species Pinus albicaulis. The sequence goes on from CM076580.1 coordinate 1,769,684,332, forward strand.
GGTGCATAAGTAATACCACACGACATGCATGGTATATTGTCTTAATGTTATGTTTCACCTATAACATTGGATGGCTAGGTAATACCTATGATATGTTTAGAATGTATCCTTCAGAAATGGCTCATTCGTGCATATGAAAGTGATTGGGATTTATTTTTCCTATGATAAAATGGTGCACATGGTATTGAATATTTTGATTTTGATGATCTTCTTGATCTTAGATTTAGTGGCATGCTTGATGTTTGGATAACATCTATTGTTTTTGAGATTCTAATTCTAACTCTAGTACATGGTACTCTTGACTCATGATATGCATAATATCTCTTGTAGAAGTTTACCTCATTGGTATGGCATTGATAATGCTTGTGATAAGCATGATGAAATCTCATGGAAAGAGAGACTGTACATTGTTGGTTTATTGAATAAGCTAAATTGATCCTGTTAGACTCCTATACCAATAGGTGTCATTTTTCATGATTGTCTTGATTGAAATATGGAATATGTTCAAACCTTTTTCTTGTGCAAAGGTGTTCCATATTCTTGAAAAATAAAAAAATCAAAAAAATTTAAAAAATGTAAAGAGGGTATACCCTAAAAGAAAAATCAAAGGGTAAAAAGAATAAAAATGGCCAAAAAGTAAAAGAAATGAACCCCATCAAAAAGAAAGGCCAAGGAAAGTGTGCAAGTATAAATGCCACTACTTTTTACTCTGATGTAATAAAAATTGTGTGCAACTTGTATTTTATGCCACAATTCATGAATAGCCAAACTGCTTAAGCTTGGCTAGTTCATTTTTCAATTTCATGTTGTAGAATAGAGAATAAATATCTGACCAAACAGTTTAATCTTGGCAGATAAGTAGATAGGTAGAGTTAATAAAAGGTGCTCAACAGTTTAATATGAGCCCTTGGATGTAAGAAGAGTAGTATTAGATATATTTTCCATGTAAAAGGAAAAGACTGATAAGGGTTTGCAAGTCCAAATGCACCCTAATAAAGAAGAGAAAATGGTAGTATCAAGTAGATAGGGTAGGTAGATGGTGTTGCAAAGTTTTATATGATGTATGATGGTGCTAAATATGTTTGATCTTTTACCTTCATCACAAGTACTGAAGCAAGAAATGCACTGGAAAATTCAAAGAAAGAAAAGTCAAAATCATTAACTTCCGATATCACTTTTTCCCTAAGATTTTTACTAATTTCCCTAAAAGTGCTAAGGTGTTTGAAGATTAGAGGGGCTCAAGGCATTTCCTTGACTTTTGGAGGGACCGGACCCTCGGCCTAATGATCAAAAAGACCTAAGTACTTGAGATCATTTGTTATTATAATCATTCACTATTTACCTTTTCCTAAGTAAAATCCTATTTTACTTAGGAAAATCATGTAAAGTTCCACGGTAATCCCTCAAAATCACTTACTATTCTATGTTGAAGTGTTGAAGTTGATATAACGTGGTTTTCTTCAGAAATCTTCACTTCCTTAGATGTGCAAAGTATTTTGAGTTGTCCTTGTCCCTTTGTCATATTTACATTTAACTCTATTTACTAAATCCCTAGTGAAAATGCCCTATCCTAAGTATATAACTCCTTTTATATAAATATCCAAAAACCCATTTATTATAATGTTTTAACCAAAGTGTTTACCTCCCAAATATTCATTAAAACCCGCTTCTACAAGCCCTTTGGTTAAAATATATCGTTATATTATAGTCCCGCCCCTATGATAAGTTAACTACATCGGTCAATTGATCATATAATAAAAAACATATATAAGAAAAAACTTTAAACATATGGTTTATATGTTTAACACAAAAATATAAATAAAACCCGAAGTTTTATTTTCTAAACCAAAACTTTGGAAAATTCCTATGCCATCGTGGCCCATCCACCTGGCATTCCACCCGACGTTTTGACCCCGCGCGCACAATTCTTTACCCCGACCCTTTATAACCGTGGGATTAATTAATTATCTGAATTATTTAATAACCATACCTTTCCGCCTATCAGATGCCCCCCGGGATGATTAATAAAGTTAATTGTGTTTAAAACCCCGCCGGACCCGCGTGTTAAACCCCCACCATCTATCCGTCCCTTCCAATGTCAGATCTCCCACTGCAAGATCTACGGCTAACGTTCTTTCCGCTAGCCATCCAATACCCGAACAATAACCAGCGGGGGATTGGTGGTATTTGACCAGTCTCCCGTCCACGCGTCGTTACTTTTATGGAATCGTTGCCCGCTCGTTCAAAACCACTCTTCTCCATAAGCGATGCGGGGATCACCGCTTACCGCTTACCGCTTACCGTCCGACCCTGCACACGTCAGCCCCTACCAAAGTGACGTCACTCCTCCAAAAACTAAAAACCCCTTTTTGACTTTGGAAATAAAACAAATTCGCGTGTTTTATGTCATTTTCATCATTTAAACGCGACTGCGCTTTCTGCTACGAATTTCAAATTTCCACTGAAATCCACTGTTCAATTCGATTTCGCTCCAGATTTCCGCCAGACCTGTGTTCAAACATCCTCCTGCTACCGCCTGATACCTGTTAAAAGCCAGCTTTCCTCCAAAAACAGGTATTTATCCTATAGTGCTTCGAACTTCAAAAAAAAGTCTGTTTTCCTTGTTTTCCACTGGATTAGTGATTAAATCTTATCACTGAGATCATTCCCTGGGGTTTTAAAACTGTAAATTGTTCCCTTGAAACTGCAATTGTGTTAATTTCCTTCATTTAAATTGAAATTGCACCCGGCCTGTGAAGAAAACCCAGAAACTTCCGTTTTGAATCCACAAGAACCAAAATGGAAGCCCCGACAGCCCTGAATGTGACTCCATTGAATGCCCCCCACAGAGAGTTAGAATATTTTCCTTTAGTAGATAAATATTTTCAGATTAAAGAATTGCATTTTGATGAAAGTCCCCTTCTGAGTTATTTTCGCTGCAGAGACGATTATTCAAAGGGGCAATATGTCATTGGGTTGTGGGAATCCAATCTCCCGAGATATCTCATCCCCTCAGTCATTTCCTTCCCAGAAATCATCCACTACTGTCATTCTAACTATGATCCAACTCAAAGAGCAGTAATGTCCCCTTACCAGAGTGTTATGTTCCCTATCACTCCTCAGGCCATCAATGCAATGCTACATTTTGAACCTGATCAAGAGCTAACTCCTATGTCTATGGAAGAATTGCTTGAAAAATCTACTCGGTTGTCCCCTGAAGAGGTAATCAGAAGATCACATCCTTGGATAAACAGTCTTAATACTAGTCATAATATTTGTTTACTCCAATATTTTTATCAAATCTATTCAAACAGAGGTTGGAAAGCATAACAGCTAAAGAGTATCAGTGGTTAAAGTGTATCAGGTAAAAGTCAGTGAAAGTTACAGAGCAGTCAAAGGTAAATAGTAAAAGTAAATACAGAAGGCAGTAAAATGGTAAAAAGAGATGAAAATACTTTCACCAACATTGAATTTTGTCTAAAGTGAAAGTAAAACAGTCAAAAGGACAAGAAAGTAAAAAGATGAAAAACACAACAAAAAGGAACATTTTTGCAGAAATTTAATGTTTTAGTCATTGTTTTGCAGAACCTATTGTGATCAATCCAAGATGAATTTTGAAAAAATGAATGAGGTTTATGTTCTTAAGAGGACCTTCTACAAAAACCTCTCTCACTTGTCTAAAAGCTATTATGGTTTTGGAAATATTAAACAATGTTGGAAAGAACTTTTTGCAGAAAAATCCTGTTAAGTCATCATTTTGCAGAGAATATTGTGGCCAATTAGAAATACATGTTAAAAAAATGAAGGAGGTTTTTGTTCCTAAGCGACCCATCTACAAAAACCTATCTCAGTTTTTCGACAGTGATTTCAGGCTGAGAGATACATGCACATCTTTAGAGGCTATTTTTCAGACTCTGTAAAACTCTGTTTTACACATCTTTTTGCAGAGCCTATTGTGAACAGCTGGACAGGTATTTTAGGAAAGTGAAAGAGGTTTATCTCAAAAACATATTTATCTACAATAAAATCTTTCACTTTTTACATATCTATTACGAATTGAGAAATAAAAAGATATCATTGGACCCCAAGTTTGTAGAATTGTTGGAGCAGAATGCACAAAGAAAGGAAGCAGTTAGTGACTTGGATGCCTCATCATCAACTAAGAGTTGGATCAAATTCGAATTCCCCTCTTTGTCATCACCTATCCATACAAAATATTGCCAAATAGATGCATTAGTTTGAGTGTCCTTTAATTAAGTTCTATTTATGTAAAATAGTTGGAGAGATTTGTGAACCAATTTTGATATTTGTTTCAAGATATTTTAGTTTAGAATTTGTATAAATACTCCACTCTTGGAAGAATTTGGGGTGGATTCTATTACTTTACTGTAACATTGAGATTTTCGGAATAAAATCATTTTGGAGAAATTTATTCGTGGCTTACTGGATGACGATTTGAAGCTCAGGACTTTTTGCAGGATTCATGTGTTGGACTGCAGTTCAATAAGTCTTTCTACCCTTTGTCTTAAGTTTTATATCAGTTTATAATATCATTATGTCCATCTCTGAATAATTTACATAAAGGATTGAATCAGAATTTACTTAATTGTACTCTGATTTCAGATGTGATTGTTCTTAATGTTTTCCTCTAAATTAGTTATAAGCATGAATTCTTAAATGCTCTTGCTTTGCTAATTTAAACATTGTTGATCACTATAATAAAGAATTCTTCATTGATCTTTGTTTGTAGTCATCTCATTTCTTTCTTTTGAACATGGTGAAAGATTCTTAGCTGCCTTTCATCCCTTCAAGATCATCCCATCCACTTTAAATTTTAAGGATTGTTCTCTGTCTAGCTATCTTGCCCTGTAAAGCCATCTTGTGTGTAGAATAGAAATCCAGCAAAGCCATCCTTTGACTCCATAGCCCAATGGACTGAAAACTTTCAACCTTGCCCTTAGTTTGTGGATTCCACCATTTTTTTAAAAAAACTCTTGGATCTATAACTAGCCTAAAACCTTCTAAGAACAAAGATAAATTATAAAGAGAGAGCCCTCTCTGGATGCAGATTGGCTAGATTCTGCATCCGAAGGTTGGTTTGTGGTTACCTCGGGTATACTTTCCTTTTCCACAACTTCAAGGAAAACCTGAGTGATAACATAGTGGCAACCATACTGGGGATCTGAATCATTTTATTGATACTATTGTTTGATTTATAAGCTATAGACAGAGTCTGAAGATCAGCCAGGTAGCCTTTGAAATGCTTTTGCTCTGCAACTGCATAGTAAACAAATGTTGCTTCAGTCTATCTCTGGTTTAGCTTATAAACTGAACTTTGGATTCAAAACATTCAATCAGACTCTCTAGTTCAATAAATCTTTGAGAAAAATTTAATTGAAAATCTTAAATTTCTTAAAGAAATCATAGAAGTTGTTTTGAAAATTCATAAAAAAATAAAATAATCATAAATTTGGTTTCCTGAAGAACTAACTTTTTCTTCAGAATTGTTTTACAGGTTTAGATCTGATCTATGATGGTGGACAGGGATCAGACACACAAAGGTTAAAATCATCCACCTGGCGACTCCAAATCAATTTCAGAATCAAGACTCCACTGGAGGAATGAACCTCAAAGGACAATATGGAAAGATCAGACTTTCAACTTGGATCTTAATCCAAGACATTATGTTCTTTCTCATTAAGAAATTTTTTCAATGTATATTATATTTTATAGAAGATCTTAGATTAGTTTTTAGTTATTTTCCTTTGAAGTTTGTAAGTAATAATTCTCCTAATCTCTTTGAGAAGCTTTCTTATGAATCTAATGATGATCATTTTCCAATTAAGAAGCCTCAAATAATAAAGAATGATCTTACAATCCCTGTACATATCCCTGTGCCATATAAAGTTCCAGATAGATATAAGCCCCTTATTCTACCTCCTTTACTCCATGATTTTCCTGAAAAATACTACAAGTATCTTCCTAGATTTGATGGAGAAAATGGTATCACGGCCCAAAAAAATATTCAAGGTTTTGAAAATTATTTGGATTTATTTGAGATTGATGAAGATGATGTTAAAATCAGACTTTTTGCTCTTTCTTTGCAAAATAGAATAAAGAGTTGGTTCAAAAATCTGCCTAATGCTAGCATCTCAAATTTTCAACAGTTTATCAAAATTTTCCTTGATAGATGGATAATCAAAGTTAATCATTTTGTGATCATGGAAGAATATAATCAATTAAAAAAACATTCAAATGAAACGATACAACAATTTTCTGACAGATTTAATCAAGTTTATTATTCAATGCCAGAAAATATTAGACCTCCTCATGATTCGGCTCTCTTGCATTATCCAAGTGCCTTTGATTCAGAAATAGAATTTCGGTTAAGAGAAAGAGATCCAAAAACACTTGTACAGATGCAAAATATTGCAGTTGATGTGGAAGTTAATCTCCAAATCAAACAGGAAAAGTTGAAAGTAGAAGAAGAGGAAAGGAAAAACATTGCAGAGGTAAAACTCAACCTTTTGGTAAGAAAACTAGGTGAAATAACACAGGAGATCACTATGAAAGAAGAATTTTTTATTCAAAATCACCATGAAGAAATAGAAGAGGTTGATAGCCATGAAAAAATTCCTCTTATTTCAAATTATCATAGATCAGAAAATGAATTTACAAATCAATATGAGGAAGAGGAATCTGTTGTTCTAATGTGTATGTTTGATGACATTCCTTATTTTGATGATTTTCCTAAGTATGATCATTATGATGATAGTTATGTTCTCCAAAGTCAAGCTAACTTTACAGAGATATCAGAAGCTAGTTTGGAGGATGAAGAAATGCGGTTTCAGCAGATTGAAGACAGTGATCAGCCAATACAGATCAGCCATGAGAGTGAGGAAGGAAGAGCAGAAAATGTGGAAATAAGTGAAGATTCTTTACCTCTTTGTTTTGCTTCATTTCAGTTCATTAGAGAAAACTATCATGCCATCAATAATCAACAATCTTTAGGAATTGTGATTGACAACAAAGAAGATAATGAAACTATTGATCAAGATTTTTTAGTTTCACAATTGCAGTTATCAGTTCCCATTGAAATAAATGATCAAATGACACACGAAAGTTCCATACCACTATTTTTTGAACCATTTCAGCTTTTAAAGGAAATGTGGTATAACATATTTAAAGAAAAGAATGGGAAACTTGTTGAAGTTTATGAAGTCCCATGGAATTTTATATGTCATAGGTTCCAACAATTTTCCCAAGATTTTCAGGATCCAATAGCAGATATGTTGAATATTGAAGGCATTCAAAGCATTCCTCTATTAACTAACTATGATTTTCAGAATCAAGATGATAAAGGATTCAACACTCGAACATTACAGTCAGTAGGAATATCATCACAAATCTTATCTGAAAGTTTACAGGGAGATAAAGATGAAAATAGCATTTCATATTCATGGTATGGAGGCCATCCAAAACAGATGTACAGTTGTTCAGATCAGTTAAACATCAGTGTATATATTTTGCAAGATCCTTTTGTATAGTTTCTAGAGTCAACAAGGGAAATCAAGTGTTTCCTTATCCTCTCATTTGTTGACAAGTTTCTAATAGGTTGCAAAAGTACAATTTTGATAATCAACAAGAAAATGCAACAAAATCCATCAAAGTACATAATGCTTGAATGGTTGCACTGGCTATTTCATTTTACCTAACTAGCAGTTGAACAGTAGATTGAGTAGGTAGATGAGTGCTAATAAGCTCAGAATTTCGAGCATTTTTTTTAGTTTTTCAATTTTCAGCTAGTTTTTCATTAAGTTGGTTTGAAAATTTTTGTGTGTTGTTTTAGTTTTAGATCATATTTCAAGTTGCAGAAAAAGGACTATATTCAATTCAAGATTTTCAACCACAACAAATTCATGTTTGGGATTGGAACAAGGCAGAAAATTCCTAACTAGGAAACAAAGTTTTAAGTTTTGAGTGGATAATAACTTACTGGAGTTGAAGCCCGAAGTGAAGGCCCTAAGCTTCAGAAGTTTTACTATCATATATACAATAAAGCTACCAGAAGAAAGAGATTACATGGTTTAGTTTGAAGACATTTTGAGGCAACTGACCTGCTGTTCTTGACTTTTCACAAGGAAAAGCCATCCCCAAGTGGAGCCAGTGTTAGACTCCTATACCAATAGGTGTCATTTTTCATGATTGTCTTGATTGAACTATGGAATATGTTCAAACCTTTTTATTGTGCAAAGGTGTTCCATATTCTTGAAAAATCAAAAAATCAAAAAATTTTAAAAAATGTAAAGAGGGTATACCCTAAAAGAAAAATCAAAGGGTAAAAAGAATAAAAATGGCCAAAAAGTAAAAGAAATGAACCCCATCAAAAAGAAAGGCCAAGGAAAGTGTGCAAGTCTAAATGCCACTACTTTTTACTCTGATGTAATAAACAAATTGTGTGCAACTTGTATTTAATGCCACAATTCATGAATAATCAAATTGTTTAAGCTTGGCTAGTTCATTTTTCAATTTCATGTTGTAGAATAGAGAATAAATATCTGACCAAACAGTTTAATCTTGGCAGATAAGTAGATAGGTAGAGTTAATAAAAGGTGCTCAACAGTTTAAGCTGAGCCCTTGGATGTAAGAAGGGTAGAATTAGATAGATTTGCCATGTAAACAGAAAACGATTGATAAGGGTTTGCTCTAAATGCACCTTAATAAAGAAGAGACAATGGTAGTGTCAAGTAGATAGGGTAGATAGATGGTGTTGCAAAGTTTCATATGATGAATGATGGTGCTAAATATGTTTAATCTTTTACCTTCATCACAAGTACTGAAGCAAGAAGTGCACTGGAAAATTCAAAGAAAGCAAAGTCAAAATCATTAACTTCCCACATCACTTTTTCCCTAAGATTTTTACTAATTTCCCTAAAAGTGCTAAGGTGTTTGAAGATTAGAGGGGCTCAAGGCATTTCCTTGACTTTTGGAGGGACCGGACCCTCGGCCTAATGATCTAAAAAGACCTAAGTACTTGAGATCATTTGTCATTATAATCATTCACCTTTTACCGTTTCCTAAGTAAAATCCTATTTTACTTATGAAAATCATGCAAAATTCCACAATAAACCCTCAAGATTACTTACTATTCTAAGTTTAAGTGTTGAAGATGATATATTGTAATTTACTTCAGAAATTGTCACTTTCTTAGATGTGCAAAGTATTTTGAGTTCCCTTGTCCCTTTGTCATATTAATGTTTAACTCTAGTTATTAAATCCCTAGTGAAAATCCTTTATCCTAAGTATATAACTCCTTTTAAATTAATATCCCAAAAACCCCTCTATTATAAATTTTAACCAAAGTATTTATTCCCCCGTGCATTCAAATAAAAACCCATTATACAAGCCCTTTGGTTAAAATATAGCGTTATACATTAGTCCCGCCCCTATGGTAAATTAAATATATCGATTAATTTATCATATAATAAAATAAAAAAACATATATACGAAAAAATTTAAACATATGATTTATATGTTTAACACAAAAATATAAATAAAACCCGAAGTTTTATTTTCTAAACCAAAACTTTGGAAAAAGCCTATGCCACCGTGGCTCATCCACCTGGCATTCCACCCGACACTTCAGCCGTAAATGGAGACCCCGCGCGCACAATTCCTTACCCCGACCCTTTATAACCGTGGGATTAATTAATTATCTGAATTAGTTAATAACCATACTTTTCCTCCTATTAGACGCCCCCGGGATGATTAATAGAGTTAATTGTGTTTAAAACCCCGCCGGGCCCGCGCATTAAACCCCCACCATCTATCCGTCCCTTCCACTGTCCGATCTCCCACTGCAAGATCTACGGCTAACGTTAATTCCGCTAGCCATCCAATACCCGAACAATAACCAGCGGGGGATTGGTGGTATTTGACCAGTCTCTCGTCCACGTGTCGTTACTTTAATGGAATCGCTTCCCGCTCGTTCAAAACCACTCTTGTCCATAAGCGGTGCGGGGACTAACCGCTTACCGCCTGGCCCCCCTACCCCACGTCACCCCGTACCAAGTGACGTCACTCCTCGAAAAACTAAAAACCCCTTTTAACTTGTAAATCAAACCAATTTTCGTGTTTTTCCCGTTATTTTCGTTATTGAAAACGACTGTGCTTTCTGCTACGAATTTCAAATTTCCACTGAAATCCACTGTTCCATTCGATTTTGCTCCAGAAATCCGCCGGACCTGTGTTCGAAGTATCCTCCTGCCATCGCCTGATACTTGTTAAAAGCCAGCTTTCCTCCAAGAACAGGTATTTATCCTATAGCGCTTCGAACTTCAAAAGAAAGTCTGTTTTCCTTGTTTTCCACTGGATTAGTGATTAAATCTTATCACTGAGATCATTCCCTGAGGTTTTAAAACTGTGAATTGTTCCCCTGAAACTGCAATTGTGTTAATTTCCTTCATTTAAATTGAAATTGCACCCGGCCTGTGAAGAAAAACCAGAAACCTCCGTTTTGAATCCACAAGAACCAAAATGGAGGCCCCGGCAGCTTTGAATGTAACTCCACTGAATGCCCCCCACCGAGAGTTAGAATATTTGCCTTTAGTAGATAAAGATTTCCAGATTAAAGACTTGCATTTTGATGAAAGTCCCCTTCTGAGTTATTGTCGCTGCAGAGACGAGTACTCAAAGGGGCAAGATCTCATTGGGTTGTGGGAATCCAATCTCCCGAGATATCTCATCCCCTCAGTCATTTCTTTCCCAGAAATCATCCACTATTGCCATTCTAACTATGATCCCACTCAGAGAGCTGTAATATCCCCTGACCAGAGTGTTCTGTTCCCTATCACTCCTCAGGCCATCAATGTAATGCTACATTTTGAACCTGGTCAAAACCTCACTCCCTTGTCCATTGGGGAATTGCTTGAAAAATCTACTCGGTTGTCCCCTGAAGAGGTGATCAGAAGATCACATCTTTGGATAAACAGTCTTAATACTAGTCATAATATTTGTTTACTCTGAGATTGTTATCAAATCTATTCAAACAGAGGTTAGAAAGCATAACAGCTAAAGAGTATCAGTGGTTAAAGTGTATCAGGTAAAAGTCAGTGAAAGTTAAAATGAAGTTACAGAGCAGTCAAAGGTAAACAGTAAAAGTACATACAGAAGGCGGTAAAATGGTAAAAAGAGATGAGAATACTTTCACCAATAGTGAGTTTTGTCTAAAGTGAAAGTAAAACAGTCAAAAGAGCAAGAAAGTAAAAAGATGAAAAAACATAACAAGAAGGAACATTTTTGCAGAAATTGCATATTTTAGTCATAGTTTTGCATAACCTATTGTGATCAATATAAGCTGCATTTGAAAAAAAGGAAGGAGGTTTATGTTCTTAAGAGGTCCATCTACAAAAACCTCTCTCACGTTTCTAACAGCCATTATGGTTTTGGAAATATTAAACAATGTTGGAAAGCACTTTTTGCAGAAAAATCCTGTTAAGTCATCATTTTGCAGAGAATATTGTGGCCAATTAGAAATACATTTTACAAAAATGAAGGATTTTTTTGTTCCTAAGAGAACTATCTACAAAAACCTATCTCATTTTTTCCACAGTGATTTCAGGCTGAGAGATACATGCACATCTTTAGAGGCTATTTTTCAGACTCTGTAAAACTCTGTTTTACACATCTTTTTGCAGAGCCTATTGCGCATAGCTGGAGAGGAATTTTAGGAAAGTGAAAGAGGTTTATCTCAAAAACATATTTATCTACAATAACCTCTTTCACTTTTTACATATCTATTACGGATTGAGAAATACAAAGATATCATTGGACCCCAAGTTTGCAGAATTGTTGGAGCAGATTGCACAAAGAAAGGAAGCAGTTAGTGACTGGGATGCCTCATCATCAACTAAGAGTTGGATCAAATTCGAATTCTCCTCTTTGTCATCACCTATCCATAAAAAATAGTGCCAAATAGATGCATTAGTTTTAGTGTCCTTTAATTAAGTTCTATTTATGTAAATAGTTGGAGAGATTTGTGAACCAATTTTGATATTTGTTTCAAGATATTTTAGTTTAGAATTGGTATAAATACTCCACTCTTGGAAGCATTTGGGGTGGATTCTATTACTTTGCTGTAACATTGAGATTTTCGGAATAAAAGAATTTTGGAGAAATTTATTCGTGGCTTACTAGATGACGATTTGAAGCTCAGGACTTTTTGCAGGATTCATGTGTTGGACTGCAGTTCAATAAGTCTTTCTCCCCTTTGTCTTAAGTTTTATATCAGTTTATAATATCATTATGTCCATTTCTGAATAATTTACATAAAGGATTGAATCAGAATTTACTTAATTGTACTCTGATTTCATATGTGATTGTTCTTAATGTTTTCCTCTAAATTGGTTATAAGCACGAATTCTTAAATGCTCTTGCTTTGCTAATTTAAACATTCTTGATTACTATAATAAAGAATTCTTTATTGCTCTTTGTTTGTAGTCATCTCATTTCTTTCTTTTGAACATGGTGAAAGATTCTTAGCTGCCTTTCATCCCTTCAAAATCATCCCATCCACTCTAAATTTTAAGGATTGTTCTCTGTCTAGCTATCTTGCCCTGTAAAGCCATCTTGTGTGTAGAATAGAAATCCAGTAAAGCCATCCTTTGACTCCATAGCCCAATGGAATGAAAACTTTCAACCTTGCCCTTAGTTTGTGGATTCCACCATTTTTCAAACAAACTCTTGGATCTATAACTAGCCTAAAACCTTCTAAGAACAAAGATAAATTATAAAGAGAGAGCCCTTTCTGGATGCAGATTGGCTAGATTCTGCATCTGAAGGTTGGTTTGTGGTTACCTCGGGTATACTTTCCTTTTCTTACAACTTCAAGGAAAACCTGAGTGATAACAGATCCTATGGATCATGATAAGAACGGTATTGGCAACCATGATATCTATGAAATTGATGTTTCAGATCTCTAACTTCATGCGGTTATGGCATATTGTGAAATTAAATGATATAACTTGATGTATTGTTATTGGGTTCATAAGGTTGTGTTGTCACATCATATCGCTACCCTGATATCTCAAGTCCATCACTTGACGAATGATTGATAAAATGATGTTAATGATCATGATATCTATCTATTTATGATCTAACATATATGTTGTTGTATGGCTCTGGTAAAGATAGGTTGATGACATGTATGAAAATGAAATTACTTTCCATTCTATGATATATGGGTGTTTGACTTTGTTGATCTACAAAAGAGGTTTTAGCCTCGCTTGTGCAAAGGAAGGCCCATAGATGTGATTATTCCTCATAGACACAGAATTCAAGTTCCGTACAATGAATTCAGCGTATACTCTGAATCAAGGGATATCTTACATGTCTTTCCATTGCAAAGTTGTTTATAGAAATTGTTGGAATTGAGAATGAAATCAGATGGTTTCTTGGAAGATGTTAGTTATGCATATGCATTGCATATATCAGTGAGATCTATCAGAAAGAAAAGTTCTTATGTTTGAATCAAACTTGGGATTGCAGGTGACCGAGACATGCATATGGATATGTCATTATGTTTGAGGACCATGCTAAATATTTTAGCTGATTGATATTGATAAACTAGTTTTGTAACTTTTGACATGATGGTTAATGATTGAGATATTTCTAGAATTATAGATCTTACCATGATTGCACATTTGGATTTGACATGATTTAATCTAGTGATGCTTGATTTTCAAAAATGACAATTCTATGTGGTCATAGTGACCTTTACTATTGTATGTGAGTATTCATAAGTTTTGTTCTGTATTGGCCTCCTTGATTCATAGCACGATGGTTGTTGTGACTCAGTATGAAGATGGAACATGCATGACTTAACCTTTATGTATGCACTAGAATTTAGTAATTAAAAATACTTGTAATGGCATGATTGACATACTGACTTGACACTAAATTAATTCAGAGCTTGATATGAGATCTACCTATCACTCGTTGAAAGAATTGATACTATGAAATCAATGTATTTGATAATAGTTTTGGCTTGGCTTCTAAAATATGATGAAATGACTTCGTTGACACAATATTGATTTGAGTAAGGTTGGTATGGTAATTATTTATGCTTGCAGAGAACGTTGTGTAATGTAATCTCCTTGATTCATATTTGTCTATATTTGACATTTATCTGGTGAACTCAAGATAATGAATTCCAAGGTATGATTATGGATTTTATTATACATACTGTTGAGTCCCAAACTTGCATCTTTCCTATACACCTTTCTAGAATTTTTCCATTTACCTGGACCTCCTAAGTCATCAACATCATTTCATATTAATCATAAAAGAGCATTTAAAGTGGTTTTTAACTATGTTTTGTGTATGCTGTTTGAATTAGATTTTTGCTCATTGAGCTGCTGAATCTTGTCACTTTCCGCAGCTGCTTCAACTTTCCGCAGCCATTTTGTTAAAGTCTATATTGCAGGTGTCTTCAGGCAAATCAAGCCACATGGGCAAGTTGGAAATGACATGGATATGGACCGAGTCCTATTGGCTCAGTCGAATTCACCAAAGAAGGCCGTGGTCAAAAGTAGTCAAGCGGTGGTCAACCTAAGAGTCCTACGGTGACAGAACTCTGTTTTTCACCACGTGAAGACTTGCGTGGCCGTTCCTAAATCTCAGGGGACATATCAACACCTGTGAACTGCTCCATAAGCCGAATCCAACGGCCACCCTCCATAGATTTAATCTTCACGACAGCCATAATGCTAGATTTCTGGACGTGGTTGTTCACGTGTCTTTTATCAGCGCAGATTGTAGGAAAGTAGTTATGTCATCCTCTATTATAAATAATGCATTCTCATACGCATAGTAGCTAGCTTCTGTAATGTAATTTTGCTGAAAAGAAAGCCCACTGTGCCGTGACATTATTTCCTTGTTATGACTGCGTTTTGAATACATGAGAAGACTCTGTTCATAAGCATAATTCGTGGTTGATAGCTGTTGCCCGAGGATTGTGCAGAGGGCCCCTGCACACGCCGAGGTTTTTGTTTATTGCTGTATAGTTTCATGTTTTATTTCCTTACATTCATTATGCCATAGTTATTCACGTGTATATATTACATCTCTTATGGTATTAACGTTTTATTTTTGTCCATAATTTTTCATGCTTTATACTGCTGTTAACTGATCAGTGTCTTTGTTCCAGATTATAGTAGGCAACCCAGGCATTTTCACATAGTTTTACAATGACTAATGACATGGAATCAGTCTTGTCCTTCTACTGATTTATTTTTCTTAGCTTTTAATTCCAGCACTGTTTTATTTATTTCAGTTTTGTACATTTTCTTTATTAGTTAGATTAGATATTAAATTACTCATGTCATTATCAGTTACCTCCGAAAGCCATAGTGAGACTAATGGTGAGGGATTGAAGTATGAGTGTGTAGTTTGATATTAGTTTATTTTTCTGCAAGTTAGATATTAAATTGCTCATGTCATTATCAGTTACCTCTGAAAGCCATAGCGAGACTAATGGTGAGGGATTGAAGTATGAGTGTGTAATTTGATATTAGTTTATTTTTTCTGCAAATTAGATATCAGATTGCTCAAGTTGTTTATGATTATCTCCGAAAGCCATAGCGAGAGTAATGGTGAGGGGTCGGAATATGAGTTGATGTAATTTGATTTTAGCTTTACTTTGTTTGCAATTCTTGGATTTCTTTGAGCACAGTTTCTTTTGTATTTAGACAGCAGCAAGGGTAATGGGTTTCATGATCAATAGTTCACTGTTTGTTTGACTAGTATAGTGGCACATTTTCATTTTCTTTTAGGAATTAATTTTGTCATTACATGTTTTAAAACCCTGTTGTAGTTTGAAGTTTTGGAAATCATTATAAAGGACATCATTGCCTTGAACATTTATATCCATACTTGTCTTTTAGAATTTCCATCTCACATTAGGAAACCAACCAAGATAAAAACCCCCAAGATAAATAAAAAACCCAAAAACGACAAAAAGTAAGAGATAGGTTATCTTGCACATATAGTGCGCCACACTTCGTCAGCTTACGAATCTCGGATTGAAAAATTAATGTAGCAATTTAGGACACACTAAATTGACCAAACATTTTGGCGCCATTGCCGGGGAAGTGTAACTAGGTAGCCAATTTCTTAAAAAAAAAAAAAACAATAAAAAGAAGGGAAAAATTGATAACTTCTTGAAGTATGCTCTCCTCTTGCACCTAGTGTGATATGGAGGATCAGAAAAGAGAGTTATTGGTTCAATAATTTCTTAAGTATGCTCTCTTCTTGCACCTAGTGTGACCTGGAAGATCAGAAAGAGAATTATTAGCCCAACTTAAAAATTAAAAAAAAAAATGACATGCATAGAGCAAGATACCTCTAAGGAGGACTCTCTTAAAGTCAATAAGGGTTATGAGGAAGCATCTCTTCAAAACTCAAACTTCAAAAAGAGAAAGAAAATTTAACCCCCACAACTCCTATAGTTGAGCAACCTGCATCTTCATCCACACCTCCTTTCCCTGAAAGATTACAAATTGATAAAGGGGTGGAAAAACAAATTTTGTTGCCTAACTATGATTTTCTAGATGAATTAAAGAATGTTTGTATCAATATTCCCTTGCTACAAGCCATTATAGAGATTCCTATTCTAGCAAAAACAATAAAGGAGTTGAGTCTCAAAAGACCAGGAAGGAAACTAAGAGATACAAGAAGAATCCACCTGGTAGGAAAAATTGCAGATATCATGATGGGAAAAATTACCATGCAGAAGTATGTAGATCCGGGTAGTCCAATTGTCAAGACACATATAAATGGGATAGAAATTCCAAACACATTGATTGACTTAGGGGCTGCTATCAACATTATGAGTAGACAGACTATGGACCAGCTAAAACTTCCTAACCTTCTTTTACACCTACTTTACTGCAACTTGCAGATCGATCAATTATTAAACCAGATGGTGTATTAGAAGATATTTCAGTCTCCTTAGATTCTTGGGAATATCTAGTAGATTTTATGATTTTGACTCCCAAGAGTAATCTAGGAGGGCACCCACTTATCTTAGGAAGACCTTGGCTAGCCACAGCTGATGCTTTCATTAGTTGTAGATCTAGGGATATGTACATTTCTAATGGTAATTCGACAAATAAATTCAATTTGTATCCTCCAGCAAAAGCAATCACAGAAGTAGGAGACAATGAATGGGTCGATGATGAGGAAACTATACAACCTGTCTTTACCATTTCTGAAATCAGTGAGGATAGTCAAATTCTGAACACATTAGAAAATTTTGAGACATCTTCAAAATATAACCCCACACAATTTCAGTTGGAATCTGACATTGAATATTTATTATCAAGACAAATGTATCTTTACTCTATGGAAGAGTTCGGTAGTTCTACCATTGAGATTTTTCCAGGAAAAACATTGAATATCAACAAAAATTTGGAAAAGTCACAACAGGAAGAACTAACCAAAATCTTGCAAAAACATTCTACTGCATTTGCATGGGAGTATACTGATATGAAAGGTATTGATCCTAAGACTTGCATCCATCATATCTATATTGAGAAAAATAGTAGACCAATCAGACAACCTCAGAGAAGGATGAATCCAAACCTTAGGGAGATAGTGAAAGAAGAGCTCCAAAAACTACTCAATGTAAACTTCATTTATCCAATTTCAGATAGCCGATGGGTTTCTCTTTTGGTTATAGTACCTAAAAAGAATGGTAAATGGAGGGTATGCATTGATTACAGGGAATTGAACAAAGCAACTTTGAAGGATCACTTTCCTTTGCCTTTTATCGATCGGGTATTAGATACATTAGCAGGTAAAAAGTACTTTTCATTTTTGGATGGTTTTAGTGGCTATAATCAAATTCAGGTAGCACCTGAAGATCAAGATAAGACCACATTTACTTGTCCATGGGGAACTTTTGCCTACCGAGTGCTTCCTTTTGGGTTATGTAATGCACCAGCAACATTCCAAAGAGCCGTACTAGGAATTTTTTCTGATCTAATCCATGATTGTGTAGAGGTTTATATGGATGATTTTACAGTTTATGGTAATTCATTTGAAGAGGCATTAGAAAATTTGGAAAAGTCCTTATAAGATGTAAAGAAACAAACCTTTCATTAAGCCATGAAAGATGCTTTATGATGTTTACTGAAGGTATTGTTTTGGGGCATCATATTTCAGGAGATGGGATTAAGGTTGATAGATCAAAAGTTGAAGTCATCTCCAAGTTGCCTATTCCAAATTGTCAAAGAGATGTTAGAAGTTTTCTAGGATTTACTGGATATTATAGAAGATTTATAGAAAACTTCACTAAAATAGCATCTCCACTCTTCAAACTGCTTACAAAAGATTGTGAATTGAAATGGGATCCTGATTGTCAATCAGCCTTTGAAACTTTGAAAACAAGATTATCTGAAGCACCTATCTTGAGAGGACCAAATTGGAAACTCCCTTTCCATATTTCTACAGATGCTTCAGATACAGCTCTAGGAGTTGTGTTGGGTCAAAAGGATGTAGTCCCTTATGCCATCTACTATACCAGTAAAATTTTGACTCCCACTGAGTTGAACTATACTGTAACTGAAAAAGAGTTTTTATCTATTGTTCATGCAATCAATAAGTTTAGACATTATATAACAGGCTATGAAACTTTTATTCATACTGATCATTCTACGATTAGATATCTAATGAAAAAACCTATTACTAATGGCAGAGTGACAAGATGGCTCCTACTTTTGCAGGAATTCAATAGTACTGTGTTGGATAGACCAGGGAAACAAAATACAGTAGCTGATTTCTTGTCTAGGATTCAGAATACTAAAGAAGATTCTCCTGTAGAGGATAAGTTTCCCGATGAATACTTGTTTGCAGTAACTATTAAGACTCCTTGGTATGCAGATATTGCTAACTATTTGGTTACAGGGAAACTGCCTTCACATTTATTTCCAAGTGAAAAACGAAAAATTATTCAGGAGAGTTCAAAATATTCATGGATTTCTAACGAATTGTTTAAAACAGGGCCAGATCTTGTGATCGGAAGATGTGTCAGGGAGGATGAAATGCCTGATATCCTCAAGGCATGTCATGATGAACCATGTGGCAGACACTTTGCTGACAAAAGGACAGCCTATAAAATCCTCTCTTTAGGATATTGTTGGCCTTCCCTCTTCAAATATGCAAAACAATATGTCAAAAGGTGTGACAGCTGCCAAAGAGTAGGGAAACCTACCCTTTCAAATGAAATGCCATTGCAACCATAGGTACTCATCGAACCCTTTTGAAAACTGGGCTTTAGATTTCATTGGACTTATTAATCCACCATCTAAGCAAAAGAAGTATATATTGGTTTGTATTGATTATGTTACTAAATGGGTGGAAGCCAAAGAATTAGTGTCTTCTACTGAAAATTCAGTTGTTAATTTTCTTTATGAGGATATTTTTACTCGCTTTGGTGTTCCAAGAGAAATTGTGACATATCAGGGAAGTAAATTCACATCCAACCTGGTGGGGAAGCTGATGGAAGAATACAAAATCAAGCACAGAAGATCTACTCCTTACCATCCGCAAGAAAATGGTCAAGTGGAGTCTACAAACAAAGTTCTCGAAAGTATCATCACCAAAATTGCTCATCTACACAGAAGATATTGGGAAGAAAGGCTTCCTAAAGCCTTGTGGGCCTACAGAACTACATGGAGAAATACAACAGGACATTCTCCCTATAAACTTGTTTATGGGAAAGAAGTCCTACTCCCCATTGAGTTCCAAGTCAAAACCTTCAAGATGGCAGTTCATTTGGGGATGGATCTATCAGAAGCCCAAAAGCATAGAATGGAGCAGTTGAATGAGCTAGATGAGATCAGACAAGAGGCAATTCTAAGAACTGATCTAGTTCAATATCAAAGAGCTAAATGGCATGAAAAATACATCAAAGAGAATAAGTTTCAAGAAGGAGATTGGGCATTGCTATTTGATTCCAAGTTTAAAGATTTTAAAGGAAAATTTTAGACTCATTGGCTTGGGCCATATGATATTGACAAGATCTTTAGCAATGGAGTGGTAAGAATCAAGACCATTGATGAATCTCAAACTCCTCCTATTGTGAATGGCCACAGATTAAAGATCTATCATAAGCCACTCTCAAAAGAGGAATTTGTCAAAATGTTTCAAGATAATTCTGCAATAAGGCTGGTGAAGAAGAATCCTTATTCTCCACCAGCCTAGCCGTTGTTCTTTTCAGTTTCAAAATTTAAAAAAAAAAAAAAAATTGTATAAGCTTGAAAACCAATCACTGATTGGCAGTATTATACAGAAAATGTAGGGTGAAAATCAGGAACACCTGACACCCTATATTTTCCAAAAAAAATTCCCTCTCTCTCTCATTTCACAAGTTTTATGACAACCCACTCCATTTCATTCCACTTCATTCCACTCCACTTCATTTCATTTCACTCCATTTCATCTATTTCATTTCATTTCACCAATAAAAAATTTCTTTCATGACCATTTTCATTCAGTCAGTTATCATCTATCCATCTCCATTCACCCAAATAATTGCTGTGTCAGTTTCCGCAGCCAGAAGCAGTTTCTGCAGCCACCACTTTGTTTTTCAAAAATTTACAGTCAGATGTTAGTTCAACAATCATGAAATCAAATGCAGGTATGAGGACATATTATGAAGACATGAGGCATTCAAAAGCATCAATGAGGAGCAACTGATTGAAGACTAATGAAAAATGGCAAGAATTCCAAGGTATGAGTAGAAATTTATTTCAAATGGAATTCAAGCACATTTTTACATAGTTATAAACCATAGCTCCATTATATGAAATGATTGTGTTGATAACTCCATAACCATTCCACGATCTCTATACGATCCCCCCACAATCCTTGCATTCATTTTTAAATGGCCTCATAATCAAGCCTCTGGTCTTCAGTCGTGTTCGGCTATACTTTGATACTCCACCTGTAATTATGGAATGT
Source organism: Pinus albicaulis (assembly GCA_034641835.2). Lineage (NCBI taxonomy): Eukaryota > Viridiplantae > Streptophyta > Pinopsida > Pinales > Pinaceae > Pinus > Pinus albicaulis. Next base: position 1,769,705,353 of record CM076580.1, read on the forward strand.
GGTTGATTTGACTATGGCTTCTCTCAGTCGCACAAAATTCATAACCGTTTCATAAACGTGCCTACGTCTACTCTGCAGCCACCCAATTTTAAATACTGTCGGATGCACTTTACTCCCCCTACTATTCTATTGACCTCACGGCTGCATTTCCACCGTGCTCACATAAGCCTTCACCCCATTTTGTTCTCTGTTCCGCTTCATTCCATGTACCTATTCTCTGATATCTGCTTACAGTCACTGGTCTCCTTCATAAACCCTGTTCATTTCCACTAATTCAGCCGTCTTACCTCCGCTAAACCCTCGTCACGCAGACGAGTTTTAAAGAACAGAAGGAAGGATGGGTCGGTTGTTGAGGACAAAACCAGAGGGACCCAAATTTATGGAAGGATACCTGCAGGTCAAAGACATATTGAAAAAGGCAAAATGGCTTCGGTTTATTCAAAAGTTTAAAGGCTACAATAAGGAGGTAAAAAAAGCTTTTGCGAGGTCTTTCAATGGTCTGGAGGTAGAAATTGGGGACCTCAAATTTACAGTGACTGAGGCATCCATAGCAGCTGCTACAGAACTCCCTCAAGAAGGTGAACGCTGGTTCAAGAACAAGAGCATTGGCGAGGAAGCCTGGAGAGTGATCCTACGTAACCCAGGTATGGATGTCACCATTTTCGAAAATGGAATTCCTGTCCATGCTTTAAAAGAAGAGTGGGCCAGTTTACAATTGGTTATTCAAAAGTTTATCACCTTTGAGGGACGTTTTGGATCAATGTACATGTATCATACCCGACTGTTGGTGAATTTCCTAGATAACCAGACCCTCAATCTGCCATACTTTTTACTAAAAAATTTGAAAAATATGTCTTTAACCGTCCAAAAGCATCTGGGGGACGTAGAACCACATTTGTATCACCATGGTCTCATGAAAATTTTGATAGAAAAACAATTAAAAGAGAAAAAGGACACCTGGGAGCAGTTTTTAATTAGAAATTTCTTTGAAGAACCCCAAGAAACCCCTGAAGGCAGTACATCAAAAAGAAGTAGAAGAAAGAGAACAAGTGATAAAACTCAAAGCACTCCTACTAACACAGTTGAAAGAACTAGTAGAGAAGAAAGACTGTCTAAAAGGAGGAAGGAAAAGACTGAGGGTAAAAAGCCAACAAAATAAAAAGAGAAAAGAAGCATTGAGGCTGTGCATCAAACCCCTTCCTCAGAAGAAGACCATCAAGTATTGTCTGAGAGACTAGTTCACCTTCAGGAACAGTCAGCTATGGCCAAAATGAAAGGAAAATAAAAACAGAAGGAAAAAGACAGTAGTCCACAGCATGTAAGAAGAAGCACCAGGCTTAAAGGAAAGTGGAGGAAAGCACAAACAAAAGGACCCCATTTTATTGATTTGGGAGGAGGAACACCTGAACAAACTCCAGCTGGCCGTATTCCACCTCATTCTCAGCCAAACGTTGAAACTAGTCCTCAAGATGTTGACATGAGTCCTTTTTGGCCATATTTTGAAGTCAATTCTCCTCCACAACATTTTGGGGACAGCCCAAGGAAAATGACACCCGAGATAGATCCAAAGAAGCAAGAGGTGTATGATTACATAGAATCCTTAGAAAGAATAGCCACGAGTCCTAGCACTTCATCCACTCAGCCTCACACAGCACAAGAATCTCTAGTCCAATCGTTGAAACAAGAAGTATTTGAGTTGGAGGTTTTAAATAGACATATTAAAAATGAAAATGAAGCATTAAAGGAGCAAAGCAGATTCAACAAGATCATTCATGACAAAAATATGCTACATCTGGGACTGTGGCACAAAAAGAACAGGAAATTGAAGAAGAAATGCAAGAAGATAAGTAGAGCACTGATTAATCTCAAATTCAGATGCTTGATGAAGAAGCCCAGGATGTTAGCAGCACCAAGAAAGAGGAAAAGATGACTGGATGTACTGGCAGAGGTATCAAGGCATATGAATTGAAGGAGGATGATCAAAATTTTGGTTGCATGGGGACATGCAACACCTTCACAGTGGGGGTATGTTGAGTCCCAAACTTGCATCTTTCCTATACACCTTTCTAGACATTTTCCATTTACCTGGACCTCCTAAGTCATCAACATCATTGCATATTAATCATAAAAGAGAATTTAAAGTGGTTTTTAACTATGTTTTGTGTCTGCTGTTTGAATTAGATTTTTGCTCATTGAGCTACGAAATCTTGTCACTTTTCGCAGCTGCTTCAACTTTCCGCAGCCATTTTTTTAAAGTCTATATTGCAGGTGTCTTTAGGAAAATCAAGCCACATCGGCAAGTTGGAAATGACATGGATATGGACTGAGTCCTATTGGCCCAGTCAAATTCACCAAAGAAGGCCGTGGTCAAAGGTAGTCAAGCGGTGGTCAACCTAAGAGTCCTACGCTGACAGAACTCTATTTTTCACCACGTGAAGACTTGCGTGGCCATTCCTAAATCTCAGGGGACATATCAACATCTGTGAACTGCTCCATAAGCCGAATCCAACGGCCACCCTCCATAGATTCAATCTTCACAGCAGCCATAATACTAGATTTCTGGACGTGGTTGTTCACATGTCTTTTATCAGCGCAGATTGTAGGAAAGTAGTTATGTCATCCTCTGTTATAAATAATGCATTCTCATACGCATAGTAGCTAGCTTCTGTAATGTAATTTTGATGAAAAGAAAGCCCACTGTGCCATGACATTATTTCCTTGTTATGACTGTGTTTTGAATACATGAGAAGATTCTGTTCATAAGCATAATTCGTGGTTGATAGTTGTTGCTCGAGGATTGTGCAGAGGGCCCCTGCACACGCCAAGGTTTTGTTTATTGCTGTATAGTTTCATGCTTTATTTCCTTACGTTCATTATGCCATAGTTATTCATGTGTATATATTACATCTCTTATGGTATTAACGTTTTATTTTTGTCCATAATTTTTCATGCTTTATACTGTTGTTAACTGATCAGTGTCTTTGTTCCAGATTACAGTAGGCAGCTCGGGCATTTGCACATAGTTTTACAATGACTAATGACATGGAATCAGTCTTGTTCTTCTGCTGATTTATTTTTCTTAGCTTTTAATTCCAGCACTGTTTTATTTATTTCAGTTTTGTACATTTGCCTTATTAGTTAGATTAGATATTAAATTACTCATGTCATTATCAGTTACCTCCGAAAGCCATAGCGAGACTAATGGTGAGGGATTGAAGTATGAGTGTGTAGTTTGATATTAGTTTATTTTTCTGCAAGTTAGATATTAAATTTCTCATGTCATTATCGGTTACCTCCGAAAGCCATAGCGAGACTAATGGTGAGGGATTGAAGTATGAGTGTGTAATTTGATATTAGTTTATTTTTCTGCAAATTAGATATCAGATTGCTCAAGTTTTTTATGATTACCTCCGAAATCCATAGCGAGACTAATGGTGAGGGGTCAGAATATGAGTTGATGTAATTTGATTTTAGCTTTACTTTGCTTGCAATTCTTGGATTTCTTTGAGCACAGTTTATTTTGTATTTAGACAGCAGCAAGGTTAATGGGTTTCATGATCAATAGTTCACTATTTGTTTGACTAGTATAGTGGCACATTTTCATTTTCTTTTAGGAATTAATTTTTTCATTGCATGTTTTAAAACCCTTTTGAAGTTTGAAGTTTGGGAAATCATTATAAAGGACATCATTTCCTTGAACATTTATATCCATACTTGTCTTTTAGAATTTCCATCTCACATTAGGAAACCAACCAAGATAAAAACCCCCAAGATAAATAAAAAACCCAAAAACGACAAAAAGTAAGAGATAGGTTATCTTGCACATATAGTGTGCCACACTTCGTCAGCTTACGAATCCCAGATTTACAAATTAATGTAGCAATTTAGGACACACTAAATTGACCAAACACATACTGATAGTATACCCTTGACATGTGGTAAGCCTTTGAAAATCTAAGTACGGGGGACATGAATTATAAATATCATAATGATGTATCATGGCATGATGAATCAATTTATACAATTTGGGAAAGAAATTCCTTATTACAAGATTGTTGAAATCTCTTTGTGTAATATAAATCCTTGGACACTCTGATTAAAAGTTCAAATTTTTTTGAATGTGACATAGAATCTGTTAGTTGATTGAAGCATTGATGTTCAATTCTGAGCATTCATCCATATATGATGTGTATATAACATGATTAAATTCATTATTGACCTACTTCATTCAAAATTACCACCAAACATATTTTATTTGTTCTACTCTTAAAGTGATATATTTCTCCCATGATATGTAGCTGCATGGATGAAATGATGATGTTTGGCATTATTATTGATTATCACATTTGGATACTGCCTTAGCATGAAATCTTCCATGATATTTTGGACGAGAGGTCCATAGCATGACCAAGGTCAGATACAATGTTGCTAGCAAGACTAGCTGTGAGGCATGATGTAGAAGCTCCTTAGAGAATTGTCTGAGAATGGTATTGATAAGACATGGATACACTATGATGACGTAGAGTCCCATATACATATATTTGAGGCTCTTATTTCTTAATTTATTGAGACTGTGTAGTTTTTCAAGACAATATTAGGCTTGTGATTGACACCTCCGTGAGAGGGAGGACGATTATGGTATCCATGTGTGATTGACACCTCGGTGAAAGGGATGATGATTATGGTATATTGATATTATTGGTATCTTGTTGTGATTTTCATGATTATATATGTTACAACATAACACTTGATTTGATGTACTATATGAAAAGGAATCAACAAATACCATATGAGAGTAGCGTTGATTGAGAACACTAGGCGGACTCCTCCTCCTTGTTTGAGCTCCCAGGACAAGGAATTGAGGCAGAGGGCTCTTGGGGTTGAGGAAAATATGGAAAATAGGGTGTATTCCCTATATGTTACCAATATGGTTGAGATTCTAATCCCATATCTTCATAGGGTTGATGAATGTTTCTCCCTTTTCCAAGTATACCCCAGTTAGCATCATACCAACAAGTAGGGCTTATCGGGAATAACACTCCTTCTTTGGCCAATGAGATGAGAGTGTACATAGGTTTTAAAACCCAAGTTTATTATGATTGATATGTTCTACGACATGACTATTCAAGGTCATCAATGGGAATATCATTATGAAATAGTATGGGTTGAGATAACCCTATACAGTTCTGGGTGGAGATTAAGCTACCCAATGTGAACTAAGGTTGATATGGGCGGCCCTGCGTGGATTTATATCATATTACTAGATATGGAGTTGTAGAGGCATAACTCCCCCATGATATTTTTGGGTCGAGGTGTGCTCCCCATTATATTTATAATTGATATACTCCCTAATGATATGCTCTCTGATAATAATTGATAATGATATTTTGGGTATAGCTTGTTGTGATAGAATCTAGGATGATAGCCTACGGATGAAGGGTGATAGCCTAAGCTCTCCTCTGATGACAAATTATTCTTCTAGATCCAATAATTTTCAACATACGAGCATGAACAATTAGGAGATAATCATAAATAAAGATGAGAAGTACATTGATTATTTTAAATAAGAAAGGTTCAAATCATGGCGACTATATCACACACATGATCAATGTCAATACGTGATGATGCATGAAGATAAAAAATGGCATATTGATCAATGAACATATATTAATAGGTGGAATTATCCCTAGTTGAGAGGGAGTATTAAAATTATGCAACTACGATCAAATTCCACTATGGACAACTCAGATGGTCATGATTATAACTACTTAGATTCCTCTTTTTGGGAGGACCAAAATCGACCTATAGATTTCCCCAATCAGTTAAGAAAAAGTTAAATTTTTAATTAATTTATTTATTAAAGTGAAATGGAATGGGTCGGCCTAACCACATGTGGAGTTATCTTTAACCCCAAGCGATCACACACGAAGGCTATAAATATAAGTGACTCCCACCTCATTCTTACACATTCTCTCATGATATTTTCTTCAGGTTCTCTTGCTATTAGTTCATATTTTCTGTTTTGGCTGGTACAGGTACACCAGGAAAAGCTCGCATAAAGGATTAGAACGATAGACAAAGGCTCGCATAAAGGATCAGAACGATGTGGGTATTTTGGGCTAGAACTGTGGGTAGGGCATGGTGAGGTATCAATTGAGTTGAGCCAGAAACATGGGAAGGCCTTATCAAGGTTGCGACTGAGCTAGCATAATCAAGGGAAAACCTTTTTCAGGGCATGGCTAGGGTACCGGGTTGATCAGGCTATCAATTGCAGACACAAAATATCTAGGTCGCAGCTAAGGAGGCTTCAACCCCGGGTTGAGCTTGTTAAGGCCACAGTTAAGGGATTTTGTGGATAGATCTAGATTGGATCACATTCAGTTTCTTACACATCTACATCTGTCGCTCAGTCATTGTCATTTCAAAAAAATCATTGACAGTATCATAGACTTAGATATAGGACTTGTTAGTTGAGATCACTTGATGATCTATCAGATCTGTTCTCTTAAGGTCTTAGATCTGTATATCTGTAGATATTCTCTATGTATTTCCACTGCAATATGTATCTACAGTCTTCATTCAGTATCATCAATTTTCATGAGTATGCTACATCGAATGTCAGTGCATTTCGGTTCTTAGATTTAGGCTCATTCAACAAAAGTATGTTTATGGTTTTATTATGAATATTTTATTTGTTTTCTACATCATGAAGATATGAATCTATGGACCATTGTACTCTTTTTTTTTTAATCATTTGTTGATGCTCTAAGAAGAATTATTTGTAAGGGTTTTCCCCATAGTGGGTTTTTCCCTGGTCTGAGACCAATCCTAATATCTATATGTGTTCATGCTTCTCTTCCTTTGTTCATTTTCATTCCTCTTCTTTGATGATGATGATTTTGTTGTTCTTTCTACATAGTTGCATATATTTTTGGTTAATAATATGTATTTTTATAATAATATATTTTGGCTTGAACTTAACATGTTATTGAAGACATGAATCTATCAAAACAAAGGACAAAGTATCTCTATGAAAAATTAAAACCTATGAGGATAGTTATTTTACTATGTTAACATTATAAAAAATTGAAATAGGTCCCTATCAGCATAATTGTTTTACTATGTCAAGCTCATCCCATTTCAATTTGAGTATTTCATTAGATCTCATAAATTCTAGTCAAGTCTTTCACTCGATCTCGTGAATGAACCTTTATTCCATCCACCTGTTAGTAACCAATAGTTTACTTAGGTGAATGAAATGAAGTTTGGGGCGCATGTACCTTGAGTTAAGTCATTATTATGGGGGCATGTGTTGAGGCCCCAAAAATCATTGCAACAACATCAAGGAAACCACCTGGTTAGGGACATAAAAACCGTCCCTTTTCCATTTCGAATGGCGTCTACAACTGCCTTTATGGGACCAGTTTCCCAGTTTGATATAGTTTGGGTAAATGGACGGATTTATCACTGTGTGTAACTTGATAGATGGAAATATTATCAAGCTTGCAATAAAAAATATATCTATCTACTATGTATCCCAGGATGAAATCTATTCTTTCTGCGATCTACAGAAATGACCATTCAGTGGATGCAAATAAAGATCATACATTCACTTAAAGATTTTAAAATGTTTGAGATAATTGATTTAATTAAATAGTTAACTAAATAAATTGAATAAAGCTTATATCACAACCTTAGAATGCATGAATTGCATATGTATAAAATGATAAGTGATAGGAATCTGTAATCAACAATATTGGCAAAAGTCCGATCACAGAAACAACATCGTTTCAACCACTTTGGGATTCTAGGATCTAGCCCTCCTGAATCCGAAGAGGGATCTCTCCAATAAGTGCAAAGATGGATTTGTCTTCGAATTTTGGGTGATGATGTTAGGCTAGTTATGAAGGCCAAGGGTTTTGTTTTTTTTTTGGATGGTTGAGCATGATTATTATTTGAGGTGGAAAGTCCTAAATGCAAAGAGTTTCAAAGGTGAGAAGTTGCAAGCAATCAAAACAAGCTTTGGCTGAAAAGATAGATAATTGCAAGTTTTAGTCCATTGGGCTATGGAGTCATAATAGGGTTTAATTGAAACAACAAGGGGCAAGAGTGGTCCATGGGGAAAGTCATCTATGTCTAAGGATCTCTTTAAAGTTTGATTTATGGAATGAAATGAGACAAAAAGAAGGGGAATGAAACAGATGAAGAACAAAGAGTAGCCTAAGATCAGGTAAGTACTTCTACACTAGCCTACTTTTGACATACACTTAAGAAAGACATAAAAGTAATCTAAGATCAGGTAAGTAATTCTAAACTAGCCTGATTTTGATGCACTTTCAATAGAAAACATTTAAAAACAAAGGGAAACTTGAAGGCAACTGTTGGAGAAGAAAATAGCGGGTCGGGCTCACCACAAATCCTCTCCTAGCTCTGCTTTACTTGGTAACTTTCAAGACAAACACAAAGATGACAAAGAATGGCCTAAGATCTGGTAAGTACTTTCAAACTAGCCAGCTTTCAACACATTCAAAGGGAGACATTCAGACATTCTTTTGGGATAAAACTAGGACTAGGGCATACCATTTCTTCCTTAGTTGATCTCTACTTAACATGAACTTAAAATAACATTTAAGAATAACAATTAGCTAAACAGGAAGATGAGGGAACGCCAGAATTCCTACTGCTTGAACTGAATTAAATCATTCCTAAATAACACAAATTGGAAGAAAACATGTAGATAAAGATTAACAGTCAGAGAAGGGTACTAATATACAGTAGTTCCTAACTCTATGCATGCTGTTCTTTATAAGAGAAAATGGACACAGTGAAAATAGAAATAAAACAACAATTTACAATAAGAAATAACATCACCATCGACATAGACCAGGATCCCATAAATCAGCTTGTATTGATACTCCAAACCAGTTACAACTTCAAGTCCAATGCTTTAGTTTAGCAATCCTCTACACTTCCCAGACTAACTTATCTATCACAAGCAGAGCCTCAAGAGCCAGAGAACACTATTTACAAAAAGGAGTTTCAAGCTCAATTATATTTCAAAGTTCTGCAACCAACTCAACCAACAATTTCTCATCTTCTACAGAAGTATTTATAGAAGAATGAGGAGGTGAGATCTGATAAAAGATCTCCTAGGGAATTTAATACAGACCAATGACTTCTCGGCCTTTGAGGGGCTCAATGAAGAAGCTTACATATGTTTCCTCTGTATTAAATGTTTTACAATTAATATTAAAGCTCGGTGGGAGCTTTTATTGAATTTTAGGCTCTGTTTCAGGATGTAATAACTCTGTTGATATTTTTCGCATTAAGTTCCCTTAGCAGAATTAAATATTTGGCTGTGCTGAGGCAAATATCTTCATTTGATCAATAACTTCAGCCTCTGTTTGAATGCTTTGAGGCATAGGTGGCTTGGTGGTAGCTGGGAGGAATCAATTTGCCTCAGATGTGGCGGTGGAGGCCTTTCTATCTGATAAAACACTTACGATTTTCTTTAACTGTGTTTTAATTTGGAGGATTAGGCTTTTGATAATCAATCTTAGCCATAATCCCCAAATTTTTCTTCAATCTTCTGCTCTGGTATGTTTTGTCTTCGACACTGATACTCTTTTAATTTATTTAACTCTGTGTCTTGTTGATGTGCAGGCCGCGCAGGGCTCATATGGCATCAATGCCTCATAAAAAAATGACGAAACGTGGAATTTGAACCCATGAATAGCTTTCCTTAGATGAATCAAAGGCATGGGAATCGTCATTCCCAACCCTCGGCTTTTTTTTAATTATAATGGATAAACCATTAATCCTGCAAAACACACACAATATTGAGAAATCCTGCATTGTGGGTTTAACTACTTCAGAAGGTGTAGGGAGAGAGCGTGCCCGTTGGATGGCATCATCCAACGATGTAGATCTGTTTGTCGAGGTTGAAAGGAGATTAGAGGGATAGAATAAATCATATCTGTCGATCGCACAAAGATTGACGGTCGGGAGCGATCCGAGATGTATAATAGAGAAATGGTGAAAATACAAAGGAAGTAAGGTAAAAAACCTTAGGCGGAAGAAGAAATGAATGAGAAATCAAAGTTGGCTTAGGGATGATCATGGGCCGTCAGATGAGATCGGCCCACAAGATCAATGGTGGAGAATAAATCGGGAATCAACGATCGGAGGGAGGAAAAGTAATGTAATTAGATGCACCCAATGGAAAACTTTGATGCGATCATATGTGGGCCATCGATCTGTAGATCAGATCGACGGTGGGAGATGTGTTGGGAGATCGTAATCGGTGGTCGGAGGTGGGGTGATGCGATTGCGCGATTGGGGAAGGCCGATGCGATTTCGTGATCGGGCCATCGCAATCGGAAGTTTTTTAAAGGAGCGCAATCGGAAGAGCTTTTGCAGAAGTTTCCGATGCGATGGGTGTAAAATAGGAAAGCGCGCTGACCGTTGGATTGGCCCAATGATCAACGGCGGAAATTGGTTCGGCCAATGAACAGGCGGGGCCATGTTATAATGTATGAAACCAAAAACTTAATGAAAAAACAAAGGTTTTATGGCTTAAGGGCGGAAAATATATATAAGGCTTGGCACCCGGTTGCGAGGCCAGTGGATATATGAAATTTAATATGCCCGGGGCTTATAAATGAAAAGGGCATATCGCGTTAGAACTCTTTGGCACGGCACCAAGACTTGCGCGCTTTGAACTTTTGCGATGCGATAAGCGCCAAAATGGTTAGTGCTTGGTTCCAGCACCAAGGCGTGTGGAGGGGAAGTGGTTTTTAAGACTTAGCCCAAAGGAGCTTAAGTCTGTAATACACAAAGTGGGTTTTTTATAGATCTTCAATGGTTTTCAAAGGAATTTGAGGGCTTCGGTAAGGCAAAGAAAGAGTCTTGAACCTTATCAAAGGGGTTGTGATGGAGGGGAAAGGGGAAAAATATGAAAATGAAGGATTTTGATGATAATGAAAGGGGTAGAAAATGAGGTTAGTTTTGAAGTGGAAGGAGGGGAAAATGGTGATTTTGAAGAATTTTTTTCTCTTTGAAATCAGTAGAATTCTTGAGCTAAAAATGGAAACATCAGTTAAGATTTAGACAAAGGGCATGAGGCCTTCAAAATTCTTCAAGAGATAACATCTTTTATCAATAAAACTTGTTTCTTGAAGACTCCAAAAATGTTTTAGCCAGCATTTGATATAACAAATTTTATAGCTGGCTAACAGTGGCTCCACTTGGGGATGGTGCCTTCTTGAAGGCATCAAGAACTTCAGACTTATATTCTCTGGGAGGTTGACCTGTGCCTCATCCATTGGATTCTCTGGGGGCTAACATGTGCCTTATCCATTGGAATGCCCTGAATTTGCTGGGATGATCTTGCTCTGAAAACATATTAGCAGCCATAAAAACAATGGATCTTTCATCACATGCTTTCTACCTACCCAATCCTACCGATCTAACATTTTTTCTTCTTTAGAGTGCACTTGGATTGGAAAACTCTCTTACAACATTTTATTCTTTTGAAAGCAGGAAACTTAATTTATTTCTACTCCTCATTTCTCCATGGACTCAGATTAAACGGTTGAGCCCATATGATTCTCTACCTAATCTACTATCTGTTGGGATTAAACTGTCCAACAGATTTTTATTCTCTACATTCTATAACAGAAATTTAAAAGCATACAAGTCAATATTGAATAGTCTAACTTGTTGCTATGATCTATGGCATAAAAAAAAGTTGTACATAGATATTTATTTTGCAGAAAATTTAAATCAAAATGGAAGGCATAAGATCTGAAAATTCAAAGTACTTCCTTTATCTTTTATACAACTCCGTTTTGACTCTTGATTGAGCTGTTCTTCCTATATCAACTAGTTTAGATTTTGAGCTGATTAGAACCATTTATTCCTCTGTTTTGACTCAGAATTTAAAACAGATTTGAGTCATTTTTCTTTTGAAACTTAGGTTGAGATTTTGAGCATATTTGAACCTTTAATTTCTAGCCTAATCTACCTACTGATAAGCCAAGATTAAACAGTTTGGCAAATCGAATTCACTATCCTATTAGCAGTAAATTTAAAGCTAATTAGTCAAGATTAGGCTGTATGACTAATTAGAAGTGTTTTTTTTCAGGAGTGGCATTTAAGCTTGCACACTTTCAGATTTGTTTCTCTTTTTTGGTATGGGGCTATACATTTCTTGTTTTTACAATCTGCCCTCTTTTCTTTATTTTACCGTTTTTGTATTTTTTATTTTTCTAACTTTGAATGCAATGGTAGATGAGATGTTTATAACGAGAAAAAGATTAAAAAGGCTTTCACAACATGACAAGGATCAAGAGAAGTAATGTTTAAGCATCCTGCCATTGACAGGACCCCCAAACAATTATGCTCCATTCAACTCTTGTAAAAAATATGCATTGTTACCAGCAGCTAAATGAATAGAGTAAGGGCCAAGCCATAAGTTGTCAAATTTTCCATGCTTGCCCTTGTCTTCCCTCCTTGAGTCCCACTTTAAAACTTTGTCCCCAATTTTGAAATTGTTGGCCTTTGTTCTTCTGTCAAAAATATTTTTAATGTTGTCCTACTTCTGCAATGCTTTGTTATAAACCTCCTCTCTGGTTTGCTGAAGATGAATGGTCTGATTTATCCTTCTGATCATATCATTATCTTCAGTTTGCAACTCTTGAATCAACTTCATAACTGGCACACCAAGGCTGGTTGGAAAAATTGCATCAGTACCATACACGGGTTGGAAAGGTGACATACCAATAGATTTATTCAAAGTCAATCCGTCAGCCCAAAGTGCATGAACTAGCTTTGTGTGCCACGAATTTTTGTTGTCCTCCAACATTTTCTTGATTATGTTCACTAAACTCTTGTTTGAGGATTCTGCAAGTCCATTACCTTGAGGGTAATAGGCCATGGAATGCCCCAATGTTATCTGATATCTGTAACAAAATTCAACCATCTTATTTGATCTAAATGCTGCTGCATTATCAGTGATGATCTTGGTAGGACATCCAAATCTAGACAGAATATTATTCTCTATGAATTTTATAATAATAGAATCATTGGCCTACTTGCAAGGTATGGCTTCTATCCACTTAGTGAAATAGTCTGTGGCAGTGAGAATCCATCTATGCTGAGCAGAATATGGTGGATGGATTTCTCCTATGAAGTCAAGTCCTCACTGTTGAAAAGGAGCTTCAACAGTGATTGGATGCAGAGGTAGGGGTAGAAGTTTTCTTTTGCCTTGAAAAAGTTGACATTTATGACAGGAAATGATCATCTTGTGTATATCAGGAAAGAGAGTAGGCCAATAGAAACCAGCCCTCAAAATTTTGTTGGCTATTGTCTACCAGTACAAATGACCTCCACACTCTCCTTCATGGAACTCGTGCTTAAACTTCTCTGCATCATCCTCAGACAAACTTTTAAGAAATACACCACTTGCATTTTTCCAATAAATACATCTATCTATAATGCAATAGTTTACAACTTTCAACTTTAGGAACCTTGCCTTTGTTTTTTTCAGACCAGGAGGTGTATTTAAATTAAGCAAAACATAAATAATATCAACATACCAAGAGGAATTCATAAAATCGTCTTCAAAAATGGGAGTTGATATTTCCTCTTGATCATCCAAATAATTGATCATATTTATATCAAGAACTTCAAAATTTGATTCAACCATCAATCTAGCTAGACCTTGGCCTTTGATAAGCTTAGTGGGTTTTATCTCTAAATCATATTCGAGAATAACAACAATCCACTTACCTCTCTTACCATCTGGGTCCTGTGTTAGAATGTCTTTCACAACTGAATTTGGGACAAAGGCAATGATATGTGAGTGAAGGATGTATACTCTGAAGTCTTTCAAAGCCTTAACCAAAGCAAAGGCTTTCTTTTCCATAATGTTATACTTCAGAGGGGAATCCCTCAATGCCTTGCTAAAGAATGCAATAGGATGCTCTTTTCCTTGTGGGTTTTTCTATAAAAGGACAACAGTTATGGTATGTTTAGATGCAAACAAAAAAATATAAAAAACTTTTAAAAAATCAAGACTTATTACAACCGGTTTTTTGGTTAACGCTTGTTTCACCAGCTCAAAGGATTTCTTTACTTCTAAGGTCCATTTTACCCCTTGCTCCTTCTTTAACATGTTTGTGATATTTCTAAGAAGCTCAGCCAAGTTGGGGAAGAACCTTCTCAAAAAGTTAATCTTTCCAATGAAATATTGCAACTCTTTGATGTTTTGACGATGAGAGATTTGCAATATGGCCTCAATCCTCTTTGGATCTATCTTAATACCCTCTTCTGAAATGATGTGCCCAAGAATTTTACCTTCTTGGAGCCCGAATAGTGTCTTCTTAGGGTTTAAAGATATCCCAAACTTTCTGCATTTCTCAAAAACCTTTCTTAAATGTTCTAAGTGCTCCTCATTTGTTTTTTAAAACACAGTGACATCATCAAGGTATATAATGATGAAGTAGCCCAGTTCTTCCGAGAATGCTATGTCCATGGCTCTTTGAAAATTTGCTCCAACATTCATTAGACCAAAGGGAATTTTCACATACATGAAAGTGCCCCATAGTGTAGTAAAGGTTGTCTTTAATTGATCAGCAGGGTGAACTAAGATCTGATTGAACCCTAAGTAGCCATCAAGCAAAGAAATTCTTCTAGACCTTACAACCCTTTGTAAAATATGATCCATCTTGGGTAAAGGGTAGTTGTCTTTCAGTGAAGCTTTGTTTAAGTCTTTAAATTCTATACAAAGCCTGATCTCTCCAGTTTTCTTCCTAACTGACACCAGATTAGAGACCCACTCAGAATATCTAATAGGGACAATAATACTAGCTTCATACATTTTCATGATCTCCTTCTGAACCAAAGGCAGCTGAACAGCGTTTATTCTACGTAGTTTCTGTTTGAATGGTTTTTTATTCTCCTTGAGAGGGATTTTGTGCTGTATTATTTCAGTGTCATAGGATTTAAGATCTTCATAACTCGACGCAAAAACATCAGAAAATTCTTTAAACATCTCTATGTATTTGAGTTTAATGTGAGCTGGTAAAGTTTTAGACAGTTTAATCATTTTCGGTTTAAGTTCACTGCCTATATTGCACTCTTCCACTTCGGTCTCTATAGGTTCCAGTTTTGGCTTCCTGGCCACATCGTTAAAATCAAACAACTCTTCTAAAGGTGCCAGACCACTTGGCAAACTTTCATCTTTAGAGTGCAAAGTTTCTAACTCCTCTGTTTCTAGCTCTGCATTCAATTCTGTTTTGTTTTTAAGTTTGCTAGTCAGAAGATTAATATTGAAAAGCTCAAGAGACAACTCTTCTTCACCAAGAATTTTTTTTTCGCTACAGTCTATATCATAATCTGCGTCCAAACTGTGTAGTTCGAATTCATTTCTAAATTACATGAAGTCTTCTATTTGTTTGTCCCCGTCGAACACTTTCCAGTATTTTTCGTTATCAGGTACGGCTGGTCTGAATTTTATTTGAGTTGTGCAGTCTCTAGTTTCATATGGTGTTAAGCATGTTCTAGCTGCAAAGGCTAAATTGTGGGCCGTAATATTTCTTTTTCTTGGGAAAAAAATTAATTTGGACTCCTCGAACGTTTTTAAAAGGTCCGTGACATCGTTTCGGTAGGCCCTAAGTCTGGGATGATTTGCATTATAATCCCCATTGACTTGCCTAATGACTAAATCTGAATCCCCATACACATTGATTCTTTTGGCTTCTAACTTCTTCAACAATCGTAAGCCTAAGAGCAGGGATTCATATTCCGCTATGTTGTAAGAACACTGAAAGTTTAATTTGCAGGAAATGCTTTTTGTGTGGTTGTTTTCAGTGTTGCACATCCAGACCACTACGCCAGTGTTAGTTCTAGTGCATGACCCATCAAAATACATACTCCATAGAGGACTATTCTCGATTTCATCCATTTGGTGGTTTTCCTCTTCAACTAACGTGCTTTCGGATGTTTCTTGAATATCAGCACTTACTTGAATTCATTTTAACACCTCAGCCTTTTCACTATGTTGAGGGTTGTTTTCTTGATTGTCAAGGTTTAAGAGCAATGGACACATGAATTGTAGCTCAATACCTTTGTTTGGTTTGCTAACGTTTTCAAATGCAGCAAACTGTTTTGACTCATTAGGGGAATTTTGAGGTCTAAAATGGGCCTCATAAGAAAAATGTACAACAAAAATAAACTTTATAACAACCAATAGGATTCAAGATGATGATGTTAACCATGGGGGATGATTCACCATTTTTTAAATAAAAGGGTAAAAATATTAAAAAATAATAAAATAATAAAACTACTTTTTCAACTCGTATTTTCAACTTATCTCCCAAAATTTTTACTCAAATTTCGAGCGGGAGTACTCGTTGGATACGGAATTTAATTCCTTATCCAAGGAGTACCCATGTTGCATACTTTCGATGAACTCTGCAAAAAATGAAAGCCCATAAAACGATTTGTAATCACGTTTTTATGTATTTCTCATTTCGTGTAGTAATACCCATCAGTATGCAACATGGTACTCCTTGAATGGGAATTAAATTTCGCATCCAACGAGTACTCCCGCTCGAAATTTGAGTAAAAAATTTGGGAGATAAGTTGAAAATATGAGTTGAAAAAGTAGTTTTTCCATTTTTCCCTCTAAAATTTGATGATGTCATCAAATCTTATTTCATTTTTTCCACTATTATTTTATAATTTCCTTAGGAGGCCCATTTTAGACCTCAAAATTCCCCTAATGCTTCTGCGTTGTGTTCCTCTTCCTCCCTATCGGCCATTAATCCTGTTAAAGTGACTTGCTCACTAAGTGTTTCATCGTTAAACATAATGAAAGAATCAAGGCCTGTATTTGCAGAATGCAGAGGAGAGTTTTGTGGTCAGTCTCGACTTGTAACTGTGTATTGCATATGGGACTCTCTATAAAGTCTTTTAGTCTGATTGAAAACAGGGATAGTTGCATAGGTCATGTCCATTTGCATAGTCCCTTGTAACTTAGCTCCCCGAGATCTTGATAATAGCATTCCATACTTTGGGGGCACATCAGCCACAACAATATCCATGACTAAAAATTTGGCTGGAGTTTGGGCTAAGTTAACGCAAAGGTCTTTGATTAATCCTAAACATTTTACTCTACTGGAGTCAAAGGAATAAAGGTCTTTATAAGGTCTAGTGATTTCTAGACCAAGGCTCTCCATTACAGCTTTAGGCATTAAATTATGAGAAGCCCCAGAGTCATGCATGGCATTGTGAAAAATTTTGTCATGAACGTTTAAACTTACATAAAAGGGAGGAACAGGTCCCTCTAGATATCTACCTTCAATCTTAGGACCAAAAATCAGCTCTGGTTGGTCATCGTTAAGATTGACAATGTCCTCATTTTCTTCTATTTCTAAAGCCTTCAAAATTTGGGTCCTATATACATGCTGGGAAGCTAACTCATTCAAGGGAACATAGATTTTGATTTTGGAAATTTCCTGCTCCAGGCTGAAAGGAATTTGGTTCTTTGAAGAACTTGTCTCAGCCTTACTAGCTACTAGTCTATCAGCAACGTCAGCTTGTTGTTTTTTTCTATTTAAACTTAACAAAATGGATTTAACATGAGTACTAGCCGAACTGTTAGTACTACTAATGTCTGCACTCTGTTTTTCATTGTTTTGAGTGCTTTTCTCTCTACCTTTATCAGAATTAACAACCACTATTTTTTCCTTTTGTTTGACAACTTTATTCTTGGTTGCAGTGCTGTTTTGTGAAGATTTTTCAGAGGTTTTGTTGTTGCGATTTTGTTGACTGGTTTTTCTTCTAAGGTCATATTCTCTTTGAGATTCTATGAAATCATTTTCCATGTCTTGATAATAATTTTCATCATCATCTCTTTGGTCATCATAAGGTGTGTATAGACATTGTTTTCTATCATAATGAATCTCAAAGTCATCATTATCTACCCCCAGCATGTTGATATCATCTTCCTCTGTTATCTCATCTATTTCCTCAACCTCACTTACATAGTTTTGATGAAAGGGAGGAGTGATCTGTTGATCGTCTTCCCTAGGTCTGTTTGGAGGTTGGTTTCTTCTAAAATTCTGATTCTGGTTCTGGTTTCTGTTTTGAGGAGCAGTTTGGTTTTGACTTGCTTGTGCTCTCTCAAGTATGCTCATTTTCTTCATCATCTCCTCCATCATTCTCTCCATCTTTGAGTTGGAAGTAGAAGGTGTGGATTCCTCTCTAAAAGATACTCTCTTCTCTTTTTTCATTCTTGCTCTCTTCTCCATCAAGTTTACTTCTACAGCAAGAGCACCTTTTTGCATCTCTTCAAGAGTTGCAGGATCTCTCTCTCTCGGCTGATAGGCCATCTCAGGGTCAAACCCTTAAGGAAACTTGTTTAGAGCCGAGCCTTGTGGAGGTTTTAGATCTGGGGAAAGTGCATTATATACACTGTTAAATCTGGTACAATAAGCTTGTACACTTTCCCCGGTATTTCTATGGAGGTTCTTGTAATCAGAGAGGACTTGGAGAGGATTCTTCTTGGAGAATGTTTGATGGAAGGCTTGGAGATCATTGATACTATGGGGGGTTAAGTCTTTAAACTATTTTCTTACTTCTCCCCCTAAGCTCTGAGAAAATAATCTAAGCTTGACAGAATCATCATCAATTTCATTTCTGTCAAAGTAGTCATTCATATTATCCACATGTTGTGATGTAGTTGTAGCATTACTAGCATCATACAATGGAATTTTGGACTGATAGTCATGTGGAAGATTGACTAATGGTATAGGAAGGACTAAGGGAGCATACCACGCTGCCATGATATGTGGTGGGGGTGGATTTACAAGAGGTGCATTAACAAAAGGAAAAATGGGCTGAAGTGGAGTGGTTTGGACAGTGGATGTTGGGTGAACAGATGTGGATGGAACAACAGTAGATTTCTAAGATGATCTTGGATGAGAGACACCTAAATTGTGAAGGAAATGTAAATCAGGAGGTGTTGTTTCTTCGCTGCCAGGATTTTCACTTGTTTCAGGAGATGAAAGTGAATATTAAGAATCTAACTGATCTAAATCATCAAGAGACCTAGTTCTAAAGGGATTTACTAAGTCAACTTGTGATTGTCGTAGAGCTGAAAGATTTTTAGGAACTGAATTAGCTCTCAAGGGTGATCTGAAAACAATTGATAATTTAAACTTAGGAGACTTCCTAAGGATACTTTCTAGGTTATCAACTATCTCAGGTGGATCAGAGTCAGGATAGGCTCTAGTGTGAATCTTTCTATCAGCCACTATGCTGTGTTTTTCAGACCCAGATAAACAAGACAATTTCAATCAGGTATGATAGTCTTTAAAAGGTCAACTAATCTGTTTAGATGAATTTTAATCCTACAGTCCTCTAACTGAGTTTGAATGATATTAAAATGATAAGGGTTCTTCCCAGTGGAGTATTAAGGTCTGTTGAGGATTGTGGAGTCGCCAAGTGGAATTTTTTAGCTCCTAAGGAGATAAAAGGTTTTATGGTCCACCACCATGTTTATTGGATACCAATCTGAAATATTTTTGGGTTTTCTGAGTTATTTTTCATTTGTGTGGTTTCTAAGAATGTCCTAACTCTGTTTCAAAACTTAGCTACGTTTATGAGACAAAGACAGTCTACTCTTATGGCTAAGCCAACTGATTTTTCAAGGTTAGATGAAGCCTTTTGAGAATCCTAGGGTTTAGCTACCTTGTCACTGATTCAAACAAGTTTTACCGTGATTACCGTTTCTTGGTAGTGCTTGAAAAGGATTCTTTTTACTCACAAGGTTTTATGAAGTTTTTAAGGGAACCTAAGGCGAAAATTCAACTTCGATCCCCAGCAGAGTCGCTAGAAATGTTAGGAATATGTAATCAGCAAGATTGGCAAAAGTCCGATCATAGAAACAACATCATTTCAACCACTTTGGGATTCTACGATCTAGCCCTCTTGAATCCGGAGAGGGATCTCTCCAATAAGTGAAAATATGGATTTGTCTTTGAAGTTTGGGTGATGATGTTAGGCTAGTTATGAAGGCCGAGGGTTTTGTTTTGTTTTTGGATGGTTGAGCATGATTATTATTTGAGGTGGAAAGTCCTAAATGCAAAGAGTTTCAAAGGTGAGAAGTTGCAAGAAATCAAAACAAGCTTTGGCTAAAAAGATAGATAATTGCAAGTTTTAGTCCATTGGGCTATGGAGTCATAATAGGGTTTAATTGAAACAACAAGGGGCAAGAGTGGTCCATGGGGAGAGTCATCTATGTCTAAGGATCTCTTTAAAGTTTTATTTATGGAATGAAATGAGACAAAAATAAGGGGAATGAAACAGATGAAGAACAAAGAGTAGCCTAAGATCAGGTAAGTACTTCTAAACTAGCCTTCTTTTGATGCACTTTCAATAGAAAACATTTAAAAACAAAGGGAAACTTGAAGGCAACTGTTGGAGAAGAAACTAGTGGGCCAGGCTCACCACAAATCCTCTCCTAGCTCTGATTTACTTAGTAACTTTCAAGACAAACACAAATATGACAAAGAATGGCCTAAGATCTGGTAAGTACTTTCAAACTAGCCAGCTTTCAACACATTCCAAGGGAAACATTCAGACAGTCTTTGGGGATAAAACTAGGACCAGGGCATACCATTTCTTCCTTAGTTCATCTCTACTTATCATTAACTGAAAATAACATTCAAGAATAACAATTAGCTAAATAGGAGGACGAGGGAACGCCAACATTCCTACTGCTTGAACTGAATTAAATCATGTAGATAAAGATTAACAGTCAAAGAATGGTACTGATATACAGTAGGTCCTAACTCTATGCATGTTGTTCTTTATAAGAGAAAATGGACACAGTGAAAACAGAAATAAAACAACAATTTACAATAAGAAATAACATCACCATCGACATAGACCAGGATCCCATAAATCAACTTGTATTAATGCTCTAAACCAGTTACATCTTCAAGTCCAATGCTTTAGTTTAGAAATCATCTACACTTCCCATACTAACTTATCTATCACAAGAAGAGCCTCAAGAGCCAGAGAACACTATTTACAAAAAGGAGTTTCAAGCTCAAGTATATTTCAAAGTTCTGCAACCAACTCAACCAACAATTTATCATCTTCTACAAAATTATTTATAGAAGAATGAGGAGGTGAGATATGATAAAATATCTCCCAAGGAAATTAATATAGACTAATGACTTCTTGGCCTTTGAGGGGCTCAATGAAGAAGCTTACATATGTGTCCTCTGTATTAAATTTTTTACAATTAAGATTAAAGCTCGGTGGGAGCTTTTATTGACTTTTAGGCTCTGTTTTAGGATGTAATAACTCTGCTGATATTTTTTGCATTAAGTTCCCTTAGAAGAATTAAATCTTTAGCTGCATTGAGGAAAATATCTTCATTTGATCAATAACTTCGGCCTATGTTTGAATTCTTTGAGGCACAGGTGGCTTGGTGGTAGCTGGGAGGAATCAGTTTGCCTCAGATGTGGCGGTGGAGGGAATTCTGTCTGATAAAACACTTATGATTTTCTTTAACTGTGTTTTAATTTGCAGGATTAGGTTTTTTCATAATCAATATTAGCCGTAACCCCCAAATTTGTCTTCAATATTCTGCTCTGGTATGTTTTGTCTTCGACACTGATACTCTTTTAATTTATTTAACTCTGTGTCTTGTTGATGTGTAGGCCGCACAGGGCTCATATGGCATCAATGCCTCATGAAACATTGACGAAACATGGAATTTGAACCCGTGAATAGCTTCCCTTCGATGAATCAAAGGCATGGGAATCATCATTCCCAACCCTCGGCTTTTTTTTAATTATAATGGATAAACCATTAATCCTACAAAACACACACAATATTGAGAAATCCTGCATTGTGGGTTTAACTACTTCAGAGGGTGTAGGGAGAGAGCATGGCCGTTGGATGGCATCGTCCAATGGTGTAGATCTATTTGTGGAGGTTGAAATGAGAGTAGAGGGAGAGAATAAATCAGATCCATCGATCGTGCAAAGATCGACGGTCGGGAGCAATCCAGGATGTATAATAGAGAAATGGCTAAAATAAAAAGGAAGTAAGGTAAAAAACCTTAGGCGGAAGAAGAAATGAATGAGAAATCAAAGTGGGCTTTGGGATGATCGTGGGTCGTCGGATGAGATCGGCCCACAAGATCAATTGTGGAGAATAAATTGGGAATCAACGATCGGAGGTGACGCAAGCCTAGAGCTTGCAATCTCCAGGATCTTCTTTTCAATCATGTATATGATAACATGCGCCTCAAACAATTACCCAATTCAAACTTCAATACACGGCAATTTTCACCCACTGGCAATCTCAATTAATATGCAGAAACTTATCTTTCAATTCTTGGCAAACTCAAATCAAAATAATTCGCAGAAACTATCCTCAACAAATGGTTCAAAACCCACAACCCAACCATCTTCTTTTCAACAGGTTCAATAGCATTAAAAATCCCTTATACAAGTCTTATAAAGACTTTTTTAAAAAACCATCAGTTTCATTGTTTTATTTTAAAGCCCCAATGCTTCTCATTTAAGAATGCATTTAACTCACTTCCCAATTAACATGGATTTTTAATACAATCAAAATCAACCAATGCGCCCTTGGTTTGTTTTTACAAACATTTCATGCCACAGCTTTCAATACCATCTTCATAATGGAACTCCAATTCATTGCAAATTAATAACACTGTTCGGATTTTAAAATGGCAATCTATATGTGCGCCTTATTCAGACAATTGTATCTGAATTTCATACCTGGATATCTGCATCTTTGACCAGGAATGAACTTCATTCCAGCGCTGTACCATCTGCAACGATCTGCCATTCTATTTACCTCCTTGGACGCTGCAACCTTAACTACTCAATTCGTTATTTGCCAACACACCTTCCTCTGTCTTCATTTTCATATTGCGCCTTCATCATTCATTATTGCTCTGGCAATTTCAATTGTGCGTTCAACGCTTCCATCCACAGTAGCTATATATGTCTTCAACAGTGTTGAACTTCTAAAATGTCCGACTGCATTATACTATTCCACCCTTTTTATATCATCACTTCTATGGTCAATCTTCAATTAACTGAATTCAACGCAGCCTCATCAATTTATTCATTTAAATTAGAAATGATGCTACTCATACCTGTAAACGCTTTTCCTAAGAGCGTTCTTGCCCCAATATCAATCAAAGACTTTAAGTCTCAGCGCCTTCAATATGCCCTCATGTGTGAACTCCGCTCTCTGCCTTCAACGCATCATGGCATGAATCGGCTTTTGAAATTACACATCCGCTCTCAAATTCGGTCTTTTGTCAACTCTGCAAATGCTTTATTGCAGCGTTCTGGTTCTTTCTCTGATAAAATCGACTTTCAACCTCCAGCACTCATAATCGAAGCTTCGAATTTCCACTGAATTGAATCTGCGCTTTGTTCAAAAACTTTTACAAGCTGCAAACTAATATAAGTCCATCGATTTCTGCAATTAACAATTTAAATACTGATCCGCATAAAACAGCGCATCAAAATCCTCTATGGATGAGATCGATTTAAACTGCTATTGTTCTGTATTACCGCATGACAATTGGATTAACGCATATAAAAATACCCTGTTTAGCTTAACACTTTTCATAAAGTCGACTTTCCAAATCATTATCCAATTGACGTTCATCTAATCCTCTGCCAAGAGAATCGACACCTGTTCCTGCATTCCTTCAACACATTCAATTCACAATATTATATGCTTTTTTCCCCTTCAGTTCAACAATGGTCTCAACGCACCAACAGATAGCGATTTCTGCTATCGATCATTCATTCTAACATAACAGAGTTTAGCGCACTGGATTTCTCACTAAACTGTGAATTTTAAAATGTATTAAAATACCTCTTTACGTAGAGGTTTAACACTTTTTACACTTATCAAACATGCAGAACGGGTTTCACAATTACTGGCGCTCTCCTCTTTCCCTTAATAATCAAATTCAGATCGATTTAACATAACTACTCCCTTGACATAGATAAGCTCATTATATAGAGGACAATTGTTATATAAATATCGATCTTTTTAGCTTGAA
The DNA here is from genome assembly GCA_034641835.2 of Pinus albicaulis. Lineage (NCBI taxonomy): Eukaryota > Viridiplantae > Streptophyta > Pinopsida > Pinales > Pinaceae > Pinus > Pinus albicaulis. Next base: position 1,769,729,495 of record CM076580.1, read on the forward strand.
CATATAAATCGATATCACAATTTCTCTTATTGCAGGCTTCCTTTGGTCGATTTTTAACAATCGATACCTCTACCATTTAACCAGAAATATATATAATTGCACAACCAATCAATGTATATAAACTGAAACAAAACAATGACTTACAACTTTTTCTGGCCAGATGTTTCAATGCCGTGGCCCTTTACAATTGCTGAAGGCTTACAGCCTTACTGCTCAAGCCTACTCTCAGTCTCACAATTCTCTCACAATCTCCCTGTCTTCTTCTCTCAAAACTTACTCCTATTTATACAATTTAAAAAAATCATTAAATTAAATGCTCAATCCCTTCAATTCCTCAACAAACCCTTAAATCTCTCAACATCCCTAAAGGATAGCTCTTTATCCCTAAAATCCTTCCACTAATTAAATTCCCTCATATCCTTTTATTAAATAAAAAGATATTTACAAAAATCCTCACATTTTCCTATTTTATAAAATATTAAAAATCATCACACCCCCTTTTAACATATTTACAACATAAAAAAAAACGCCCTTGATGCTCCTGCATCAGGAGGGAGGCAAAGTAATGTAATTAGATGCACCCGATGGAAAATTTCGATGCGATCATATGTTGGCCGTCGATCTGTAGATCAGATCGACGGTGGGAGATGCATTGGGATATCGCAATCGGCAGTCGGAGGTTGGGTGATGTGATTGTGGAATCAGGGAAGGCCGATGGAAATTCGCGATTGGGCCATTGCAATTGGAAGTTTTTTAAAGGAGAGCAATCGGAAGAGCTTTTGCATAAGTTTTCGATGCGATGGGTGGAAAATAGGAAAGCGTGCTGACCGTTGGATTGGCCCAATGATCAACGGCGGAAATGGGTTCGGCCAATGAACGGGCGGGGCCATGTTATAATGTATGTAACCAAAAACTTAATGAAAAAACAAAGGTTTTATGGCTTAAGGGCGGAATATATATATATAAGGCTTGGCACCCAGTTGCGGGGCCAGTGGATATATGGAATTTAATATGCTCGGGGCTTATAAATGAAAAGGGCCTATCGCGTTGGAACTCTTTGGCATGGCACCAAGACTTACGCACTTTGAACTTTTGCAATGCGATAAGCGCTGAAATGGTTAGTGCTTGGTTCCAGCACCAAGGCGTGTGGAGGGGAAGTGGTTTTTAAGACTTAGCCCAAAGGAGCTTAAGTCTGTAATACACAAAGTGGGTTTTTTATAGATCTTCAATGGTTTTCAAAGGAATTTGAAGGCTTCGGTAAGGCAAAGAAAGAGTCTTAAACCTTATAAAAGGGGTTTTGATGGAGGGGAAAGGGGAAAAATATGAAAATGAAGGATTTTGATGAGAATGAGAGGGGTAGAAAATGAGGTTATTTTTGAAGTGGAAGGAGGGGAAAATGGTGATTTTGAAGCAATTTTTTCTCTTTGAAATCAGCAGAATTCTTGAGCTAAAAATGGAAACAGCAGTGAAGATTTAGACAAAGGGCATGAGGCCTTCAAAAGTCTTCAAGAGATAACATCTTTTATCAATAAAACTTGTTTCTTGAAGACTCCAAAAATGTTTTAGCCAGCATTCGATATAACAAATTTTATAGCTGGCTAACAATAAGAATATAACATGTTCAGATGTGAGTTAATGTGAAATTGTATTCAAATAGATACATGAAACAGAACATCATAAAATAAATAACTATTTCTCATTTGGAGAAAAAATATAACACATAGGATAAAAGTACCATGTACATGTTCACTCTTCTCATTTGGGAAAAATTACTTGGTCCAGCCTTTTCTATTTAGAAAACTTCAAAAGTACCAAAATGCCACATCCGTAATGTTTTCCTTTCAAAATTTAAGGACCCATTCTTTAAATAAATGAAGGGATTTAAATATAAAAATAATAAGTCTTAAAATATTTATTGCAGTAAAAAGATGAGGAGGTTTAAAACAACCCTTCTTAAATTAAGTGTAATTTAAACATAAATAGAAATAAAAGGGATGACTTTCTTGAGGACTGTCTTGTTGTCTCCGTTTCCATTTGTTCCTTCAGTTGAAGGATATTAAGCATGGGCTCAACCTTTGGAGGTTGGCCTGGACTAATGCATAGCTTTCCAGTGAAAAAAACATCATAAAGTGGAGGAAGCATGTAGTAAGATGTTTCTGTGAGACATCATAGCATAAGCCACTGGTTATGAGGCTTTAATATATATCTCCAATATTTATCCCAATCCAACATTTCTAGCTTCATGATATGTTCTTATTTTACCTTTTACACTTCTTGTCATTGTCTTATCAAGTCTTTCACTAAGGGAAGTGCATCGGGAGGACATATGTCAATAGGAATTTTTGTGATGAGATTTTTACTAACAGATTCCACAATGTTAGTAGAAACATCCTTTGCTCCGCAAATGGCCTTTTCTTCATGCTTGAACTATATATCCCAATTTGTAAATAATATTTATTTCTTTGAATCCTCGATCCTAGGCAAGTTTCCCTTTTGGCCATCAGTAGAATGTTGTGTAACCAGCTCCAAAAATAGAAGAAAAGAGATATCAACGCCTTAGAAATGAGCCACTTTGAGGGGGCAACCTCCAATACATTACATAAATGAACAATTCTTGGATGATACAATTTACAAAACCTCCTTTCTATATATAGGAGTCCATGTGGCCATAGTGTAATCCTAGTGGGCCACAATGTAATCCTAGCCGACCTAACAATAATAATTTAAGGGCACAATAATAACAAAATGGGGGTTACAAGGGTACAATAATAACAATAAGAGGTTTACACTAACAATAATAAGGGACTATACTAGTGATATAGGGACCTAACATGCCCCTCTCCTTCAAACAAGTGTTGTCCTCAACGCTTGATTATTTCTTGATGCTTCTGTATAAAATTCTCATCCTCCCATGTGGAATCTTCTACAGGAAAGTTTTTCCACTTACTGAGATAATATGAAATTGATTTTACTTGTCGCATTCTTGTTTCTGTGACTCCTTCAGAACTTCTTTCGATGTGATATTGATCTTCCGGTTGTTTCATTTGATTTTGCACCAAAGTTAGGTTATCCTTTTAGAGTTGGAGAACTTGTTGTTGATGCTCATTGTGATATTCCACTACTTTATCATCCATAATAGATTTTATTTGATCCTTCAAACCATCCAAATTAGCCTCCATTTTTTCTTTTAAACCATCTATGTCATCTTCGGTTGCTCTTCTTAAGATCGAAATTTGTTGCACTTGGTACCGTAATTTTGATATCTCATATTGCAATTCTTCCTCCTCATGCGTCATAGTATAGCTTTCTGAGGGCTTAATGGGTATGGAATTATTTTTTGGAGGCATAATAGAACCCATTACTGAAAAAAATTCTTCAATATTCCCTTGGAATCAATTCAACTTGATTCTTCAAACAAGACTTATGCTATTTGGAAAAAAAATACACACCTTTTTCTTTCTTTTGAGGAGCTTGATGTTGAAATTGAATTATCTCTGTAATTTAAAATCTTCAATATCTAAAATTCAGCCCTATAGTAGCCCTCTAAAGCTTCTTTAAAATTACACAGGTCTGATCTAATTTGGATTCCCAAAGACAAAGTTGTGTCCAATCTCCCACAATGACCTAATTTTGGACTGGTTCAGTAAAGAAAACTGTAGGACTTGCCACATGTCACTGTTTCGTCCTTTGTCTCTAAAATTGATAGCCAAGAAACTACAGTCTGTGTGCTTGCGACCAATTTTTACAGCACTCAAATCCACTGCCTAGAGAGAGAGTGTTGAGATTTTCTGTTTTAAATAAAATAGGCAAAAATCTCAGTGTGTGACAACAATAGGAATTTGTTGCTAGATTAGCTCCAGGTTGTTGGGAGAGAGTTAATGCATCCTAAATTTGATGTGAGAGGATTTATGAGGCAGTTAGATTCTCCTTGCTATAAAACAGGTACCCATACGGATGGTTTGAGAGAGTGTGAGAGTTTGTAATCTCATGTTTGATTAATAAGATTGCCGATGCCTATGTTGTGTGGACGTAGCCCAGATTGGTTGGGTGTACCACGTTAATTGCTGTGTCTTTATGTGCTTGGTTTATTTGCTGTTGTTGTCTTTTAGTTTGCTGCGCACTGATTTCTCTAAGAAGTGGTATCGGAGCATGTTGGAGGCATCGTGTGAGCCTGCCTAGTGGTGCGTATCAGGTTGATTGATGCCACGAGAAGCTGTAGGGTGCTGGCGGTGCCTGTGCATTGGTACGGTGCCTGTGCACTGCTGCGTGGAGCGTATATCCACTGCTGGTGCGTTGCTGGTGTACTGCTACATGGGAGGATTGCTGAAAGGCCGTGAGCCCAGTTTTAATGAGCACAGAGACGCCGTGGGCCTGCTGAGAGGGCGTGAGGCTAGCGTTGAGCGGCGTTGAAATGCAGAGAGCCGTTTGCAGCATTGAACGCTGAACGTAATTTTGGTATCAGCATTAAAAATCGTTCTTTAAATCGATCTCCAGTTTTTCATAAAAAGTCAATTTGCAGTTTTAAAGTTAAGTCGTTTTGCGGTTTTTTATAAAGATGTTTGATATGCTTTTGACAAAAGGTGGATTTGTTTTAATTATTAAATCGTTTTGGAGTTTGTACAAAAAAAGTCGATTTAAAAACTTATGATTTTGTTTTATTACAAATCGTTTTGTGTGCCATTAAATGGTGATATTGAAATTCAAAATCGATTTATTCATATGCCATTGATTTGAAGTTCTTTAATCGATTTGTATTGTATTTAAAATCGATATTTTTAAATAATCGATTTAAATGGGGTTTATTTAAATTGTAATATGCCATTTGGAGAAAGGCCTTTTTTCTATAAGGTGAAGGGTAGCGTTTGTTTTTTGAAAGCAAGGCATATAAGTGCATATGGCAGAAATTTGTATGTGAAGTACAAAGGGCAGATATTTGTTTGTTTTTTAAAGGCAAAGGCATTTTAAAAACACAAACTTCATTGTTTTAAAGTTGGTTTTTTGGAGATTATTGTGTTTTTTGCTGATACAAGATGGCGAAAAATCAAAGTGCCCGTTTTGAAATTGAGAAGTTTAACGGAAAAAACAATTTCGAGATCTGGAAGGTAAGGATGCACGATCTGCTGATTCAACAAGGCGTGGCGAAAGCGCTGTTGGGGAAAAGCAAAAGGCCTTCTTCCTTGAAGGAGGATGAATGGGATGAGTTGGATGACAGAGCTCTGAGCGCAATTCGGTTATGTCTGGCGGATGACGTTCTGTTCAACATTGTGTCAGAGAAGACCGCCGCAGGCTTGTGGATGAAGCTTGAAAAGCTCTACATGACGAAATCTTTGACAAATCGGATTCTCCTGAAGCGACAACTTTATGGTTTGCGGATGAAGGAAGGTACCTCGATTACTGACCATCTGAATGTTTTCAATGCTCTATTGGTACAATTACAAAGTCTAGATGTAAAATTTGATTCAGAGGATAAGGCAATAACTCTATTGTGTTCATTGCCCGAATCGTGGGATCACTTTGTTACTTCCATAAGCTTTAGTACTGTAGACATCCTTGAGTTTGACGATGTGGTTGGAGCCTTGTTGTCTGAGGAGACGAGGAAGAGGTCGAATGCAGACACCTCTACATCAGAGGCAATGATGGCTAGAGGTCGTTCTAGAGAAAGACGCTCTGGTAAGCACAACGATTCGCGTTCAAAGTCGAAAGGGAAGAAGAGCAAAGTAAAGTGCTGGTTTTGTGGCAAATCGGGGCATTTGAAGAAGGATTGCTAGAAGCGACAACAATCTTCTAAAGAAGCTTCATCGACAGAGAAGAAGGAAGCAAACACGACAGATACAGGTTCGGCATCTGGTTCAGGTATGAGCGACAAAGTGTTATCAGTTAATTTGTCAAATCATGATCAACATTGGTTGTTAGATTCCAGTGCATCAAACCACATGTGTATTCATAGAGAATGGTTTTAAGACGTATAGATCAGTTAATGATGGAGTCGTGTACATGGGTAATGATGTCACATCTAATATTGTGGGAATAGGGAGTATACAGCTGCAAATGTTTGATGGCACAACTAAATTGTTAACAGATGTGAGACATGTTCCAGACTTAAGGAAAAATCTAATTTCTTTAGGAGCATTGGATACGAATGGATATAAAACTGTAATTCAAGGTGGAGTAATGAAAATTTACAAAGGTATTTTACTAGTAATGAAAGCTAAGAAAGTAGGAAATCCGTTTCAGTTAGAAGGAAGAACAGGGTCAGTTCATGTGTCTACGGTGTCTGAACATGACAGTAGTTCCATTCGCCTATGGCATCAAAGGTTGGGCCATATCAGCGAAAGAGGGTTAATGATTTTGGCTGATCGCAAATTACTTCCTAATCTAAAGTCTGGAAAGTTAGATTTCTGTAAACATTGTCTGTTTGGCAAACAAAGTAAGCAAAAGTTTAAAACAGGCAAACATACTAGTAAAGGAATATTTGATTATATCCATTCAGATGTTTGGGGTCCAGCACCTACAACTTCATATGGTGGTTCGTCGTATTTTGTATCATTTATTGATGACTTTTCTAGGAAGGTGTGGGTCTACATGTTGAAAAGAAATTCTGATGTTTTTTCAGTTTTCAAGCAGTTTAGAGCATTGGTAGAAAACAACACTGGTAGAACAATAAAATGTTTAAGAACTGACAATGGTGGTGAGTTTACTTCCAAGGAGTTTGAAAACTATTGCAAGGATGCAGGGATCGAGAGACATAAGACCACGGTTTATACTCCTCAGCAAAATGGAGTTGCTGAACGCATGAACAGGACTCTTCTAGAGAGAGCAAGGAGTATGCTGAGTAACGCTGGTTTGCAGAAGGAGTTGTGGACAGAAGCGGTGGCAACGGCTTGTTATGTGATAAACCGATCTCCATCGACGGCGATAGACTGCAAGATTCCGCAAGAGGTATGGAAAGGACACCCTTGTGACTATTCTAAACTCAGAGTGTTTGGTTGTGATGCATATGCTCTAGTGCCTAAACATCAGCGAACTAAGTTAGATCCAAAGTCTAAAGGTATATCTTTGTTGGGTATGGTGTTGGAACAAAGGGATATAGATTGTGGGATCCTACTACCCGCAAAATCATCATCAACAGAGATGTAAAGTTTAATGAATCCTCTCTTGTACAGTTAGATGTAGATAGTAGATTGAAACAGGATGATGTATCTAACTTTCAACACATTCAGTTTGATAGCATTTCTAATGATAGTCATGATGACCATAGTTCAGATACTAGTCATGAACAGGTTTCAGAATCAGAACATGAACAGGGTTCAGGTTTAGATCATGAACAGGTCTCAAATACTGATCGGCAAGAAGTTCCTACAGATGGTAGTCAGCCAATTATGGAAGCACCAGAAACATCCTTAAGGAGGTCTACAAGAATCAAACGTCCTCCGAAAAGGTATGATGATTATGTTACTTCAGTTGCTTTGACCGCTAACGATGATGAACCTCTGTGCTATCAGGAAGCTATAGAAGGTTCAAAAAGTGATAAGTGGAAAGCAGCTATGAAGGAAGAAATGATGGCCTTAGGTAAGAATGGCACATGGGATCTGGTTGAGCTTCCAAAAGACAGGAAAACTGTGGGGTGTAAATGGGTTTTCAAGCTGAAACGGGGTGTGAATGATACGGAAGACAGGTACAAAGCGCGGCTGGTTGCAAAAGGGTTTTCTCAGAAAGCCGGTATTGACTTTCATGAGATTTTTTCACCAGTGGTTAAAATTGTTTCAATTAGAATTGTGTTAGCATTAGTGGCTTTGCTTGATTTAGAGTTGTAGCAATTAGATGTTAAGACTGCATTTCTACATGGAGACTTAGATGAGGAAATTTATATGGAACAACCGGAAGGGTTTGTTCAGCATCACAATAAGAAATTTTTCTGCAGGCTCAAGAAGTCATTGTATGGTCTGAAGCAGTCGCCTCGACAATGGTACAAGAAATTTGATTCTTTCATGTTGAGTCAAAAATATATAAGAAGTGAATATGATCATTGTGTATACTTTAAGCAGTTAAGTAATGGCATGTTCATTATCTTAGTGTTGTATGTTGACGATATGCTTTTAACAAGCAAAAGCATTGAAGAAATCAACAGGTTGAAGACTCAGATGGCAAGGACGTTTGATATGAAAGATCTAGGAGCAGCAAGACAGATTTTGGGCATGGAGATTTTCAGAGACAGGAGCAATGGTAAGCTGTGGCTATCACAACAGAAGTATATTGAGAAAATACTCTTGAGATTTGGTATGAACAATGTGAAGCCTGTGTCAGTCCCTTTAGCTTTCGATTTTAAGCTTTCTTCCAGTTTATGTCCTAATACAGATGAAGAAAAGGATTATATGTCTCGAATTCCATATGCCAATGTAGTAGGATGTTTGATGTATGCGATGGTTTGTACTCGACCAGATATTTCACATGCAGTTGGGGTTTTCAGCAGGTACATGGCAAATCCGGGTAAAGAACACTGGTCAGCAGTGAAATGGGTGCTTCGGTATTTGAGAGGCACAAGTAGTTATTGTATCACTTACAATAAGAGTAGTGAATTTGTTTGCGGGTATGTTGATTCTGATTTTGCAGGTGATTTGAATAAGAGAAGGTCAACTTCAGGGTATGTCTTTACTCTTGCAGGTGGAGCTATTAGCTGGATGTCAAAGCTACAAAACATTGTTGCTTTATCCACTACTGAAGCAGAATACATTGCTGCTTCGCATGCCTGCAAAGAGGCGGTTTGGCTGAAAGGTTTGCTTGGTGAGTTTGGTAGGTTACAAGAAAACATCAAGTTACTTTGTGATAGTCAAAGTGCAATAAATTTGGCTAAGAATCCGACCTATCATAGTAAATAAAAGCATATACCAATAAAGTACCATTTTGTAAGACAAGTTATCACTGAAAGGGGAGTCTCTCTTGAAAAGGTGCATACAAAGGAAAACTGTGCAGACATGTTCACGAAACCAGTTTTGTTAGAGAAGCTGCGTTGGTGTTTGGCTTCTCTTGGCTTGCAGAAGAGATAAAATAATAATAACAGGGCATCAGGCTAATTGTTGTCAAGGTGGAGATTGTTGAGATTTTCTGTTTTAAATAAAATAGGCAAAAATATCAGTGTGTGACAACAATAGGAATTTGTTGCTAGATTAGCTCCAGGTTGTTGGGAGAGAGTTAATGCATCCTAAATTTGATGTGAGAGGATTTATGAGGCAGTTAGATTCTCCTTTCTATAAAACAGGTACCCATACGGATGGTTTGAGAGAGTGTGAGAGTTTGTAATCTCCTGTTTGATTAATAAGATTGCCGATGCCTATGTTGTGTGGACGTAGCCCAGATTGGTTGGGTGAACCACGTTAATTGTTGTGTCTTTATGTGCTTGGTTTATTTTCTGTTGTTGTCTTTTAGTTTGCTGCGCACTGATTGCTCTAAGAGAGAGTTATTGAACTTTTCCCACGATCACCTCTTTGAGATGAAATTCAGGAGCCTGAAAAAGCACTACCTTCCACAGATCGTATCTCCAAAAATATTGTGAACCAAGCTCTGAAATGTTTTGAGGAATTTCCTCAGGATTTCATTTTCACACCATAGGAAGTTCAGATTCTAAACCTTCGTAGAAAAAAATTTATAGCGCAAATTCCACGATGACCTGTTTAGGAGCCTGAAAAACGACCTGACTTCCATAGATCATATCTTCGAAAATATTGCGCATCAAGCTCTGAAATTTTTATACAAGCTTCCTCAAGATTTCAGCTTCACAGCATAAAAATTGCAGCTTCTTAAACTTCGTAGAACAAAAATTATAGTGAAAATTCCACGATGACCTGTTTGGAGCAGCGAAACCCTAGAATCCAAAGCTCTGATACCAAATGTTGTGTAACCAGCTCCAAAAATAGAAGAAAAGAGATATCAACGCCTTAGAAATGAGCCACTTCGAGGGGGCAACCTCCAATACATTACATAAATGAACAATTCTTGGATGATCCAATTTACAAAACCTCCTTTCTATATATAGGATTCCATGGGGCCATAATGTAATCCTAGTGGGCCACAATGTAATCCTAGCTGACCTAACAATAATAATTTAGGGGCACAATAATAATAAAATGGGGGTTACAAGGGTACAATAATAACAATAAGGGGGTTACACTAACAACAATAAGGGACTATACTAGTAATATAGGGACCTAACATGCCCCTCTCCTTCAAAAAAAGTGTTGTCCTCAACTCTTGAGTAGCTCTGGGTGCTTTTGTATAAAATTCTCATCGTCCCATGTGGAATATTCTACAGGAAAGTTCTTCCACTTGCTGAGATAATTTGAAATTGATTGTACTTGTCGAGTTCTTATTTCTGTGACTGCTTCAGAACTTCTTTCGATGTGATATTGATCTTCCAGTTGTTTCATTTGATTTTGCACCAAAGTTAGGTTATCCTTTGAGAGTTGGAAAACTTGTTGTTGATGCTCATTGTGATATTCCACTACTTTATCATCCATAATAGATTTTATTTGATCCTTCAAACCATCCAAATTAGCCTCCATTTTTTCTTTTAAACCATCTATGTCATCTTCAGTTGCTCTTCGTAAGATCGAAATTTGTTGCACTTGGTACCGTAATTTTGATATCTCATATTGCAATTCTTCCTCCTCATGCGTCATAGTATAGCTTTCTGAGGGATTAATGGGTATGGAATTATTTTTTGGAGGCATAATAGAACCCATTACTGACAAAAATTCTTCAATATTCCCTTGGAATCAATTCAACTTGATTCTTCAAACAAGACTTATGCTATTTGGAAAAAAAATACACACCTTTTTCTTGCTTTTGAGGAGCTTGATGTTGAAATTGAATTATCTCTGTAATTTAAAATCTTCAATATCTAAAATTCAGCCCTATAGTAGCCCTCTAAAGCTTCTTTAAAATTCCACAGGTCTGATCTAATTTGGATTCCCCAAGACAAAGTTGTGTCCAATCTCCCACAATGACCTAATTTTGGACTGGTTCAGTAAAGAAAACTGTAGGACTTGCCATGTGTCACTGTTTCGTCCTTTGTCTCTGAAATTGATAGCCAAGAAACTAAAGTCTGTGTGATTGCGACCAATTTTTACAGCACTCAAATCCACTGCCTAGAGAGAGAGTTATTGAACTTTTCCCACGATCACCTCTTTGAGATGAAATTCAGGAGCCTGAAAAAGTACTACCTTCCACAGATCATATCTCCAAAAATATTGCGAACCAAGCTCTGAAATTTTTTGAGGAATTTCCTCAGGATTGCATCTTCACACCATAGGAATTTCAGATTCTGAACCTTCGTAGAAAACAATTTATAGTGAAAATTCCACGATTACCTGTTTAGGAGCCTGAACAAAGACCTAACTTCCACAGATCATATCTTCGAAAATATTGCGCACCAAGCTCTGAAATTTTTATACAAGCTTCCTCAAGATTTCAGATTCGCACCATAAAAATTTCAGCTTCTTAAACTTCGTAGAAAACAAGTTATAGTGAAAATGCCACGATGACCTGTTTGGAGCAGCGAAACCCTAGAATCCAAAGCTCTGATACCAAATGTTGTGTAACCAGCTCCAAAAATAGAAGAAAAGAGATATCAACGCCTTAGAAATAAGCCACTTCGAGGGGGAAACCTCCAATACATTACATAAATGAACAATTGTTGGATGATACAATTTACAAAACCTCCTTTCTATATATAGGAGTCCATGTGGCCATAATGTAATCCTAGTGGGCCACAATGTAATCCTAGCCGACCTAACAATAATAATTTAGGGGCACAATAATAACAAAATGGGGGTTACAAAGGTACAATAATAACAATAAAGGGGTTACACTAATAACAATAAGGGACTACACTATTAATATAGGGGCTTAACACAGAATCTTGCCAGGTGACAAACTGGGAAACCTTATAATCTATATCATCAAAACTAATCCTCATATATGAAATGTGATTTACAAGTGAATCATTGTGTTTACATAAGTCAAGAATACTTGATAATTTCTGACGAAAAACAACCTGTTGTTGTGTTAATAAAGTGTTTTGTTCTAGGGCCTCTTTTCTAAATTCCTCCATTTTTGGGTTATCTTTTACTTGCTCAATAAGGACTTGTAATTGGTGAATTAGAGTATCCTTGGAACTAATCTCAAAATGACGGTGAATTTTTAATTGGTCCATGCCCTCCTAGAGCTCTGCAATCTGTACCTCTAACTGTTGACTGACACTTTGTTTCTCAGCTTGTAGCTCTAGTGCAAGTTGGATGATTTTTTCATCCTTTTGTTTCATCAACTGTTGAACTTCTAAGGCTTTTTCAATGGTTGCAGAAGCATAAGCTCCTGTGAACTGAGTTACACAAGTTAGATACTATGAAGGATCTTCCTGTGTGTCATTCCAAACAACATCCATTAGTATATCTCCTTGGATAAGGGGTTGTGATTTCTATGATGTTCTTCTCCTCTTCTATATGCTCATAATCACCTTGTGTTTAGGATGATAGAAAATTCCCAAAGGAGGAATTTCCTCAATGTTAGGAAATATTTCAGTGGTGGGGAAGGCCAGGATGAATTCCACTCTTTCTGTTCTTACTAATTTTTCAGAGGGCTCAGCAGTGAATGAGTCCTGACTTTTTGTTTGAGGAGTATGCATAGTTTTTTCTTGATCAATAACTATAGCTCCTTGTTCTTCCTAGAGTTTTAGATCAAATTCCTTCCAAACATCCTTTAGATTACTCAAGAAATCCAAATCCATAGTTTGAACTTCGGTTGATTTATCTTGGTCTATTTTACTAAGGAATTCAGTATTGTTAGTTGTTGATTAACTTTCTTTCTCCTTCTGAGCTAATGGTTTTTAAACATCCAGCATTTTAAGTGGAATCATTTCCAATCTCTTATTCCCATATTTTTTAAACTTCATTAAATGTTGTGGATGGAGGCGTATGGCTGCCAAATTTTGGACTGTAGAATAATGATTGACAGATTCAAATAGGTCGTCAAAATAATCGTCTTCATGCACAAAAGGCCTAATCTTCACTGGGGTAGTGAAATTATTAGCAACTTTAATTGGGCCATACTCTCTGTTTGGAATTGTAAAAAAATTCAAACATTCAGTCTAACTAATCTATAAAAAAACATGCTTATAATTATCCAACCCATAAACACCACAACTAATTGGAAAATAAGGCCGTGATTCTTTCTCGGCCTCTTTCAGAAACTCGGTTAGGCCATTTCCAACAGTCTAATATGCAACTTCTCTTGCGAGAAGCTTGTCAGGAACATACAAGGGCAGAACGTGTGGTCCATCTAAGCTCCCAAATACTTGGCGTAGGTGAACAACTCTTAACCAAACCATTTTCCTATAGAGGAAAAATAATATTGGGATTCTTTTGATAGTCTGGGGGCTTTCTCATTAAAAAAATCTTGAAAGAGAGGGATAATGACTCTATAGAATTTTCCTATAAAAATGGTTCTCATACTTATATTCCCACAAAATACTATGAAATATATGAATAGGTACAGGGCTTTGGGTAGTCCATTTCTAGCCCATGGCTAGAAAATCGAAGGTAACACACAGAACATCCATGATATAGGCACTCATATATAATGGGGGAAATTTTTTGGAAGAAATGGAGCAATGTTTCCTATATTCTAAAATATGAGTGGCAACATTATTAGATAGAATATTTCTCCTATACATAACATAGGAATTTGCAGCTACTTCTATGAGGGGGACCCATTCTACTAAAAATTGAGTAGTTTATGGCTGACCAAAAAGCCTAGACATCATCGCAAAGACATAACAATAGCGGCTTGCAAGGGATTCAATAGAGTATATACCATTTTCGTCATTCTTGTGCTTGTTAGGATTTCATCTCCATTGCTTGACCGGCTTTGATTTGAGCTCATTTTCATTGGAAAATTATGCAAGAAATTATTTATCATAGATCTTTTCAAGTTCTATAACATGGTATAGCTACTTCAGGTCTTCAGCTTTAAAGGAACCAATCACTGTTCCTCTACTAGTAAGAAATTTCCTATCCCTGATATTGAGATTATCAATGACCCATAGCAACATAGTAGTATATGGTAATATTTTAGGTCACGCAACAATTCGATGTAAGAAAAAATTAGCCACTTCTTCAATTGTAGCTTCGAAGGAATCAGGAGCATCAGTAATTGATTTTCTTTGAACATTGTGATTCTTTTCATCTTCAAGCATTTTGTACATGGATTCCCACGAAGAGGATCCACTTTCTGGCTCACACGTAGTATCTGTAAACAAAATTAGCATCTATATTCTCTTGAATGTAGTGGGTGGAGGGTTTACATGGGCCATATTCTTCTTAGCTTTCTTGAGAGCTTTAGACATCTCCGAAGAATTTTTCGTATTCACGCTTGCCTGTAAATAAATGAGAAAGGATAAGTGGAGAGAGGCAACTTTTGGTTGTACAAATGCACAAGTATCATAGCAATAGAAACTTTGATTGCTGATAAGATATGAATTGAATGCTTCTTACGGTAAAATGATTATGAAGGTATGGGTGACAAAACCATTAATTTATGACATTAATAATTGATATGGGTTTTTGTGCCCATATAATCATTTTTGAATTAAAACTAGATTTGTTGCATCGCAACATTGCTCACGTTCAAATCTTCATTTAATACCGACCGTATTTAGTTTTCTACCAATTTTGATATCAAAATTGCACTATCGACGAAAATAAATAGAGTCTGAAATGTTTAATTTTAGAAGAGTGTGATGTGCGATGGTCTATATCGCATCGGTGAACATGGTCAGGGTAAAAAGAGTGATTATGTTTATGGGGATGTGATGTGATGGAGTATATCTCATTGGTGAAATATGAGAGGTGACAATAAGACAGTTGAGGTAGATTTTTCCAAATGTGAAATGTGATATGCGACGACTTATGTGGTAGAAGTGGGTCCCACAAGCTTTCCTTATAGAATTTTCTTGGAAATATGGCTTTTTCCTTTATAAAATTGTTTTTTCTTATACACATCGAATCAAAATATGTTTTAATTAACCTTATAGGAGTTAAAAATGCTTCACTGTGGTTTTGCGAAATCCGATAATGCGATATTTCTTCGCTTAAGTTCTTTCAAGGCCAAATTTTAAGGTTTTATCCCTATTTCTATATAATTAATTATTCTAAGGTTTTTATTTGTTTATCTCTAAAAATTAAAAAGGGTCCCCATTATTTTCTAGGGTAATTATTTGCGAAAATAATGGGGGTTGTTGATTAGCACAACAACACGCAAACTCGGTTCCAAGAATAGTTTTTGCCCTGTTTCAAGCTTGTGTAAAAATGAAACCATCCTCCAAGGTTGTCAACAATAGTTTCCCATGCTTCAAGCTTGTGTAAAAAAAATGAAACCATTCCTACACACCTCTCATGATTTCTCTTTTATCTTCCTCTTCTGCCATATGAAACTTGGTTTTCGCATTCCATCGTCACCATCTTCTTGGTCGACCATACACTCTCACTTGGTTGTTATACCCTTGCCTGGGAAACCACTGCGATGAGTGGTATTGTTATCATCCTCTTGACCTTTGCATGTTTTGAGAAGTTCCATCATGACCGAAACCAGTCACTATGCTTTATACCAATCATTCCTCCACGAGGAGTCCTCTTTCAACTCTTCCTAGACTCCCAAAATATGAAAATATTGTTGAGCACTTATCCTTTCGAGTTTGTAAAAGAAAATGAAAATACATCTAATTAGTATAAGTATAACCATTTTTGGGACTGGGATAGGCTAGTAATGAAAAAGGAATACCTTATTCAAACATGACTAAGTGTTTCCCTCGGATATTGTTTTCTACCTTTTTGGATTCAAGAGACTATTTACAAAAAGGGACATTTGGAGTTTTCTTTTCTTGTTCTTTTTCAAACTCCATAAACATGAAAAATATGTCGAGTTACCCCTACGTCGAACTTGTAAAAATTAAATGACGAAGTACTTGTCACCATGAGGAGAACAAGGTACTCCTTCCTAGGGCTCGTTAAACTTATGAGGATGGATTCATCTGAAGGGTGAAATTATACAACAAGCATATGGTATCCTCTTCAATATTGTGAACAAAAAGGGGAAAAATGGAAGTAAAAATGTCTTGTATTTTGGATAAAAGGATGCATGTCGATCTTGAACATGACAATAATATGTAAATCATGTTAGGTTTGGGATATCATCACTTTTTCACTTTCCTTCCTAAGTTTGGGAAATCCTTTTATCTCTAATTCGATCATATCCTATCGTCGCCATGATCACTAATCCCATTTTGAGTCTAATGCTGCCAAACCCCAGAGTGTTGCAGCTGATATGTTTAAGAGAAGTCCCTTTGGAAAATTAAAACCTCTTGTACCTCATTTGACCTTGTATGCCATAATCCTAAATCACTCTCATCAAATTTGAAAAAATTACTTGTTTCATGTTGATGGTGTGGGAAACATTATGGCTCTCCTTCGAAGGATCACTTCCTGTTGACTCCAGCTCATTATCTAGGAATATTCTCTAGAAACTCCCTTTCATTACCTTGGATCTTGCATGCCTCAATGGAAGGTTCTTTTCATTTGACAACAGGTTCACATCATTGGTTGTCAATCAAATGATTTTGTAAGTGTTCCAATTCAGTTCCATTAATCACACCTGTAAATTGTTTTGTTTCACCTTGAAGGCCATCGCCATCATTGGTGGTTCCTCTTTTGCCAGTTAACGATTTACATCATTGACCGGTAATCATGTGGTTTCTATCATGTTGAACTTAAACACATTTATTCACATGGATAGGTTCATACTTTGGTTGGATCGAGACAAAGATGAAGACCCTTGGTTTCGTCTGATAAATACAGGTTGCATGGAGTTATTCAATATTCATGATTGTACACATGATCCTTCCAATTTGGATGGATGTTCCCATGCGGTGGATACATGTATTCCTGATTATAGAAATGATCCTTTCTAGTCGGATGGTCTCATCCATGTCGTGGATTCATGTATTGTTAGATGCCTATTTAGAGTTGTATTATTATGCATACTTACATTAGAGATGTCATATATATTGTATTATTTTTTATTTGCAGGTCTCTTGATGGTGGTTTCCTAAGTCCTTGCCTTAGATTGTAAATAATTCCATCCATCACTTCCTTTTATGCCTTCATGATTTATGGGGCATCAGTTATAGAATATTTTTTTGCACTCCCTATCTCATGCCCTGAGTTGCTGAAATTTTCCCCAAATGTCACAAAGTGACAGAAGTTGTTAATGTGTTCACCATGAAAACATGATCAAAATATCCCTGAAGAATAGATGAAGAAATTCCTTGAAGTAATTTTGGAACATATTTCCAAAAACCCTATTTCTAGGCCCAATGTGGTCCTCGTGAATTATGCCTCATGCTTGTCACCTTCATCATTATATGTGTCTAGCACTACTAGCACAAGAACATAAGCGAAAAAGCACGTTCCTCCTCTTCATGAAGTTTCTCCAAAAATGGAGGAGAAGCTTTCCTCACTATAATCCTTGAGAACAAGGAGATGGTTGCAGGTAAATAAGGATCGGGTCAAAATCTCCCATTCTAAGCCTTTGATTCTACTATTAGGGATATTCCCGTTAGGATGTGAAAATTTTGTGAATCCCTAACTCCCTCTCCTTCGCTATAAATGAAATCCCTACTTTCCTCAAAGGGTTGATCGTGGATGGTTGATCAATGTTGGTTTCCATTCTTGCGCTTAGTTTTGCCTAAATAATTGGATGATTTGGATGAGATGCAAATAATATTTATTGTAGTTGTCACCCGATCCCTCAACCAAATTACCACTGCTAGTGATATTCTCCTTCCATCATTTCCTTCCACAAGAATGAGTGAATGATTGCATGCATCTTCTTTCCCATTCTCCACCATAAATAAAAAAATTGGTTGTAAAAATCGTAAGCGGATTGGAAGGGGATCTGCATTTACACCATCCATGTGTCCATGCCAACTTTTATTTTATGTATTTATTATTATATTTTCTTCAGTAATTATTATTTATACATTAATATTATCTTATTAACTTTATTATGATATATTATTATTATTATTATTATTATATATTTATTTATTATTATTATTAGGGGTCATTACATACTCCACCTCTTTAAGGAACTTCATTTGGATGTTAGTTTATTATTATTATTATTATTATTGCCCCATGATTGTCAAATACCTTCTACTGAACTAGTATACCAATAAGCATCAAAATTTATCTCATAGCAACGGGGAGATAATAAGGACCCTCAAGCCTATTTTAAAACTTTCAAAACCATGCATATAGCCTCCTCGGTCTATACCATAGCCCTAAGTATCACCCCAGGTCTTAGATCCCATCTTCCCCAAGGCAAGCATTTGTTTGTAGTACTCAATGACTTCGTGCATATTGCAAGGCTGGCCCAACTCCATCAACAACTCACTAAGATGCACGACCACAGGCATTGAAGTCTTCACATGCTTCTTTAATTCAACATCGAAGTACTTACGACACCTTTGGACTTCGACATCAATGTCCTTATGACCCCTTTGGAATTTGGAATCGAATTCCTTACAACCCTCTAGAATTCGGCATCACAATCCAATATTAAGCACTCACGCTCCTCAAGATGGTCATATAGATCAATGAGATTCGAGGAAATCCGTTCCTACAATTAAGTCATAATTTCCCAATTCTATACTATATAAGTTATTATGGGTGTCACGCTATTGTTGGAAAAACTACCCTAAGTTCTGGATTGAGGGACGTAACATAGCAGAAGACATACAATCACAAGCAATCAAATTACAAGTACTAATGTTTAAACTAGTAAACTAGGGATAGGTGACCTTACACGTATGTCCTATGTTTGAGGTCATTCCCATAGGGTGCAAACGCTCTGCTACTCCTTGTGCTTCAAGTCCTGACTCAAGACAAAGAACATAGACTTGTTGTAGAACATATATATCCTAAATTTTAGTATGTTAGATCATATAAAATCATAAAATATAACATGAAATAAACCATTTACAAGATCATTTAACATGTATAAGAGACATATAACACCGTGACATCAAGAACGAGACAAAGAAATTTTTATTGATGTATGTAAAAAGAAAGTGGAGATATCACCTGAAATCAGCCATGGCTCCAAGAGAAACATTCCTTCGGATCCATCCAGCCCAAGCCTCAACAATCTTCTTCCATAAAAGGTGCACAAAGGATATCACATAAAGAGGGCATGAACATCACAAGGAAACAAGGGATTCCTAAACCTGGGAAGTGTAGGAGACACAGGGATAATCAGATTTGATCTAGGCTATAACAGGCTATAGTATCAATAGCATTCTCTCTCCTCCGTTAGGCCCTCCCCATGAGGTGTATTTATACTTCCTCAAATTAGTTTTTTCAGTTAGGAAATAATTTGGCCACGTGCTAGTGTAGGTAGGATTCATGTAAAATACGTAAACCTCACCCAATTAATAGGGAGATTATAATTTTTTTAATATTTTAAATTTTATACGCAAGTTAGATATGAGCAAACCCGCATTTGCATGCATACAAGACAGGGAAAAATCGCGTATGGAATTCAAAATACTGTTTTTTAAGAATTTGACCATGTTTGAATTGAAAGGGCTACCCAAGGCCAACCCATATATCATCAAGTATATAAAGGTGATAAATGATGCTATAACACACACCCCCCTATGTTTATAGTGGAATCCTTCACGAGTGATCCTACCAATTGTCAAGGGGCCGGTGCCGTTTCTACCATCTTAAAGTTACTTTTCTCATGAGTTGTCAATCCACATATAAGTAGTTCTGAAGGAGAAATAAAATTATAATTGGCTCTTGAATCAATTAGCACATAAATAGGAATACCTTTTTTTCATACCCATGGACT
This sequence comes from Pinus albicaulis, assembly GCA_034641835.2. NCBI lineage: Eukaryota > Viridiplantae > Streptophyta > Pinopsida > Pinales > Pinaceae > Pinus > Pinus albicaulis. The sequence continues at coordinate 1,769,749,457 of CM076580.1, forward strand.
CTAAAACTGTTACTTCGTGTTCAACCTAGTGATGGTTTATGGTGGCATGAATTTGATGTTGGGCTTGTGGTTTTTTCATCTTGTTCCCTTGAAGCCTTGTAATCAGATTGGATATCCACGTGAATCCTTCCACAAATATTCTATAATATATTTCCAACATGATAAATTTGCATACTTCTTTAACATTCTTAGGAGCGAGCCAATCCACTATAGTGTCAATCTTTCTCTGGTTGACTGCAATGCCCTTTCCAGTAATGGTGTGGCCTACATATTGAATTTATTTCTTAAAGAAGGTGAATTTACAAATTTTTTCATATAGATTAAATTCTCTAATGCATTGAAGTACCAATTTCAATTTTTTTATATGCCCCCTTCCATAACAACAATAAATAAGGATGACATCTGGGAATACTAGAGAAAAAAAATACAACTATTTGAGGAAAAAATTCTTCATCAAGTTCCTGAATGTCGTTGGGTCATTGGTTAAACCAATGGAACCATGTTAAACTCATAGTGTCCATATCATGTCCTGAATTTTGTCTTTGGTATGTCCTCGTCTTAAATTCTTTGTCAAATACATATATTTTCTTTATTTTCTAGTTGAGTATATCTCTATTGTGGGAATTACTATTCACTATAGATTACAAAGGTTTCAGTTAATTCAGGAATTTCATTAATGGTTGCTTCAAAAATCCAACCTTTTCTCAATAATAGTGTTACTCGTAGTTATATTTACTTCCAAAGAAGTAAGTCATGAAAGTTTTGGTACTTTTGGGTTCAATGTTTAGAAATGAAATCAACTCTTATGGTTAATGTTTTCAATTGCTAATTTTTGGGTTACAAGAGAACTATGAATTCTAAAAAGTTACCAACCCCTTTTTTAATCTCTCTCTCTCTCTTTTCCTGTGCCATACATATCCATATCTCCCTCCATCACTCATTCTTTTTCTTTCTATAATACTCCCGCAAATGCACATGCTCTTTGTCTTCATATCTATCTCTCTCTCCCTTCATCGCTCTCTTTTTATCTCTCTTCTTACTGCTCTCCCCCTCCATCCATATATATATATATATATATATATATATATATATATATATATCCCTTTTCCTCTCCCTCATTATCTCTCTATATCATACCAAAAACATACACACTTCCTCTTTGTATCTATATATCTATCCCTCTTCCTTTCCCTTCCTATCCATTTATCTCTACTTCTCTTTCTCTTTCCTTTCACTCTCCTTTATCCCTCACTCTTTGTCCATCTCTCCCTTGTCACTCCCCCTCTCTATCTCTCTCCACTTTTCAATTGCTAATTTTTGGGTTACAAGAGAACTATGAATTCTAAAAAGTTACCAACCCCTTTTTTAATCTCTCTCTCTCTCTTTTCCTGTGCCATACATATCCATATCTCCCTCCATCACTCATTCTTTTTCTTTCGATAATACTCCCGCAAACGCACATTCTCTTTCTCTTCATATCTATCTCTCTCTCCCTTCATCGCTCTCTTTTTATCTCTCTTCTTACTGCTCTCCCCCTCCATATATATATATATATATATATATATCCCTTTTCCTCTCCCTCATTATCTCTCTATCTCATACCAAAAACATACACACTTCCTCTTTGTATCTATATATCTCTATATCTATCCCTCTTCCTTTCCCTTTCTATCCATTTATCTCTACTTCTCTTTCTCTTTCCTTTCACTCTCCTTTATCCCTCACTCTTTGTCCATCTCTCCCTTGTCACTCCCCCTCTCTATCTCTCTCCACTTTTCTCTCTCTATGCCTTTCTTCTCTCATCCCATTCTATACATATCCAACTCTATCTCTCTCTCCTTCCCTCTCTCTTTCTCTCTCTGAATTTCTCTCTCTTCTTTCCTCTCTCTCTCTCTGTCTATCCAACCTCCATTTGTCTCTCCCCGCCATCATTTTCTCTCTTTCTCTCGTTTCCCTTCAACTTTGTCTTGATCTACCTCCCTCTCTTTCCCTTGTCTCTTTTCCCCTCTATCTCCCTACATCTATGTTTCTCCCTCTGTCTCTATTCCCCTTCTCTTCTCTCACCTTAACTCTCTCTCTATCTCTCCCTTGTCAGCCCCTATCTTTCTCATTCCAAATCTAGCTCTACCTCCCTCCTTCCCTCCTTCTTTCTCTCAATTACTTTCTCTCTACGTTCATCTCTCTCCCTTTCTCACACATATCGCTCTATATCGCCCCCAATGATAATATCTAGATCATGGAAGTGTTTCGAACCTAAGCAACTGGATAGATCTCATTTTCCTGATTTTGGTGCCATGAATGATTCGAAAATCCGACATCATATGAAGAAGTTATCACAGTTTGAAAAGTGAAGTAAACTACAAAAACTGGACTTTGACCAAGTTTGAATTCGAAATTTTGGGAAATTAAAAAAAAAATATTCCAAGGAATATTCCTGTAATATTCCTTAAAATATTCCCCAAAATATTCCGTAAGGACCAATCATTGAAGGCCAAGTGGAAACGTATTATAGGGCATTTGAATGACTGTGTAAATTTTTTCTATTAGAAACCTGCCACGTGGCCCCGGTCTGGTCTTGTAAAATTTTGGTGTTTCCTGGGGAATTGAACACCCGACCTACGAGTGCGCTGGAAAGACCCTTTACCAACTCTAATACTACTTGTTACTTAACCTGTGATTCAACTACTTCTATTTGAAGTTTCACCATTTTTGGATTGGTGGTTTAGGAGGCCAGCCCTGAGGGGCCAACCCCCCCCCCCCCCATACGACTGCCACCCCGAAACCTTGGGATTAAGCTTTAACACTCACTGCCAGCGGGAGGCATGGTCAAATGCAGCATTATGCCATGGTAACATTCCATTTCAACTTCCACGAGGTTTATAAAAATGTAACCACCAACCGACATCAAAATCGACACATGTCAACGGTCAGGGCTAACTAACCACGCAATCACCGCCTTGTATTATGTTAACCACCAACCATGACCACAAATCCCGGCCATATACCCATCTGAAAAATTTAATGCCATGATTTATCCGAGCGGTTTAAGTGGCGTGCCCACTAAAAAATAGTGGAAAACACTATTTTATCTCTAGTTAACTGGAGTGCTCCAGTTATGCTGGAGCTGATGTAGGGGACACTGGGAAAAATTTCTTTTGGCTCTATTTGGAGCTAGATTCACGCAATTTTTGGGTGCCAATAGTCAATTCAATTATCTCCAACATTCTAGACTCAATGGAGTAGATTGCAGAGCCATCAAAGAGCTTCTAAGCTAGTTTTTGCATCAATGAATTTTAAGGGACCATTAGGGCCACCAGGAGGCAGCAGTAGTTTGAGGCCTAGCCATGGGAGCTAGAGGTTTTTTTCAACAATCCAATAATAAATTTTGGATATTTCAGATTTTATGAAACTAATGAGATGGTTTTAATATCCTGTAGAGGAATTTAGAAAGACGAGAAGCTTCAGTAAATTTCCAGGGGTCATTAGTGCCAGCTTTTTCCAACAGTAGTTCAGGGCCTAACCAGGGCAGCTAGAGACCATATGCAGCGAACCAATAGTAATTTATGACTATAAAAAATATTTTTAATCCATTGATGGAGGTTGTAGAATATTTTGAGGACTTATAGAGGTCTAGAACCCATCAGAGAAGTTTCGAGTGACCCGAGTTCCAGTGGGTGCTGACAGGTTTTGGAGGCGAAACCAGAGCAGGCACAGGCCATTTTCAGTGAAAAAATATTCCATCCTGAATAATTTTGGCCTTATGAATCCAATTAATGGGTTTTTAGAGCCATTTTAGAAATTCTAGAGCTCCAGAAGCTGAAGGGAAGTTATGGGCAGCCTTGAGCAAATTGTGGAGGAAGGCCTAGTTTGGGGATGCAGTGCTCATTTTGAGAAAATTATCAGTCAATATGTGGTGTCTCGTTGGTGATGGAGATATTAGGTGTGGTTTCAGGGACATAAATATAATTCTGAGGGACTTAGTGCCAAGGAGAAGCTCAGTGTAGCTCAGTGCACTGACAGAAGTAATCGAGTATAAGGGAGCCTAAAGATATTTACAGAGTGATGACAACCATGACAGGGATATAGATGGTATTATAGGCCCTTTGGATCATTTTAGTATCCATTTGAGTTAAGTGTGGAACTTGTAAAATTAACTTTACCATAATCCCAAAGAGCCAAGTCAAGATGACAAAGCTCAAAGGAGACATAGCCCATAATATTCTGGTGAACTCCTAGATTATATTGCTATTATGTGTGGACTTTTTATTTCTATGTTATGTTGCTGTTATACATGTTAAATTTCAGAAAGAAAAAATGGACTTAAGACACTTAAACAGTTAAAAATCATACATCACTTTCAAGTAATAATTCTGCAAAAAGTTAACTACAAGCTAGATCTTTTATTTTTTTAGCTGAGTGGGAGGTTCTTGAAATACATAACAAGTTATCCAACCAATTTTCATATAAAGTTGGTATCAGAGCACTTGGTTTCTTGATTGACATAGCAATAGCTTGTGTATATAACTTGAAAGGTGTTTAATCAGTGCAAGTTATTGATTGTTTTACTGTTTTCAAACTGAGAAGGGATAACTACTAATAGCTAAGTCCATGAGAGGACAAGAAGGAAGAAAGGGAATCTTCCTTACCCAAAGGACCTCAAGGTCACTGTTGGGCCAGAATTGTAATCTACTGATAAATTACGCTTCCCTAGACAAGTGCTAGTCTAGAACAATAGGTGAAAGACTATACTACCATTTCTCCTAACTAAGAATAGATACACAGAGAGGATTGGAGGCTTACTTGTTCATTTTCTTCCAAATGGCTCCTTCTGTCACCTCTGTTGCAGCTTCAAATTCAAGCGGTCTATGAGCTGAATGCTTCCTGTAAGAAAGAACACTGAAACAACAGAAGATGCAATAATATAAATATCTATTCAAGCTAGTTAGCTAAATCAGTTAAGCATAAACTACATTCATCAACCAAGATCTTACAATATGGAAAATCAAAGTTAACATAGATGCATGTAGGGAAAAACAAGAAGTACTCTTTATTGATGATAGAAGGAGAGGTTACAACCTAGTGACTGATTTGAAGTGACCTTCCAGAAAATTTCCCAAGTCTCATCACAACATAAATCTCTCCAGCAGTAGCTCTACAAACCAAGCTCTCAATTGAAAATTCTCCAGCATTTCTATACTCAAATTATTCCTCCTCAAACACTTAGATCTATGTTCAATTTATAGATGAACTGTAGTTTTTTTTGCAATCAATAGCTTTCCAAAAATAGGCAAGACATGTTTCCATTCATGTAGATGTCAAATGGAAACTTGGATCTGAAGCTTCACACATGTGAACTCTTCTAGAAGGCACTGGCCAAGTGGAGATTCCGAAACAATGAGAATTTTGCTCCCAATGTGACCAACGCACCTGTGAATGTCAGGAAGTGATTTGAAGAGTATCCTTGCATGGGGCTACCTACATATGCAGTGCACTTAGGCCCATTAGAGCCTGCATTGGTGAGCTCTCATATGCTATATAATAAGCTTCAAACCATGGAAACCTTTTCTTGATGAAAGTCTTGCTTGATTTGTCTTGTTTCTTGTCTTAGGGCATGTAGCAACTGAAATGATAGGGAATGATAGACCCTTGATCATTGGTCCTGGAGATGATGCCAAATTAACCAGGTCATTGGGAATGGTGCCCAAATTGACCTATAACAATTCCCCCCTAAAGCATGAGATCCAAATAATAAGAACATTTGATTGAGATGATTTACACTGTGATGGGTCTGGAAACGAAGAGGAATGATCACTTGCATCAATATTACAATACATTTCATCATGATATATCCTCTATTGATCATAATTTCTGAGGGTAGGCATTCCCATGTTCAGCACATAAAACAATCTTATAAAATGTGCATAATTCAGAAAGTCATCTACATTGGAATGTTTCCCAGATGCAGACACGCCTACAGATATAGGCCCATGTTTGGATGAAAATCTGTATGTAAGGTCACCGTACAGATGATGTGTACAACATTCCTGAAATCGCAGCCCGGGTGGATGAAACAAGATCTAGGGTCTTCTTATCTCGTTCACTCGATCATTCGGGTACAATTCTAGCCATGCGAATATATGATTTGTCGTCGAACATGGAAAGAAATAGTTTGATTACTATCCAATGATGTGAGCTGTTAACAAATCCAAGAGAACCACCATTAATGAAAATGGCCCTCAAGGTACTACAGTACATTTCGTAAGGCATGAATAGAAGATTTGATGTCGAACTCCAAACAAAATATTTCGGTCAAAGGTCCGGAAGTGAGGATCTTGTTGATGCTGTAACAAGCCTCATGGTACTAGAATTTGATGTTTCTAAGTGAACTTTCTGGATATTGATTTGTTGTCAACAGGAATTCACCTTATTGCAAAATAGGAGTTACTGATTTTGGAGACAAGGGTATGACATGATATAGCAATTTTCAGGGATGACGGTTGTGAAAATGAAGGTTTACGAGTATTGCAGATGGATGAGTTTTTAATCATTGGATGACTTCTCTTGAACATGTCGGCGACAATGTGATGAGTTGGCAGCATTGACCCAAAACTGAAGTGAAGGTATGATGAACCATAGGTGTGAATGAACTGTCAAGATGATTACCCAACCCAAATAGTCATGGAAATGGAGTGAAAGAAGTGTCATGTTCAAGAGTGACTTGCTACCAAAAAGAAACCTTGCTTACTTTTCCCAAATTTTCCTCGGTCATTTGTCGACCAGTACGTCTTTATTTTTTAACAAGCTCGAGGAGGATAACATTTTCTTGATCTATAATTCAACCCTTCGGGCGAATAAAGTATCACTATTTAATAATTTAACGAGTCTACAGATTAATGAAACTTGATTCTTGCCATGATTGACAAGCCCGTCGCTATTTTATGTTTAACGAGCTTAATGACAGTGATAGCCTAGTCATTTTTCATATTTAGAAAGTCTGAAAAAGAGGACGAAAGAGAACTCCAAAAGTACTTTTTCGTAAATTTTTCACTCAGATCCGAAAAAGTGTAAAATGATATCTGAGAGAACCTCTTTGGTCATGTTTAACCAAGGTATTCCTTTTTTGTAAATAATCCATCTCATTCTGGAGAAGGGTTAAACTTATATTGAGTAGATATCAATTCATTTACTTTAACGAGCTCGAAATGACAAGTGCTCGGAAATATTTTCACATTATCGGAGTTTGAAAAGAGCTGAAAGAAGACTCTAGGGGTTCCTTTTTTTTTGTTATCGAAGCTCGAAAAAGAGATAAAAGTGCGCTTCAAATCATTTTTCATATTTAACAAAGCTTGAAAAATAAGGAGAAAAAGTATGCTTTTTGGTCAAGTCATTATTTGAATAAATCTGCATGACTAATCTGTTCATCAGTTGTATTTCCTGTTCAAAACAAAATCAAATGGATTAAAAATACTTGTTTTATGATAAAACATAATAAAACTATAGTCATAGAAATAAATTTAACTTTCAAACAATTAAATGACTATAAAAACTAGTTTCACTATTCATTTTTACCATTCCATAGTTACCATTTGCATTTTAGAGCTCTAAACCTGATTTTTCCCCCGAACTTCGGTCCTTGATTGTGGTCATTTCTGTATATGAATTTATTCATCGTTTGATCCAACAGTATTCAACTAGTCTGAAGTTGTTCTATCTCGGATAAAGGAACAACTGAATAAAGCAAAGGGAGGAAGGAAGAAAAATTTCAGTTATCATTCCATCCTTATCTCCTTCGCTTTGGAACGGATTCCACTGATGCAACCACAACATTTAACATTTGATATATCTAGTCCTAGAGATCCTCGAATGCAGAGATGGGTAAAACTCATGTGTCAGCATGCAGGCCAATCGACCATTGTGTGCTCAACTGCATTCTTTGCCTAGTTCTAGCGGCAGATCGTCGCCATCGATGAGTATGCATATGTAGGCGTCGATTTCTAAGGAGATATAGATCTAGTATTACCAGAAGGCGCTCAGTGGGGTGCAATGGGTAAGAATGATTCGCCCATGTTTTTTTATTTTCCTAAGGTTTAGACAATGTTTTTTTGTTTTTATTTCTTTCCAAGACTAAACTAAATGTTTAATGTAATGTAGATATTGGTCGCGTTCAACCTGTAGAGGAACCAGAGTGCGAGGTAGATGTACCAGTAGAGATGGCTGTCGGGAGAGCAGTCCTTCAGGACCTTGATATGGCTAAGACTCTAGCTAAGCTTTAGCATCACATAGAGGGATTAACCTTTGGGATTTCGGATTGTCGGCTTCAAGAGTTACCCATGTGACTGCAACGACACACTATTGGGGCTCCCAACTATTGGATGCAGTTGCTCGATAGGATTTCTAGATCTATAGCATGCTACCATGAGCACCACTAGTTTGCTTGTGATTTTTTGCATACATTTTGAGGTCAGATGACCAACGTGTCTTGGGCACAAATTTTGTAAAAACCTATAACTATCTATCTATGTGTTTTCAGAATTTTTCCTATGTTTAATGCGCAATCCAATTCAATGATGTGAATGTTTTCTTTATCTATGTCGCAAATGTCTTTCTAAAACTTGATTAGCTAATGAATCAATTAAATTATTTAGATTTCTGGAAAAGTTTTGATATTGAATGAAATCAAAACATCTCTCCAAAAGTCAAACTCTTAGGAACAATTTAAGAAGTGTTGGATTTCTAATAGTATAAATACTAGTAAGTTGTAGTACCACAAGTTGTGAGTCTAACCTTATGATTATGCGGTTAATACAAAATGAAATGGAATCAGAGAGAAGTTCAATCAACGTGCTATATTCAGCGATATTATTCGTCGATCTTCCTATACAAATCCCTTGAAAACTCACTAACTCGTCGTTCAGAGCGATAATGGCCCACACTGCAGAGGATAGATTCTGCATACTATGACTAGCACCATCAGCATATCCAACAAATGGTTCCGAAGAATTAGACATCTGCCATAAAATGTAAAATGGATTACTAACGTCAAGAAAACTCTAAAAAAAAATTAAGATAGTGAATTCAAATCAACAACATATAAACAATATAATACAAAAAATTACTATGCTCATGATTAAGCATAGTAACATTTCAAATACAACCCATTTCTAGGTTGTGCCAATGGAATTCCATCGTAATCGACTAACTCGTAGGCACCCTTATCAAGAACTCTTTTGACAATAAAGGGGCCATGCCATAATGGTTCGAATTTCCCTATACCTATTGCATCAGCTTCTTGATCATAAAGAAGGACCAAGTCACCTTCTGAGAGATGTGAGGCTGGATAATTTTTTTCGTATTACGCTTTTATACGTCTCTTATGTGCTTCATTGGCCAATTGGGCTTCACGACGCGTTTCGTCTAGATGGATAAGGTTAAGGAGACACGCTTCTTCTTCCAAGGTGTTAAGTAACAAGTCTATCGCGAGTTTTAACGATGATATTTCACATTGGATTGGTAAGATAGCTTCCAAACCATACACCAATTGAAAAGGAGTAAATATGGTCGCGTTTATCACCGAGGGTCGATACGCCCACAAGGCGGATTACATGATCAAGTGCCAGTTCCTTTTACGGACTCCTATCATTCGTTTAAGAATTTTGTTATTAGCCTCAACTTGTCCATTTTATTGTGGATAAAAAGGAGTAGAATTATCATGTGACAATTATAACTTGGCTGTCAATTCAAACATCATATGGTTGCGAAAATGCTTCCCATGATTCGTAACTATAGCCTGTGGGACCCCAAACTATGCAATAACATGGTTAAAGAAAAAAAATGTATTTGTTTGTCCTATGTTGTTGAATGTAGGCATCGCTTCGGCCCATTTGGTAAAATAGTCGACTGCGACAATAATATAACCATGCCCCCTGGATGAAGGAGGGTTACTGGTCATGAATTCAATACCCCACTTCATAAATGGTCCAGCAGAGACAACAGGATGCATTGGCACTGGCGGTTTGTGGATTTTACGGTCAAAAATCTGGCATACATGACAACTTCTGACTGCGAGGATACAATCTCGAAAAATAGTAGGCCAAAAGTAACCGATGCGGAGTATCTTCTGCACGGTAGCATATCTAGATACATGTCCACCACAAGCCCTAGCATGACAATAATTTAACACTTTTTCGGCCTCCTCATGAGTAAGGCACCTCCTTAAAATGGTATCGAAACCATGATGATAAAGTGTATCACTGATGATTAGATAATATTTGGCTTGGTATCAAATACGTCACTGATCAGAGGGAGAGGTATTAGGTCAAAAAGTTTGGGTTTGGAGATAAATGATGAAATATCCATACCAGGGATCAAATGATCTGATCAGAAATAGAGACTCATATGGAATAGATGGTTCCGACGTAGTTGCATTACTATCAGAGGGAAGGTCACAGAGAAGCTCAGCCAAAGCTAAAGACTTATTTGACTTGGATTTGATTAATTCAAAATCAAATTCTTGCAAAATGACAATCCATTTTGAATATTTTCCCTCCAGCAATTGACGTGATAAGACGTAAGTCATTGGGTTGCAATCCGAAACTATTGTTGTTTTTCGGAGCAGAATATAATGGTGAAATCTTTGGACAACCTGAATGGCTACCAAGGAAAGCTTTTCCACGTACGAGTACTGAAATTCCATATTATTGAGATTATAACTCAAATAATAGACCGAATGTTCAATTCCATATTCTACTTGAACCAAAACCATAGTGATGGTTGTTTCAGCCGCGACGATATATAGGAAATAATCATTTTGATAATTAGGAGGATACATTAATGATGCTCGGACAAGATGGTCCTTGACAACATCAAAAGAAGCTTGCGCAGCTTGGTTCCAATGGAAGGGAACCCCCTTTTTCAATAATCGAGTAAATCCTTTAGCCATTTCGGTGTAGTTTGGAATGAACCTTCTTAGGAAGTTAGCCTTTCCTTGAAGTTTTTGTATCTGAAGTAAGTTTGATGGTGCAAGAAAATCAAGAATGGCCTATACCTTCTGTGGGTCTATTTGAATTGCTTTTTTTGAGACTACGAATCTGAGCAATCGACCAGAACCAACAAAAAACACACATTTTTGCAGATTGAGGCGTATCTTGTAGTGTCGACAGCGTAAGAAAATGGCTCTAAAATGCATCGAGTGATTAGTCCAATTTCGTGAATGCGCTGGTAAATCATCTATATATGGTTGAACAATGTGCTTGATGTCATTGAAAGCATAATCCATTGCTCTCAGAAAATTTTCCTCAGTGTTATTTAAACCAAACAGGAGTTTCCTATATGAAAATGTGCCCCAGGGACAGATGAATGTTGTCTTATGTTGGTTGTCTGGGTGGATATTGATTTGATTGTAGCCAGAAAATCCATCCATGAATGAAAATATTTCACATCCAACACAATTGTCAATAATCTAGTCGATAAAGGGAGTAGGATAGTTGTCTTTTGGACAAGCCTGATCAACATCCTGATAATTTATGCATACTCTAATGGTTCCTCATTTTTTCATAATAGGAATGATATTGGAAACCCACTCAACAAGCAGAACAGGGTAAACGAAACCAGCACACTAAAGTTTTTCAACTTCTGCTTTGATGGAAGTGGCTTTCTTTGGATGAACAAGACGAAGCCGTTGACGCACCGGTTTGACATCAAGATACATATTAATAGTGTGTTCAACTATACTAGTATCTATGCCTGGAATTTCCTTGTAAGACCAAGAAAATACATCACGAAATTCATGAAAAAGAGAGCGATATGAATCAAGTTCTGATGTAGAACAAGATACACCGACATGAATGTTTTCTACAACTCCAAGTTTAGTCGAGATATGGATAGAAATCGTTTCTTTGATATTTGATAAATTTTGCCCAGATTCAATTACATTAATTGGAAAAGAATTCGAAAATAAATTTTGAATGGATGGGTGATATAGTTCACTATGATTATTTTCTTCGTAATTTGGAAGATGGGAATGATGATGATAATCTTCCCATGGTTCTCCTTCTACCATCATAGCTTCCAAAATATTTTCAACTGTCAAAAATTTTGAGGAAAATGGATCAGATGGAGTGCCAAAATCTAATGAACGATCAACCCAAACATTCGGCGACGCTGATTTTAGATTTTTCACCCAAGACAAATAGATTGATTGCTATTGTCGCTCAATAGGACTGAGCGGTAAAACATCATCCAAAATAGAAATATCAGAATCACCCGTATTTCTTAAGTGAGATAGAGTGGAAGAGATCATGTAGCAAGTCTCTATGCTTGCAATTTTTTCCGACGTCACGGGCGGCTGTAATGCAAAGGTTCCCATAAGAGTGGAATCCTTTAAGAGTCCTACACCAATGTTCTGGATTTCTAGTTCAGGTAAGTGAATATACGGAATGCTTCCAGTTACTTGTGAAGCAAAGGCAAAAAATGATAATTGAATAATGACTATGATTGTACCATTATGTGGAAAGGCAATCATTCTAAAGTATGTAGAAATAATGGCAGTCATCGCATATACACATGGTCTTCCGAGTAAAATATTATAGTCAAAGGGTCTATCAACAACCTCAACATTAATACTTACTGTTCTCCCCCCTAATTCAACTTATAGGTTATTGATATTACCACAAGGTTTATATGTTCTTCCATCAAAATCTTTCAACGTCATTGATGATTGCGATAATCGCGGCGAGGCAAGTGAATTCCAATAGTTTAGAGACATAATGCATATAGATGCTCCCTCATCAACAATAGTTCAATGAACAAGGTGATTGAGAACATTTACTTGGATGGAGAATGCCAATTCTGCTGGTAGTTGCGTCACATAGCCCGTATGATTAAAGACGACAAGATTAGAATCAGTCGGATCAATTCCACCAATGGTTGATAATACATCCTGCTTGTGGGAGGGACAATTTTGTAATACCTCAAGGGAAAACATAGCTGAAGGGGATTGAGAAAAATCATCAACTATATTTTAATTTTTTGTAGCTCTTGCTCAAGGATTATATGTCGATTTATGAATTACTCCCTTCGATGGCTTAATTGTCAATTCAGGAATAGCAGGAGGTTGTACCAATTCATTAGATGGATTCGTTGTTGAGGTAGTAGGTTGATCAGTGGCCGGACTACCACAGTCTTTATTCTGTGTCGACACCAAAATATCTTGTGAAAGTTTTGTAGTGGATAACATTAACACTTTGGAACTAAGATTTGGATCCGTAGCAACCAAATTTGTGTCTGGATTTGGAAATGGGTCTGTCAACACAGCTGATGAATGAGAAGTCTTGATGATTTTTGAGACTTCAGCACGGTGAGGACAATCCCTAATAGAGTGTTCCTCCTTATAGATTATGCATGGATAACGAGGTTTCTGTGGTCCAGACGATTGATCAGATGATCATTCTTTCGGGTTAGAAGTTTTCTTTTTCCTTGATTTCCCCTTTTTCTTACCTTCTGGTTGCTTATCACTTTTGCCTTTGTCAAAGGACACAACATTAATTTCAGAAGTAGGAGCAGGATCAGATGTAGTAGGGTGGTGTGTGTTTGCAGTGCCTATCAAGCTGTCTCCGGCATGAGAGTCCTTTATTTGAGGAGAAACATTGAAATTAGATTGTGGCGCATTTGGAATTTTTTCATAGAGCATGCCAGACTGAGTATAAATCAAGTCTAAATATTGGGCACGAGGGATAACTTGCTCTTCTGTGATGATGCCACCTTTAGCCATATCCTTAGTTATAGATGGTAACAAGGAATTAATGAACCATTCAACAAGGAGCTGATCGGAACAAATGTCTTGTAGTATTAGTCTATTTGAAGTTGGTCAAGAGTTCCGTTCCAGTTTTGTATCTGATCGGTAACTAGAAATGGGTCAAAAACATAGTAGCTAAGGCAATGAAATTATCGAAATAAGCTCTAGGTAATTCAATGTACCATTTAGCGGCCAGACTTGTGAGCGTACGCTGGAAAATATGTAATCGAACAAAATCATCATTTAGGGAATTTTATGAACACCATAAATGATAATTCATCACATGAGTTGATGGATATCCTCCAGGGTTTCCATTGAATTTAGGAATGTTGGAGGGTAATTTATGAGGTATCACCAGCCACCAAGGAGCATAATTGATAGGATCATTGGTTAAACGGTTTAAATCTAGTAATTCCAAGGTTTCAACAAAAGGAAACTGTTTATTAACGTCAGGTTGAACATAGCCAAGATAAGATGGAATTGCTTGGGCAATAGGTATTTGAGCACCGGCATATGGAATTTGATGCTGATAACCCAGATAGGGGTTTTTTTGCATAGCAAACGCTTGTGAATTCCGTTGACCAAAACCTGGATATGTTACTTGTTGAAATGAAGTTTGAAGAATTTGCGCCCGTGACTGCCAAGGGGTCTGTCCACCCAAATTAGTGTAAGTTGGATTCGGTTGATATGTATAACCAGGTTGCATTTGTGACATCCCATAAAATGGTACACCAGATTGTGAATAAATGATCCCTGATATAGGTTGTTGTAAATTAACTAAAGGATTTTGAGTCTATTGACCCAACATTTAATGATATTGAGTCAAAAAACTTGCTTGATAAGGTTGATGTACGATATTTTGATTCTGTAACTAGGGTATAGATGTATTAACAAGTGGTATTGAAGTGGGTGTAACAGGTTGAACTGGTTGATACGAATGTACAACCGTTTGTGGTTGGATAGGCAGAGTGGGCTTTCATTGACAAACATTCATGTCAACATTAGTTTGACCAAAATGTGACCGAATACTGTCGTATTGGGTTACCAAAGGTTTCCCCCCAGCATAAGGAGGATAATAAGATAGAAAATATTGTTCCCCAAATGTTGGGAGTCCAGTTGATATGGTACTTAAAGGAATTGACCCATAAGGACCGACTTGATATTGCCTTTATGATGTGTGTAATGTACCAACTCGTTCAGTACTGACTATAGGAATACCAGTTAAAACACCAGATGATGACATTCATAAAGACCATGCTCTTGAAGATGTACCAGAGAAAGTGCCAGATAATGATTTGTAACCTATTGGGACTGAAGGGCCACCGTGAAAATATGACTCTAGTGAGGTTCTAAACATCGACAGAGTAGCGAGCGTAGGAGCTTACGTAATTGGAACAGCTGCCCCAATCGAATATGTTGGTTCAGGCATGGTTATATGACCAAATGTATACTCTCCAAAATCAACGAGAGATTAAATGGAAATGGGATCAACAAAAGCAGATGGAAACGATTGAGGAAAAGACTAGTACAAGTAAAGGTCTCCCCCAAAATGGGTTGGAGTTAAAGGTGTATGAAAACCAGGAGGAATAAATTTACCGTTAGGCCCAAAATATATTTCAGACGGTTGACTGTGTGATATAGGAGTTTCAATGGTTACAGATATTTGTGGAGTGACCAAGGTAGGAACAACTTCCGGTTGTTCAGTATTTATATTTTCTGGCAAAGAAGAGACAGGATTTGGATCAATTTGTGATTGAACAACGTCGGGTATAGGAGATATGGTCTCAGCGATTGAATGCATCGTGACCACAGGTAGCTGTGAAGACTCAATTTCAACAACAGTAAACGAACTGGGATGTGTGGAAACAATTTGAGCTAACTCTGGTTTAAATGCTGATGTTTCACTAGAGGTACGAATTACACTTGATTCGACAGATCGTGATCGCCTTTGCCTACCAAAAATAACTTCTGGTGGTAAAGGTGGTTTCAAAGCTAATATACGCGAATGACGGGGGGTAGGATTTTTTTCTTCCACAATTACTGATTTATTTTAACCAAAAACAAATAAACAAAAAGAGGGTAATGCTAGGAAAAAGGGTTTACCAAGAAACTGTGAACTATAGAATACCTCCTGGCGAACCAAGAAGTATGGGCAGGTAATCTCCCCGAACGTTGTGTTCGGTGTATCACAATTTCAGGGCCGCTGACTCGGTTCACTATGGATGGATAGCACCTAAAATTTTTCCTCCCAAATATGCCCGAAGGTACGTGGAGGCCCAAGTCTGTATTAGCGTTGTCTAATGCGAAACCGCACAGTGAGAGCACCCCTTTATACTTATCGTACTCTAACACCGCTCGATATACCTGAGAGTATTTGGACAAGCTACAATATACTTACGTATGTGGAGTGAGGTATCACGCTCGGAATGTATCGCAGACAATTTAACGACAACTAATATGTTTTACAATGCTGAAACACGTCTCTAGCCTAGACCTTCTAAATGTTATCATTAAGTTTCCAATGCATTATTAAGTAAATTGAGATTTATTTTATGTTGATCTTGCTTAACAATTTTCCTTTCCGGTTCAACATGATGATGTATATGAAATTCCTAAAATGCAAGCTAATAATGATAAGCAAACTTTAACTTTCAGCTTTTTCAATGAAGAACCTAGCTACTAAGGGAAGAGAGCATCATTTTGTTGGGAAGAGAGCCAATAATTTGTGAGCAAACAAATCAATGAACAAAAACAAAATCAATGAATCACATACTAAATGCAGATTTCCTAATGTTCCTTTTGCAAAAAACACACAATCCTACATGCAAATGAAATTTTTTCTTTTCAGTTTCCTTAATGTTATGAATGCAGAAAAGAAACTAGGTGCACTAGATCAATAATAGAAATTCTTTTTACTTTCAAGAAACGAAGAATACAAACAAAAATTTCTCTTTTGAAGGAAAAATGAGGATTTCAACAACAATTTCTCCTATCAAGGAAATGAATATTTTACAACAATTTCCTATTTCGAAATCAAATGATTCTTAATGTGACCATAAAAAATACTTTGAAATAAACTTGTCAATGATAAAGAAAAACTCTTCTAAACAAACATTGCAAAATTTTCAACCGAAGGAGGAAGAAGTATATAGAGACACTGGTCAATTAAACATCAAACTTTTCAGAACACAACAGCAAACAAAACTCAGGAAAGTTGCAAATTCAAATTCAAGGGAATTTGGTCACTTTCAGGAGTCAACGCAGTCTCTAAGGGGAGATAGTGCTCTACAACACAGGCTTGGAAGGGAGACAGTGCTCTGCAAAGCACTTTGTCCTGACTAAGGGTGCGTCGGGCATAGTAGGAAAGGAAAAATACTACTATTTGAATCGTTGTATTTGCAAATTAAGGTATGAAAAATTCTAATATTTATGTTTAATAGCTACTGGGTGGATAATCAAAGAAAATCAGAGACTAAAACACCTAAAAATAAGAGAAATTATCCCCAGCGGAGTCGCCAGTTTGTTGGGCCAGAATTGTAATCTACGGATAAATTATGCTTCCCTAGACAGGTGCTAGTCTAGAACAACAGGTGAAAGACTATACTACCATTTCTCCTAACTCAAAATACATACACAGAGAGGATTGGAGGCTTACTTATTCAGTTGCTTCCAAATGGCTCCTTCTGTCGCTTCCATTGCAGCTTCAAATTCAAGCGGTCTGTGAGCTGAATGCTTCCTGCAAGAAAGAACACTAAAACAACAGAAGATGCAATAATATAGATATCTATTCAAGCTAGTTAGCTAAATCAGTTAAGCATAAACTACATTCATCAACCAAGATCTTACAATATGGAAAATCAAAGTTAACATAGATGCATGTAGGGAAAAACAAGATGTACTCTTTATTGATGATAGAAGGAGAGGTTACAACCTAGTGACTAATTTGAAGTGACCTTCCAGCAAAATTCCCAAGTCTCATCACAGCATAAATCTCTCCAGCAAAACCTCTACAAACCAAGCTCTCAATTGAAAATTCTCCAACATTTCTCTACTCAAATTCTTCCTCCTCAAACACTTAGATCTGTGTTCAATTTATAGATGAACTATAGGTTGTTTTGCAATCAATAGCTTTCCAAAAATAGGCAAGACATGTTTCCATTCATGTAGATGTCAAATGGACACTTGGATCTGAAGCTTGACACATGTGAACTCTTCTAGAAGGCACTGGCCAAGTGGAGATTCCTGAACAATGAGAATTTCACTCCCAATGTGACCAACGCACCTGTGAATGTCGGGAAGTGCTTTGCAGAGCAGCCTTGCATGGGTCTACCTGCATATGCAACACGCTTAGGCCCCTTAGTGTCTACGTTGGTGAGCTCTCATATGCTATATAATAAGCTTCAAACCATGGAAACCTTTTCTTGATGAAATTATTTCTTGATTTATCTTGTTTCTTGTCTTAGGGCATGTAGCAACTGAAATGATAGGGAATGATAGACCCTTGATCATTGGTCCTAGAGATGATGCCCAGTTAACCAGGTCATTGGGAATGGTGCCCAAATTGACCTATAACAGTCACCCTTGAAGAAAAAACCATTTTGTCGATTGTTTGTTGTTTGGCTACTTGAATAAGAGCTTGTCTCTAAAGCCATTTTTTTCAAAAGCTTTGTTAATAGGTTTTGAAATCTTTGTGAAATTTTTTGAAGTTATTTTGTTCATTTTCATTATGAAAACTTCATCAAGTGAGGTTTCAAAAATCCTCATCCTTCATAATATTCTTTGATGAAGACATGAAGCGTGACTTCTACATCTTGAAAGACATGGTGCAAATTCTATTTGAAGATAGAAGAGAAAGCACTAAACTTCATGAGCAATTTTTTGTTATGAAGTAGGGGAAGGAATAAATTCTTTAAAGATTGCATGATATGGAGATGCAGCTCCATCAAGCTCAAGAGGCTTTGACCAAGAACATGCATGAAGCAGAGGTAATCTACTCTAATTTGTCTTCAGTTTCCTCTTCAGAAAAATATGTTGGTTCTTTTGGAAAGCACACTAGAGTTATAGGGTCCAAGTTAATTTTTAAAATGGGCTATGAAGGCAAGGGTTTAGGAGAACATGCACAAGGCATGGTTGATCCTACTTTGGTTGAGGAACGACCTAAGAAATTTGGTCTCGGTTATGTTCAATTGAATGGTGAAGACTCCAAAGCCATGAAGGCATGTGAGGCAACTTTAAAGGGAACTTTTGTTCCAAGTTATAATATGCAAATATGTCAAGTTTGTTTCCAATATTATTTTCATTCCTTTAAGCCATTATTGCATCAAGAAGATTGTAGACATGCAACTTATGGCGAGCATGCAAGTTCGGATAGCTTTCAATACAAGTACAATGATGTTAGTCTTCAAGTGAACGCTGGAACCTCTACTAGTTCATATCCTCAAAAAAGAAAAAAGGATGGACATGCAAAGCAGCACATGAGGTATAATTCTTCCCATAGTCAATTTGAGTATGTTTCGGCAAGGCCTGACAATTCTACATGCTTCAAAGGAAGAAAGAATTGTGAATATTGTGGTCGATTTAACCATGATGTTTCGAGATGGTGGATGAGGAAGAAGGCATACAGGAAGCAGATGAAGTAAAGGAAAATTTCAAAGAAGGTGCATAAGACTTGCACATATTTCTAGAAGAGGGGACATGTTGTCCCCTAATGTTGGACATTACATCCAACTAGTCATCCCAAGCACATGAGGCAAGAGGACATAAAGACTGGCGAAGGTGGAACCAAGGATTCCATTATTGATGTGAGAACGGATGTTTCACATGAAGTTGATTTGCAGCAGCAAAACTTGCCATGGAAGTAGCAAGGTAGTGATGTTTAGCTACCTTCTGTAAATTTCTTGCCATAAATTTTTGAGTGAGTGCAAGGAAGACAGTTCTTGACAGTTGGACAAGTGCATAAAGGAAGGGAAGTGTTGACTAACTTCAAGTTGTGGTTCAAAGGCACCAACCATGCAAGCCAAGTGTATGGAGGTTGAACAGAAGAGGGTGTTGTACTCTCATCTATTGTATAGATCAATATATCAGTATTTTTGGGTCCAAAATATTCCTAATGGGGAGGTGTGATTAGAACTGGATCATGGACCAGAATGATAGCTCAAAATTCAAAGTGTTCGGAAGTGTGTCGAACCTAAGCGACTGGATGGATATCGTATTCTTGATTTTGGTGCGGCAATGGTTCGAAAACCCAACATCATATGAAGAAGTTATCACAGTTTGAAAAGTCCAGTAAACTGCAAAAACTAGACTTTGACCAAGCTTGAGTTGGAAATTTTGGGAAATTAAAAAAATAATATTCTAGGAAATATTCCTAGAATATTCCTCGAAATATCCCCTTAAATATTCCCCTGAATATTTCATATGGACGAATCATTGAAGGCCAAGTGGAAATGTATTACAGGGAATTTGAATGACTGTGTAAATTTTGGGCAATAGAAACTTTCCATGTGGCAAGCCCGGAGGCCGCCCTGTGGCCCCGGTCTGGTCTTCTAAAATTTTGGTGTTTCCCAGGAAATCGAACACCTAACCTCTAAGCTTGCGGGCAAGACACTCTACCAACTCCATGAATTATTGTTACTTAACCTATGAGTCCGTAGCTTCTATTTGACGTTTCACTATTTTTGGATTTGGGGTTTGGGAGGCTAGCCCCGAGGGGCCAGCCCCCCCCCCGATACTACCGCCAGCCCAAAACCTTGGGCTTAAGCTATAAAACTCATTGGGAGCGGGAGTTGTGGTCACATGCAGCATTATGCCATGGTAACATTCCATTGCAACTTCCACAAGATTTATAAAACTGTAACCGCCAACCGACATCAAGCTAGACACATGTCAACGGTGAGGGCTAACTAACCACACAGTCACCGCCTTGTATTACGTTAACCGCCAACTGTGACCGTAAATCCCAGCCATATGCCCAAATGCGAACTTTAATGCCATAGTTTATCTGGGAATTTTAACTGGTGCACCCACTAAAAATGGTGGAAAACACTATTTTATCTCCAGTTAACAGGAGTGCTCCAGTTTTGGTGGAGCTGATGTAGGGGACACTGGGAAAAATTTGTTTTGGCTCTATCTGGAGCTAGACTCGCCCAATTTTGGGGTTCAAATAGTCAATTTCGACTATATCCAACATTCCAGACTCAATGGAGTAGGTTGTAGAGCCATCATAGAGGTTCTAAGTAGATTTTTGCATCAATGAAGTTCAAGGGGCCATCAGGGCCACCAGGAGGCTACAACAGTTTGAGGCATAGCCAGGGGACCTAGAGGTATTTTTCAACAATCCAATAGTAAATTTTGGATATTTCAGATGTTATGAAACTAATGAGATGGGTTTCAAATCCTGTAGATGAAGTTAGAAGGCCGGGAAGCCTCAGTAAAGTTCCAGGGGCCATCAGTGCCATCTTTTGCCAGCAGCAGTTAAGGGCTTAGCCAATGCAGCTAGATACCATATGCAGTGAAAAAATAGTAATTTATGACTGTAAAAAAAATTCTTAATCCATTTATGGAGGTTGAGGAATCTTTTGAGGACTTATAGAGGTCGAAAACCCATCAGAGAAGTTTTCAGTGACCCAAGTGCCAGTGGGTGCCAACAAGTGTTGGAGGTGAAACCAGAGCAGTTGGAGGCAATTTTCAGTGAAAAAATAGTATATCCTAACTAAATTTGGAATTATGAATCCAATGAATTTTTTTCTAAAGCCATTTGAGAACTTCTAGAGCTCTAGAAGTTGAAGGGAAGTTTTGGGCAGCCCTAGGTGATCCGGATTTTATGCAGGGACGCAACAGAATACAGATATAACCATAGATACAGAGATGCAGCGGAAATAATGCTTCATTTTATTAATAAAAGAATGACTGCAATAAGCTTACAAACATAATGGAAATGTTTAGGCACCGGTAGCGCATCTCCCAGAAGAGATGCAGCGTACGTGTGCCCCAAACCGGTTACCGAGGCTCTGTGCCCACACAGACATAATGGAAATAAAAGAGCTATGGTACTGGCAGCATATCCCTGAGAAGAGATGTGGTGGCTACCAGCCCTTGAACTGTGTTAATATGCAGACATGATGGAGATGTGGTGAGCTAGGGTACTGGTAGCGCTTATCTCCGAGAAGAGATGTATCGGCTCCCAGCCCCCTGAGCTGTCTTACAATGAGGCTCGAGGGCCTATTTATTGTTGAGAAACAATGTAGAATCCGAAACGTCCAAAACCCTAACCGTAGGAGATGAAGCGCCAAAACTGTGGGCGCCCGTTTAGGTAAATTGGTGGTTCAACTTCCCGGGGGCGTAACTTTGGCATCCGATCTCCGTTTGACGCGCACAATAGCTCGTTAGAAAGATCTATCCGAGGAGTACAATTTTTGAACGAGCAACATCGATCCATGGACCCATGTTGCTCTCCTTTTTCCCAAAAAACGTCGTTTAGGGCCTCAAAACGGCTCCGGAAGTTTAAGACCCGAAAAACTGCTAAAAATAGTAAGTTGTGCCGAAACTTACAAACTGAAATAACTGATGGTGGGGGTTCAAATGGATTCGATGGGTGGCCACCAATATCCACCTGGATTATTAATGCCCCAAAACGGCTCCGGGTGTGCAGGACCCGAAAACCTGCTATAAATAGTAAGCTGTGCTGAAGCTGAAAAACTGAAAGAATTGATGTTGCGGGTCCAAATGGAATAGGTGGGAGGCCACCGATATCCACTTGGATCACTAGGAAAAACATGGAGGAAGGCCTAGTTTGGGGATGCAATGCTCGTTTTGAGAAAATTATCAGTCGATATTGGTGTCTGATGTGTTATAGAGATAGTATGTGTGGTTTCAGGGATATAAATAGAATTTTGAGAGAGTTAGTGGCAAGGAGAAGCTCAATGTAGCTCAGTGCACCGACAGAAGGAATCGAGTCTAAGGGAGCCTAAAGTTGTTTTCAAAGTGATGACAGCCATGGCAAGGATAAAGATGGTATTATAAGCCCTTTGGATCAGTTCAGTATCAATTGGAGTTAAGTGTGTAACTTGTAAAAGAAACTTTACCATAATCCCAAAGAGCCAAGTCAAGATGACAAATATCGAAGGATAAGTAGCCCACGATATTTGGGTGAACTCCTAGATTATATTGCTGTTATGTGTGGATGTTTTATTGTTGCATTATGTTGTTGTTAAACATGTTAAATTTCAGCAAGAATAAATGGACTTAAAAAACTTAGACGGTTAAAAATCATACATCAATTTCAAGTAATAATTCGGCAAAATGTCAAGTACAAGCTAGATATTTTATTTGTTTAGCTGAATGGGAGGTTCTTGAAATATATAACAGGTTATCCAACACATTTTCAGATCACCCAATCTCTCTATCTCTCTCTTTTTATTTCTCTCTCTCTCTCTCTCTCTCTCTCTCTCTCTCTCTCTCTCTACCCTCAAAATTTGTTACTATATCCCTCCCTATCTCCTTCTTTATCTCCACATTTATCCCCCTCCATTTCTATGTCTCCCCCTCTCTCCCTTACCATTCTCTCCCTCTCTCTCTTTTCTCCTTCACTCTCTCCTCCCTCCTCTCCTGTATACCTCACTCTCTCTCCATCTCTCCATTTCCACTCCCTCTCTCTCTCTCTCCATGATTAGGAGATCATGTGTTTTACTGAATATTGAAAGTGCTCGAAACTATACCAAACCTTAGAGACTAGAAAGACATTTTCGTTGCGATTTCGACATCGCGAAAGGTTCGAAAAACTGATGTCGTATGAGGAAGATATCGTGTTCTGTTTGTTTTCCCAAATAGCTAAAATTTTAGGACTGGGATGCCCAGTCATCATGCAGGTACAATCAGTAGATGGCATATTCTGAGGAATATTCCTTTTCTCATAGCTAATCAAAATTCAACACGTGGCATGATGTGGATCATTGATCTGAGATGTACAGGATTCATTTCTGACCGTTGATGGGGTTTTACATTTTTGAATGGGTCGTTGGATGAGAGACACGTGGAAAGCCCGAAGGCTGCCACGTGTCCCTAGGAGGCTTTTTTTAAATTTTTGGTGGAGATGGGGGGGAGGGGGGGGGGGGTTCGACCCTGCGACCTCCAGCCTGCCCATGTAAACCTCCAACCATCTCTGCTATGTAATGGTGCTTACCATCCATGTTCTTCACATTATTTTATGGTTTTTATGTTTTAGCGGTGGGGGAGGGCCAGTGGTCCCGACCCTCTAGCAGCCCCAACTTTGTAGTTGCATGCGTTTTAAAAACCGCAGCAAAAAATGTAACTGGCGGCAACAAATCATAACTCCGACGGAGATGGGCGTGGCCACAGGTCGTTGTGACATCAAACTGCAAATGTGAAAGTTTGATAAACCTTAACCTCTGGCAGTAATACTGTGATCACATGCGAGGCAGTAACATTAAAGTTGCAGATGATGGTTCTTCGGGAAGATAATCCGGCGAAGATGTTAAAGCAGTCACATGAGCGTGGTTTGTGTGGCAATGAATGCCACAATTTTGTGGAACGTGGAGTTATGGTTCCGCTCCTCTATTATGCAGATTTTTTAAACCATTTAAAACCACGAAGTTAATGGTGGGGGGTTAGCATGAGAACATCCCGCCCAGACCGTTTGACATTAATTCAAATGGTCTTTCCAATGGAAATTGGAGCGCGCCCTAAAATTTAGGGTTTTTGCTAATTTTAGCCACAGTTAAGTGTCAGTCTCCACTTTTAGTGGAGCTTTTCCAGCTGACATTGAGAAAAATGAATTGGGAGGTCAATTTTCGACCAATTTGGGTGAAACAAGAGTCTACCTAGACTATTTTGAGCATTATAGGGCCATTGGTGCAGGAAAAGCAGCCATCAGAGGCCTGTAAACACGTGGAATTTGTAATTTTTATCATAATGACAAATAGGGACATGCCATTGGGAGCTGGACCAGCAGATGTAGCCCAGGAGGGGTGAACTATTTCATCATGCCTACTATGTAAAACTTATGTGTGTGTGTATTTCTCTGTTATACACTGCTTTATGGTGTTATTTAGGCTTATTTTCATGCTTAAATTTCATAAATTCATCTATGTTTCATGGTTAAAACATTAATTCCCTAAGCAAACAAATGGAGAAAAATTATACATGTTTTTATTACTGAGAGGACCCTTAGCACAACAAACTAATACACTCCTTTCATATCACTCCATCTCTATTTCTCTATGTCTTTGTTATTCCCTCACTATCTCTCCCCCTACAAATCCATATTTTCCTCCCTCCCTCTATGCTTCCCCCCCTCCAATCCTCTCTCTATCTTCCTTCCACTCTCTCCATCTCTCTCTCTATCTCCTTCTCCACCTCCCCCCCTCTCTCTTTCTCGTTTCAGTCTCTCTCCCCCCTCCATCCATATGATCGAGAATTTTCACTTTTTCTAATCAATAATATATGTAATATATAACTATACTTATAATGGAGATGATTATTATTATAATATATTGCAATAAAATATAACCAATATTATTGATTATTTTACTAGTAATAATATATAAAGAAAGGACCAATTAAAGAAAGAATACTATGTTAGATTTACATTATAGAAAAACAAATTTATTCTAATCAAATTGGTACATTTGTGTCTTGAATTTTACATTTTAATTTCACATTTTATATTACATTGAGATTCATTTTAAATTTTGCATTGCATTTTACATTTACAGTCATTTATGAAAATTGCAACATTTCCCTCATTAAAGGGATTTATATTACTTTTAACATTTTATTATTATTTATTTGAAGTCATGTATAAATAGAATATATTTAACTGACTACAAAATTGAGGAACGTCACCTTGATATATTATATCGTTCTTGGTGCTTAATAGATCTAAGGTTAAAATGGATCTAGGGGTGTTGTGGGCAACGTTACCCTGAGGTCTTGGGTTGATAAACCTTCACAGATCATGGGCATGTCATCACAAGAAGGAGTCAATTAACCAACTTATATTCTTTAAAACACGACATTATAGGGAATGCATATCTTACCCGTTTATCCTTCGGTTGTAGCAGATCACGCAGGGTTCACACACCCTGGAACTCCTTGTGCTCCGGAACCTGTAAATCAGCAAAGAAAAAGCACAAAAGCCTAGTTGCACATCATATATATGTTCTAGATGTTAGCAAAAAACATATATAATCTCATAGAAATAACAATGAATGAGCTATTTAAGATCATTAAACATCTATAAGAGATATATGACACGTAAACATCAGGAACAAGATGGCACTTCTTTCATTGATAACATGTCCAATAAGTAAATGGTGCAGAGATCACCTGAAATATACTAGAGCCTCAAGAAAACCATTGTTTGGATCCGTCCAGCCCTAGCCGCACAAAACGTCCTTCTAGAATTGTGCACAATGGATGTCACATAAGATGAAGGTGAACATCTCAAGGAAACAAGGGTTTCCTGAAAATCTGGGGAGTGTAGGAGGCACAGGGGAAATATTAGACTTGGATAAGTCTCCAACAAGGTATAATATCTATAATTCTCTCTCTTCCTCCTTTAGGCCATTCCCTTGAGAGGTATTTATACCTCCTAAAATTAGTTTTTTCAGTTGGGGAACAGTTAGTCCACAAGCTCGGGTAGTTAAGTTACAGGAAAAACCATAAAACTTGCCTTAAAAGTAGGAAAATTATATATTTTTTAATATTTTTAATGACATACGTGGGGTCTCTATGTATGGACCCGCGTGTATACATGGAAAGGTCTGGGAAGAGTCCTTTATGGGTTTAAAGATACTGATTTTTGAGAAGTATGACCAAGTCTGAATGGAAGGGCTGCCCAAGGCCAATGCATAATTCAACAATTATATAATGGTGATAAATGATGCTATAATATATGACCCCTAATTTATGAGGTCAGAAGGGGTACATGATGGCCGAAATGTATTATGTGCATAGAAAGAACCTTGCGAGGACTAGAGAGGACTTACCAAATTTCAGCCTACTAAAAACCACT
The DNA here is from genome assembly GCA_034641835.2 of Pinus albicaulis. Lineage (NCBI taxonomy): Eukaryota > Viridiplantae > Streptophyta > Pinopsida > Pinales > Pinaceae > Pinus > Pinus albicaulis. The sequence continues at coordinate 1,769,776,282 of CM076580.1, forward strand.
GATAGAAATGAGAAAGATAACTCATGTCTGAGGCGGGAATACCCATGCACAGTGATAAATAATGTCCGCATATAAACTATGGAGCAGATCTAATATGTATACAAGTGTAGCTAAAATTTAAAATACATAGTGAATCATCGGAACACTGCCCGAAAGTATAATTAAAAATCATGTCGAAGTATCACACATAGAAGACTGATCAATGATGTTGTAAAGATATCTGATCATGAAATTCACAACTGAATCTCCAAGTACCAAACCATAAGTGGTGGAACAAAAGGTAAAACATGCAACTCAGGAGCCAGCATATAAGATGCTATTGTGATGAATTTGCAACATATAAGGGTGGATGGTGTCACTGACAAAAAACTGAAGGAGTTGTCAAAGTGAACCAAAACATACTGATGCAAACTCGAGGTCTTCACTGATCACTATGGCACAATTCTACATAATAGGAATAAATGAGCTATGGTTGACCATGTGAGAAATAGTTTTATTACCGGTCATTGATGTATATCGTTAACAAACGTGAGACAACCCACCGATAATGATAATGAGTGTCAAGGTGCCCCATTACAATATAGCAAGTGCAAATGAATGAGTTGAAGTCGAACACTTGAAATAATCTATCAATCAGGATAAAATGATGTCTTCTCACTGTCGATAGTGAAGAGTCTGCCACAGATGGCTCCAAACCCTATGGTACTGAAAAAAATGACTCTAGACCTTATTCCCAGAGTAATGAGTCGGAGTCGATGGGAAAAGATCTGCTGGAAGGAAGGAATTAAGGAATCCCACATCAGTCCAGCGCGAGTGTAACCCGCGGGCCAAGATTTGGAAGGAACCGAACGAAGTAAAGTGATGTAACCAACCCAAAGTATGTTTTTGGCATGTACAAGGTGAAACTTGCACACGACAAAAACCCTCTGAACCAACCAATAATGAAACTTGACAAAGAGGCGAGATACCCATGATAGGGTCAAATGGAAATTCAAGTACTGCACGGATCCTAGGTGTGATAATGTAAGCTGAATTCGAGCACAAGTGAAACCACTCAGTCAAAGACCCATGATGTTGATAAAATTCTGAGCACAAGGTCACCTATCAATGATGTAAATAGGGAGAGGGTGCATCTCTAGGTTTACTCTCAGAGAAAAATGTCGTAGTCGATAAGAGACAAACCCGCTAGGAAGAAGTCAGTGGAGACCTTCTCAAACCAGCATGAGCAAAGGACCAAATAAATCATGTGATAGAACAAGATACTGACAATATCGGGAAGGATGACTGAAAAATGAGTCAAGAGACACTATAGAAAGGCCGACTCACGTGAACTTCCCTTGAAAAAAATACGACTCATGTTGAATATGATAGCAAATGATAACTTTGTATAAGTTTTTCATGCAGGAGGCATAAACAAACCCTCCATATGATTGGAAGAGATAACTAACCAAGGGAGTATAGACACAAAAAACAAGGTTATGGATTCTCCTAATTCAAAAACTAAAACCACCTCAAATGGAGAAAGGACTTATCCTTTTTGTGCTTTGTTTAAGGAAAACACAACTGACACTGTAGCTGCCATCATGTATTGAAGTAATATCCCATTCCCGCTCTTTTTCAAATATTTCATTTTTTTGCCTTTTTCATATTGTAAAGCCTGAAAAAAGAGTAAAAGAATGCCGATAGTACAATGGATAGAATGAGTGTTAGGAAACAAATGCTATCGGAACTATCCTATGCGCAATGCAAAGTGGCAGAAACTGGTAAGTGACACTCAAAGTAATGTTCCATCCATGGGTAAAGGTGTCAAGTCACAGAGGCTAAGTGATTGTAGAGTTAACTTGTACATAAAAACAATGTCAAAAAGGGGCTTAAACATGAGTCCAAATGAATTCGGCTAAAGGCCAAGATAAGCAAGTAGTCAATATGCAATGCAGTAATACAACTCGACAACATATGGGAGCCTCTAGGGTAAATGGACAGAATAAGATAGCAAAGAAGAAGAAGAATGAAGCTTCAACCATAAGTCATGGAGGGACTGAAGAGGACTCTTGAGCCTACATAAATTGTAGCATGGGCAACAAATGCTAGCGAGGAACAAACTAGGAAGCCCAAGAAAAGGATGGCCCTACCACCAAGTCATGATTAAAAAATTGGCAAGTGAAATGGGTTAAATACTCATGACATGATGGGATCGACCCTATGGAAAGTAATTGAAATGGAGGCAAGTATGAAAAAATGCAACGGAAAGTGAATTCCCTAACATATATGCCAGTTCGAAATGAAATACCTGCCATGATAGGTCAGCGGTCATGGGTCCGAAGAAAAACCAGGAAAATCTCGAATTTAGCAGAATGTACCTGAAAAATACTTTTCCCAACACTTACGAGCCAAAAGGTTAAATAGCCTCAATCAATTGCAAAAAATAAACATGAATGAAATTTGTGAAAATTTTTCAAATTCTAGGCATAAATAGACATTTTGAATCACTTTTGAATCATTTGTGAATTGCTAAAGTGGAAAAAGGAGCTATGGGGAAAAAAACCCTCTTCTCAAATACGGAGCAATCAACCACCAAATCACCTCAAATCAGTCAGGTAAGCCTTAGACTCATCCCATTTATCAATTTTGTTCTTGTTTTAAGTAAATTTATAGAAATTTGACCGTAGAAAATAGTTTTTAATGAAGCCTTCTACATATACACTGGTTTTCTTCAGGAAATTTGCATAGACACACGACTATGTAAAAGCAAAGTCGCGTATGTGCAAAGTTAAATTGAAAAAATTGTATCTAATCAGTCAATTGATTAATATTTCCAGGATGTCAATTAGTTGGAGGGAACGTGAGCATAGTGCCATTGACAATAAAGTAATGGAGGACTAACAATCCTTATATATTCTCCAGAATTACGGATTGCTCAAATTTTTCAAAATGACGAATATGAAGAGAAATGCTCATTTACTTCAAATGCTGGTTGATTATTGGGAACCAGAAGAAGAATTTTTTATGATTGATCAGATGCCACTATGAATAAAGGTGGAAGACATATACTTTATTGTTGGGATATCTCTAAGTGGATACCCAATATATTTTCACGACAAGTCTGGTGGAGGGCTTACTGTAGATGATTATGTGCAAATATATTATGTAGATAATGCACAGAAGGTGGGAATTCAGATTCTTGTCAAAGATATGAAGGACTTATACATGAAAATTCTTCTGTTTACCATTGGTAGAGTAGCAGGAGTAGCTTCTCTAAATCAGGCTTCACGTATGCATACAATCATATCAATGGAATGTTTGATACATATGTATAGTTGGTGCACAGCCTTGTAGAGAAATGTGAAAAAACAATTGACTTCTATCCGAAATTCAAAGACTAAAAATTTTGGTTACGGAACAATTTTTTTGAAATTCTTCTTTAAGAAGGCCCCAGGACTTCGGTCCAAAGTCACCTCTAGCATCATTAGCCCCAAAGATCCAATAATAGCTTGATGGGAAGATCTGGTGAAGAGGTTGGGGGGAAGTGAGGATCCTCGAACCACCTGGGATGATGAGCTCTTCCAATGGTGGGGAGAACAAGTCATTACAGTGGAGGACTATCCCTATGCTAGGATGGACTTTCAAGTGGATCCAAATCTAGTCCTTCCACCCGGAGCAGCATGGGGTGCAGTCAGTAAGATTGCATTTTTTATTATATGATTTTTTTTATTTTTTCAATATATATAGAGAAAATAAAAAATGTTTTTGATAGGATAATATGACTTACAAAATCTGAATGATCATGATGCAGACATGGGACTAGCCAGACCAGAGGGTTACCCAAGGCATAAGTGCCGCAGAGGTGAGGCGGATGATGAAGACCCAAGCAGGACCCCTCATGTGGTACAGAGAAACTTGGAGAGAGTAACTCCCCAAGTTCCTATGGCCACCATAGAGGCCCTACCAGAGGCTATCCAGAGGTGGGTGGTAGGGGTACCATTAGACTGGGTGCAGTTATTCCGCAGTGTAGCGACTGCCATTGTGTTCTACTAGAACACAAATGTTCGGTAGGGACCTTAGATTTGACTAGATGGCTGTAATATTTTTTATGATAGACATGATTGGGCATAAGCACTAATTTTGTAGGACATGATGGTCTAGATTTTCTAAATTTTGAACACTTTGATCTATATATATATATATATATAGCGATTTTATGTGATGTGATGTCTCAAATGTAAAGCATTGAATGATTTTTTTGATATTTTTTTAAAGTAATGAATGATTAATATGCGAATCAAGTGCCTGATTAGCTAATGAGTCTGCCAACCAATTATGAGGTCGAGGGATATGAATGAATGTGATAAATTGAAATGAACATTGTAAAAAACATACCCTAAAAAATAATCGATGTAAAAATGGGTCTCTGACACAATAGATGTTGTTCAATTGCGAAACCACCAGTTGTGAATCCAATTAAACCACTAACGAATCAACACCAAAAGATATTGCCTCTGAGAGTAGGTTGACCACTGCAGTGTAATCTGCTACGTTGTTGGAAGCAGTGCTAATGTAGACACCTCTTGAGACTAACAAATCACTGGATGGATAGTGGATTACCCAAGCCATGGAATCCAAGTTTCGGGTATGTCTACTAGCAACATAGGCAAAGCCAAAGTGACTCACTTCATCCAATATTACCTACCAAAGTAGATCAAAACCCTAAAAACCACAAAAAAAATCGAAACAGAGATATGTGCAAAAATACAATATATACAACAAAGCAAGATGCTATTCCTAAGCCTAAGCATAGTACTTTTTCAAATAGAGCCCATTTCTGGGCTCTGCCAACTCGTTTCCATCAAATTCAACCAAGGCATAAGCTCCTTTCTTTAGGACCTTTTTGACGATAAAGGGGCCATACCACATAGATTTAAACTTACCTGCCCCCAAGGCATCCTTCTCTTGGGCATGAAACAAGAAAAGGTCACCTTCAAAGAAAACCCTAGGTTTGACCGCCTTATGGTACTGAACTTTCACCGGTTTTTTATGCGCTTCATTCATTGTAGCTGTATCTTGGAGTTTCTCATCGAGATGTTCTAAATGAATAAGGCATTATTCAAGACTGGAAGTGTCAGGAAGAAGTTCAACAACTAAATTAAGGGAAGGTATTTTACATTCAATAATAAATATAGATTCCAACCCATAAGCCAATTGAAATGGATTGAAATCGGTTGCAGTTTTTACCAACATCTGGTATGCCCAAAGTGCACGATATAGCATGAGATGCCAATTGGATCTAGATTTATCAATCGTCCATTGAATAATTGTCTTCAAGGATTTGTTAACGGCTTCAACCTGGCCATTGGCTTGAGGATAATAAGGATATGAATGCTCCTACTGAAAACCCAATTTTAGAGCCAATTCAGCCATCATGTTGTTCTGAAAATTACTGCCATGGTTAGTGAAAATCTCTTTATTGATACTGAAATGAGAAATGACTTGATTGAAAAGGAACAGGGTTGTTGTCTCACCGTCATTCCCAAAATGTGGCATAGCCTCAACCCACTTGGTGAAGTAGTCTACGACTACAATAATGTACTTGTGACCTTTGGTCGAAGGCAAGTTAGAAGTAGTATAATCAATACCAAACTTTGAAAAAGGACCAATATTGATGTCAGAAAAGAGTGGAGATAGATGAGCGCGCATATTTTGAGTATAAACCTAATAGGGATGACACTTTTTAACTGCTTCAATATAATCTTTGAAAATCGAAGGCCAAAAGTATCCTACATGCAAGATTTTTTGGGCTATAGCAAGCCCAGATAAATGACCACCACAAGCTCCACTATGGCAATCATTCAACACAACCTTAGATTCTTCGAGATTTAAGCAGTATCTAAGGATCAAATCGACCCTGAGATGATATAGAGTGTCACCGATGATCAGATAAATTTTGGCTAAGTGACACAATTTTCGGCGCTCATCTTTCGAAAAAGCTGAGGGAAACTTTGCAGTCTAGAGATAAACTATGAGATATCCATACCAAGGGTCTTGTGAAGAGATGAGAAAAATATGTTCATTAAGAAAATATTCTTCATAAATAATCTCTTCTCTATAGGGCAAATAAAAAATCAACTTTGCAAATACTAGTGATTTCCTGGACTTGGCATACAAAAACTCAAGATCAAATTCCTGCAAAATAACAATCCATCGATTGTATTTGCCCCCAATCACTCGCCTACTGAGAACAAATTGAAATGGATTGAATGCTACCATAACATATTTTTTGCAGAGGAGAATATAATTTTTGAGCTCCTGAAGAGCATGAACAACTGCCAAAGCATGTTTCTCTATCGGAAAATACCAGAGTTCAGGACCTACCAAACCTTGACTAAGGTAGCATATAACATGCTCAGAAAGAGCATCATATTCCTAAACCAGAACCATACTAATGGTAGATTCTGCTGCAACGAGATACACAAGGAAATCCCTGCTATAATCGGGTGGACTCAATAATGGAGAAATGGTCAATGCCTTTTTCAAAACATTGAATGAACATTGAGCAAATTCATCCCAAAAGAAATGGACTCCTTTCTTTAACAACCTCATAAATCCCTTTGTAATATCGGCATAATTCATGATGAATATCCACATGAAATTAGCTTTTCCTTACATAATTTGAAGTTAACGAATTGAACATGGGGGAGACAACTGAAGTATTGCCTCAACCTTGAAGGGATCTACCCGAATCCCTTCCATAGACACAATGAATCCCAACAACCAACCAGATGTGACAGAAAAAATGAATTTATTAGGGTTCAACCGTATTTTATAATATAAACATCGTTCAAAAACTTGACGGAGGTGAGAGTGATGATGAATTCTCTTGTGAGAACGAGCAACTAAATCATCCAAATATGCCTTGATAATATGTTTCATGTCATGGAAGGCGTAAGAAATATCCTGCTGAAAGGTAGCCCCAACATTTTTAAGGCCGAAATGCTTCTTCTTGTAAGAAAAGGTACCCAAGGGACAAATAAATGTAGTCTTATGGTGATCTTCAGGATGGATAGTGATTTGATTATATCTAGACAAACCGTCCATGAAGAAGAAAATATCATTCCCCGCACACCCATCGATGATATGATCTATAAATGGCGTGGGGTAATTATCTTTAGGGCATGCCTTATTTAGGTCCCTAAAATCGATGCAAACTCGGATCGTTCCTTGTTTCTTGTCCACGGGAACTGGATTTGAAAACCACTCAGTTAATGGAACGGGGTACCTATCTATAAGAAATCTCAACTGTAGACATAGGAAATTCCATTCCACCCATTTGACCTTCTTTTAATGTGGAGGTAGGAGAAGGTAAGTTCCAAGGATCTGAAAAATAATGAGTTCGGAAGAACTCTCACTAAATAGGAACCTTGGAGGAAGAAATTACATTTATATAAAATGAAGGAGGTGGAAAATAAAAGGTACCCATCAAGGATGTATACATTCCAACCCCCAGATTCTCAACAGGTAGCTTGGTATCATTCACCAAGGAAATTTTTGAGTCAGGAGATGAATTCAGGTCTACAGGAGAACAATCCAGTTGATAAAATATGAAAATTATCCCTTCGTGAGGGAAACATACAATACGAAATAATGAGGATGCAATAGCATCAATCTCATAGATCCAGTTTTGCCACAACAGAAGGTTATAGTCTAAGCTTGCATCAACTATCTCAACTTCGATATTGACATTTTTACCCCCAACGCATATGGGTAAAGCTAGAACAATGGCATGCGGCCTGTGAGAATGACCATCAAAAATAGTCAGAAGAGTGGCTGAAGAAAAAACTAAAGGAGATCCAATAGCCTTCCATCATGCAAGAGACATTACACTCGTGGAAGCACCCTCATCAACAACCGTTTGAAAAATATTAAATTTCCAATATGTTGAATTGATATGAAATGCCATATGATGAGGAAGTATCTTCTTAAAAGTTGACATATCAAATGTGATAATGAGAGAATTATTCAAATCAATAGCTCCAATGGCAGTTAGCAATGCACTCCTTTGTGTAGGACACAACTGGAGTACGTCTAACGCAGACATGGCACAAGGAATTTGAGGCAGATATTCTACAAATGAGTAGTTCTGGCAAGCCTTGGCATTACGATTGATCATCATACACTTTGTGGACCCTTTCAGCATCCGAGGTATAGGCTCAACTACAGGCCTCTCTATATGGAGTGGCTTAGCACTATTAGGAGCACCCTTATCTTTCAAAGACTCAGCTTCGCCATAATCACAAGATCTCATAGTGATATCTGTGTGAGCACTCATAATGTATATGTTTGATGGATTTTCCCCTTCCTAGTTGCCCCTAGAGGGAGCCCTAGTATTTTCCTTCACGCCATCAAGTAATTGTTGCCCTTAGGGAAAAGGCCTTTTCAACACAGCTTGGGAACTAGAAGAACCCTGTTGAGCTAACAAGCGTTGTGCATCTTGAATTTTAGGGAAGAGGTGAGTAAGATGGTCTCTAGTGAAAAACTTTCATGGAAAATTAACTTTCTTTTTGTTATCCTTCTTACCTTCTCCAACATGATCGTTGGATTTGTTCGCATTCCCCTTCCCATATTTGTCATTTTTCTTATTATTTTGTCCCCTCTTCTTCCCATTGTATTTTTTATTTCCTTTGGGGTTAGAAGTTTGAACATCATTGATTTTAAAGGGTTGGGAAGGAGTTGACATTGAAGGCACAGTGTGGTAAAAGAAGCAGATTGTATAGACAACTGCTGCAATTGATTTAGCAGGTTAGCCATACTGCTATCAATCGAATTGATAAGTCTGTCACCATGAGGACCAGGTTTATTTTTAGAAAAATCTAAGTTGGAGTGAGGACAATCTGGATTTTTTTATTAAGGACTCTTGACTGAGAAAAAATTAGTTCTAGCTGTTGAGCCCTAAAAATAGCCTGCTCTTCATAAAATACCCCCTGAAAGGGAGACCTATTTTGAGATCTATGGCTGTAAGGATTTCAAAAACCATTCAAGAAGGAATTTGTTTAGGATTTTGGCTTTAATAAGCCTCTTCTTTCTTCCCCATTCCTGAATGTGATCAGAAATGTGAGTTGCTTTGTCCTGCTAAAAATTTGCCAAGAGGTCAATCCCGACGTCATAACCGACAGGTAATTGAAAATAGTTAAAGAACATTGTAGCCAATTCTCCAAAAGTAGAAAAACTGACCCCAGTCAGCTCGATGTACCATTTGGCTACATTTCCGGTTAAGGTTCGTTGAAATAATCTCAACCTAATTGAATCGTCGATAAGGGAGTTCGACAAACACCATAAATGGAAAGTGGTGACATGATTTTTCGGACCCCCGCCAGTCTTCCCTTCAAAATTTGGAATGTCTGAGGGTAGTTTGGTGGGGACCGGAGGCCAACCTAGATTATATCGAATAGGATATTTATTCAATTATGATAGATCTAGCAAGTTTAACGTTGCCAAAAATGGTAAGTGTGGAGGAGCCTAGGAATTCCATCCCCCATAGGAAGGATTCCCCACATTCTGAAAAGAATAACCTAGATTTTTTGAGGCACCAAGTTTCCAGATGTTGTTCATAGAAAATGGTGGACCATAGGAAAAAAATTGTGACCCAACATTTAGAGAAGGATCCCCTCCCAACGCAGGGTTACTATAAACAGTAACATTCCCTCCAAACGAGGTATTGGATGAAGAGGAAACCCCTTGGTAAGGGTTCCAAGAATTTGCAAATGGAGAAAAATCCTTAGATGTACCCGTTGAAGGGAAAGGAAAATTCCCTTGCTGACCAGTGAAAAACTGACTCCCTGCTCCCAATGCTGTATAAGCAGGGTTCCATCCTGAAAATACATTAGAGCCTTGGCCTTCGGAAAAGGATTAAAACGTTGATTCTGTGAGGTGAAGGGCATGGATCCTAAGGAAGGGTTCGAATGGGAAATATTCCCAGTTCCAAAGTGGAACCCTTAAAATGAAGTTGATCCACTGGCCATGGAAGGTATGGGCGTGGAAATAGCTGAGACAACAGAAAAGGAGAAATACAAAATTCCACTAGAGGGCATTCCAGAAGAATAGGGACCAAATTGAGAAGCATGTGCTTGTGTGTTTCCATGTAATGTTCCTTTTTCAGGAATGTCAGAAATCAGCAATCTATTCCAGATATTGACTAAAGGGGAATTTACCAGATATGTCACCTTATCAAGGAAGTGTGAGATCCAGAGGCTATCTGGCCCTTTTTAGACTCTGTCTATAGAGCTTCTTGAAGAATCCTACTCAAAAGTGAGCTACAACAATATGAAACATAAACATGAGCATACCGTGAAGAGACATAATTATTCAATGAGATGTGAGACAAAAATATGTATGAATAGCCAAGAATAATGTTATAGCAGTAAAAGAGTACAAGTTCTTGAGGAAACAACCTCTCAAGAAAGGCAATGCAAGCCTCAACAATACATGTACATGGAAATGGAAGAACACTTCTATTTCTGCATAAACCCAGGCTATGAGGACGTAGTATATGATATAATACTACTAAAAAATGATGTAAATACATGAATATGACAATATATGGCTCAAATATAATAGGGGAGCAAAGCTCTAACCCTTAGAGACAATAATACATCAATCCTCTAAAGGATTGGCTGAAATATACAAAATGGAAAAAATGTTGGAGTTGCTGGGCAGCTGCTGCAAATCAAATCTGGAACTCAATGAATAAGGCTGAAGATGATGAAAAATCTGAATTAAACCCTCTCCAATGGATCTCCAAAGTGGAAGGCTGATCCTTACACTTGAGATCTCACCCTCCAATCAATCTACTAATCCCTCATAGCAAATATGCACCAAGAAAAACATTGTCTAAGAGAGGGAATGCGTTGCCAATGATGGAATGTGGTTGGCCTGATGCCAAAGATCTGCAAATAAGCTCCAAGGCTTCCAAAATAATCCTCCAAAGGCAAGAAATAATCTCCCTCTGAAAAACATGCAATGGAAGAAGAGTTGTGGAGTCTCCACTGCAACACCCTACAACACAGTATTATGTTGTTGCAGCAATAACGCTGTCCTAGAGGAGGATGCTTTGGCCTTGAGCCAAGAAATGTGGAGAATGAAGAACCAACCTTCAAGAGGCCTCTCAATAAGGTGAGGAAATCCTAAACAGGAGTTTCCCCGCAATTCTTGCTAAACAGCCAAGAATGCTCAATGTCTGAATAGACATGAAATCATAGACATATGCATGAATGGAAATGGCTCTCCTCCTCTCCATATATATAAAGTGAAGGGTCTCCATGGGCCCTACTTCGAATTAGGGTTTCCCTTCCTCTAGAAGCTTCCCTCCTACGTTGTCCATGTAGTGCTTTCCACCTCATACCCTGCGCTGGTTGACTTGGTCAAACCTCTTTGAAAATGTCTCTTTTCACACATAGGGGTGTGAAATCTAGTTCCATGGTTGATCCCTTTTAATACTAGAAGGATTTTATTTATGTTTATATTTTCGTTAGGCCTCCTTACCCAATTATTCATCTCCTAAATGAATTTAGGCAAAAATTAATGTTCCAATTTATTGAAGGAAAATTTGGAACATTACATTCCACTAAGCACAGTAACACTAGAAGTGATTGTCGATATGGAAATATTTCCTCCCCATTCAACTAAAAGAGGAGTATGAACACTTGCAGTACTCAGAGTCCAAATTGTGTTCCCAGTCGTGGCCATTGAAAGAAAGGGACATGATGGAAAAGGACTATCCGGTCTCTAAGGATCAGGCCTGATGTACCGAAGGACATAAGGAAAACTAGCAGGAAGAGGAGATGGAAGGGACTCAGGAGGCTGAGGAACTGCCTCCACCTCAACTTATTGTACTGGAAACAAGACCCTAGAAATCAGTGGAAGACTTCTCTCTAAGCTGATATTAACACCAGGACCACCTCCATAAATAACAAGCATGGATAGAGGATCTCTCTTCACTGTGTTTGAAACCACCAAGTGAAAATCACCAACTGAATTAATCCTATGCATTATTTAAGAAAGCTCAACACTCGCAGGAGAAAGCCCACGAAGCCTCCTCAATCGACGAGGCTATTAGTCAGCCACTTTAAGAGATTAATTTAGACTCAAAAAATATAAGAAGCTAAGTAATCTAGGAGCAAAGAGCACACTCTAAAATTTCCTAATATATAGTCAATGAAGCAGCTTTTAGGTATTTCTGCTCCGGGTGATGAGGAACAAACACCAAAATACTAGAAATCGAAATAACAAGACCTTCCGAAAATATTCTGGGGTAATTACGCCCGAGGCCTACTAGCGAAGGTAACAGAAACAATTACGCTGACCTCCTGACAGTAGCCTTTTCCAGTGTAAGTCCCCAAGCTTCCGAAAGGCACCCTCTATAAGTACTGATGAAATTGATGCAATGTTTGTCTCAGGTATTATGGGTATTCCCCCCCGTAGTCACCTGTGTGTTCCCTAGAAGAGGTAACTAAGGGCACTAATCCATATCGGCAGCCGGGCGGAACGGTCTTAGGTCAAGATTTAGCAAATAGGAGAGGGGGTATCTCTCTTCTATGCCTGCACTCGGCCTCGCACTTGAATCTCTGTAGGAGATCTTTCCCGGCCCACTTAATGGAGTTGGATTTCACTCTTTATTAAACCTTCTATGTTTAATAATTTGAGCGGCCTTGGCGATTTAACTCTCCACTCACCTATTCCAAGGCCCCACAACCTAGCTAGTTGGTGTATGATTAATGACAATGATACCAAAAATTCTAGTTTTTTTTAATTATAGCCCTTGATTTTAAATTGGATGTTACTTAAGTCAAAGGTATACGAAAGTGAAACTGATGGTGTTTATCGACGCAAAATAAATCAATGAAAACCTACTACATGCAAATGCAATATTTTCCTTTCAATGAAAATAGATCTCTACATGGTTTCTACGAAACTAAATAAGAAATTTTTTTTTTCTTTTCAGTTACTCATACTTCACACACTCCAGAAAAATATGAAAAAGACTAAAATGCTTCAATGCACTTAATGAAAAACTACCAATGACATGCAAATTCTAAGATTTCTAACTTTGAAGAAGTGAAAAGAGTCTCGAGAAATAGATGGTTCAATTTCTTTTGACAGTAAAGCAAGGCTAGTTCTAAATAGAACTCCTCTACATAGAAAATGCCAAAATGTACTTGATGCAAAAGAGAGAAATCAAGAAAAGACTTCCTTCAAAACCAAGCCAAGAACCAAAGACTAGAAACCAACAAAATGCTTCAAAAGATATGAAAAACCATAAAAATGAACTCAAATAAAAAGCAACAGTAAACAATAAATGTTTTTGAGCTTTTCACTTAAAATGGAAGGCAAAGTATTTCAAGAAGACAAGCATAAAACTACCCAAAAATCAAAATCAAGAAAAATGAGTCTCAAAAGGGCTTCAAAGTGCTCAAGCCAACTATGCTACTTTTTTAGCAGGACCCAAATGAACAAGAAGAAGAAAAAAATCAAATAATTGATTCAGTACAACAACACAATCTTTCAGTGAACAATAACTCAAAAAACCAAGAAAGGTTTCTTCAGGATTCTCTACAAGGCAAGTCCAATAAATCAAGAAAACCAAGGTAGTCAACAAGGGAAAAATCCAAAAGCAAAGCAATGCATAGAGCCAAGAAGAGAAAACAAGTAGAGGCTCACTATTCTGAATGGTCAAAACAACCAAGAACTCTAGGAAGATATCTTGGTGCTATAGCTGCAATTACAATCACATAAAATAGGAAATTTTACCAAATGGCTATGTTTTCACAAGAACAAGAGAGAAATGGATATGCAACCACATAAAACACAGTCCAAACACCTTAAAGACAACATAGGATTGGTCCACTACAGAAAAAGAAAAAACAACAGAGGTTCAAAACTCAAATTTTCAATTTAAATCCAGGCATACGCGGTTTTTCAGTATGCAACTAGCATGTATACGCGACTGCAACAAAAGAAAATCGCATATACATAAGTTATTTTGGAAAAACCAGGAGTTATACCTTGATTTACACAGGTCTTCTGTTTGATTGGAAAAAGACTTACTAGACTGTAAAAAGTGATAAACCTGTTAGGGAACCTACAAGATAGATAAAAAAACCCAAACTAGGAATTACATCGATGTAATCCCCACTAGATTTGCCAGTTTTATTGTGGGCAATGTTACCCAAAGGTCTTGGGTTGATAAACCTTCACAGGTTAGGGGCATGTCATCACAGGATGGACTCAATTAACCAACTTCTATGCTTTAAAATAGGGAATAAGGAATGCAGATCTTATCCATTTATCATTTGGTTGTAGTAGATCCCACAGGGTTCAAACCCCCTGCAACTCCTTGTTCTCCAGAACCTATAAATCAACAAAGAACAAGCACAAAATCCTAGTTGCACAACATATATGCGTTCTAGATGTTAGCAAAAAAAATACATAATCTCATAGCAATAACAATGAATGAACTATTTAAGATCATTAAACATGTATAAGATATATATAACATGTAAAGATCAGTAATAAGATGGCCCTTCTTTCATTGACAACATGTACAATAAGTAAATGGTGCAAATATCACTTGAAATCTGCCACCGCCTCAAGCAAACCGTTGTATGGATCCGTCCAACCCTAGCCTATAAAAACTTCCTTCTAGAATCATGCACAATGGATGTTACATAGGATGAAGGTGAACATCTCAAGGAAACAAGGATTTCCTGAAAAACTGGGGAGTGCAGGAGGCACATGGGAAATATCAGGCTTGGATAAGGCTCCAGCAAGGTATAATATCTATAATTCTCTCTCTTCCTCCTTTAGGCTATTCCCTTGAGGGGTATTTATACCTCCTCAAATTAGTTTTTTCAGTTGGGGAATAGTTAGGCCACGAGCTGGGGTAGTTAAGTTACGGGAACAACCGTAAAATCCACCTCAAAAGTAGGAAAATTATATATTTTTTAATATTTTAAATGGCATATGAGGGTTCTCTATGTATGGACCCGCGTGTATACACGAAAAAGTCTGGGCAGATTCACGCATGGGTTTTAAAATACTGTTTTTTGAGAAGTATGACCAAGTCTAAATGGAAGGGCTACCCAAGGCCAATGCCTAAGTCATCAAGTATATAATGGTGATAAATGATGCTATAACAAGCGGTATCTTAGTCATGCATGCTCACATAAAATTTGTTGAACATCTTATCTTCGATGGTTGGGTAGAACGCCCGTTATGTTCCCCCCACATTCAAATCTTTATTAGTAACATGATGAGATATAATTCCTTCATTATTATTGTTGTATTCGATTTGAGTCTTACAAACTCTTCACTGAGTATACTTGTGGGATGGCATGGTACCAACAACCTCACTCTAGCTCTCACACTTCTATGGAGGCTAATTTATTTATATATATATATAGACACACACACACACACACCAAGAATTATAAAATTTCCACTAAAATTCTTATAAATTTTATTATTGTCATGAGAGACACTCTACATCAGAGTATGGGGGTGATGTTGCAGTGGTTAATGTGTTGAATCAATTAAAAAATAATAAATATTAAAAGTAATATAAATCCCAATATGGGGAAGATGTTATAGTATCCATAAATGAGTGTAACATTTAAACTTAATACTAAGAAGTTAAAAATAATGAAAATAATCAAATTCAATTTGTTATATTATAATTTTGTTTTGTATGACAACTTACTCCCTCCAACCGAAGTAAGGAATTATTTGGAATTATTTTTCGAGAAAAATTACATAAATAGTTATAACTTACATTGTTCAATGCTAAATTAAGGGTAATCCATAGGAAAATCATCATATAGTTTTACTGTTGACAAAAGTAATAAAATGAGAGGTGAAGTGGATAAGTAAATAACTTGCTTAGGAATGAAATTGCATAAATTTGGGTGATAGTGACCAATAGCAAGTCTACATGTTTACAATTTTGCACCTAAATAAGTACTGAGGAAAAAAATGAAAAATGAAAACTAACTCCTTGTAAGTGTAATTATTTACATATTATTCCCACCCATTTTTTGTGCAAAAAAATTGTTAAATTATGGGGGGAAGTAAGTGATGGTAAATGTGTTACTTAATTGATTATGAGATATTTTCAAGAATTTTATTTTTTGATGGTTTTCCTACAAAGATTAAGAGTAAAAAATCACTACATAGATATTTAAAAATCAGGCATGAGTATTGCAAGTATATCCATAAATTATGGCATGAAATATGTACGACAATTATCCACATGAAATTATATTGTGGGAAGGCTACAATAAGACGTCCAAGTTATGGTCTAGTCATTTTTTTGAATAATAGTTTTTTGTTAATGATATTTAAAAATTAATATATATTTTTTAAAGTTCATGACGCACTCCTCACCTAGGGAATTGGAACTTAAGGAGCTGATCCGGTATACCACTACCAACTACAAAGGAAGGAATAGTCTTTGTCCCAACAAGTCGTCACCTTGCTTTTATGTCATTAGGAATAGGAGTGGGGTAAGCCAACTCTCTAGTCATTACAACTTCAACCTCTGCCCCCTCCAATAAACATTATAATTTTCATTTTTCAATGCTAAGCCAATAGTAAAAAATAGACAAATCGATTGCTAGAGTCATGCCTTCATAGGGAATAATAATGTTTCTGTAACCATGTTTAAATTTAATTAATATTCACATAAAATCTTAATACTTATAATGAAATCACATTGTAACAACATTCTTAACCTTAGATACTCACCCCCAGATTATTATGGATATTATTAGTTTGTAAATAGGTTTTGTTACAATGCCATGGGGCAATACCATGGTTTATAAATACCACATGCCCAAAATCCATAACTCATTTCATAATAAGAAATAAAATATAAAGTATACTATAATTACATTACGATTTTTAATTTACATTTTACATGGTTTATAATGTACTTTGTCTCAAATTACATTGTAAAATTTAATGTAATTTATTATAAAATGTAAAATTCAAAATGTAAAATGTAAGAGACAAAGCTAGGAATTTGATTAGAAGAAATTGGTCTCTTTATAATGTATAGTTAACATACTATTGTTCCTTTAGCAATTTCTTTCTTTATATATTATTATTACTATTATAATTAATAATGTTGATTATTATTACTCCAATATATTATAATAAGAATCATCTCCATTATAAGTATTATTATATTATACCTTATGTATATTATTGATTACGAAAAGTGAAATTTTTTTATCATATGGATGGATGGGGGAGAGAGAGAGAGAGAGAATTATGTGGGGAGAGCGAATGGGAGGTGCAAGAGAAAGGGAGAGGGAGGAAGAAAGAGAGAGAGGACCTAAGAGAGAGAAGGGAAGAGGGAGGGAGAGAGATATAGAGTTAGAGGTGGAGAGGTGGGGGTTAGAAAAAGGACATAGAGGGAGAGGGAGGGACAAGGGAGAGAGAGAGAGAGAGAGAGAGAGAGAGAGAGAGAGAGAGAGAAATATAAATAAGGCGAGATATTGTGTATGCTTAAGGGGTGATATAGAGAGAGACAAAGAACGAGAGGTAAAGAGAGATATAAATTTAAATGATAAGGAGAGAGGGAAGAAGGGATATAAATAGAGAGGGGCTGAGGGAGGGAGATATTGATAGATATTGAGAGAGAGAGAGACAATATGTGTGTTTGGGGGTGAGATAAAGATACATATAAGGAGATATGGAGGGATACACAAACACACACACACACACACACACACACACACACATATATATATGGTGGGTGGAGAGAGAGGGAAGGAGAGAGACACAGGGAGAGGGAAGGAGAGTCAGAGAGAGGGGGAGAGAGAGAAAGACAAATGGGAGACAGAGGGAGGGGGATGAAAATAAAAAAGGATGGGGGGTAGAGATGGAAGTTAAAAGATACAAATACATATGTTATATAGTATTATATAATATTTAACATTATTAACCATAGAGGAAGAATAATTAAGGCTATTACAATATGGGAAATAAATTGGATTTAGAAAGCAATGAATATTTTATTTTTTCATTGAAATAGATGCATTGATTTCAATGTAGATGAAAATTCCTAATACATTGCAATAGATTGATTTATTTAAGTGTAATTGTTGATTTCTAATCCTATTTGATTTATTCCACTAGATTTATTTATTTCAATGTATATGTTGGTTCCAAATTATGTTTTATTTCTTGCACTAGAGGCATAACTGTGTTGTAGATGTTGATTCCTAATCATATTTGATTGCTTGCACTAGATGGATTGTTTTAAGTGTAGATATTGATTTATAGTTTTATATAACTACATGTTTGATGTACATTAATTTCAAAATAATTACATTAATAGTGTGCATTTATGTCACTGTCGGCACAAAACAATTATTGGCGATATTATTTGATTCTTTGTTAGTATAATTCAACTGTAAACAAAATACTTGAATTTTCATCTTAAATAAAATTTCCATTTACCTGAAATGATTTCTTATTAAAATTGTAAAATATTAGTAATTAACTACATTCTTATTATTCCAATTTTACATTATTCAACATTATTAATCACTTTGCATTTAAATGAGGCAATAGAAAAAAACTACGATTGAAATGTTATCGGGTTTTAACACTCCATAAGTAACAATGATTGAATTTGTAGAAATCTACTATTAATAATAGAGAGAAAGAGAGATAATGTATGACATTGACCACAATAGCTTAAGTGAAATATTTAATTGCTCTATTATTTCAACAACTTTTTTCATATGATCGATACGACAACATGTCAAAACTAACAAGCGTTACAATAAGAACAATAAGGAAAATTGTCAGATATCAATCACAATGAAGACTATTTGTAATTGACTACATTCTTATTATTCACATTTTCTATCATTCAACATTGTCACATTTTCGCTTTGCATTCAAACATTTTCTTTCATCATTTATGTTATTAAAAGTCTCTATCATCTCAAAAAGCTAAGGTAATTAAGAAAATTTAAAATTAAAATGAACAAATTAACCTTATACATATGTGTGTATGTGTGTGTGTGTGTGGAGATAGAGATAAAGATATAAATTGAGGGGAAGAGAGAGAGAATAATATAGATAGAGAGAGAGGGAGCAAGGGAGAGATAGATAGTTAATGAGAGAGATAGAGAATGTGTGTTTGCGGGCTGAGATAAAGGGACAACCAAGGAGTGATGTAGGGAGATACAGATATAAATGGTGGGGAAAGAAAGAGTGAAAAAGATAGAGACAGAGAAAGTGAGGTAGAGGCAGAAAGAGAGGGAGATAGGGGGAGAGAGACATGGAGAGAGAGAGGGGGATAGACATAAAGATGGACAGGGGATAGAGAGGGAAGTAAAAAGAGACAAATACATATGTTATATGGTATTGAACATTATTAGCCATAGATGAAGATCAAGTACGTCTATTAAAATAGGAAAAATAAGTTGTATTTAGAAGTCCATTAACATTTTGTTTTTCGATGCAATAGATGCATTGATTTTAGTGTAGATGTTGATTACTAATCCTACTTGATCGATTGCAATAGATTGATTTATTTAAGTGTAGTTCTTGATTTCTAATCCTATTTGATTTCTTGCACTAAATTAATTTATTTCAATGTAGATGTTGGTTCCCAATCCTATTTTATTTCTTGCACTAGATGCATAATTTTGTTATAGACCTTGATTTCTAATCCTATTTGATTGGTTGCACTAGATGTATTTATTTAAGCGTATATATTGATTTATGGTTTGATATAACTATATTTGTGATGTAAATTAATTTTAAAATAATTATA
The DNA here is from genome assembly GCA_034641835.2 of Pinus albicaulis. Classification (NCBI taxonomy): domain Eukaryota; kingdom Viridiplantae; phylum Streptophyta; class Pinopsida; order Pinales; family Pinaceae; genus Pinus; species Pinus albicaulis. Next base: position 1,769,796,119 of record CM076580.1, read on the forward strand.
TTAATAGTGTGCATTGATGTATGTGTAGGCGCAAAAAAATTATAAGTGATGTGCATTGATTTTGTGTTACAATAATTACCCTTAAATAAAGTACTTGAATTTTCATCTTAAATAAAATGTTCACTTACCTGAAATTTTTTCTTCTTGACATTGTAAAATATTTTAAATTGACAACATTCTTATTGTTCCCATTTTCCATCATTCAACATTGTTAGTCACTTTGCATTTAAATCAGGTAATAGAAAAAAACTACCATTGAAACTTAATTGGGCTTTAACGCTTCATAACTTAGAATGATTGACTTTGGAGAAAGCTACTATTAATATTGGAGAGGAAGAGAAACAAGGTGTGATTTTTACTACAATATTTTAAGTTAATATTTGTATTATCTACGACTTCAGGAACTTTTTTCATATGATCGTTATGAAAATAGGGAAAAAATAACAAACATGATATCAAGAAAAAATAAAATAAATAGTTTGTGATCAATCAGAGTGGCTACTTGTAATTGAGTAAATTCTTATTATTCACATTTCTTATCATTCAACATTGTCACATTTTCACTTTTCTCTCAGAATTTTTATTTCATCATTCACGTGATTAAAAGTCTTTATCATCTCAACAAACAAAGAGTTGGAAATAGCCTCACTACTAAGAGGGGGGGGGGTGTGAATAAGTACTAATAGGATATACTTAATTTTTAATTATTTTACTTAAATAAAACATGATCAGTAACCCATCAACTAACATATGAACAAAAGCTAAAATCAACATGTAATAGCACTCTGAACAATAGAAAAAACATGTACATAGGAGGACATAATTTTTTTGGTGGGAAATCCCCTCCAGGGAATAAAACCACCCATTTTTTATATTGGTAAAACCTTATATGTAAAACTGAAAAAAAATAAAATTTGTACATGGAGTATATGACACCCACTAGTTGGAAGAATCAACTCCTACAATGGTATGTTGACATCCATTAGCTAAGAAGTACCTACTCACACGACTCTATAATCAAACATATACTGGAAGCCTCCTCAACCAACAAGACTTGCCCAACATCCACTAGAATCCAAATAAAATTGGATTGAGATTGGCCTCCTCTAATTACTATCTTCTAGTCTTTGCAAGCACGAAGTCTCTACACTTACAACTTCTCCATGAAAGCCATGTTTAAAATGTTTCAAACTTTGTTCTTAAATATGCTCAACATGAGCAACCCAACATCTACTCGGATATGAAAATAATATGTGATAAATAATATAACTAAACAATATTATAGATACACAATATGCTAAATAAGAGACTATAGCACACTCCCACTCTCACATGCCATTAATCCTCTCACACTGTTATGCAACCAACTCACAAAACAATAGAAATAATACATTAATGACTTTAAAAATGTTAGGTCCCTATATTACTAGTGTAGTCCCTTATTGTTGTTAGTGTAGCCCCCTTATTGTTATTGTTGTACCACTATAACCCCCATATTGTTATTATTGTGCCCTTACATTATTATTGTTAGGTCGACTAGGATTATATTGTGACCCCATCGAGCCCTATATATAGAAGGAGGTTTTGTCATTTGTATCATCCAAGAATTGTTCATTTATGTAATTTAAAGAATGTTTCCCCCTCGAAGTGGCTCATTTATAAGGCGTTGACCTCTCTTTTCTTCTATTTTTGGAGCTGGTTTCATAACATTTGGTATGAGAGCTTTGGATTCTCGAGTTTCGTTGCTCCAAATAAGTCATTATGGAATTTCTACTATAAAACAATTTATATGAAGGTTCATATGCTGAAATGTTTACCATGAGAAGCTGAAATCTTGAGGAACTTCGTGTAAAAAATTCAGATCTTGGTGCACAATATTTTTGGATATATGATCTGTGGAAGTTATGGTTTTCGCAAGCTCCCAAATTTCATCTAAAAGAGGTGACCTTGGGAAACTCATCATAAATCTCTCTTTGAGAATCTGATTGGAATTTTATAAAAAGTGTCCGAAATTACATGGATTGTATTTTCCTGTGTATCAATTTCAGAGCCGAAGGAGGAAACAATGACACGTGGAACACTGTACAAGTCCACTCTACTAAACCAATCCATAACTAGATCACTGTGGGATATTGGGCATAACTTTGACTTGAAGCATCCAAATCAGGTCAAACCTGTGGTAGTCGAAGGAAGCTTCAAAGGGATACTACAGGACTGAATTTCATATATTGAATATCTGAAATCACAGATATAATTCAGTTTCAATATCGGGCTCCTCAAAAGCAAGAAAAAAGTGTGTATTTTGTTTTTTCAAATTGCATAAGTCTTGTAATGAACCCTTAGCTAAACTGAGAGGGGGGGTGAATCAGTTTAGCACATTCATGGAAATTTAAAACCCTTTTCTTTACACCAGTTAACTACTTAATTTTATAAGAACCTTAATAGATAATGAATCAATAAACTGAATGTGTGGACAACAAGTAATTAAGAAGAGTAAAACATCACATCAACACATAATCATCAAGCACATAGACATCAGATATAAGTGGAAACCCATAAGGGAGAAAACCACATCTTCCTATTGTTGTGATGGAAAGGAAAGCTCCAACTCCCTCTCACCACTGATTTTCTGTAGGCTCCAACCTACAGGAAACTACTAGCTCTAATTTTGCAAGCTACAACTTGAAAGGAAGCTCAAACCCCCATATATTTTCTATAGGCTAGAACCAAGAAGAGGCTACTACCTCAACTTCTGCAAGCTGCAAATTAAAAGGAAGCTCCAAATCCCAATTTTTTTTTGCGGGCTACAACATACAGGAGGCGTATACCTCACCCAGCTCCAATTGAAATTTATCAAGCTACAACTTGAAAGGAGACTACAATCCCCTAAATCAACATGAAACTAAAATTTTGATTTACCTAGATATCAGCTCTGTTATACTCCTTCACTACTTCCTCTTCACCCTTCATATCTACTTCATAGTAGCTCCTGATGTGCACAACATCTCTATCAACTCTCTCACATTCTCTAGCTCTCTCCCATTCTGCATCTCTCTTACAATCTTCAGCTCTCTTCAATTCTGCTGTGATCTCTTTCACTCATCTATGCACACAGATATTACATGTTTTATACAGAGAACTAAATGATTGTTTGCATTCTACAGGGAATACAAAGTGAACAAGCCTTACCCTTATGACTTCCACCCATTAGATTCCTTACACTTCAGTTCAGGTTATTACATCAGAAATAATAATTACAACACTCATTGGAGTTTTGCCTATGCCTATAGAGACTTTCCTTTGCATCACAAACAACATATAATAAAAAATGAATTTACATTTATAGTTACAACAATATTTCACTTATCCCTTTCATCTCTTGGCTCGCTTTTCATTTGTCCTTTCTGTTGCTGTCATTGATCTTTTCAGTTTCTGCTTGATCAAGTGATCATTTCCAAGTTAAAAAAATTCTCAAAAATGGAATTGCTCATAATTGTTTGCAACCTAAAGGACCGAATAGGCCTTATCACTGTAATTTTGGCGCCAGGAACGAGACTCAAATCCAACGTCATATGTGAAAGTTATGTAGGTTTGAAGTCTCCAGTATCCTTCAAAAAATTAGTGGACCAAAGTTGACATTTTAATTTTGGAAAAATTAAAAAGAGAATATTCTTTGGAATATTCCAAAGAATATTCCCCTGAATATTCCATTCAGGCCTATTACATTTTGACAAGTGGCAAGTGTTGATTGAATAGTGGTTTGACTTTGGATTTTCATGGCCATTCACAGGGTGCCATGTGGAAAGCCTGGAGGTTGCCACATGGCCTCAGGCCAGAGTTCAAATGTAATGTTGAAATTTTTGGAGACCAAGGGGTTCGAAAGCGGGACCTCCCGCACGCAATGCACATGCCTGACTCCTTGAGCTACAGTTTGTTTCTTAACCATAAGAGAGTCGGGTTTATTTTATGTTATGCATTTAAATCCGACAGAAAAAAAATTAAAGGACTAGCCCTCAAGGCTAGTCCCAGAAAGCATATGAATAGACCCCAACAACCTTGGCCTTAAGGCCCAAAACTCACGGAGTAAACAGTTAGCAAAACTGTTAACCTTAAATGTGACCACTACAGCGTTTTAATGCGGCGGGTTCGGTTAGCAGCTTATGCAGTGGTCTATGCGGGGAGGTCACATGCCCCTGCCTGACATTTATTGTAACCAAAAAATGGTTCCGAATTTTTAGCGCCATATCCACCAATTCCGACCTGAACACCATTTTTGGAGTTCTAACTAGAGTTAGCCCACAATTAGTGGGGTTTTCAAGTGAGATTAGGCAGAAATTTGTTTGGATCATAACTTTCTCAATATTGAACCAATTTGGATGAAAGTTTAGTCAATTCTGGCTATTATGAGCATTCTGAAGAGTTTGGAATAGTTTTCAAAGTGAAAAGAGGTGTCCTTCAGCCACTGTTGCTTCAGGGAAGCTTGAAGAGCCACCAGGGACATCAGGGAAATGGAGTTGTATTGGGCTATACTTCACTGTTTGAGGTGAAACAAAAGCCATTTTTAGCTTATTTCTGTCTTCTAAAGTCATATTCACAGCTCATTTTTCTTTTTTAGGCATATTTATCACTGCATAACCACTTTGAGAAACTTAATAAAGCAAGGACATGCCCATTGGGAGCCTTGGACTCGATAGATGAAGCCCAGGAGGGATGAACTACCTCATCATGTTGCTGTGTTTTATTATGGTGAATTTTATCTATTGTGTATTTCTGATTTAATATGTTAAACAGTAAATTTAATTAACATTCCCTCACACATAAGACTCAGAAACATTATCAAAAATACTTTTTTTAATTTGCAAGACATGGAGAATACTTTTCACACTTAATTAAATGGAAATGGATACTTTGCATAGCATTATAGATAGTTCCATTTTCAAACCATATGGTATCAAAGCTCATTATTTGAGCCTTAAGAGCTAGATTTTTACTCTGCATTTCTTTTGTGCAAAGATATAGTTGATTTTTTGCAAGTTTTGATGCTTACTAGGCTTAAACTCAAGAGAGGTGAAAGACACTTGGTTACTGCACAAAGTAATCCACAACCAAGAAAGGATAGAGAGCCACCTCCAAGAGCCATTGAAGAAGCCTCAAGCATGTCTTCAAGAGAAGGAGAAGCTCTTGAAGAAATTGATCCCAAAGAAGAAGAACGGGTATTCCAAAGGTTTTCCTAGACATGGCAGAGATGGTGAGGATACTCTACCAAGAAAGGAATGATAGGATTTTTGAAGAAGGGTCTAGACACCAGAAAGAAGAAGAGGGTTCTTCACAAGGAAAGAAAAGTGATGACAAGTCAAAGAAAGGACACAGAGGAAATGGTGATCCACCATCCCCATATTCATCCTCTTCCTCTATATCGTCATCCTCAACTTCGGTGAATCAATCTCACAAGTCTAAAACCTCTAGTAAAAGTCCATTTTTAAAGCTTGATGTTAAATTTGAGTTGCCTATGTTTAATGGTGAGGTCAATGTAGAGAAAATTGACAATTGGATAAGACAGTTGGAAGTTTATTTGAGGATACAAAACCTTCATGAAGACTACACCAAGATTCAGTTAGCCTCTTTGAGAATGGAAGGAGTAGCATTGGTATGGTGGGAAGCCAAGACCAAGGATGAAATTAAAAAACATGGTAAGATCACTTTATCATGGGCTGAATTTATCACTACAATTAAGAAGAAATTTTATGCATTATCTCATTTACAAAAGGCTATCATGAATTGGAAAAGCTTTAGACAACTTAAGGGACAAAGTGTTCAAGATTACACTCAAGATTTTAGACAAAGGGCTTTATTACTTGGAATTAATTTGCATAACCAAGAGACTTTGCTGAAATATATAGGTGTTTTACACAACTATCTTATACATACTATCCTTATGTTAAATCCTACTACTCTAGACGAGGTTTGTGTCCAAGCTACACATTTAGAGGCTAGGGGTAAACAATATTTTGATGGGAATGAGGGTAGTGAATTTAAAGGCAAAGGTAGAAAAAGAAATGCCAAATCTAGGAAAGAAAAAGGAAAATTCTTTTGTAAAAACTATTCCAAAACGAGCCACGATGAAGACCATTGCTAGAAACTTCATCTGGAGCTGAAACCAAAAAAATTTAAACCAAAGATAAGGTCAAATAAAAAGGAAAAACAGTTGCAACTATTGAACAAGACTTAGGGTCTGAATCAGCTGATGAAACTAAAAGCATATCCATGGTACTAAAGAACATAAAAGGGAAAGAGTTTGTCAAGGAAACAAATCCCAATTTTAGCACTTTAAACTATCACATAGAAGATCCAAATGAAGAGAGGATGATAGAGCTCTTTCATGTGAGGATAATTTCAAAACGCACGAAGATAGACACACAATTTGATAGTGTGTCACAAGATAATATCATCTTAGAAGACTTAGTCAAGAAGCTAAAACTTGAGACCATTCCACATCCAAAGCCATATCCACTTGGATGAATTTGCAAGGATGCTAATTTACAAGTCTCAAGGAAGTGCATGTTGCGCTTCGCCATAACAACTCATTATGTTGATTTGGTTGAACTAGATGTGGTACCGCTTGACATTACAGGTGTGGTGTTGGGTAGTCTGTACTTATATCATAGAAAAGTGATCTTCCATCGCCATGAGAACAAGTACCATTTGTTCAAGGATGGTAAGGAATTTATTGTGAGAGCACTTCGGAAGAAGCTACAATCATCTTTAGTGAACGAAGGGCAATTGAAAAGGCTTGTCAATGCAAGTCAAAATTTGACTTTGTTGATGGTTAAGCAAAAATATTTTGTACATAATCCTTTTCATGTTATTGCTGATGTAAATGATGATATGTTTCAGTCTGAAATAAGGTCGTATTTGGAAGAAGATTACAAGATGTTGCAGAGAGTGCCTTTGGTGTCGATCGATGTAGAGAAAAAAGTGTTGGTGCAAAGTGGAGCAAAAATCCAAGAGATGGAAAAGCATGCAAGCAAATACGAAGAGATATCAACGCCTTCGAAATAAGCCACTTCGAGGGGGCAACCTCCAATACATTACATGAATGAACAATTCTTGGATGCTACAATTTACAAAACCTCCTTTCTATATATAGGAGTCCATGTGGCCATAATGTAATCCTAGTGGGCCACAATGTAATCCTAGCCGACCTAACAATAATAATTTAAGGGCACAATAATAACAAAATGGGGGTTACAAGGGTACAATAATAACAATAAGGGGTTTACACTAACAATAATAAGGGCCTATACTAGTGATATAGGGACCTAACATGCCCCTCTCCTTCAAAAAAGTGTTGTCCTCAACACTTGAGTAGCTCCGGGTGCTTCTGTATAAAATTCTCATCCTCCCATGTAGAATCTTCAGTGGGTAAGTTCTTCCACTTGATGAGATACTCTCAAATTGATCGATTCCGTAGTTGTCGAGTTCTTTTTTCCATGACTGCTTCAGGTTCCAATATGATTTTCCCTTCCCCATCAAGTTCTGGCAATACTGTTTGAACTGGAAGATTTTCACCTATAACCTTCTTTAAGCATGAAACATGGAAAACAGGATGTACTCGCGAAGAAGCAGGAAGCTCCAATTTGTATGCCATAGTACCAATCTTTTGCAACACCTTGTAAGGACCATAGTACTTTGGCGATAATTTATTATCCTTCTTAGCTTGCTTGAGGGACATTTGTTTGTATGGTTGTAGCCGTAAAAATACCCAATCTCCTACATCAAAACTTCTCTCGCTGCGATGTTGATTTTCTTGTTGTTTCATTCGATTTTGTGCCAAATTCAGGTTATCCTTTAAGAGTTGGAGAACTTCTTGTTGATGCTCGATGTGATCTTCCACTGCTTGAACCTTCGAATTTTTTCTTAAAGATGATGTGATGGATGGTGGATGGTATCCATAAAGTGCCATAAATGGGGTCATTTTTGCTGCAGTATGGAAGGAAGTGTTATACCACCATTCAGCAAGAGGTAACCACTTGACCCATTGTGTTTGTTTATCAGATACAAAACAACGAAGTTATCCTTCCAAACATTTATTTACTATCTCAGTTTGACCATCAGATTGAGGATGATAAGATGAGCTATGAGCTAATTGAGTACCCAAACAAGAAAATAACTCTGTCTAAAAATTTCCAGTAAAAATGGGATCTCTGTCGCTCACAATAACCCTTGGGCTTCCATGTAGCTTTTGAATTCTGTCCATAAATGTAGTAGCAACTCTACTTGCTTTAAATGGATGAGATAATGCACAAAAGTGTGCATACTTGGTAAGTCTATCAACTACCACCATGATGACATTATTTCCTTCGGACTTAGGTAGGGCCTGTGATAAAATCGATTGAAATCTCCTCCCAACGTTGACTTGTAATGGATAAAGGTTGTAGAAGTCCTGGGGTCTTAATTATCTCAACTTTATTCTGCTGGAAAACCAAACATTTCGTCACAAAATTTTGAATATGAGATTTAAGGCCATCCCAAAAAAATTCTTTCTTCACCCTGTGGTAAGTTTTTTAAAATCCCAAGTGTCCTCCTAGTGGAGAAGTGTGCAATTCCAGAAGAATATTTTGTTTTAGTTGGGAATTCTTACAAAGATATAAGCGATATTTGTACCATAAGGAATCATTTTTCCAACTAAATGTATCAGATGTACTAGGATCTTGCTGCAACTTTTGAATGATTTGTCCATACATCTTTTTCCTTCTTCCATTCATCTCTTGCTTCGGTTATCAATCTTTGGTTGGATAATAGAAGTAACCTGCTTTCAATGCTTAAACATCTTCATTCTTTCTTGAGAGTGCATCTACAACAACATTAAGCTTTCCTTTTTTGTAGATTATTTCAAAGTCATAGCTGTTTGGTCAATTTAGTGTGTCCTAAATTGCTGCATTTAATTGTCAATCCGGGAATCGTAAGCTGATGAAGTGCGGCGCACTATATGTGCAAGATAACCTCTTTCTTAACTTTTTGTCGTTTGTGGTCTTTCTAAGGTGAAATGGAAATTCTAAAGTGAAAAACAAGCTTGGTTATATTTTTTCAAGGAAGTGATATCCCCTATAATGATTTACCAATCTTGAAACTTTAAAAGCAAATTGAAATTACAATGACAAAACTTAAAAGAAAGTAAAAGTGTACTTGCTGAAATGAAAGTTGCTGCTAATCTAATGAATCAAAACAAGAAACTAGTGAACATGAAAACTACTATTCTTGCTGCCAACTGAATACAAAAGAAACTACGCTTATGGAAATTCAAAATTGCAATGAAATAAATCTAAATCAGATTACATCAATTCATTTTCTGACCCTTCATCATTAGACCAGCTATGACTTACGGAAGTAATCATAAACAACTTGTGTAACTGATTATTTAATTTGCAGAAAGTAAACTAATACTAAACCATGCACACATGATTCAATCCCTCGCCATCAGTCCAGCTGTGGCTTTCGGAGGCAACTGAAGATGTCATACATGATTTAATATATCTAAATTTGCAGAAAAGAAACTAATACTAAACTACACATTTCGTAATGCAGTCCCTCACCATCAGTCCAGCTGTGGCTTTCGGAGGCAACTGAAGACGCTATGAGCAGCTTAATATATCTAATTTTGCAGAAAAGAAACTAATACTAAACTACACATTTCATCATGCAGTCCCTCACCATCAGTCCAGCTGTGGCTTTCGGAGGCAACTGAAGACACTATGAGCAGCTTAATATATTTAAATTAATCTACTGAATCAGATAAACAAAACTGAAATGTACAAAGCAAGACTGAAGTTAAACAAATGCTATGAAAAGGAAACTAGCAGCAGAATAATGTTAGTCTCATATCATTTGCCAAAATACTATGAAAATGCCCGGGCTGTCTACCTAAAACCTGCACAAGAAAACTGATCAGTGATTTAACAATCATAAAAACATGAAAGACAAGAATACAATGGAAATTATAGAAATGTATGAACAGAAATGAAACAACTATGAAATATGAACATGTAATGGATTATGATACAATGACTTCTTAAAGAAATGAAATGAAATAGATATACATTAATACACAGAACCTCGGCTGAGCAGGGGCCCTCTACACAGCTCTGGTACGATCCTCAAACACGAATTAAGTTATAAAACAGAGTTTTCTCACATTAAAAAGCAGTTCATTACAGACTGGTAGTATTACGGTTCAAGGCAGCGTAATCACTACAAAGCTAACATAACAGAGTACGCACATCAACTATCAACTAACAACTCAACAACTAACTCTACGTGCGTATGCAAACGCTCTATATAAAGCAATAAACTGTAACTGTCTCCTGAAGTTTATGATAGCAGCCAGCACGTAGACCACTAAGGCCACGGATATAGGAGTATGGCCATGCTGGAAAACGGATCTATGGAAGGTGGGCGCTTGAATTCAACTCCAGAACTTTGCACAGATGTCAATTAACCTCCGCAAGCTTAGAAACGGCCGTATGGATGTTTATATGCCACGAAACAGAGTCCAGTCGACATAGAACTCCATAGTTGACTTCCACGTGGATGGCTTTGACCGCGACTTTCTTTGACGAATTTACTTGAACCAATAGGACACGAACCATGTCCTCGTCATTCCTAGCCTGCCCATGTGGCTCGTTTCCTTCGTAGACACCTGTAGCATAGATTTCCACAAAATAGCTGCGGAAAGTTGCAGCAGCTGCGGAAAGTGACAAGTTTCCGTAGCTGTATGAACAAAATCTAAATCAAATAGAAAACACAAAAACATAATTAAAAACCATGTTAGATACCCTTTTGCACATGATATTGACAATTTTGGAGGTTTAGGTGAGTGGAAAAGATATGGAAAAGTGTATGGAAAAGAGGCAAATTTGGGACTCAACATACCCCCACTGTGAAGGTGTTGCATGTCCTCATGCAACCAAAATTTTGACACTCTTTGTTCAATTCATGTGCCCTGATACTTCAACCAGCACATCTAACCCCCTTCTCTTCTTCTTTGGTACTGCCATCATTCTGGGTTTCTTCATGAGGCACCTGAATTTCATATTCACAAGTGCTCTGCTCAATTTTTGGCATTTCCTTTTTAGCTTCTTATTCTTCTTTTGCCAAATACCCAAATGTAACATAGTATTGTCATGGATAATCTTGTCCAGTTTGCCTTGCTCTTTGAGTGTTTCATTTTCATTTTTGATATGTCGATTCAAAAGCTCAAGCTCAAAAATCTCCTGTTTTAATGATTGAACCAAATCATCCTGCAATGTATGAGGCTGAATAGAAGAGGTACTTGGGCCTGTGGCTGCCTTCTCCAAGGATTCTATATAGTCATATACCTGCTGCTGTTTGGGGTCTACTTCTGGTGTCTTTTTCATTGGGCTGTCCCCAAAGTGTTGCAAGGGAGAATTATGTTCAAAATCTGGCCGAGGAGAACTTACATCAATATTTTGTTGAGAATAAGATGGAGTACGCTCATTGTCTGATTGGGAGTGAAAGGAGTCAGGTTCACTAACTGACTGAAATGGACTATGGTCAGTTGGAGAATGTTCAGATGTCTCCTCACCCAAATCAATGAAATGAGGACTTTTAATTTGTGTTTTTCTCAGTTTTCCCTTAAGCCTGCTGCTTCTCCTCACATGCTGTGGTACACTACCCTTTTGTTCTTGTTTTCCTGTTTTTGCCTTCTTGGATAGAGATGACTGTTTTTGAAGAAAAATTGATCTTTCAGATAGAACTTGGTGATCTTCTTCTTCAGAAGAAGAAGTTTTATGGACAACCTCAATAATTTATTTTCCTTTTGGTATTGTTGGCTTCTTAGCTTTAATTTCTTTCTTCTTCCTTTTTACCAATCTCTCTTCCCTATCAGTTTTCTTCATAGTAGTAGTAGAAGTATCTTGGATTTCATCTACTGTTCTTTTCCTTCTACTTCTTTTTGCTGTGCTAGCTGCGGGAATTTCCTGTGTAGGAGCAACTTGGGTTTCAATATTCATTTTCTTTCTTCTACTCCTTCTAATTGGATTACCTTCAGGAATTTCCTGAGGTTCTTCAAAGAAGTTTCTAACTAGGAATTGTTCCCATGTATCTTTTCTTTCTTTTAGCTCCTTTTCAATCAAAATTTTTATAAGCCCATGGTGATATAAATGAGGCTCTACATCTCCTAGGTGTTTTTGCACAGTCACAGCCATTTTCTTCAAGCTATTGAATAGGAAATAAGGAAGATTGAGAGTTTGGTTTTCAATAAAATTTATCAATAGCCTAGTATGATACATGTACATAGAGCCAAAACGGCCTTCACATGTAATAAATTTTTGAACAATGAGTAGTAAAGTGGCCCATTCATCTTTTATTGCATGCACAGGGATTCCTCTTTTGAAAACAGTGATATCCATACCTTGATTTCGGAGGATTGTTCTCCATGCCTCATCACTGATACTTTTATTTTTGAACCAACGTTCTCCTTCCTGAAGAAGCTCTGTGGTTGTTGCTATTGATGCTTCATTGACCAAAAACTTGAGGTCTCCCACTTCTGCTTCCGAGCCATCAAATGATCTTGCAAACGCTTTGGTAACTTCTCTGTGGTAACCCCTGAATTTCTGAATAAAACGTAGCCATTTAGCTTTCCTCAACATCTCTTTTGCTTGTGGAAATCCCTCTATAAACTTCGGTCCTTCCGGCTCTGCCCTTAATAATTTTCCCATTTTACTTCTCTGTGCTTCACAGGCTTGCCTCTGTGAGGGTTTAAGTGGAAATGGAACGATGGAATACACAGAATCTAGCACAATACTGTGGGGATGTTATCACAAAATGGAAATGAGTACCATAAACAGAATGGAATAAGACTGTGGGTGGATATACGGGAATGAGAGTGAGCAAAAGGAACGGAATGGAGTGAAACATGGAGTGAGAATGAGTAGCGTGGGGTTTTGTAAACACGACAGAGACACGAAAAAGAGGTTAACAAAGTATAATGAATTCGGCCGCATTTTGAATTTTGGTGGTTGTGTAATAAATATAAACACGTTTCAATCAATGATTATGAAGTTATGCGGCTTGTAAGAGTCCTTTGTCAACTCAAATACGTATCATTATCTACGGTGGGATATTTGAACATGAGTGAGAGTCGGAATTTCAATGATGAAACCGTTTGTGAATAAATGCAAGAGGATAACATAGAGATCGTGAAGGTCACGGACTGTCAATATAATCATTGCGCGTTATGGGTAGAGCTCATAGTTTAAAATTACATAAAAATGTGTTTTTCGATACTATTTGAAATAAACTTTATTCATACCTTTGGAATCCTTGCTTTTGCCCTTGGTCTTCAACTGATTGATCTTCATTAGTGTCTTGAAGGTTCCATTGATCCTCTCCTGCATTTTATTTCATAATTTATGAAAATAACAACTAACTGTACATTCTTTTTGAAAACAGAGTAGTAGTAGCTGCGGAATCTGCTCCTGGCTGCGGAAACTGGAGTCAGCTGCGGAAACAGATGTCAGCTGCGGAAACTGACACAGCTATTACTTGGCTGAAATAGAATTGAACAAGTGACAAATGACCAGGTGGAAATGGTCATAAAAAGATTTTTATTGATGGAATGGATGGAATGAAGTGGAATGAAGTGAAATGAAATGAAATGAAATGAAATGAAGTGGAATGAAATGGAGTGAGTGGTGAGATGAAATGAAATGAAAGACAGATTTTTTTTGGAAAATATAGAGTGTCAGGTGTCCCTGATTTTCACCCCATATTTTCTGTATAAGACTGCCAATCAATGATTGGTTTTCAGGCTTATACCATTTATTTATTTATTTATTTTTTTTTTTATTTTTTTTATTTTATTTTTTTAACTTGAAAAAAAAAACAAAAGCTAGCCTGGTGGAGAAGAAGAATTCTTCTGTACCAGCCTGATTGCAGAACTTTCTTGAAACAACTTGACAAAATCCTCTTTAGAGAGTGGCTTATGATAAACTTTCAATCTATGGCCATTCACTATAAGAGGTGTTTGAAACTCATCAATGGTCTTGATTCTTACAGCTCCATTGTTAAAGATCTTGTCAATCTCATATGGTCCAAGCCAATGAGTCTGAAATTTCCCTTGAAAATCTTTAAACTTGGAGTCAAATAATAATTCCCAATCTCCTTCTTGAAACTTCTTCTCTTTGATATATTTGTCATGCCATTTAGTTCTTTGATATTGAACTAGATCAGTTCTTAGAATTGCTTCTTGTCTGATCTCATCTAGCTCATTCAACTGCTCCATTCTATGCTTTTGGGCTTCCGATAAGTCCATCCCCAACTGAACTGCTATCTTGAAGGTCTTGACTTGGAACTCAATGGGGAGCAAGACTTCTTTCCCATAAACAAGTTCATAGGGAGAATGTCCTGCTGTATTCCTCCATGTAGTTCTGTAGGCCCACAAGGCTTCTGGAAGCCTTTCTGCCCAATCTCTTCTATGTAGATGAACAGTTTTGGTGATGATACTTTCAAGAACTTTGTTTGTGGATTCCACTTGACCATTTGCTTGTGGATGGTAAGGAGTAGATTTTCTGTGCTTGATTTTGTATTCTTCCATCAACTTCTCCACCAAATTTGATGTGAATTGGCTCCCCTGATCTGTTACAATTTCTCTTGGAACACCAAAGCTAGTAAAAATATCCTCATAAAGAAAATGAACAACTGAATTTTCAGTAGCAGATACTAATGCTTTAGCTTCTACCCATTTAGTAACATAATCAGTGCAAACCAATATATACTTCTTTTGCTTCGATGGTGGATTAATTGGTCCAATGAAATCTAATGCCCATTTTTCAAAGGGTTCAATGAGTACCTGTGTTTGCAGTGGCATTTCATTTGAAAGGGTAGGTTTCCCTACTCTTTGGCAGCTATCACACCCTTTGACATATTGTTTTGCATCTTTGAAGAGAGAAGGCCAATAATATCCCAAGGAAAGGATTTTATAGGCCGTCCTTTTGTCCGCAAAGTGTCCGCCGCATGGTTCATCATGACATGCCTTAAGAATATCAGGCATTTCATCTTCCCCGACACATCTTCTGATCACAAGATCTGGCCCTGTTTTAAACAATTCGTTAGAAATCCATGAATATTTTGAACTCTCCTGAATAATTTTTCGTTTTTCACTTGGAAATAAATGTGAAGGTAGTTTCCCTGTAACCAAATAGTTAGCAATATCTGCATACCAAGGGGTCTTAATAGTTACCGCAAACAAATATTCATCAGGAAACTTATCTTCTACAGGAGAATCTTCTTTAGTATTTTGAATTCTAGACAAGAAATCAGCTACTGTATTCTGTTTTCCTGGTCTATCCAACACAGTAATATTGAATTCTTGCAAAAGTAAAAGCCATCTTGTCACTCCGCCATTAGTAACAGGTTTGTTCATTAAATATCTAATTGCAGAATGGTCAGTATGAATAAAAGTTTCATAGCCTGTTATGTAATGTCTAAACTTATTAATTTCATGAACAACAACTAAAAACTCTTTTTCAGTCACAGTATAGTTCAACTCTGTGGGAGTCAAATTTTTACTGGTGTAATAAATGGCATAAGGAATTAAATCTTTTTGACCCAACACAGCTCCAAGAGCTGTATCTGAAGCATCTGTAGAAATATGGAAATGAAGTTTCCAATTTGGTCCTCTCAAGATAGGTGCTTCAGATATTCTTGTTTTCAAAGTTTCAAAAGCTGATTGACAATCAGGATCCCATTTAAATTCACAGTCTTTTGTAAGCAACTTGAAGAGTGGAGATGCTATTTTAGTGAAGTTTTCTATAAATCTTCTATAGTAACCAGTAAATCCTAGAAAACTTCTAACATCTCTTTGACAATTTGGAATAGGCAATTTGGAGATGACTTCAACTTTTGATCTATCAACCTTAATCCCATCTCCTGAAATATGATGTCCTAAAACAATCCCTTCAGTAAACATCATAAAGCATTTTTCATGGCTTAATGAAAGGTTTGTTTTTTTACATCTTATAAGAACTTTTTCCAAATTTTCTAATGATTCTTCAAATGAATTACCATAAACTGTAAAATCATCCATATAAACCTCTACACAATCATGGATTAGATCAGAAAAAATTCCTAGTACTGCTCTTTGGAATGTTGTCGGTGCATTACATAACCCAAAAGGAAGCACTCGGTAGGCAAAAGTTCCCCATGGACAAGTAAATGTGGTCTTATCTTGATCTTCAGGTGCTACCTGAATTTGATTATAGCCACTAAAACCATCCAAAAATGAAAAGTACTTTTTACCTGCTAATGTGTCTAATACCCGATCGATAAAAGGCAAAGGAAAGTGATCCTTCAAAGTTGCTTTGTTCAATTCCCTGTAATCAATGCATACCCTCCATTTACCATTCTTTTTTGGTACTATAACCAAAGGAGAAACCCATCGGCTATCTGAAATTGGATAAATGAAGTTTACATTGAGAAGTTTTTGGAGCTCTTCTTTCACTATCTCCCTAAGATTTGGATTCATCCTTCTTTGAGGTTGTCTGATTGGTCTACTGTTTTCCTCAATATAGATATGATGGATGCAAGTCTTAGGATCAATACCCTTCATGTCAGTATACTCCCATGCAAATGCAGTAGAATGTTTTTGCAAGATTCTGGTTAGTTCTTCTTGTTGTGACTTCTCCAGATGTTTATTAATATTAATGTCTTTTCTGGAAAAATCTCAAAAGCAGAATTACCAAACTCTTCCATAGAGTAGAGAGACATTTGTCTTGATGATAAATATTCTATGTCAGATTCCAACTGAAATTGTGTGGGGTCATATTCTGAAGTTATCTCAAAATTTTCCAATGTGTTCAGAATTTGACTATCCTCACTAATTTCAGAAATGGTAAAGACAGGTTGTATAGTGTTCTCATCATCGACCCATTCATTGTCTCCTATTTCTGTGATTGCTCTTGCTGGAGGATACAAATTGAATTTCTTTGTTGAATTACCATTAGAAATGTACATGTCTCCAGATCTACAACTAATAAAAGCATCAGCTGTGGCCAGCCAAGGTCTTCCTAAGATAATTGGATGTCCTCCTAAATTACTTTTGGGAGTCAAAATCATAAAGTCTACTGGATATTCCCAAGAATCTAAGGAGACTGAAATATCTTCTAATACACCATCTGGTTTAATAACCGATCGATCTGCAAGTTGCAATAAAGTAGTTGTAAAAAGAAGGTTAGGAAGTTTTAACTGTTCCATAGTCTGTCTACTCATAATGTTGATAGCAGCCCCTAAGTCAATCAATGTGTTTGGAATTTATATCCCATTTATATGTGTCTTGAAAATTGGACTTCCTGGATCTACATACTTCTGCATGGTAATTTTTCCCATCATAATGTCTGCAATCTTTCCTACCAGGTAGATTCTTCTTGTGTCTTTTAGTTTTCTTCCTGGTCTTTTGAAACTCAACTCCTTTATCATTTTTGCTAGAATAGGAATTTCTCGAATGGCTTGTAGCAATGGAATCTTGATACAAACATTCTTCAATTCATCTAGAAAGTCATAGTTAGGCAACAAGATTTGTTTTTCCACCCCCTTATCAATTTGTAATCTTTCCGGAAAAGGAGGTGTAGATGAAGATACAGGTTGCTCAACTATAGGAGTTGTGGATGCTAGCTTTTCTTTTTCTTTTTGAATTTTTGAATTTTGAAGAGATTCTTCCTCAGAACCCTTATTGACTTGAAGAGAGTCCTCCTCAGAGGTATCTTGCGCTTGAATGTCTATAGAAGGTTTTTCTAAAACTCTACCAGATCTGAGTTGTACATGGTTGAGAGGAACAATCATATAGGTAGGAAATTGTTGTCCTTCTACCATATAAGTATTATGAGGATTTTTATTATTAGGATTTGGCAATGGCTGAGCTGGAAGTTGATTTGTCTTCTGTTGGTATGGGAGCATGAGTTGAGGATTTGTATTTTGTTGAGAAGGTTGTTGCTGTGGAAATGGCAATGAAAGTTGTTGTGGATTTTGGCTTGGAAATTGTGGAGCTTGTTGATTTTGAAAAGATGGAGGATATTGATAAAATTGAGCAAATCTTCCATAAGGATTTTGCATCCCTTGTACCCATGGCTGATATGAATTTTGATGTTGGGGCCAAGGTTGTTGCCAAGGAGTCCAATTTGGTGGGGTTTGAAGATTCATAGGGTTATTAAACCCTTGAGATTGTTGTCCCTGCCAAGGTCTCCTTGCGACAAAACAGAGAGATTCTATTGAATTTGGATCTTCTTGAAAATCAGCTTTGAGTCCAGGGATTGAAGGACAATCCTTGATTTCATGATTTTCTGAGCAAATCATACATGTTTCTACAACTTTTGCATCCAAGGGACATTCCCTTAAAGTATGTTTCTTTCTACATTTCGGACAAAAGATGGCTAAAGCATCTGTTTCTGCTTTCTGCTTGTTTTGGATTTTAAGGGTGTCTAGTTGTTCACTAAGACTCCCTAAGATATCAGTTTTAAACTCATCAAGCATATTACCAATCTCTGCCCTACTTACTGATCCAGTTGCAGATTTGTTAGCCCTAATAAGAGAAGAATCCCTAGGCCCTTTTCCAGTTTTTGATTTTCCCCTCGAGAGATGGATACATAGTTTTGTTATATCATGAAATGGAAGTTGAGAGATGTCTCCTTTCCCCATCATGTTTAAAATGTCTATCCATTCATCTCTAATGGCTTTTAATAGGAGGGCTTTCAAGGTTTCGTTATCTAAGTTGCTCATCTTTTCTCTTTTCAAGTTGTATTGAAATCTTTCAATTAAGTCTTCCAAATTTTCATCTTCTTTTTGCATCATTTTGAATACCTCATCCTTGTGATTGGTGGGCACACAATAGTCCAAGTATATATCCAAAAATGTTTGTTTCATATCATTCCAAGTCCTAATAGATTGAGTGGCTAATCCCATGAACCATTTCAAAGCAGATCCCTTCAAAGTTGAAGGAAATAGTTTGAGTTTTTGAGAATCTTCCATATAGTCATAAGTTCGGCACACTACTTCAAACTCAAACAGAAATGTTTCAGGATCCTCACTTCGTAATCCATAAAAGTTAGGAAGAACAGATGGTGAGATATTTTTCATTGTTGCATGAGTTTCCTCATCAACTATAGGGAATCCAAGCAAATTGTCCCTATTTCTACCATTATTTCCTTCACCATTGTTATCTCCATTATCTCCTCCTCTTCTATCTCCACCTCTATTTATTACTTCCTCTGCCATGATAGTTTCTTTTAGAGTCCTTATAGTCCTCTAGTTCTTCTACCAAGGAAGGATGAGAGAAAGTCTCTTTGTTCTCTAAGTGGGTTTTAGTAGGTGGTATAGGAGAATCCTCTAATTCAGCTGTTCCTTGACTTCCAAAAATCTTAAGGCTAGGGGTAGATGGTGGTGAATCTGGTCTATGCCTTGAAGAAGATGGAGTTGTGAAAATCGAACTCTTGACTTTAGCTATAAACCTTCCCCTAGAATCTCTTGCTCTATGCATGTCATTTTTTATATTTTTTTAATAAAAGTTGGGCTAATAATTCTCTTTCTGATCTTCCAGATCACACTAGGTGCAAGAAGAGAGCATACTTAAGAAATTACCAAACCAATAACTCTCTTTTCTGATCCTCCAGATCACACTAGGTGCAAGAGGAGAGCATACTTCAAGAAGTTATCAAGTTTTCCCTTCTTTTATGATTTTGTTTTTTTTTTTTTTTTTAAGAAATTGGCTACCTAGTTACACTTCCCCGGCAACGGCGCCAAAATGTTTGGTCAATTTAGTGTGTCCTAAATTGCTGTATTTAATTGTCAATCCGGGAATCGTAAGCTGATGAAGTGCGGCGCACTATATGTGCAAGATAACCTCTTTCTTAACTTTTTGTCGTTTTTGGTCTTTCTAAGGTAAAATGGAAATTCTAAAGTGAAAAACAAGCTTGGTTATATTTGTTCAAGGAAATGATATCCCCTATAATGATTTACCAATCTTGAAACTTTAAAAGAAAATTGAAATTACAATGACAAAACTTAAAAGAAAGTAAAAGTGTACTGCTGAAATGAAAAGGTGCTGCTAATCTAATGAATCAAAACAGGAAACTAGTGAACATGAAAACTAAACTATTCTTGCTGCCAACTGAACACAAAAGAAACTACGCTATGGAAATTCAAAATTGCAATGAAATAAATCTAAATCAGATTACATCAATTCATTTTCTGACCCTTCATCATTAGACCAGCTATGACTTACGGAAGTAATCATAAACAACTTGTGTAACTGATATTTAATTCGCAGAAATTAAACTAATACTAAACCATACACACATGATTCAATCCCTCACCATCAGTCCAGCTGTGGCTTTCGGAGGCAACTGAAGATGTCATACATGATTTAATATATCTAAGTTTGCAGAAAAGAAACTAATACTAAACTACACATTTCATAATGCAGCCCCTCACCATCAGTCCAGCTGTGGCTTTCGGAGGTAACTGAAGACGCTATGAGCAGCTTAATATATCTAATTTTTCAGAAAAGAAACTAATACTAAACTACACATTTCATCATGCAGTCCCTCACCATCAGTCCAGCTGTGGCTTTCGGAGGCAACTGAAGACACTATGAGCAACTTAATATATTTAAATTTAACTACTGAATCAGATAAACAAAACTGAAATGTACAAAGCAAGACTGAAGTTAAACAAATGCTATGAAAAGGAAACTAGCAGCAGAATAATTTTAGTCTCATATCATTTGCCAAAATACTATGAAAATGCCCGGGCTGTCTACCTAAAACCTGCACAAGAAAACTGATCAGTGATTTAACAATCATAAAAACATGAAAGACAAGAATGCAATGGAAATTATAGAAATGTATGAACAGAAATGAAACAACTATGAAATATGAACATGTAAGGGATTATGATACAATGACTTTTTAAAGAAATGAAATGAAATATATATACATTAATACACAGAACCTCGGCTGAGCAGGGGCCCTCTACACAGCTTTGGTACGATCCTCAAACACGAATTAAGTTGAAAACAAAGTCTTTTCACATTAAAAAGCAGTTCATTACAGACTGGTAGTATTACGGCTCAAGGCAGCGTAATCACTACAAAGCTAACATAACAGAGTACGCACATCAACTATCAACTAACAACTCAAAACTCTACGTGCGTATGCAAACGCGATATAAAGAAATAAATCGTAACTCTGCTCGAAGTTTATGATAGGGCAAACAAAGACATAGACCAGTAGACCACTAAGGCCAATGATATGAGTACATATGTTGGGAAACGGATCTATGGAAGGGGGGCGCTTAAATTCAACTCCAGAACTTTGCACAGATGTCAATTAACTTCCACAAGCTTGGGAAACGGCCGTATGGATGTTTCTATGCCACGAAACAGAGTCCAGCCGACATAGAACTCCACAGTTGACTTCCACGTGGATGGCTTTGACCGCGGCTTTCTTCGACGAATTTACTTGAACCAATAGGACACGAACCATGTCCTCGTCATTCCTAGCCTGCCCATGTGGCTCGTTTCCTTCGTAGACACCTGTAGCATAGATTTCCACAAAATAGCTGCGGAAAGTTGCAGCATCTGCGGAAAGTGGCAAGTTTCCGCAGCTGTATGAACAAAATCTAGATCAAATAGAAAACACAAAAACATAATTAAAAACCATGTTAGATGCCCTTTTGCACATGATATTGACAATTTTGGAGGTTTAGGTGAGTGAAAAAGATATGGAAAAGTGTATGGAAAAGAGGCAAATTCGGGACTCAACAATAACCCAACATCTTTGTGACCCATTTTTACTGCTCTTCTAAAGATATTCTTTGTTCCAAAAAGTGTTTAAGACTATCATGATCATTTTTTACCTTGAATTGTCTTCCCATTAGGTAAGTTTGCCATTTCTTTAGTGCATGCAGTATTGCTAACATTTCCTTCTCATAAATAGGTTTATGTAAATACTTTCCTTTGATTGGATGACTTTCAAAAGCAATGGGTCTTCCTTCCTGCATTAAAACTGCACCAATTCCATTTCCTGAGGCATCACATTCCACAATAAAGGTTTTTGTGAAGTCTGGCGTAGCTAAGACCGGTGCTAGGTACATTGCCTCTTTAAGATGTTCAAAGGCCTTAGTTGCTTCAGGAGTCCATGAAAATGCATCTTTCTTCAATAATGTTGTTAGAGGTGCTGCTATTCTCCCATAATTATTAAGAAACTTGCGATAATACCCTGTTAACCCGAGAAATCCTCGCAACCGCTCTATGGTTGTGGGGACTTTCCATTCCTTAATGTCTTTAATTTTGTTAGGGTCTACCTTAACACCCTCGTGAGATATGATATGACCCAGATATTCCACCTCTTGTACTCCAAAGAAACATTTGGATGTTTTTGCATATAATTGTTTCTCTTGCAATAGTTTGAGCACCCTGTCAACATGTTCAACATGATCCTTCCAAGACCTGCTATAGATTAGTATATCATCAAAAAATACTAGCACAAATTTTCTAAGGAAGGGTTTGAAAATGGAATTCATCAACCCTTGAAATGTAGAAGGTGCATTAGTAAGGCCAAAAGGCATGACCAAAAATTCATAATGACCATCATGAGTTCAAAATGCTGTTTTTGGAATATCTTCAGTCTTCATTCTAATTTGATGATATCCTGAACGAAGATCCAACTTGGTAAAATAAATTGCTCCATGTAATTCATCCAATAATTCATCAATCACAGGAATGGGAAATTTATCTTTAATGGTTAGCTTATTGAGCTCCCTATAATCTGGACACATTCGCCATGATCCATCCTTCTTGTGTACCAATACTACAGGAGCAGAGAAAGAACTTTGACTCGGTTGAATTATACCCGCCTCTAACATTTCTGCAATCATACGTTCAATTTCGCTCTTTTGGAAGTAAGGATATCTATAAGGCCCGATGTTTGGAGGAACACTTCCTGGAATCAAATGAATAGCATGATCATGATCACGAATAGGTGGGAGTCCTTTTGGAGTTTCAAACACCTTGGAATGATTGTCCAAGACTTGTTGGAGATCTGCAGGAATAGATGATTTTGATGTTGGAACTTCTAGTGAGCATAATTGTGCAATTACGCCTCGTTGTTCTTTCTTTAGAAGCTTTGTCATGACATTAGAGATTATTATCCTTCCTGGCTTCCCTTCAATACCCCGTAATTCGACTTCCTTTCCTTCTGAAAAAAATTTCAAGAAAAGTTCTTGAAAATTAAAAGCTATCGTCCCCAAAGATTGTATCCATTGTACTCCTAGTACAACATCAGCACCTCCCATAGGAATGGAAAGCATTGGACTAGTCAATACATATTCCCCCATGGTTAGCTTGATATTATGGCATTTTCCAGAGCAATTTATAGTTCCTCCATTTGCAACCATCACTTGGCATTCTGATGCTGGGTATAGGAAACAATTTAATTCCTTGGCTACCTTACAATGAATAAAATTATGGGTGCTACTTGAATCAATCAACACTATTACATTTTTTTCTTGATATTTCCTTCTATCTTGAGAGTTTGAGGAGTGGTAATTCCTACCAGTGCATTACACAATATGGTCGGATTCATTTCTTCCTCTTCTAGGGCTGGTTCCTGGTGTATATCCTCTTCTTGTTCATTTTCTTCTTCTTCTTCACAATCTATGTAAAATAATTTATTTTCAGCACACTTATGACCTTTAGTGTATTTGCTATCACAACTGTAGTAAAGCCCTTTTGCTCTTTTTTCTTCCAATTTTTGTGGTGTCAACCTTGTAGGTTGTGGAAATCTAGACGTAGCAACACTTCCTTCTTTATAGAATTGAGTGGTAGGCTTCCTTGTCGCCATCATTTTACATTCAACTTTTCTTGCCAACCTGAATGCCTTCTCCAATGAATCAGGTTCCAAAACGCGAACTTCATGTTGGATGTTATCCTTTAAAGTGCCTAGGAAGAGATCAATCCTGTGTTCCTCTGTAAGATCAGTTACCGTTATATTCAATTTTTGGAAGTCCTCAATGTGCTGCCCCACTAAACCCTTTTGTTTGAGATTTATCAATTGGGTAAAGAAGGTGTTGCTCTTTGTATCCTCATAATGTGCTATCATTTCCTCCGTAAAAATTGACCTAGTGACAATTTTTTTACGGGAGCAAAGCCATTGATACCATACAAATGTATTTTGTTCTAAATGTAAAGTTGCAATGTGTACCTTTTGTGTGTTTTGCACGTTATGGAGATCAAAATATTGCTCCATCTGTAGTATCCATGTTACAGGATCCTTTCCATCAAACTTATTCATATCCATCTTTGGAATATGGTGGTTCTTCCTGCCAACATTAGAGTTTATGAAATCACGATTAACATTTATTTTGTTCTCATCATGAGGTTCTTCTACTATCTTTTCACCATTAGGAAACATTTCTTGTATCAACTTTGTCAAACCTTCCATGTCTGCTTTTAGAACATTCTTCATGTTTTCCATTTTCTCATCAATCTTAGCTTCCATGTCATCCATCTTAGATTCCATGCCAGCCTCCATGCCATCAATCTTAGATTCCATGCCATCTATCTTAGATTCCATGCCTTTCTTCAAACCATCCATCTTAGTTTCCATGCCTTTCTTCAAAACTTCCATGTCATTTTTGTTGCTCTTTGCGAGAGCGAAATTTGTTGCACTTGCTCTTGTAATTTTGATATGTCATGTTGCCATTCTTCGTCTTCATGAGTCATAGTAGAGCTTTCCAAAGGCTTAATGGGTGTTGAATTCTTTTTAGGGGCCATTTTATAATCCAATACTGATATCTATTCTACAATATGCCCTTGCAATCAATTCAACTTGATTCTTCAAACAAGACTTATGCAATTTGAAAAACAATACACACCTTTTACTTTCTTTTGAGGAGCTCGATATTGAAATTGTATTATATCTGTGATTGCGGCTCTTCAATATTTGAAATTTAGCACTGAAGTAGCCCTCTGAATTCTATTTTGAATGACATAGGTGTGACTTGTTTTGGATTCTCCAAGACAAAGTTATGTCCAATCTCCCACAATGACCTAATTATGGACTTGTTCAGTATAGCGAACTTGTACGAATTTCCACGTGTCACTGTTTCGTCCTTCGCTTCTGCAATTGATAGCCAAGAAACTAAATTCCGTGTACTTGTGACCACTTTTTAGGGCACTCCAATCTGATGCACATATAGAGAGTTATTGAAATTTTCCCACAATCACCTTTTTGAGATGAAATTCAGGAGCCTAAAAAAGCACTACATTCCGTAGATCATATCTCCAAAAATATTGTGAACCAAGCTCTGAAATATTTTTACGTGTTTCCTTAGGATTTCAGCTTCGCACCATAAAAATTTTAGATTCTGAACCTCATTAGAAAAAACGTTATAGCGCAAATGCCACGATGACCTGTTTAGGAGCCTGAACAAAGACCTACCTTCCACAGATCATATTTATGAAAATATTGCAAACCAAGCTCTGAAATTTTTAGAAACTCTTCCTCGGGATTTTGGCTTCGCACCCTAAAAATTTCAGCTTCTAAAACTTCGTAGAAAAAAATTTATAGCGAAAATTACACGATGACCTGTTTGGAGCAGCGAAGCCCTAGAATCCAAAGCTCTGATACCAAATGTTGGGAAACCAGCTCCAAAAAGAGAAGAAAAGAGATATCAATGCCTTAGAAATAAGCCACTTCGAGGGGGAAACCTCCAATACATTACACGAATGAACAATTCTTGGATGCTACAATTTACAAAACCTCCTTTCTATATATAGGAGTCCATGGGGCCATAATGTAATCCAAGCCGACCTAACAATAATAATTTAAGGGAACAATAATAACAAAATGGGGGTTACAAGGGTACAATAATAACAATAAGGGGTTTACACTAACAATAATAAGGGACTATACTAGGATATAGGGACCTAACAAGTCCGTACTTATATGACAGAAAAGTGATCCTCCATCACCATGAGAACAAGTACCATTTGTCCAAGGATGGTAAGGAATTTATTGTGAGAGCACTTCAGAAGAAGCTAGAATCATCTTTAGTGAACGAATGGAAATTGAAAAGGCTTGTCAATTCAAGTCAAAATTTGACTTTGTTGATGGTTAAGCAAAAATATTTTGTACATAATCATTTTCATGTTATTGCTGATGTAAATGATGATATGTTTCAGTCTGAAAGAAGGTCGTATTTGGAAAAAGATTACAAGATGTTGCAGAGAGTGCCTTTGGTGTCGATCAATGTAGAGAACAAAGTGTCGGTGCAAAGTGGAGTAAAAATCCAAGAGAGGGAAAAGCATGCAAGAAAAGAGGACAGAAATTTCAGCATGGGTCATTGCTGGTTTCAGAACGGCAGATTGGTATGGCGAGAAAACTTGGTCGGGAATCGACACAAGTACATGGCTCATTCGGAAAAAGTTCGCCATAAGGATAGTTGGCAAGGTGAATCTTATTTTCAATTTCCTTGGAAGGTAAACCATTGTAGGGACAATATGATTTCTGAAAATTATAGTTTTTGTTCTCCAAATTTCAAAAATTTGCATCATGACTCAGTCAAGGTTAAAAACAGTTTGTCAGCGGATTCAAGGAAGAATTTATCTTTTTATGAGAAGCTCAATTTTATGAAGTAAGGAATATTTCAGTGGTTCAAGGTCAGAAGAGTGGAGAATCAGTCTCCTCATCTTCAATTTATGTAATTCAGAGAGTTTTTGGGGTCCAAAAGCCTCCAATTTGGGAGGTGTGATCAGGTGATCATGTCTAAGTTAAGAAATTATCACTACTCAAAATTTATTTCAACATGAACGACCGGATAGGCCTCATCACTATGATTCTGGAACCGTGAAAGAGACTCAAATCCGACATCGTATGTGAAAGTTATGCAAGTTTGAAGTCTCTAGTATCCCTCAAAAAATCAGTTGACCAAAGTTGACTTTTTAATTTTGGAAAAATTAAAAAGAGAATATTCTTTGGAATATTCCAAATAATATTCCCTTGGAATATTCCAAATAATATTCCCTTGGAATATTCCATTCAGGCCTATTACATTTTGACAAGTGGCAAGTGATGATTGAACAGTGGTTTGACTTTGGATTTTCCTGGCCAATCAAAGGGTGCCACGTGGCAAGCCCAGAGGCCGCCATGTGGCCCCAGGCCGTATTTCATATGCAATGTTAAAATTTTTGGAGACCAAGGTGTTTGAAAGCGAGACCTCCTGCACGCAATGCACGTGCCTAACCACTCGGGCTACAATTTGTTTCTTAACCATAAGGGAGTTGGATTTATTTTATGTTATGCATTTAAATCTGGCAGAAAAAAAAAATTAAAGGACTAGCCCTCAGGGCTATTCCTAGACAACATTTGACTAGGCCTCAGCGACCATGGATTTAAGGCCCAAAACCCATAGATAAAATAGTTAGAAAAACCGTTAACCTTAAATGTGACCACTACATCATTTAATGTGGCGGGTTCAGTTAGCAACTTATGCAGCGGTCTATGAGGGGAGGTCACATGCCCCCGCCTGACATTTATTGTAACCACAAAACGGTTCCGACGTTTTAGTGCCATATCCACCAATTCCAACCTGACTGCCATTTCTGGAGTTCTAACTAGAGTTAGCCCACAATTGGTGGGGTTTTCAAGTGACATTGGGCAGAAATTTGTTTGGATCATAACTTTCTCAATATTGAACCAATTTGGACGAAATTTTAGTCATTTTTTTCTATTGTGAGCATTATGGAGAGTTTGGAATAGGTTGCAGAGCAAACATAGGTTTTCTTCAACCACTTTTTCTTCAGAGAATCTTGAAGAGCCACTAGGGCCATCAGGGAAATGGAGCTATATTGGGCTATACTTCACTATTTGAGGTGACACAAAATCCATTTTTAGCTTATTTTTGTCCTATGAAGTCATTTTCACAGCTTTTTTTTTCTGTTTAGGCATATTTCTCATTGTATAACCATTTTAAGCAACTTAATAAAGAAAGGACATGCCCATTAGGAGCCTTGGACCTGACAGATGTAGCCCAGAAGGGGTGAAGTGCCTCATCATGTTGTTGTGTTATGTTATAGTGAAGTTTATCTGTTGTGTATTTCTAATTTAATATGTTAAACAGTAAATTTAATTAACATTCCCTCACACATAAGACTCGGAAACCTTATCAAAAACACTTCGTTTAATTTTCAAGACATGGAGAATAATTTGAACACTTAATTAAATGGAAATGGATACTTTGCATAGCATTAAAAATAGTTCCATTTTCTGATCACTGCTTTTACATTCAATAGAATTCTGCATAACTGTCTTTTTGACCAGACTCGACCCATCTGTTTTGTTTCCAACAGTGCCACCATATCCTCCTTTTTTTTCTTGACTCTGCGTCTTCTACTCGTTCCCGCAGCGTTCAACCTTCACCTTCTCCTTTGCTCTGTGTCGGGTAACTTACCCAAGTATCCTTCTGCTGCGTTTAGAATTTGTTATTAAATTACCACACTAACCTTGCAATATTATCGGGTCACTTGCCCGAGTTTTCCTCTTGCATTTAACCTTTCCTTTGTTTTATGTTATAATCCTACTTTTCTCTCTGATGTGATTTAACAAAGGGAAAACCCATTCTCCTAGACTTGAAATCCTTTAGGCTTCAGCATTGACCTGCATTGCGTCTGCTTCCTTATCACACTTTTCACTTCTATGTTCTTATGTGTTTCTTGTTATGCATAGCTCTTCCAAACCCCGATGCGATTTCCTAAGGAAATACACCTAACCCCAATCTTGAAATATATTAGAATTTACCTTTGAAAATACAGGGCATCCTTGCTCATATCACATTTTTCATTTCGGTGTTTCAATGTGATTCATGAGCGTTATCCCTTCTGAGCTTGCGATGTGCAATATGCGATCTAGGTCCACGTCATCTACATGTCATCGTGCCACGTCAGCTTGCCACGCACTACCACGTCACTACCACATCATCGCCATGTCACTTCATTTTTTGCAATTTCTCTGTCTCTGTTGTTTTGCGATACTCCTTGCACTGCGGTTTGCGATATGTGATCACATCGCATTGAAATCCCCACTTCTTATCACATTGTGACTTGAAAAAATTATCTTGCGATAGCTTAACATATAAAGATAAAAATCATCGATAGAGATGTGCGCTAACAATATTATGGTCGAATGCGATATAATTTGGATCATCTGTCCTCCTACTTCATGTTCGCGATATGATCTCGTTCATCAATCTCCGCTTCACTCTGCGACACGATCTTGTGAATCCATAACCAATGTTCTGCATGCTTTTTACAACCAGCGCGACCTAGCCCGCTCATTCATTGCTTTTATTTGTTGCATGCATTCTTTACGCATACTCCCGGCTTGACCTTTGCTGCACACTTTTATTTCGATTACTCTTTTGAACGTGAATACCTCGACTTGACCCTGCACTGCACAATTTTCTTCTTTGATCATTCCGATGCTTCTCCTTTCCTCTTTACTACTCCTCTCTACTCCTTTTCCTTAATGATAATTATGGTTTTGATCCATGCCTCTTTGTTGCTCCTATGCCTTCTTCCTTTGCCTCTCTTTTATCTTTGCTGCTCCAGTAACTCCCTTTTATGCTTCTCCACTTAAATTTTTCCTTATTGCTATTGGGTATGTGTTATATTATTTTCACGACTAGTCATGCATGGGGGGGTCACAGCGGGGACAATAGTCTTACTTGTACGTTGCACCGGGTGCAGCAGGGGGGTCACAGGGGGGGTGGCAGCCCCCCCTATTTGGGGTCTGGGGCAGCGCCCCGAGAAAAAAAAAAATTTGACCTTATTTTTCAGTGGGCAGACACGCCCATGGTTTTGTGCATGCGTTTGCACATGGTTTTGGGGCATGATGGTTTTCGGCCCTTAGTATTTTTTAGATCCGGTCAAGGGAACTATGGTTATGTTCTAATCTAGGGTTAATGGATTGGGGTTTATGTATGTTTCAACATGTATATATATGTGTTGTAAGACTAAAAATAATATAATGAAAAGTCAAGCTGGTCATCCCGATTTGGGATCCAGGGGAAAATCTCTGTGTAAATTTTTTTTATGTTTTATGCTCTCGCTATTGTTTATTTTATGTTTTTAAGATTCGTTTGCAAATAATTTCTGTACAAGGTTAAAACCTACATTTGGTATCATATTTGTTTCAACTTCAAGGGGTTGCCTTTGCTGATGAGGGGTTTTTTTCTCAGGCCTGTGGTAGACCCTGTTCAGCGGGAGATCTACGGGATCGATTCTTGCAGTGAAAGACGATGGCGAGCAGTGGAAATATAGAGATTGAGAAATTTAATGGTCAAAGTTTTGAGTTGTGGAAGCTCAAGATGGAGGATCTGCTGGTGGATAAAGACTAGTGGATCGTGGTAGATCCATGTACTAAACCAACGACAATGTCAGATTAAGACTGGAAAAATTTGGATCAGAAGGCGAAGAGCACAATACGGTTGTGTGTCTCAGATTCGGTGTTGTTGAATGTATCTGGGGAGGCTACGATGAAGAATTTGTGGGAAAAACTTGGGACTTTGTACCAATCTAAGTCTCTGGTGAATAAATTGTTCCTGCGGAAAAATTTGTATAACCTGAGGATGAATGATGGAGACTCAGTGACAGAGCATCTAAACGCCTTCAATAATGTGGTAAGTCAACTGTCATTTGTTGATATTAAAATCTCAGATGAAGATAAGTGCGTTAGGTTGTTGTGTTCTCTACCAGACTCGTGGGACAGCCTGGTTATTGCAATAGGTCTCAATACAACTACCTTGAATTTTGATGACATTGTCTCAGCCTTGTTATTGGAGGAAATGAGACGGAGAAACATGGAGGGTCAGAATGGAGATGCCTTATCTGTACAAGGAAGGTCCCAGAATAGAAACAAGAATAAGGTTTCGAGAGGGAGATATAAATCTCCTAGAAAATTTGTAAAGGTGTGCTGGAAATGCGTAAAGGAAGGGCACTACAAAAATCATTGCAGAGCTAAAGCTCCTGAGAAAGGAAAGGGATCTGATGATGCTCCTTATGCGGAGGCAAAAACCACCTCGGATG
This sequence comes from Pinus albicaulis, assembly GCA_034641835.2. NCBI lineage: Eukaryota > Viridiplantae > Streptophyta > Pinopsida > Pinales > Pinaceae > Pinus > Pinus albicaulis. Next base: position 1,769,827,269 of record CM076580.1, read on the forward strand.
AAGGTGGGGATGTGTATTTGGCTTCTTCTTCAAATACACATGTAGATCATGAGTCATGGTTGATTGACTCGAGTGAATCCTTTCACTTCACTCCCCATAGGGAGTGGTTCTGCGAGTATGAGAAATATGGTGGTAGTCATGTCTTCTTAGGTGATTATAGGAAGGCAAGAATCATTAGACATGTAAAATTCAAGCTGAAGCTGCAAGGTGGAAGGATTAGAACACTTCCTGGTGTTCTACACATTCCTGCATTGGCCAGAAATCTGATTTCTATAAGAAAGATGGATGATGCAGGTGTAAAAACAGTGTTTGAGAAAGATACCTATAAGATGGTTCAGGGAGCACTGGTATTAATGTAGGTAGTTCGGATTGGAACTCTATACAAGATTCAGGGCAGCACTCTTATTTATGGGTGCAACAGTACTGTGGTTTCTGAAAGTGGATCGGAAAGCCTAGCAGTCTCTCGAGAAAAGACCACGCTATGACATCAAAGGCTTGGACATATTGGAGAGAAGGGCCTTCAGATACTGCATGTAAATGGTATGGTAGAAGGTATGTCTAATAGCTCTCTGGATTTAGATTTATATGAACATTGTGTATATGGGAAGTAGAATCAGGTGAGTTTTCATTATGGTGCCAAGATGGCGAACAAGATATTAGAGCTTGTGCGCAGTGATGTGTTTGGAACTATGTCGGTTCCATCACTAGGTAAGTCTGTGTACTATGTTTCATTCATAGATGACTTCTCAAGGAATACATGGGTATATTTCTTGAGGAAGAAATCTGAATTTTTTGACATATTTAAAGAATTTAAGGCTCTGGTGGAAAACTAGACAAAGAAGAAGATAAAGGTGTTGAGTACAGATAATGGTGAGGAGTTCTACAAGAAGGAATTTGAAGAGTTCTGTAAGAAGTGTGGTATAGCACGACAAAAGGCTACTCCATACACACCTCAGCAAAAAGGAGTTGCAGAAAGAATGAACAGAACACTGATGGAAAAGGCAAGAAGCATGCTCAGTGGTACTAGATTAGGACAAGAATTCTGGGCAGAGGCAGTGGAGACTGCATGTTACTTGGTTAACAAATCACCTTCATCATCGTTGGAGGATAAGACTCCACATGAGGTATGGATTGGTAAGAAACCATCTCTTTCACAATTGAGGGAATTTGGATGTGATGCATATGTACATGTTCCAAAGGAAAAAAGGACCAAGTTGGATAATAAATCTGAAAGGTTCATCTTTATTGGGTATAAGGATGGTTTAAAGGGTTACAAGATTTGGAACCTGGAAACAAGGAAGGTTGTGTATAGCCGAGATGTGGTGTTTAGAGAGGTGAAATATGTTGTTAAACATGAAGTCCTACCAAAGGAACTTGATAAGATATAGTTTGAGCTAAAGGAGGATGAATCAGATTCTACAACAGAAGAAGACTCAGAAGAGGAAGAGCCACAAACTCTAGCTGTGAGAAGATCAATTCGGGAAAGAAGACAACCAGAAAGTTATAGTCCATTTGCTTTCTGTTCAAATTTTTCTTTAACTATAAGTAATGGTGATCCCAGAAACGCCAAGGAAGAAATAGATTTCGAGGATGGAAAAATCTAGAAGGAGGCCATGGTTGATGAAATGACACCTTGCATAAAAATGAGGCATGGGATCTGGTGGAGTTGCCGGTTGTAAGGAAGCCCATTAGGAGAAAATGGGTGTTTAAGAAGAAGATGAATGTAGAAGGCAAGGTGGAGAAATAAAGAGCTAGGTTGGTAACAAAAGGTTATTCCCAGCTATCAGGAATTAATTTTGGTGATATTTGTTCTCCTGTTGCCAAAGTTCCTTCTATTAGATTACTTTTATCTGTTGCTGCTGCATTTGATTTTGAGGTAGAACAGATGGATTTGAAGACAACATTTCTTCACGGGGATCTGGAAGAGGAGATCTACATGAAACAACCTGAAGGCTTTAAGGTGAAGGGGAAGAAATAACTAGTATGTAGGTTAAAGAAGTCTTTGTATGGGTTAAAACAATCCCCAAGCCTTGTGGTATCATAAATTTGATGCCTATATACAGGGACTTGGCTTCACCAAAAGAAAGGAGGATCACTGTGTTTATTTTAAATTAATTAGTGACTGTGTTATTTATTTGGTCTTGTATGCGGATAATATGTTGTTGATTGGAAATGACAAAGAAATTATCCAAGATTTGAAGACCCAACTATTCTCCAAATTCGACATGAAGGATCTTGGTGCTGCAAACTATATTTTGGGCATGGAAATTAAGAGAGATCGGGCAAAGAGGAAGATTTGGTTAAACCAGAGGAAGTTTGTCAAGACTATATTACAGAGGTTCAATATGCAGGATAGTAAATCGGTGAATGTTCCGATTCCTGTAGGTGTAAATCTGTCTGCTGAACAATGTCCCAAGACATAAGAAGAGGAGGAGGATATGTCCTGTGTTCCATATGCAAGTGCAGTGGGTAGCCTGATGTATGAAATGGTCTATACTAGACCAGACATATGACATGCAGTGGGAGTATTGAGCAGGTTTATGTCAAACCCAGGGAAGGAGCATTGGACAACAGTGAAGCGAGTTTTCAGATATTTGTGAGGCACTAGTGATTATGGCTTGTGCTACTAGGGAAGACCATGATTGGAAAAAGTGTTGGACATTCGTCGTTTTTTTGATGTACACTGGGCTGGAGATCTGAACTAAATAAGATCTACAAGTGGGTATGTGTTTAGCCTATTTGGAGGTGCAATTAGTTGGATGATTCAAATACAGTCTGTAGTGACTCTTTCAACTACAAAAGTATAATACATAGTAGCCACTCATGCAAGAAAAGAAGCGGTTTGGTTGCAGAGATTCTGTTCAAGTATAGGGTTGGTGCAGCAAGCTATAAGGAGAGACTGTGATAGCCAAAGTGCATTTTTCTTAGCTAGAAACCCTGCTTATCATTCAAAGACAAAGAACATTGATGTTAAATATCACTTTGTGAGAGATATGGTTGAGGCTAAAAGTATGTTGTTGGTAAAGGTTGACACCTTGAAGAATGTTGTAGATGCATTAACGAAGTCTGTGAGCACTCAGAATTTCTCTTGGTGTAGAGAAACAATGGGTGTTGGAGAGCTAGGCTAATGAATAAGCTCTCCTGTGGCCCCCTGTAGAAAGAAAACAACAATTGGAAGAATTTTGGGTATGTGTTATCTTCATTTGGGGTTTGGGGCAGTGCCACGGGATTTTTTTTTGTACCTTATTTTTCGGTGAGCGGACCCACCAATGGTTTTCCGCATGGGATTTCACATGGTTTTGGGGAATGATGGTTTTCAGCCCCTGGTATTTTGTAGATCCGGACAAGGTAACTACGGTTATGCTCTAATCCAGGGTTAATGGATTGGGGTTTATGTATGCTTCAACATGTATATATATGTGTTGTAACACTAAAAGGAATATAATGAAAAATCAAGCTGGTCGTCCTGATTTGGGATCCAGGGGAAAATATCTGTGTTTATCTATTTTATGTTTTATTCTCTCGCTATTGTTTATTTTATGTTTTAAAGATTCATTCATAGATAATTTATGTACAGGGTTAAAACCTACAATTTCTCCTTTATACTCCAGTTGATCCTAGTTTTCTCCTTTGTTCTCGATGATAATTTTGGTGTTGTTCCTTTTTGTTCTTTTTCCATCAATGACAATATTTCCAAGAGTCTCCCCCCTTGGCATGATGGAAACACTTCCTCCAACACTTCCTCCCCCTTTAATTCTGAGAAGTTTATTTCCTTCTCTGCTCACTTTTCCTCCCCCTTTAACATCAATGGCAAAGGGTTACACATTTTCCAATGTAGTTTCCATCATTGAATTACTTCTCTCTGAGTTGTGTATAAGAATTCTTTATTATGTTCTTTTGTTATGAAATGAATATACACACTTCATATATTCCTTACACACTTGATGAATCCTTTTGTATTTGAATAATTACACCTAATCCACCATTGTATTACTACTTCCTGATTATTTTGTATAAACCGTGATTGTTGCTTTATGTTACACATAAGAATTGCTTTATATGTACTTCAAAATTACAGGAGAATTGTGAATGCACTACAGACTTCATATGATATATGAGGATTGCTGGGGTAACACTTTCAGAATAATTGATATTTCATGAATATACACAACAAACTGATGCTACCACAAATCATGAGAATGTTGGAAGGTATGTCACCATAGAATGTTCTATTGTTTTGTCCCGTGTTTCTTGATGAAACTCTGTACACTGGTGAAATATCAACAATTCCTTTCTTTCTATGCTTTGATGGTGCAACTCAACATTCTCCCTGATGTATTTCTGCCATACCAACACCATGATGTATGCTACAATACTTCGATGTTGGGGACCTATTCCATAAAAATTCTCCAAAAATAAAATTTTGGTATTATACTAATAGGAAGACTTCTCCAAATACCAATTGATGATTGTTTGTAATGATATACTGATAATAACATTTTTCTTATTCATCCTTCTTAAAATCATTTTGTTACATTATTAACACTTGCCGAGAGACACATAGTGTAATCATCCTCTGTATATCTTTACCAACTCCATAGCTCGAGCTCTTCTAGACAAATTTTATGGGCTATTCTCCCCCTGAGAAGTTGCTTCTTGTCTAACCCTAGCTGGATGTATGTTCCTGATATTGCAGCCTTTGCTAGTGAATTTTTCATATATATATATATATATATCATAGAGTATCATCTGCAGACACTATCCCCAGTTTGTCTCTTAGATATTCGAAAGGTTCTCTAGCAAGATGGTTTTAAATATGTTTGTTGTTTATTCTTTTGTTGGGACATATTCCATCTTTACTCTTTTCTCTTCTACTTGTTCTCTAAGGAACTGGTACTTTATTGGGATGTGCTTGGTTTTCAAATGAAGCACATGATTTTTTGATATGCTTATTGCACTTTTATTGTCACATTTGATAGAAATAGGTTCAATGATGATTACCTTCATGTCTTAAAGAGTTTTTTTCATTCACATCACTTGTGTGCAACAATTTGTTGCTGCTATGTATTCTGCTTCTGCTATATATAGAGAGATAGATGTTTGTTTCTTGCTTAACCATGCAACCATACTTTCTCCCAAATATAATGCACCTCCACTTTTTCTTTTCCTATCATCCACAGAGCTGCCCAATATGCATTTGTATATGTTGTCAATGTGAATCTTTTCCTTTCTTATACCATAGGCCATAATGTGTAGTTCCTTGCAAGTATCTAAATATCCTCTTGATTGCTAGCAAGTGATTTTGTTTTGGTGATGCTTGATTTCTTGCCACAAGTCCTACTGCCAACATAATGTCTGGTGTAGAGGATTTTAGTTATAGCAAACTTACTATCATAGATCTGTAAAGTCTTTGATCTACATCTGCAGATCCATCATCAACACATAACTTGCATCCACTGATCATAGGAGTTGACACAGGTTTGCAGTCTTCCATTTGGAATCTTTTTAGGATGTATCTTAAGTATTTTTCTTGTGAAATGAATATTCCTTTGTTCTTCTGGAGAATTTGAAGTCCTAGGTATAAGGTTAGCTCGCCAATCATAGACATCTCAAATTCGGATTTCATCTCTTCTGCAAGTCCTTTTACTAACTCATCCTTTTTGTTGCCAAACATGATTTCATCTACATATACCACTACAATCAAAAGTTCATTTTCATGAGCCTTTATATACAAATGTTTGTCTACTCCTCCCTTCTTGAATCCTTGTTTTTGAAAGTACTTGTCTAGCCTAGAATACCAAGAACGTGGTGCTTGTTTGAGACCATATAGGGCTTTATTTAATCTACAAACATAGTTGTGATTATCTGCTAAGGAAAAACCTTCATGTTGTTCCATGTAGACTTCTTCCTCTAGATATCCATTTAAGAAGGATTCAGACTTCACATCCATTTGATATACCTTGACATCATGATAGCATGAAAAATATAGAAACATTCTTATTTCTTTCATTGTTGCTATAGGGGAAAAAGTTTCATTATAGTCAAGTCATTCGATTTGAGAGTATCCCTTACCTACATGTCTAGTTTTATTTCTGATTACTTGACCTTGTTCATTAATCTTATTCTTGAATATTCACTTTGTGCCAATGACATTTTTCCCAACAGGTCATTGTATTAACTCCCAGATCTTATTCTTCTCAATCTGGTCTAATTCTTCATTCATATCATTTATACATTTTTTGTCTTTGCTCGCTTCATCGAAATTCTTTGGTTCTATCTGTGAAAACATGACTAGATACACTTCCTTTGTTTGTTTAGCTAGTTGTCTTCTTGTTTGGAATCCTGCACTCTTGTCTCCAATGATTTGATCTTTTGTATGGTTATTTTGAGTGTGTCTCGAGGGTCCTTTTGAGTTTATTCATGTATCTTCTGTTGTCTCATTATGTTCTTTATTTTCTCGATTCTCATCATGATGATGATTTGGAGAATGGACATAGTTTGTACTTTTGGTTCTGTCTGGTAGTTCTTCATCGAATCTCACATCAATGCTTTCCACAATCTTATGCAGTCTTTTATTGTGGCACCTATAGCCCCTACTCTTTGATGCATATCCTAAAAATATTCCTTCATCAGCTCTTGCATCATACTTCCCCAATTTTTCATTATTATTCTTTATGAAACATTTGTTGCCAAATACTCTAAAGTGCTTAATTGATGTCGGTTTCCCATGCCACAATTCATATGGATTCTTGTCACAATTTGGTCTGGGATGAGCTTTGTTGAGAATATGAACAACTGCGTGTACTTCTTCTGCCCAGTAGGTTTTGCCTCTCTGCCACTACATTCTGTTGAGGTGTATCTGCAATAGTAAATTGTTTCTTTATCCCACATTCATTGCACATTTCTGAAAACTCATCACCTGTTAATTCAACTCCTATGTCTGATTTGACACATTTTATCTTACATCCAGTTTGATTTTCTGCTAGTGCCTTGAATATCTTAAATTTCTCAAACGCTTCAGATTTGTATCTGAGAAATTCCACCTATGTTAATCTAGAAAAATAATCGATTATCAGCATGAAGTACGATTCTCCACCTGGTGTATTTGTTCTCGAAGGTGTGCACAGGTCCATGTGTACAAGTTGAAGAGGCTTACTTATAGATAATTGGTCTTTGGCTTTGAACAATGTGCGAGTTTTTTTGCCTAGTTGGAGAGAATTTCATATGGTATCTGGTGGCTTCCTTATTGCAGTCAAATCTTTGACAGCATTCTTTTTGCTTATTTTGATGATGTGGTCAAAATTTAGATGTTCCAATCTACTATGCCATAGCCAAAATTTGTCAAATTTGCGGATGTGGCATGCTTCATTGTCCTTCCACTATATAAACGTTACTCATTGTTCGAACACCTTTAACCAAGGTCTCTCCTATGGTGATTGACCTTAATTCACAATCTTGGGCTCTAAAAAGGACCTCATAGCCTTTATCACAAACTTGACTAGCACTTAGCATATTGGCTTTCATACCATATACAAACAGTACATCCTGAGCCTCTCCTCCTCCATTATTCAGGTTGATTGTGCCTTTTCCCTTTATGTTCCTTGCTCTATCATTTATAAATGCTACATTCCCTAATTTATTTTCATCAAAATTTACAAACTTGCTTCGGTCTCTAGTGATATGTCTTGAGAACCCACTCTCCAAATACCATTGACTGTGTTAGAAAATTATATATTACAGAGCAATGCAACACATAAAACATGCGGAAAACACAAGCACACAAAACACATAAAACCAGAGATACACAGATATACATGGTTCACCCAGTTTGGGCTACATCCATCCCAAATAGCCAATCCTTCCTTTCTATTATCCAGCAAAATGAAGAGACACAACCTACAACAAATCCGCTGTAATATCCTCTATTCTCTCTGACAGTCTCCCTCTCTATTTCTCGCTCTGAGAATACTCATACAATACACAGCCGCAATACAATACCCTCATAAAAGTGAGGGGTTGTCTTCTAGGGAAAAAAACCCTAAACTAAACATAACTTCTACCTTCAGATCATCTGACTAATGAACAGCGCAGATGGAATAAAAATTACTATACTTTTACAAGGAAATTTTACATCTATTTTTAGCTTCGGGGGTGCTACCCCGAAACCCCCATTGAGGGACCACTGGCCCCCAGATCCCTCAATCGGGGGGTAAACCCCCCCCCCCCCCCCCCGAACCCCATGGGGCGGACAAGTCCCCCCCGTTGCAGGGGTGTACATTTTTCATGGGGTATACATCCGGCTAAAAACAAGGATCTCTGAATCAGGATGAAAATTAGGCTCCACATCCAACAGACTGTTCTGATCCTAAGCAATTAGAACCAGATCACACTTATTTAGCTTCCTTTTCCATTGCATGCAGTTTTTTTCTCTATAAATTTCCTAAGGAGATGGATCACAGCCTTTGACAGGACATTCATAAGAGTTGTGCTCATTTTTATGGCAGCAAAAAAATTTGATTATATTTCGGAATGGAATATGTACACGAGTGAATCCACCATTGTTATTACTTCCATTTGAATTTCCATACTCCAGTATCCTTATATGCGCTCTGCACTTTATGGATTTATGTCCGAACCTTTTACAGCAAAAACAATACCCATGGAAGTAGTATCTATATCTGTCAATGAAGGTTGTTTGGGGATATAGCCATCTGGTCATATGAAAATTATGTCTTTGGAAGCCATTTGACCTGTGCTAGAATGTTGCTTGGTTGTTCACTCTTTTTGTTTCCAAGGATTTCCTTTTGGTGGGATTTTACTGTATCTCATGACGATTTGAAGGGTTTCCCACATTTTTGTTCTTAGATTGATGGGAGTTAATTTCTTATTTCACAAATGTAATAGATTTCTTATCCTCTGTCTTCGACTTGCTGGATTCTCCTTCATATCTTATCCCAGTATTTACAAGTGGAGATATTTTTGCATTTAATATCATGTCCAATTATTCATCACCTTTTAACTGTTGAATTTTCATTGTTAAATCAGTTTGAGAATTTTCCAATTTCCTCCTTAGACTCACCACCTCTTCTTCCAATCTTCCACATTCCTAAATTTTCTCCCTTATTTTCTACGACTTAATGTCTTCTACTTTCCTTTCTTCTTCTATTTTAATTTTCAACTTAATAAAGTCTTCAGAGTTTGGTTCTTCCTTTACATGTTTCTGAAGGATTTCCTTCTGTTTTCTAGTCTTGAGCTTGAGTCTCTCTATTTCCTTTAGGTCACTCACCAAATCCCCCTCAAGATCTACCTCGCCTTCTTCTTAAAATTCCAATAAATATTTCTCAATCTCTTCCTTGGCCATCAAAATGAATTCTGATGTTCCTTCTTCATTGGGGGGTTCATCTGATCTCTCAGATGCACTATTGTCTTGTTGAGCATAGAATGTTCTTCTATTAAATTTGTTCCCTTTCTGCCTATTGTTGAAATTTATTTTCTCTTTCCCTTTTGACTGATTCTCTATTTTCTTATTGGGAAATTTTGAAGCATACTGCCCCACTCTTCCACAATTAAAACACTTAAATGGAAGTTTATCTTTGTACTTACCTGTGCATCTATCCAATCTTCTGAAAAATTTGGCTTCTTCTTCATCGAAGCATGAGCATGTATCTTCCTTTTCTTCTATGAACTTGTCTGACTTAAAGGAAACCTCCCTCGTGTTTGACTTCCCTTTAGGAAGTCTCAACTCATATGCTCTTAAGTTACCAAGAAATTGGTTTCTAGTTAAGGTTTCCCAGTCTCTTGTTTCTTCTATGGAAAAAACCTTAGGATTAAACCTGGATGGTAGAGATCTCAATATTTTTTGGACTACAACACTTTCTTTAATTTCTTCTCCTATGTGTATCATGATATTAAAAAAAAATTCAATTCTTAAGAAGAATGCAGTTATATCTTCATATTCATTCATTTTTTAGTTTTCAAACTCAGTTCTATGTGCTTGTAGTTTGGTCATCTTCACCTTTGTATCTCCCTCATGAATATTTTCTAAAGTATCCCAAATTTATTTTGAAATCTTACTATGAATTACTTTGATAAATTCTAACTCACTTAGACCGCTCAAGGGTGCATTCAATGCTTTTGCATTAGCTCTGAAATTTTGTTTGGCTTCTTCCTCAGTGTCTCTATCCTTTGGTGCATATTTTTCTTCGACAAAAACCCAAACTTATATTCCTAGAGACATTAAGTATGTCATCATTCTTATTTTCCAGAAAGCATAGTTTGTGCTAGTAAACAATGGGACTTTATTTGTTGATCATCCTTCTAGGCTAGCCATTTTGGGGACCTAGGACCTCCTTCCAATTGTTAAACTATTACTAAAGGAACCTGACTCTGATCCAAATTGATGAACCATTAGTTAAACTAAGAGGGGAGGCTGAATCAGTTTAGTACATTCATGGGAATTTAAAACTCTTTTATTTACACCCATTAACTACTTCATTTTATAAGAAGCTTAATACATAATGAATCAGTAAACTGAATGTGTGGAAAAAAAGTAATTAATAAGATTAAAACATCACATCAACACATAATCATCAAGCACATAGACATCATATATAAGTGGAAACCCATAATGGAGAAAACCAAATATTATTATTGTTGTGATGTAAAGACAAGCTCCAACTCCCTCTCACCACTGATTTTTTGTAGGCTCCAACCTACAAGAGGCTACTACCTCAAATTCTGCAAGCTACAAATTGCAAGGAAGCTCCAACCCCCATCTATTTTTCGCAAGCTACAACCCACAGGAGGCTCCTACCTCAACTCCTGCAAGCTACAACTTGCAAGGAAGCTCCAACTCCCAAATAGTTTCTCCAAGCTAAAACCTTGAGGAGGCTTCTACCTCACCTAGCTCCAACTGGAAATTTATCAAGCTACAACTTGAAAGGAGACTACAATCCCCTCACTCAAAATGAAACTAAAATGATGATTTACATGGATATCAACTCTGTTATACTTCTTCTCCATTGCTTCCTCTTCACCCTTTATATCTACTTGATATCAACTCCTGATGTTCACATCATCTCTATCACCTCTCTCACATTCTCTAACTCTCTCCCATTCTGTAGCTCTCTTAAAATATTCAGATATCTTCAATCATGTTTCCCTCTCTCTCATGCATCTATGCACACATATATTACATGTTTTATACATATAACTACATGACTATTTTCATTTTACAGGGAATACGAAGTGCACAGGCCTGACCCTCATGCCTTCAGTCGATTTGATTCCTTACACTTTAGTTCAGGTTATTACATCAGAAAAAACCATTACAATGCTCATTGGAGTTTTCCTATGCATACAGAGACTTGCCTTTGCATCAAAAACAACATAAAATAATCAATGAATTCACATTTATAGTTACAACAATATTTGAATCTACCCTTCCAATTCTTGGCTCGCTGTGCATTTTTCCTTTCTACTGCTTTCATTCATCTTTTTTAGTTTCTGCTATTGCATTCAACATAGTTTTTCATAACTCTCTTTTTGGCTCGGCGCGACCCAGCTGTTGTGTTTCCAAAAGTGCCACCATATGCTCCTTTTTTTCCCAACTCTACCTCTTCTGCTCATGCTTGTAGCGTTCAGCCTTCACATGCTCCTCTGCTCTTTGTCGGGTAACTTACGTGATTCTCCTTCAATTGCGTTCATACTTTGTTATTAAATGGCCACACTAACCTTGCCCAAGCATTGGGTCACTTGACCGAGTCTTTGCTCTTGTGTTTAACCTTTCCTTTGTTTTACGTTATAATCCTACTTTTCTCTCCGATGCGATTTAACAAAGGGAAAACCCATTCTCCTAGACTTGAAATCCTTTAGGCTTCAGCATTGACCTGCATTGCATTCGCTTCATTATTGCACTTTGCACTTCGTCGTTATCATATGTTTCTTATTATGCATAGCTCTTCAAAATCCCGATGTGATTTATTGAGGAAATACACCTAACCCCGGACCTAAAATATATTAGGATATAGCTTTGAAAATTCATCGCGTCCTAGCTCATATCACATTCTGCATCTCGAAATTTCAATGTGATTCATGAATGTTATCCCTTATGAGCTTGTGATGTGCGATATGCGATCCAGGTCCACTTCATCTCCATGTCATCGTGCCACTTCACTACCATGTCACTACCACATCATCACCATGTCACTTCCATGTCGTCGCCATGTCACTTCGCATTTTGCAATTTTTGTGTCTCTGTTGTTTTGCAATACTCCTTCGGATGCAATTTGCGATATGCAGTCACATTGGATCGCAAACCCCACTTCTTATCACATCATGAATTGAAACAATTAACTTGTTATAGCTTAACATATAAATATAAAAATCATCGATAGTAATGTGAGCTAACAATATTATGGCCGAACATGATGTAATATAGATCGTCTGCCCTCCTACTTTATGTTTTCAATATGGTCTTGAATGTCAATCTCTGCTTCACTCTATGGCACGATCTTGTGAATGTAGAACCAATATTCTGCACGCGTTTTACAACCAGCCTGACCTAGGCCGCATTCTTTGTTGCATGCATTCTTTATGAATACACCCATTTTGACCTTTTCTTGACACTTTCCTTTTGTTTACTGTTTTGAACGTGAATAGCCTGACTTGACCCTGCACTGCAAAATTTTCCTCTTTGATCATTTTGATGCTGCTCCTTGCGTCTTTACTTCTCCTCTCCACTCCTTTGCCTTAATGATAATTCTAGTGTTGATCCATGCCTCTTTTATGCTCCTATACCTTTCTCCTTTGCCTCTAATGCTACTCCTCTGCCTCTCTTTTACTCTTTGTTTCTCCTCTGACTCTCTTTTATACTTCTCCACTTAAATTTTGCCTTCTTTTCCTTATTTCTCCTTTATACTCCAGTTGATATTGATCTTCTTCTTTGTTCTCAATGATAATTCAAGTGTTTTTCCTTTCTATTCCTTTTCCGTCAATGACAACATTTCGAACATCTTGTTTGAGAAATCATTTTGAAGTGATTCCAAGGGCATATTGAAGCATAGATATTAGTATTGGATTCTAAAATTCCCCCTATAAATAATTCAACACCCATTAAACCCTCGTAATACTCTACTATGACTGATGAAGATGAAGAAGTGCAACATGATATATCAAAATTATAAGAGCAAGAGCACCAAATTTCACTCTTGCAAACAACAACAGAAAATGAAATGGAAGTTTTGAAGAAGGGCGTAGAAGCTAAGATGGATGGTTTGAAGAAGGGCATGGAAGCTAATATGGATGGTTTGAAGAAAGGTGTGGAAGCTAATATGGATGGTTGGAAGAAATTCATGTAAGCTAAGATGGATGGTTTGAAGAATGGTATGGAAGAAAAAATGGAAGGTTTGAAGGAAGACATGGAAGGGTTGAAGGAAAGTTTGACAAAGTTGATACAAGAAATTATTCCTAATCGAAAAAAGTTAGTAGAGGAAACTCATGATTAGAGAAAAATAAATGTTAATTGTGATTTCATAAACTTGAATGTTGGATGGAAGACCCACAATATTCCAAAGATAAATATGAGGAAGTTTTATTGCAAGGATCCCGTAACATGAATACTAGATATGGAGCAATATTTTGATCTCAACAATGTGCAAAACACACAAAAGGTACAAATTACAACTTTATATTTAGAAAAAAATGCATTTTTATGGTATCGATGGGTTTTATCCCATAAAAAAATTGTCACTTGGTCAATTTTTATGGATGAAATGATAATACATTATGAGGATACAAAGAGGAATACATTATTTAGCGAATTGATAAATCTCAAACAAAAGGGTTTAGTGGTGGAGCACATTTAGGACTTCCAAAAATTGAATATAAGGGTAACTGATATTCCAGAGGAACACAGGATTGATGTCTTCATAGGTACTTTAAAGGATAACATCCAACATGAGGTTTTCCCTTTGGGAAATTGATTCATTTGAGAAGGCATTCAGGTTGGAAAGAAAAATTGAATGTAAAATTATGGCAACGAGGAAGCCTACCACTCACATCTATAAAGATGAAATTTTTGCTACTCCTAGACTTCCAAACCCTACAAGGTTGACACCAAAACAATTGGAAGACAAAATTGAAAAAGGGCTTCCCTACAGTTGTGATAGAAAATACACTAAATGTCATCAGTGTGATGAGAAGAAATTATTTTACATAGATTGTGAAGAAGAGGAATAAAATGAACAAGAGACCTCAAAAGAGGAGGATATACACGAAGAACCAACCCTAGAGAAAGAATAAATGATTCTTACCATACCGTGTAGTGCATTGGCCAGAATTACCACTCCTCAAACTTTCAAGATAGAAGGACATATTAAGAATAAAAAGGTAATAGTGTTTATTAATTCGGGTAGTACCCATAATTTTATTCATTGTAAGGTAGCCAAGGAATTAAAGTGTTCCTATACCCAACACCAGAATCTCAAGTGATGGTTTCAAATGGAAGAACTATAAATTTATCTAGAAAATTCCATATTATCAAGCTAACCATGGGCAAATATGTATTGAGTAGTCCAATCTGATGTTGTACTAGGAGTACAATGGTCACAATCTTTAGCGATGGTAGCTTTTAATTTTCGAGAACTTTTCTTGAAATTTTTTTGGAAGGAAAGGAAATCGAATTATGGGGTATCACAGGGAAGCCAGGAAAGATAAGCTCTAATGTCATGACAAGGCTTCTGAAGAAAGAACAATGAGGTGTATTTGCACAATTATGGTCACTAGAAGTTCCAACATAAAAATCATATATTTCTCGAGATCTCCAAAAACTCTTGGACAATCATTCCAAGTTTTTTGAAACTCCCAAAGGACTCCCACCTATTCACGATCATGATCATGATATTCATTTCATTCCAGGAAGTGTTCATTCAAACATCAGGCCTTACAGATATCCTTATGTCCAAAAGAGAGAAATTGAACGTATGATTGCAGAAATGTTAGAGGATGGTATAATTCAACCTAGTCAAAGTTAATTCTCTGCTCCAGTAGTATTGGTTCACAAGAAGGATGGATCATGGTGCATGTGTCCAAATTATAGGGAGCTCAATAAGTTCACTATTAAAGATAAATTTCCCATTCCTATGATTGATGAATTATTTCATGAATTACATGTAGAAATTTATTTTATGAAGTTGGATCTTTGTTCAGGATATCATCATATTAGAATGAAGGCTGAATATATTCCGAAAACAACATTTTGAAATCATGAGGGTCATTATGAATTTTTGGTCATGCCTTTTGGCTTACCAATGCACCTTCTACATTTCAAGGGTTGGTGAATTCCATTTTCAAACCCTTAGAAATTTTGTGTTAGTATTTTTTGATGATATACTAATCTACAATAGGTCTTGGAAGGATCGAGTTCAACATGTTGACAGGGTGCTCAAACTATTGGAGGAGAAACATTTATATGAAAAAACCTCCAAATGTTTCTTTGGAGTACAAGAGGTGGAATATATGGGTCATATTATATCTCATGAGGGTGTTAAGGTAGACCCTAATAAAATTAAAGCCATTAAGGAATGGAAAGTTCCCACAACCATAAATTAGTTGCGAGGATTTATCGAGTTAACAGAGTATTATCTCAAGTTTTTTAAGAATTATGGGACAATAGAAGCACCTATAACAACATTATTTAAGAAAGATGCATTTACATGGACTCCTGAAGCAACTAAGGAATTTGAAAATCTTAAAGAGGCAATGTGCCTAGCACTAGTCTTGGCTATGCTAGACTTCACAGAAACCATTATTGTGGAATGTGATGCATCAGGAAATGGAATTCGTGTTGTTTTAATGCAAGAAGGAAGACACATTGCTTTTGAAAGTCATCCGATCAAAGGAAAGTATTTACAGAAAGATATTTATGAGAAGGAAATGTTGGAAATAATACATGCACTAAAGAAATGGTGACCTTACCTAATGGGAAGACACTTCAAGGTAAAAAATGACCACGATAGTCTTAAACACTTTTTGAAGCAAAGGCTATATTCATAAGAGCAACAAAAATGGGTCACAAAGATGATGGGTTATGACTTTAAAATCATATACAAAAAAAGGAAGCTAAATGTTGTTGCAAATCCTCTCTCCAGAAAGGATGAAGAGGTGGAATCATTGCTTTGTGCCATTTCTATTATCCAAACATATTGGATAATGGAAGCAAGGGATGAATGGAAGAAGGAAGAATAAGTGTGGAAACTCATTCAAAATTTGCAGAAAGATCCTAGTACATATGATACATTTAGTTTGAAAAATGATTCCTTATGGTACAAATATCGCTTATATTTTTGTAAATATTCCCAACGAAAACAAATTATTCTTTTGGAATTGCACACTTTTCCTTTAGGAGGACACTCGGGATTTTAAAAACTTACCACAGGGTGAGGAAATATTTTTTTTCAGTTGGCCTTAAAATATGATATTCAAAATTTTTTGGTCGAATGTTTGGTTTGCCAACAAAATAAAATTGAGAGAATTAAGACCCTGGGTTTTCTACAACCTTTATCCATTCCAAGTCAATGTTGGGAGGATATTTCAATGGATTTTATCACAGGTTTACCTAATTCTGAAGGAAAGAGTGCCATCATGGTGGTAGTTGATAGAATTACCAAGTATGCACACTTTTATGCATTATCTCATCCATTTAAAGCAAGTAAAATTGCTACTGAATTTATAGAAACAATTCAAAAGCTACATGGAAACCCAAAGATTATTGTAAGTGAGAGAGATCTCATTTTTACCGGAAATTTTTGGACGTGATTATTTTCTTGTTTGTGTAGTCAAGTAGCTCATAGCTCATCTTATCATCCTCAATCCGATGGACAAACTGAGATAGTGAACAAATACTTGGAAGGATATCTTCGTTGTTTTGTGTCTGATAAACAAACACAGTGGGTCAAGTGGTTACCTATGGATGAATGGTGATATAACACTTCCTTCCATATTGCAGCAAAAATGACCCCATTTATGGCACTTTATGGATATCATCCACCATCCATCACATCATATTTAAGAGAAATTTCTAAGGTTCAAGCAGTGGATGATCACATCGAGGATCAACAAAAAGTTCTCCAAATATTAAAGGATAACCTAAATTTGGCAAAAAATCGAATGAAAAAACAGGCAAATCATCGTCGCAGTGAGAGAATTTTTGATGTAGAAGACTGGGTATTTTTATGGCTACAACCATACAAATAAATGTCCCTCAAGCAAGCTAAGAAGGATAATAAATTATCACCAAATTACTATGGTCCTTACAAGGTGTTGCAAAAGGTTCGTACTATGGCATACAAATTGGAACTTCCTGCTTCTTCGTGAGTGCATCCAGTTTTCCATGTTTCATGCTTAAAGAAGGTTATAGGTGACAAACTTCCAGTTAAAAAAATATTTCCAAAACTTAATGAGGAAGGAAAAATCACATTGGAACTTGGAGCAGTCACGGAAACAAGAACTCGATAGGTACGAAATTGATCAATTTCAGAGTATCTCATCAAGTGAAAGAACTTACCCACTAAATATTCTACATGGGAGGATGAGAATTTTATACAGAAGCATCTGTAAATACTCAAGCATTGAGGACATCAATTTTTTGAAGGAGAGGGGCATGTTAGGTCCCTATATTACTAGTGTAGTCCCTTATTGTTGTTATTGTAGCCCCCTTATTATTATTTTTGTACCCCTGTAACCCCCATATTGTTATTATTATGCCCTTACATTATTTTTGTTAGGCTGGCTAGGATTATATTGTGACCCCATGGAATCTTGTATATAGAAGGAGGTTTTGTCATTTGTATCATACAAGAATTGTTAATGTATGTAATGTAAAGGAGTTTGCCCTCTCGAAGTGGCTTATTTCTAAGGTGTTGATCTCTCTTTTCTTCTATTTTTGGAGTTGGTCTCATAAAAAAAAATATCATCTTTGAGGGGGAAACTGCCTTTACATTCATAAATGAACAATCTTGGATCATTTAAATGAAAAAACCTCCCTTTTATATATATGGTTCTAAGTGTCAGAATATAATCATATCCGACATAACAATAATAATGTAAGGGCGCAATAATTACAATAGTGGGATTCTATGGGTCATAATAATAGAAATATGGGGACTATATGGGAAAAACGATAAGGATAAGGGGGATATAGTAACAATAACAATAAGGGGATAAGCTAGTATTATAGGGACCTAATATGTCACTTTCCTTCAAAAGAGCGTTGTCCTCAACGCATGAGTATTTTTGGATGCTTCTGTATAAAATTCTTGTCCTTCCATGTGGAATATTCAACGGGTAAGTTCTTCCACTTGATCAGATACTTTTAAATTGGTCAATTCCATAGCTTTCAAGCTCTTGTTTCCATGACTACTTTAGGTTCCAATATGATTTTTCCTTCATCTTTAAGTTTTGGCAATATTTTTTGAATCTGAATCTTGTCGCCTATAACCTTCTTCAAGCCTGAAACATGGAAAATTGGGTGCACTTGAGAAGATGCTGGAAGCTCCAATTTGTATGCCATAGTACCAATATTTTTCAACACCTTGTAAGGACCATAATACTTATTTGATAATTTAGTATGTTTCTTAGCTTTTTTGACGGACATTTGCTTGTATGGTTGTAGACATAAAAACACCGAGTCACCTAAATCAAAACTTCTTTTGCTGCGATGTTGAGATGCCTACTACTTCATTGGATTTTGTGCCAAATTGAGGTTATCCTTTGGTTATTGTTCCACCCGTGTATACTTGATTCCAAAGTATTGAGTTCCATTTAAGTACTTTATAATTTTTTTTGCAGTATACTAATGATCCTCACAAGGCTTTTGCATAAATCTAGACAGTATTCCTACAACAAATGAAATGTATGGTCTAGTCGTAGTTAGTTATTTGAGTTTTCCTATGAGTTGTGTGTACTTTGTTGCATCCTCAAATTCTTTTCCTTTAGTGGATGAGATATTTACATTATGTTCCATTGAAGTAGTCAAAGGATTTCACTTATCCATTCCAAACCTATTCAACATATCTCCAATGTACTTCTACTAAGAGAGCAATATAAAAATCAGATGTTGGGTTACTTCAATACCAAGATAGTAGTGAACATAGACCAAATATGTCATTTGGTAACCTTTCCTCAGCTTTTTTCCTTAGGGATTGAATGTAATTTTGATTTTTCCCTCTCATAAGAATATCATGTACATAGAACACAATATATACAACTTATTTTCCAAGTTTCTTGACAAACAAAGATACATCTTTAAGATAATAATGTTTGAAATTTATTTTCAGAAGATTCTCATTAAATTTCTCCTACCAGGTTGACGGTACTTTTTTGAGGCCATACAAGGATTTTAGAAGCTTAAATTATTTGTTTTCTTGACCCTTCACAAAAAATCCTTCAAGTTGGGACATAAAAAGATTATCTTTTAGATCTCCATTCGAGAAAGTAGTTTTTACATCCATTTGATGGAATTTCCAATTGTTGTAAACTAAGAAGGCAAAGAATATCCATATGGTAGCCCATTTGACTTTGGGGGAAAATGTATTCTCATAATCAACCCCTTCCTTATGTGAAAAACCTATTTCCACAAGCATGGATTTATGCTTGTCAAGCGAGACATCTTCTTTATACTTGTTATTGAATACCAACTTGTATCCAATTGGTTTGGTTCACAATGGACGACCAACCAGCTTCTAGGTTCCGTTCTTTATTAAAGCATCATATTATTTCTACATCATGTCTCTTCATTAATCATTAGAAGTGGATTCTTTGAATGAATTTGGTTCAAAATATATAGAAAAATTTAGTGCACAATTATAAGAAACATCCATATCAACAGGTGAATCAATATCGTCTACCTCACCTCCATTCTGTCTAATTGAGCTTATTGTTCATGTCTTTCCACCTCATCAGGATGAAAACTTTCAAGTGTCTTTGTGATCCATTTTGGAGGAACGTTTTGAGATGTACCAAGATACTAAGCTAACTAAGATGGGGTTGAATCAATATTTCGCTTCCCAATTCTCTCAATCACATCACTTTTTGTGTCTTATTTATCAATGGTTGGAGATTCATGAGGGGGAGAGAGTGATTCAAAAGGAGATTCCACATATTTATCCACTATAGATACCCCTCCTTGAATAGGTGGAGTTCCATTATCAAACTCTTGAAAATACTTTACATCCTCGAACTTTTCCAAGCATTCAAGTTGTCGCTTACCAACATTTCTAGTCTAGGAAGATTCAAGAAAGATGGAATATATAGATATTGTTAACTTATTATTAACGTCGTCATAGATAAGGTATGTTTTGTAGTGTTGACACCTAATCCTATGGATGGGTGTGCATATTTAATATTGTATATTAATTAATATTAGGAAATAAGGAAGGCCAAGAGTCATTGGGAGATGAATCCCAATAGCCTCACCTCCATGTATAAATCCATGTGCATTCTTCAGCTAATACACATTCCGATTTTGAGGAGTTACCTCCTGGTTTGACATGGTATCAGAGCCAGCTCCACTATTGGCATTTCTGCCTGTGGTGTAACTCCCTCTCCTTTGCTCAGTCAATTTTTTATTAATAGTTTTCTGCTGCTCTTAATTGCTAGACTGTTATTCTGCATTTTTTTTTCTCTATATAGCCCTGACATTTGCAGCTCCAGCTCCTGCAGCTCCTGAATACTACAGGCTCCTCTGTCATTCTGTAAATTGCAGGCTCTGTCATTCTGCAAGATTCCATTTCAAAAAAAAAATTTGTAACGACCTTTTGGGCCTCCTCCATTCTCCATTCTCCATCGACTTATATTCCCCACTCCCTGATCACAACGCCCTAGTGTATACGCTCCATTTGATACACATTCACAACGACTACGCCTCCTCCTTATGCAACACTGCCTGCCTCCATTGTGATACAAGTCGACTCTCCACGTTGCTATATCAAGCTGTCTGCGTTTATATACAACGCTGTCCATACAGCGCTATCAAAATTTTATAATACACTGTTATATCATATGCGCTATCACTGCTATATATACCTCCTATGTCCAAACGATGTGGTTTATATTGTTTATCGGAGACAATGAATGATAAGTTCCACCTCCCTGCAACACTTCCGCCCTCGGCTCTCTCCGTGGCCTGTCCGTCAATTCATATTCATTAACCTCCGCTTGTCATACACCGCCCCTCAATACCTCTGCTAGTCATATATTGCATTCCATTCATACTTTTAAAACGCAGTCATATATTGCATTCCATTCATACTTTTAAAACGCAGTCATGTATTGTGAAATGCAGTCATATGAAACGCATGTATTGTCCATTGTATTCTGAAACGCAGTCATGTATTGTGAAACGCAGTCATATATTGTGAAACGCAGTCATATGAAACGCTATCCATTCATACTTTTAATACCATTTCCCATTCATATTTTTTAATACTGATTTCCCATATATATTTCCGCCCCTCCATTCATTATACGATACCACTATTTCAACTCCGCCACATTCCCCACATTACCACTTTTATACCGCCCCTCCACCATCATAATACCGCCATTCCATATCGACCTCCCATACAAATTTTTTCTCCAAACAAAACAAAAAATACACATATTTTTTTGTGCAGAATTCAGTTTTTAGCAAAGAGCTTGTGTTTTTTAAATTTAGTCTTTTAGCAAAAAGAGTTTCTATCCTTTTAAACTGAGTACATTTTCCAGCAAATATTTTTTTTGTTTTCTCTCCTTCAAGAGAAATTTTCTAGCAAAGTTTTTTTTTCTCTCCTCCAAAAGAAGATGACAGTCCCTTCATCTTCTAAAGAGGCTGCCTACTTGGAACAGAGAGAAAATAGACATGCTTCAGGTTCATCCAGAGGAAGAGAAGGTAGAAGACAAAGAAGAAACTTCAGAGAAAATGGGGGCAGACAATCTAAAGCTCAGCAGCAAACAAATCAAGACAGAGGTAAAACTAATGACAAAGACAAAGGTAAACCAGCTGAATCCGCTCACTATGTTCTAGCACATTGTAACAATGGAGTAACTGAAAACCTATTTGATGTTTCATTTACTTAATGGAGAGATGATTGGTTGCTAGATTCAGGAGCAACATGTCACATGACATTTAGAAAAGATTTTTTTGAAGAATTCACTGACAAAGTTGATGGAGCAATATATTTCGCAGATAAATCCAAACTCAAGCCATCAGGGCTTGGCACAGTCAGGCTTAAACTGCCTGGTCTTCCTGATCATATCCTACATGAGGTTCTATACCTCCCGGAGTTGAAGAGAAACTTGTTGTCCCTGGTCGAAATCCGGCAGCAAGGACACTTAATTCACTTGTTTGATGGCAAGGCAGAGGTCAGAAAAGCATCAGATCACTCACTTTTCATGGAGGGAATAGAAGAAGGGAGACTCTTGAAGCTGAAAGTTTCATCTGCTCATGCTCAAAACTTTGCATTCAGTTCACATCATGATGAAGGTACATTTCCATCAAGTCTTTTATGGCATGCTAGATTTGGACACTTAAACTATGACAACCTTCGTTTGTTGAAGAAAAATGGTGTTGATGGACTACCTACAATTCCTAGAAAACCTAAGGAATGTGATGCTTGTATTCTAGGAAAGCATAGCAAACAACCATTTCATGATTCACACTCTAGAGCACATAGAAAACTTGAACTTTTTCATTCATATTTATGTGGCCCTATGCCTATTGCTTCTGCAAATGGAAACAAATACATGATGACATTTATTGATGACTACACCAGAATGTGTTGGATTTACTTACTGAAGAATAACTCTGATGCTTTTCAAACTTTCAAGAATTTTCATGCATGGATTGAAAATGATGCACAAACACATATTGGCTCTCTACGTACTGATAATCGAAAAGAATACACTTCAAACGAATTTGAAAATTATCTTCGTCAACATGGAATCAAACATCAAACAACTGTGCCATATAATCCACAACAGAACGGTGTAGCTGAAAGAATGAACAAAACTATTTTAAATATGTTCCGCTCCATGTTATTTTTCAAGAATGTAAAATTGATGTTTTGGGCTGATGCAGTTCTATGTGTTGTTTACATAAAGAATAGGTGTCCTTCAAGTTCAATTAGAAACAAAACTCCTTTTGAAATGTGGCATGGCCACATTCCTTCGGTAAAGCATTTCAGGGTCTTTGGGTCCACCTATTATGCCTTGATACCCAAGGGTCAAAGGAACAAACTTGGTGCTAGAAGCAGAAAATGTATCTTCTTGGGGTACTCCAATACCTCCAAAGGATATCGTCTCTATGATGAAACAAATAAGAAGTTTTTGATAGCAAGAGATGTCATATTTCTTGAATCTTCCAAGAGTGACAAGGTTGTTGAGCGGCAACTTGATCGCCTGGATAGATTCACACATGCAAAGTATTTCCAGGAATTTGATAATGTGATTCCACATCTTGAAGGGGGGATTCCGATATTGAATCAAACTATGGAATCATATCCTGAAGCACTCTCACCCCCACATGAAGAAACAACCACGGATGACACATTGGATGATGTGAGTGACAGAGTTGGGAGATTGAATCTTGAATCAATCCCAACTCAGTCAAATGACCAGCCTGGGCCATCTCAGAAAGGTCCACCCAAATGGTTGACAAAGACACTGGAGAATGTTCATCCTGATGAGGTTGGAAAAACAAGAACAAGAAGTTCCACTCAACAAATCGAAGGTGATGTAGATAATTCTAATTCCCCTGTTGATATGGATATTGCTTATAACTGTGAATTGATTTTGTCTACAGATCATGAAACAAATTCCTTCAAAGAAGTCGCTTCTCATGATGAATGGAAATAAGCGATGCAGAAGGAGTATGATGCCTTGATAAAGAATGGCACTTGGAAGCTGGTTGATCCGCCTTTGGGAACGAAACCAATTGGCTGTAAGTGGGTCTACAAGAACAAGTACAAAGCAGATGGCTCACTTGACAAGCACAAGGCTAGGCTTGTGGCAAAAGGATTCGCACAAAAAGAAGGAGTCGATTATGAAGAAACTTTTGCTCCCACATCAAAATGGACCACCATCTGGACTCTCTTTGCCTTAGCAGCTCAGAATGGATGGAAAGTCCATCAGATGGATGTAAAAACAACCTTCTTGAATGGAGATCTAAAGGAGAAATTTTATATGTCCCAGCCAGAAGGATTTGTGGTAAAGGGTCAAGAACACAAAGTTTGCAAACTTGTAAAATCCTTGTATGGCCTCAAGCAAGCACCACGAGCCTGGTATGAGAAATTGACCGAGCATCTTCTAAAACTTGATTTCAAACATTTTGATCTTGATGATGCAACTTTGTTTGTTAAGAAAGTTGGAAAAACAGTTGTATATCTTGTGGTATATGTAGATGATCTTTTGATAACAAGAAACAATGAGAGCTATATTGCATCCATGAAGAAAGAGTTGAAGAAAGGTTTTGAAATGACTTATTTGGGTCATGTTCATTACTATTTGGGTATTGAAGTAATTCAACATCCTAAATTCATATTTCTTTCTCAAAAGAAGTACATTGGAGATCTCTTGAACAAATTTGGCATGAATGACTGTAATCCCTTAATCACTCCAATGGAACAAAACTTGAAGCTCACATCTATTGAAGGGAAGGAATTTGAGGATGCAACTAAGTACAGACAGCTTGTAGGAAGTCTTATCTACCTGACCACCACCAGACCTGACATTTCATTTGCTGTTGGAATCCTCTCAAGGTTCATACAAAAACCTTGTGAAGGACATTGGTCTACTACGAAAAGAGTGTTAAGGTACTTGAAGGGGACTCAAGACTTTGGACTCAAATATACACAGGTAGGTGACTTCAGCTTGATCGGATACTCTGATTCAGACTTTGATGGCGACAAAGAAACAGGGGTGTCTACTGCAGGTTACACCATGAGTCTTGGATTAGGAGCTGTCTCATGGAGATCGCGCAAACAGTCAGTTCCAGCAAATTCCACGACCGAGGCAGAATATGTGGCAGTAGCTGAAGCAACAAAGGAAATTTTGTGGCTCCGGAAAATCCTGGAAGATTTGCAGATGAAACAAATGTATTCCACTCCACTCATGATCGACAACACTTCTGCAATAAAGTTGGCCAAGAACCCAAAGTTCCATGATCGAACAAAGCACATCAATACAAAGTACCATCTAATTCGACATCATGTTTAGGCCAAAACCATCCATCTACATCATTGTTCCACAAATGAGCAAACTGCTGACATCTTCACCAAAGCACTTGGAAGAGAAAAGTTTGAAAAGTTCAGATCGATGCTTGGACTCACTAACATCCCTTCGGATTAAAGGGGGGAATGTTGACACCTAATCCTATGGATGGGTGTGCATATTTAATATTGTATATTAATTAATATTAGGAAATAAGGAAGGCCAAGAGTCATTGGGAGATGAATCCCAATAGCCTCACCTCCATGTATAAATCCATGTGCATTCTTCAGCTAACACACATTTTGATTTTGAGGAGTTACCTCCTGGTTTGACATGGAGGGATATATTTATCCCAAGAAGATACATTTATGACTTCTTACACTGAGTTCGTTTTTAGTATCCTTAAATGTGAAGGCATAGCAAGTGGAACCAAAAACCTTGATATTCTTCACCAGAGGAATGTCGCCATAACAAATTTCATAGCGAGTCTTATTTTTGATAGCATGATATGGACACCTACAGAACATAGAACTACATCAGCCCAGAAAAACAACTTAACATTCTTGAAAAATATCATTGATTGTACCATATTTAAGATTTTCTTGATCATTATTTCAAATACTCTCTTATGTTGGGGATTATAAGGAACAAATTGGATGTTTGATCCCATGTTGGAGAAGATAGTTTTCAAATTAATTTGAAGTATATTTTTTTCCATTATGAGTATGAATACATCTAATATGATATTGTGTATCATTTTCAATCCATGCACAAAATTTCTTGAATGTTTCAAAAGCTTCAAATTTTTTCTTCAATAAATAAACCCAACATAATATTTTGTAGTCATCAATAAATTTCATCATATATTTATTATCATTTGTATAAGGAAAAATCATTTGGGCACACAAATCATAATGAATCAATTGAATTTTTCAATGTTCTATGGAACAAGAACCATCAAATTATTATTTGTTGTGCTTTGCTAAGATACAAGCATCACATTACTTAAGCTTCATAGGAGTTTCAGGGAAACCAGTAACACCATTTTTCTTCAACAAAAAAAGGAAGTCAGGGTTCAAATGTCTAAATATAGAATGACATAAAAGAGTTGATGGAAGTGTACCTTGACCATAATGAGAATTGTATGAAAATTTCTGTGCTCGAGAAGAGGTTCCTTGTAGCTTCAAAAGTCTTTCTTCCTCTATCCCAGTCATGAAAATTGAGTCATATTATGTTTTATGACCTCAACCTTACCATCAAATATGTGAATGGAGTTTCCTTGTTGGCGCATTTGGAACATGGACAATAAGTTTCTCCTCAACTCTAAGAGGTATAGAACATCATGTAGAGTAAATTATGGAAGACTAGGCAATTTGAGCCTGATGATGCCAATCCATAATAGATTGAGTTTTGACTTGTCTACAAAGTAGACTATTCCATGAGAATTTCTAGTGAATTATTCAAGGAAACATTTTCTGAAATTCATCTAGAAAGTTTCTCCTAAATCAAGAAGCCAAACATATTTGGATGAATAAATTGAAGCACTAAAGAAGTATTCGGTTACTCCAATGTCACAATGTGGGACAACATAATGAGCGAACTCTGGTTTTTTTCCTTTCAATTTAATTTATTTTTTTCCTTTTTATACCTCCCTTTCTTGTCTAATCATGTCTGATGAGAGATTACATGTTGAAGCTGTAGAGAAATTAGGGCTTTTCATTCAATTTCTATTTCATGATAATTACTTGTGATTTTGTTGTGCTTCTTTCACTTAGATATTATCTTCGTTACATTATTACATTCTTCATCAATTCAATTATGAAATGCACAAGTGACATAACTATTCAGGCTAGCAAGCTATGACCAAATTGTCTTCCTCTTGCAAAGGAAAACCTTAAAGCAATTCTTCTTATAAATCTTCAATTAACGAGTACCATAACCATGACACAAACCCTTTACACCAGTATACCTCTAAGACACTTTTCGTTGCTCTTCTAGGCTCCTTATGTTGATCTTCCCTTTTTTTGCATTCCACTACACCACACTTCTAGATATTCTTGTTGCTCCGATCCTAGACAAATATTTTGGTATATTTATTGATGCAATCCAATACCATATAGTAGAGGCTTCTCTTATGATAGATCTTGAATTCCTTGAAGTGTTTCGGAGCTTACTGCAGTATTCCAACATGTTGTGAGTACCTTATTTCTCACTTCAAATACCCTTATTCACTCTTTATATATCTTTTAGGTTATGCAAGAGTATATCTTCATGACTGTGGCTAGAACTCTGTCATCTGTGCACTGATCATAGTCTCCTTTACTACGTTGTCTTGCCTTCTTCCTTCACACTGTATTCTGCACTAGTCCAAGCTCCTTAGACTGATAATTTATCCTATTCCTTGCATTTCAGTTTGGATGTATATCAGGCCTTTGACCGAGAAGGATAGACCTAGGATGGGAGGTAAGATCACTTATTTCTTCTTATCATATCAATATCATAATTTTCGCACCAATGTAGACCTTATATTGCACTTTTGTTACATACCTTATCCCAAATTTCTTGTTGTACAATGAGGCCACATCGTTATTTATATAATGATTGTCTTCTAGCATGTAGGCTGACATGAGGGGTGGAGGGTAGGCCGACTTCACCATGGAGCATTTCTACCATACTTTGAGACAACTTCTTTGGAGCATCGTTACAAAGGTCTTGGAGCATATAATTTACATCAATAATTTGTCTTTTACAAGTGTAATACCACTTCATATATATGAATTTAAATTATATTTATGACAAGATTAAAAACTCCTAAAGAAATCAAGAAGAATTCTTTGACCTATAATAAAATTCCTTTCTCATGAAACCCATGAGGAAAGTATTACAAAATACATTTTATTATCTTTGTATATTAATTACATAAATTCATAACTACAAGTCATTATGAAGACCTAACCTAGTTACACTTTCTAAGACTCCCTCTTAACTGAGGAGGTGTTCATAATGGTACATGGTAATTTTCAATATGAAGAATCTCATAAGAATAGTTTGATTGGTAATCTATTTGTTATAGCATCATATTAACCAAAGTTGTCACAGTGCAAGGACATGACTAACATCTCCATCTCTCTATGAGACCATGAGCTACAATGCTAATGAGACCAATGATTATAGACACCATCATCATTTTATCAAAGGTACATACTCCACTGAGGTGTTCACTGATTATGACCTTATTAGACTATTCTTACTGTTGGATTCCCAATCCTCAAATAGTATCCTTCCTTCCACGACTACTCTTTCCTTGGATGCCATAATAAATCCCAAAAGAGTATCAAATGCCAGATGATTACCCAATCCTCCATTCTGTCTTCCAAGGTGAAGACAATAATGTCTTGTTCATCTCTCCCTCTCAAAAAGGAAGGACATATCTCATAAAGGAATGTACTCGTTCCTATACAAGGAATTTACCTAATCTCCCTCTTTTCTTATGATTTACCTAGTTTCTTCTAAGAAAGAAACTTTTTACTAGGCTCCCTCTTCATCAAGGACCTACAACAACAATGATGAAAACACCAAGCTGGTCAGGAAGAACTCCTTCCTTCAATGTCAAGAATTTATTTGTTATTGAGGAGTGTTCATCTTTGGGATCTATACATAGGGTGCACATCATCCATCACATTCATCCAAGAGTCATATCTTCTATCAAAAAATGATCCATCAATCTTCTCATATGATCTAGATTCATGTCATGTTTATTTCTTTCGAACCATACTTCTTCCAAGGAGCTTTCATCCTCCCATATGGTTATCAACTAGTGGAAGAAATAGCCTTCCATTTGATAGCCCAACATAAGCTCATCATATATCAATTAATCATAAATATGAAATTTAAATTAAAAGTTACCTTAGTGAAGAACTTTCACCATGACATATTTTTTTAGGCATCAACATCCTTTGTTTACATATTGACACATTTCTTAAATATATGTATCGTCAAGGGTCTCCATTTTTTCCAGACTTCTATCAGAGTCTACATATCTTCCAAGAATATTTTTGAGTCCAGTATTCTTAGCTTTGTTTAATGTTGATTGCTTCTTTCCATTAGTTTAATTCTCATGATATCTTCCTATTTAATTCTCCACAAAATTATTATTTCATTCCCAAGAAATTCTACTGTGCAGTCCCTTGATAAAGTACAATCACCTCATATTCCATATGACGAAATATTATGTTGTTTTCATCTAGTGTAGATCATGGATTTCAGCAACCTGTGCATCAAAAGAGTTTCTTCTTTATTTTTTTTATCATACTTCTAAATATAGAAATATACTACTTTTCCATTTTTAAAATATTATAACCCCTTAAAAAAAAAACAAAGGAAGAAAATGGTTGCACCAATACTGGCTCACCACACCAATACTAACTCACCCAATCGAAGGGTTCCAATGCTGGCTCACGTTTCATTCTAAAGGAACTTGAAAGGTTTCTCCATAGGCTCTTAGAGACACCATCAGAAGGAGAAATTCCTTGAGGAGAAGGTCTTGAATGCTGATTCTAGTGAACAACAACAAGTTGTGAAGGGGCTGGTGTTGGGAAAATACTGAGAGGGGGGGTGAATCAGTATTTACTGCATATTCAAAACTTTTACTTTTTCTTGCTTCTAAAACCCATACGCTACTTTCCTGAACCAGACTCACGTATATACGCGGATACTCTTTATGAAACTTGCGTATACACAGATATCTAATTATGTCATTAGTTCTTCACTTAAATCATTCCATCATTCATTCATCAGATGTTTAATAAACAGTAAACATGTGCAGTAAGAACAGAGTAAACCATCACACAAAGCATCACACATGAACACCAGGATTTTTAGGTGGAAAACCAAGTCGGGAGAAAACCACCGCTGCAGTTGCTCAGCCTTCAATATTTTATTATAGAGAAAACATCTTACAACATATGTGCTGGCGCAGACTTGACCAGCACGCAGGCACCCACCTGCGCTCGTTTACCAGCCACTCCTGGAAGGGAGCTCCAACCCCCTGACTCGTTTACCAGCCTCTCCTCCTCTCGGAAGGGAGCTTTTCACGACATCTCGTTTTACCAAATTTCACTCCCGAAGGAGCTACGACCCGATCGAAGGCAACCCTCATCACCTCTATGGACCACGTTTCATCAATTTTCACACTGGATCCAACAACTTCAATAGAACACAACTTGCAGGCCACATTTCATCATATTTTCAAACTGGACCCTCTTCATACTGTCAAGCTCAACCATACAACCAAACTGATACAGACAACTCAGAACTGTAGAATGCAGATAGCAGAAACACAGCAGATCAGATCAAAAATTTCTTAGCACAGACTTCAGCAAACCCTAGTTTGCATACGCGCTTTCCTTTCACTCATGTCGTGTATATACGTGCTTCCGTCTACATAAACCCGCGTATACTTCTGTATACATTACAGAACCAATTTCATTGCGCATACGTGCTTTCTTCGGCGAATACGCATATAGTCAGCCTTCCGCGGCGAAGTAGCGTATAGATCTTCAATTATTATAGAGCAGCATACTTCTTCAGATCAGATGTTCAGTTCAGATTTACCCTTTTACTTCAGACAGATGTTCGCCTCAATTCAGATCTAAGCCTTCCATAATCATATCTAGTAGATACAAGTGCATTTTCAGATCTAGATCCCTTTCTTCATCATTGGTGCATCATACATTTAGATTTTTCTTCAAGTGTAACCCTTTCCATTCAGATCTACTTCAGAGAGAAGTATTCATTCAAGCTCAGACATCTTGCACCCACTCTCATGATTTGCACAATGAATTTCATCTCTTTATATAGGTTTATCTTTTTTTCAATACCATGAGCCCCTTTCAATACCATGAGCCCAAAACTACATTACTTCCGATGGTATTCCTGGACGGGGTCAATTAGGCGGATCATTACCCAATACAATGGGTCAATACCATGGTGGTTACCCCGGTTTTGCACTTTTAGAGCGCTTTAGCCCATACGCGACTTGGCACGTTCTTTTCCGCGTGCATACGCGACTTCCCTTAGACATACCCGCGTATTCATTGAAACATACTCTTTTTATCAAAGATTTAGCACAAGCTGAATTCCTTTCTTCACTGCCTTCTGTACTTACTGTAGATACATCATATTTGCTTCATCAAGATCATATTCTATCAAGCATAACTTCATCAAGTAAGTTGTCATTATCTTCATCAAGTGAGTTTCCTTTCAAGGACAACTCTCAGCAACATATAGTCAACAAACATCATATCACATCAGATTTACATCATTTACCAAGTCCATCAAGTCAAGCATAACTTCATCAGGTGGATTGCCATCAAGGACAACACATGTCAACAGTCGCATGTCTTCATCTTCATTCGGTGGGTTGCCATCAAGGACAACACTCTGCATCATATTTCCAACAATCTCCCCCTTTGGACTTGATGGCAACCATGATGGTGTTTGGTTACCACAACAGATAGGTACATTAAGAATACAATGACACCATGTCACTCTCTCCATTTGTGACACCATTCTTTCTCTTCATTCAAACACCATGTCACTCTCCCCCTTTGACATCAAGGGAAAAGGGCGGATCAAAACCAACATACTCTCCCCCTTTTCTCTGCATGTGGAAGAAGCATTCTGCAGATCGGATATATATACTGACGTGACTAAACTCCCCCTAAGTTCATGCTAAATCTTCAAACATATCTTCTAATGAAGTACATGACTCTATGAATTTCCTATCACCAATGACTCATACTTACATCAAAGATCCATCCAAGTGGATTTACATATGAGAATCAACTACCCAACCAAGTGGGTTTACAAATCTGACTCAGCTACCCAACCAAGTGGGTTTACAATATTTGACAAGTCCTTACATGACTGAATATTACAATTTTACATCATGGGTCTTAACAAGACCTTTTCATCAAATTACAAATATGACCATTTATGACCAACAGCAGAAAGTCCTCAAGAAAGAGAACATGTATCAGAACCATCATAATGCCAACAATGCATTATACTCAGCAACGCTAAAGCTCCCCCTGAATCTGTGCAACCAAGCAATCTTTCCAAATGACTAAGGATCCCCCTTAGTTTGTGCATCCTGAAAACTTCCACCAGCAAATCATCAAGGCATCTTCATCAAAACATTAGAAACAGAATTTTGAGAACTGGAACACCACCAGAGATACCAAACAGTATCAGAGATACCAAACAGCACTGCAGCTGTGCTGAAGAGAGCTGAACCAACCAAAAATTTCCAGCAACCAAACATACGCGGTTTTCTGTGCAGGAACTCGCGTATATACGCGACTGTGTTTCATGAAACCCGCGTATCCAATGCCATCTTCTAAATTTCAACCAGATCTGATTCTCTGTGAGGCAAAGACAATGATCAGCTTCTTTATGAGACATTTGAATGCTTCCCTAGACTACAGATAGATAGAATAGTAGTTGTGTCTTCAAGCGTCATCCAACGATTGTAGCATCAGTACAATAGTAACCAAGCCTTCAGATTCTTTGCAGTGTCAATCGTCAATACCATCTTTCCAAGAGATTATCATACCATAACATCATCTTCAAATGTCTGTCAAGCAATCATCCATGTGGTCCAATACCATCAAGATCTTCAAGATTTAACATGAAGTAACATATGTAGGCAAAAGATCTCAACCATAGTAACAAACTCTGCATGATCTATTCTCAAACGACATCCAACTCATCCATGTGTGAAGAAAAAAAGACACTTATCAGCAACCAGGGCTCAAAATCTCATCATAATAAACCATGTACCAAGTCATCATCAAAAACCAAAGAATAAGCAGTCATATTGCCAACAATGCAATCATTAGTATTCAACCTGCTACTCCCCCTGGACCAGTGCTCCTTCTTAACTTGTGCAACCTGAAAATGTTCATCAGCAAGTCATTAGCAATAATCTCTGCATGGGCTGCCCTTATCTCCGAATTATAGGACTTTCATCTCAACAATGAATACTCTTCATCAACAAGCAAACAGGACTCATCCACAATCTTCAACACAAGAAACCATGTATCGTATCCTCATTGTTTAGAACTGAGAAACTAAGCTGAAATTGAGTCAATAATATAGTCATTAACAATCAGACTGATGCTCCCCCGGATCCTCATCTCCAGATCTTCAACTAGCATATAAATTCTCTTATCATCAATGCATACGTGACTGTGTCTGAAGAAACGCGCGTGTATACGCGACTTTTGTTAGTATAACCCGCGTATGGAAAGTGAAGCATAGAAAATTTTCATCTTCCTTTATTTCCTCCTAAGCTTGTACCTCCTGTACCTGTCCTTTCCACATCAGATGCGCTGTCAGAAGTAAACATAACCAGAATAATCAAATCAACCATGAGAGTCATCATGCATTGCTCCCCCTGTGACGATACATTACTAAATCTCATAATGTATCCCACATCATTCCTGCAGTCAATAAGGAAAGTTAGCTTCAGAAGCGAATGACTGCAGTAGGGTCAGAATTCCCTACGTTTCTGATCGGTCCTCCATCTTTTTCGAGATTTGTTTGAACTTTCTATTTGTGTGCTGGAAGTTATCCAATTTCTCATGTCTGTTCAACCTGCATTCCTTTTCTACATGTCCATACTTGTTACAAGAATAACATCTCATGTGACCAGAGAAATAAGCATAAGCATCATAATGAGTATTTCTAATCTTCCTCCTTTTACAATCAGCTGCTTTATGACCATACATGTTACATGAGAAACAATATCCCCTGAAGAAACTAGAGTACCTTTCTGAGTAGAACCTGTTTGTTTGTGGCTGAAGTGATCTGCTCCTGCAATTTGCTGCAACATGCCCATACTTATGACATTTAAAACATTCAACGTCCTTGAATGAATTCCTTTGAGAATTCATGATTGTTCGTCGATCTTTTATTTCTTTCAACACTTCAGGTTTTGTATTGACATCCTCTGAATTTTTAGCACTTCCTTGTGAGCTAGATTCACCTTTAACAGTTTCATGGAAACCAAGACCAAGTTTGATAGCAGGAGACCTTTGAATACTTAGAATATTGTCCAAAGTGTTAGTACTATCTTGAAACCTCAAAAGTTTAACCTTTTCTTCTAATTTACCTTTGAGAATGTTTACCTCAACCTCCAAGGCTAGACATTGCTTTGTCATGATTTCTTCTTTCCTTCTTCCATCTTCTACTTGTTCCTTCAGATTTAGAATCTCTTCTTTCAACCAATCTTCATTTTCTTCACATGTTTGTTGCAGCTCTTCACTCTTCTTGTTTGATTTTTCCAGAACTTCTTTGAGAGAGATGATTTCTGCTTCAAGGCCGTTATTCTTCTTATTTGATTTATCCAGGTCTTCTTTGAGGGAAATGATTTCTGCTTCAAGTCCTTCCTTTTCAAATGATTGTAGAGGTTCCTCATTCTTCTTACTTGATGCTTCAAGTTTTGCTTGTAGAGAGATGATTTCTGCTTCAAGATTTTCATTCTTCTTAATTGATTTTTCCAGATCTGCTTCATCGATCATCAAAGCTTTGGAGGAAGATTCCTTCTCATTAAATATTCTTTGTTGATCTTTGATAGCTTCTTCTAGGTTGATACCATCATAATCCATTGTACCAATGAGACCACAAGGATGCCAATCACTATCTGATTCATCTTCTTCAATTTCCGCTAACCATGTTTTCTGAGGGATCTCCTTGTTCCGAGTAGGCTTCTTCTTTTGCTTCTTTGCCATGAGCACTTTCAGATCTTGGTCAGAATCTTCTTCATCTTCACTGGACACTTCATCATCATCTTCTTTTGCATAATAACTCTTTCTCTTTTCAAATTGTTTCCCTTTACCATGTTTTTCTCTATAAGGACTTTTAGCAGCATAGTGACCAACTTTTCCACACTCAAAACATTTGAAGGGAAGCTTACCTTTGAATCTTCCAGTACCTAGTTGGAGCTTTCTCACGAAATTCGCTTCTTCTTCATCGGATATATAGCTGGATTCTTTGACAACTTCCTTTTCCTTTCCTTTTGTAGATGCCTTAAAATAAGCTTCTCTTATTTGAGAAGGACCCCCTTGTCTCATTTCAAAAGCAGTCAGAGTACCATGTAATTGAACAATAGTAAGCGTTTGCAGATCTTGCCTTTCTTCAATAGCTGAAACTTTAGAGTCAAATTTTGAAGTCAAGGATCTTAAGACCTTGTCCACCAGAGTAGTATCAGTTATGGTTTCACCCAAATTTCTCATTCGATTTACAATATCATCCAGACGAAGAAAGAAACTGGCAACACTCTCATCACTATGCATCTTCAAATTTTCATATTCAATTCTAAGAGTTTGGAGTTTTGCACTTTTCACCTTTGTGTCTCCTTCATAGCTCAGAATGATTTTGTCCCATATTTCTTTTGCTGAATGTAGCTGCATCACTTTAGCAAATTCTGATTCAGACATGCTTCCTAACAAGACATTCACTGCTTTGGCATTGATTTCATACTTCTTCCTTTCTGCTACATCGGTAGGAATACTTGCTGGGTATTGATAACTTTCTTCCACGATTGCCCATACATCTGCACCAAGACTTTGCAGATATGATTTTTTTCGTACCTTCCAGAATATCAGATTGCTTCCATTGAATAGAGGTGGCTTTATAGACATTACTCCTTCTTGACTTCCCATTGTGACAGATCTCCTTTAAGCGATCAAGCTTCTGCACAAGGACCTCCTCTGATACCAATTGTTGGGAAAAATACTGAGAGGGGGGGGGTGAATCAGTATTTACTGCATATTCAAAAATTTTTACTTTTTCTTGCTTCTAAAACCCATCAGCTGCTGAAACAAACTGTGCCTGAGGATACCACCCTTTATGAAACTCGCGTATACCTGAGATATCTAATTATGTTATTAGTTCTTTAAAAAACGAAAATCATTCCATCATTCATTCATCGAGATGTTTAATAACCGATGAAAACATGAGCTGATGAAACTAAATTCTTGACTATCACACAAAGCATCACAGACACCGGGATTTTAGGTGGAAACCCAAGTCGGAGAAAACCACGACATGATTGCTTAGCCTTCAGTATTTTATTATAGAGAAAACCTCTTACAACATATGTGCTGGTGCGAGACTTCGACGGCCGGCACCGAGCCTACTGCGGCTCGTTTACAACCTCTCCACGGAAGGGAGCTCCAACCCCACATTTCGTTTGGCCTCTCTGGAAGGCTACGACCCCGTCTCGTTTACCGGCCTCACTGGAAGGGAGCTACGACCCCCTGATAGGCTACAACCCTCATCACCACTGTGTGGACTACGTTTCATAAATTTTCACATTGGATCTAACAACTTCAAATAGAACACAACTTTGAGCCACACATTTCATCATATTTTCAAACGGACCTCTTCATACTTTCAAGCTCAACCATACACAGCAAACTGATACGAGACAACTGGAGCATAGAATGCGAGATAAACGAAAACACATTGAGATGGATCAAACATTTCTTACCAGTTTGCTCAACTAGTTTGCATACGCGCTTTCCTTTCAACGATGTCGTATATCACGTAAAGTCTACATAAACCGCGTATATATATACATTACGAACCAATTTACGTCATACGCTATCTGCGGCCAGTAGCGTATAGATCTTCAATCATTATAGAGCAGCATACTTCTTCAGATCAGATGTTCAGTTCAGATTTACCCTTTCACTTCAGACAGATGTTCGCCTCAATTCAGATCTAAGTCTTCCATAATCAGATCTAGGAGATACAAGTGCATTTCAGATCTAGATCCCCTTCTTCATCACTCCTTCATTGGTGCATCATACATTCAGATCCTTCATTCAATTGTAACCCTTTCCATTCAGATATACTCCAGAGAGAAGTATTAATTCAAGCTCCGACATCTTGCACCCACTCTCATGATTTGCATAATGAATTTCATCTCTTTATATAGATTTATCCTTTTTCAATACCATGAGCCCCTTTTTCAATACCATGAGCCAAAACAATACCATGAGCCCAAAACTACATTACTTCCGATGGTATTCCTGGATGGGGTTAATTAGGTGGATCATTACCCAATACAATGGGTCAATACCATGGTGGTTACCCCTGGTTTTGCACTTTTAGAGCGCTTTAGCCCATACGCGACTTGGCACGTTCTTTTCCGCGTGCATACGCGACTTCCCTTAGACATACCCGCGTATTCATTGAAACATACTCTTTTTATCAAAGATTTAGCACAAGCTGAATTCCTTTCTTCACTTCCTTCTGTAATCACTGTATATATATCATATTTACTTCATCAAGATCATATTCTATCAAGCACAACTTCATCAAGTAAGTTGTCATTATCTTCATCAAGTGGGTTTCCTTTCAAGGACAACACTCAGCATCATATTGTCAACAAACATCATATCACATCAGATTTACATCATTTACCAAGTCCATCAAGTCAAGTATAACTTCATCAGGTGGATTGCCATCAAGGACAACACATGTCAACAGTCGCATGTCTTTATCTTCATTCAGTGGGTTTCCATCAAGGACAACACTCTGCATCATATTTCCAACAACTGGCTATTGGATAGTCAAACTAGGCCTCTTTTGGCTAGCCCGAGATGCTTGCAATATGAAAACACTCAATGAGTTGGGCTCAGTGATGAGAGGGGAGGGGGGGACTAGGGAATGAACCAAGTAAGGTGGATTATTTATAGAATTCCAATGAAACACTACTGAGAGGTGCGACTAGTTTTTTATCATCCACCGAAGATATGACGGGCTCAGGGGAGGTCTGAGACTTCAATTCATAATCTCTCAACTGATTTATAGTTATGTTCCTTCCATTATGGGGAAATCACATATTATGGTGAACCATAGATGTGACAACTGACATCGTATAGGTATAACTATGACCGAAGGGGATATTGTAATCCATGGGGGCATTAATGACTTCTATGTCAATATAAATAGTCTTGCTCGCAAGTGTGATAGGATAATTGTGGAACATGCCAAGGGGCTAAGAAGGGTGACCGTCCCATGCACAGAGAGTGATGGTGATGGGGCTAATTTGGGAGATACGATCTTATTCCAAACATAGGCGTACATCAAATAGGTGGATGCATGCTCGTTAATGATACATCTTTGAACATGGGCATTACGAATATTAACTAGTATTTGGAAGGAAACAGATGAAGGTAAAGGGGGGTGTTATGACGTTTCGAAATAAAATAAAATCAAATGATCATCTAAAGGATCCAGAGTGCCCAAAGCATATAGTAGATATTTTTCGTTGAGATGGGCATGACTAGAGGACTTCCAAGGTTAACATGGCAGTAGGTGACTGGACCAAGTCATCTACTATGTTGTAGGTGTGGGTGGCTTTGGCAAAAGAAACATTTTGGCGTAATGGCCCTTTCAGGATCTTGTGAATGACCTCGGCCTTAGGTTGAGGGATATGTAAGGGAAAATTTGGTGTTGGAATGGACTCTGAGGGAATTCTGGCTTGGGAATCGGTTGCAGGTGTAGCGAGCTACTTTTCATATTGGTGCGACCAGGTCTGAAGGTTGACATCTATGTTATTGACGTCTTCAGAATTCATTATGAGAATCTAGTAATCAGGGGTACCAGACTGTGGAGGTTGGGGAGCGACCTGACCTTGAGGTGGTTGGGAAACAACATATCCTTGGTAAGGGGAAGTATTAGTGAACATAATTGATTAAGTTGCCATAGTGTTTAGAGGAAGTGAAGCGGTGGCTTCTTGTCCTCTAGACGTTGCTCCTGCTTCCCACAACAGGCACATATGAGCTAAAAGGGGACAATCGTGGGTATAATGGACATGTACACCAAAAAAAGTATAAGGAATGTTCGTATGAAGATACTTGTTCTACTTGGGATGATCGCCTTGTTGCTACTTTGCGATGTTAGGCTCGTTCACTTGGGGTGCATTCAATTGATTACCTTGGCGCCCTTGGTTACCCTGTGTTGGTTGGTTCTAGTCGCATTTCCCCTTATTATTTTTCTTCTACTTAGGAGAACTAGTTGCGCTCTAATGCGAATACACCTGATCTTGAGGAGGCGGTGGTTGTTGTGGAAAATTTTGAGAAGGCATGGGAGGCTGGGGCACTGATGCTGAAGGGGCTAGAGCACCAAGCGGTAAAAAATGATAGAAATGAGGTTTCACAACATTTGGGCAAGCAGTTTTAGCAACAGCTAGCCTTGCCATCGGTTGGTGTAATTGGGAAAATATCTAAGGCGTGCATAGACCAGGATACATGTTGCCCAAAGGGGGATAGGTGCTCGAGGAGCTATTCCACCCAGGGATAACCATAACCCATGGAAGGATGAGTATATAGATGTGAAAGAGATCCAATGTTACTGTCAACGTCATGAGATACCCCCAATGCATTGGCACCACCATGTCTTGGAATATTTGGTAAAATGGTATAAACCTAACTAGACTGGGCATAGATCAAGTCATATTTTAACATGACTTGGAGAGCTTCTTCCTTTGGATGAGGAAAATGAGACACGACATATTTACCAATTGAAGGAAAAATTATTCTAAGAAACCAATCCATATAGACACGGTCGTCTAATGTATGAGCTCGATAGAAGCTCCTCCTTCTATGTCATTCTTGGACATCATCATAAAGGCAGGTGGCAGAAGTTTGATGAAATGTGGTCAAAAACTCGGTACTAGTATCATAGCGGAGAGGTGACTGAAAATAAGACAAAAACACTTTAGAAAGAGTCACAAAAATGGAACTGTTGAGTGTGGAGCCTGATTATCTTTCTATTTAGATGTATCACCGTGTTGGATCTGTTATCACTCAGTAATTTCTCAAGGTTAAATAAAGAACTCACCGAGGTAATCACTAACCTACTTTTAAGCCTTAGGATGTGGCCTTCCTAATGCTCAGAGAGGGCTCTCTCTATATGATTTATATTTGTTGATTTTAATTGGTTTTAGGCTAGTTATGTAGGGTAAATTGGTTTTGGCTTTTAATTTAATTTGGTGGTGAAATCACTTACTTAGATGTATAGATATAGATTTGTATTCCATTGGGCTAATGGAGTCAATGTGTCAAGTAGTCAGATCAGGATCAAGTTCTAAAGGGAAATTTTTATAGGGCAAGATAGCTAAGTCACTTCAGATCTTCAAAGCGGATATTGAAATGATTTTGATCGGGATAAAAGAGCAATGAAGGATTCTTAAATCCGGATTATGAGTGAAAATGGTAGAGATCAATTGAAACTAGGGAGAAATTAAGGGTTCCCTAATCTGGATATTAGTTGAAAACGTATAAATTATATTAAGTCAAAACAGAGTGTTATTAACATATTCTGAAATAAAAATTCCTGATTTATCATTTAGATTTAGAAGACATTTAAGAATAGATGGAAACCATAAGAAAATTGACAAGATAACAAGTGAAATACCTCACTACAGTGGCCCAACACATGAATCCTGTAATATGATGCTTTATTTCCTGTGATCCAGTCTGTTGACTTGAAATTGATACAAAAACCCTTAGGTTCAGAGTAGTATAACTACAAAAATGTTCAACAATTCATCCACACTCAATACTTCAAATTATGAAGTATTTATACAAATTCTAAACTATAATATCTTGAAAAATATCAAGATTGATTTACAAATATCTCAAACTATATTACATAAATAGAACTTAAATAAAGGAAACTCACAGATAATGAATCTATTTGGCACTATATTTATTGATTGATGGTGACATACAAGAGAAATTCGAATTTGATAGCAACTCTTAGTTGATGATGAGGCTTCCAAGTCACTAACTGTCTCCTTCCTTTATGCATCTTGCTCCCGAAATTCTGCACAATAGGGTCCCGAAATCCCTTTGTATATATATCAATACGAGATAGATATGTAGAAATTGAAAGAGGTTATTGTAGATAATCAGGTTTTTGGAGATAAACCT
Organism: Pinus albicaulis; assembly: GCA_034641835.2. NCBI lineage: Eukaryota > Viridiplantae > Streptophyta > Pinopsida > Pinales > Pinaceae > Pinus > Pinus albicaulis. The sequence continues at coordinate 1,769,868,524 of CM076580.1, forward strand.
CTCTCAGTTTCCTAAAATTATGCTCCATGTGTTCACAATAAGCTCTGTAAAAAGATGTGTAAAACAAAATTTTTCACAATCCAAAAAATAGGTTGTGAAGATGTGCATGTATCTCTCATTATGTAATACGTGTGCATAAAATGAGATAGGTTCTTGTAGGTTGGCATCGTAGGAACATAAACCTCCTCCATGTTTTCGAAATTCATCTTGTATTGGCCACAATAATTTCTGCAAAACTATGACTTAAATAGAAAATTTCTGGAAAATGTCCCTTCCTGCTCTGTTTTCATCTTTTAACCTTATTGTTATTTTAACTATTTTGACTTTCACTTCAGTTAAACTTAATTGTTGCTGATAAAAGTGTTTTCATGTTAGTTTCCTCCATGTTTACTTTTACTATTTTACCTTGATTGCTCTGTTACCTTTTCACTTTTACTTTTACAGTAAGAGTGAGTAAAATATGTCATGGAGAGTTGTTGATGGAAATGTTTTCATCATCTGTTCTAACCACTTGTGAATTTTATTTTCTCCTTGAGTAAATGATTTCTTTCTATTATGTTTCTTGGAATCTTTCGTTTAAGGAAAATCATTTGAATTCATTTCCTTATGAGTTTTTTGGAATAAATAGTTTGAACTAGTATCAATTGTTTTTCCAAATTCTCCTTTTGCGAATAACCTGCAAAACAAAACAATAGTTAATGAAGTAGAGGCATGAAGGGAAGCAAATAGTGGCTTTAGGGAACTGGAAATTCATTGAAATAAGTTCTAGCCACAACAGGGGGCTTTTGATTTGGGCGGAAATGATCTTTCAGGTCTTTCAGTTGCAAATTCACAGTTTAAACATAATAAGTTATGGAAAGAGCAACAGGTTTTAGATGACACAATAGATTCATTATATTGGATTTACCGCATAGTGCAGAGTGCAGATAGGTTTTACCACAGTGGCATCAGGGGTTTTTATATTGGCTTATGTCCTTTAGCACATAATTGAATGGTAGCTTGTCGTAGTGGACGAGTTATTTAATGTATTGTTCATGGGGTAAACCAGTGGTTTATCACACAACGAAATGGTGGTTTTCACATCGAGAAAAGCTAGTAAGTGGAATTGGAAGGATTGATGTCATCCAACATAAATACGACGTGTGGAAGTGAGAGAAACCTTGAAAACCATGCTTTTCGAAAGCATTGGTGTTGGTTAACCATCGCGCTATGAAACATGTGATAGGCAATATCCACCATTAGATCTAGCGGGTGAAAGCAAACGGCTAGGATGATGCAATGAAGTTTCAATTTCAAATGGCGTGGGGCCAGGTGATTTCAATGGTGCGGGAGATTATTATGTATTAAATTAATTTTTAATACATAATCGGGGTTTATTATGATAGGCGTAGGTTAATCTATTAACAAAGGGGATGCGGGTAAATATGATATTAAAACTCGCGGGGTTTATATATAGTGGGACCAGGATATATAACATGTGGGGAATATTACACCATATGTAAAAATAAAAACATGGGTTGGGAATATTATATATGAGGGAATTATTAATATGGGATAAAAGGTATATAAAAGAATTTAATACATTATGTTAGTGTTAAAAAATGAAATGAATGTGGGAAATAAAATACACTTTAGGATAGTGTTAAAACATGATTTTAGGCGGTATTTTCATAGTGGGGGCCCAATGTTAACATTTTACACTTGAGAACTTAGGATAAGTGCATTTTTAGGGGTTTTTTACTTTTTCAAAGGTGAATATGCATTTTTACTTAGGAAAAGGGGTTTTAGTAGGGTAAAATGAGTGATGTTAAGGGAAAAGGGTTTTTTATGAAGGGGAAGGGTTTCAATGAGGTGGAATCCAATAACTTGGTGCCAATCAGTCATTAATATGTTGGTTCGGTCCCACCAAAAGTCAGAGAAATTATCTGAGTCTTTATGAATGAAGGATTTAGTACTCGAACACATTGTGGGGGGCGGGGGGGGGGGGATTAGTAATATACCAAATGATGTTTATCCATGCCTTGTGAAATTGCTTTTTCCTACCCATCAACTACCTTAACATTTTTTTCTTCATTGACATGGATGCATTTGAGCTTGCAAACCCTTATTCATTTTTCTTTTTAAAACAAAAAACTAACTAATTCTATCTTTATTTCTTCCAAGGGCTCAGATTAAAATGTTGAGCTCCTTATTATTTCTCTACCTAACTAGTGATCTGCCAAGATTAGACTCTTTTGCTAGATATTTATTCTCTATCTAACAACATGAAATTTAAAGCATGAGAGGTCAAGTTTAAGATATTTGACCATCATGGATTGTGGCATTTAGGAAAAGCTGCACATAATCTTATTTGCAAAAGTAAACTAATAGTAATGGAATTTGAATGTGCAACACTTCCATGATCCATTTTAGTGGGGTTCATATTTAATATTCTTTCTTGATATTTGTTTCTTTTTTCCTTTGATTGTTATTTTAGGACTTTTTACCCTCTTTACATTTTTTAAATATGGGAATACATTTGCAAAAAAAAAAGGTATGTACAATATTTCAAGATTTTAACAGAGCCAATTCAAAATTATGAATCTTATTATTATAGGACCCTAACAGGACCCGTGTTATTAATGGGGCGGAAATGTTGCCTATCATTTAAACATTGCCTGGGGGGTCCAAGGGAAGGGGGGGTGAAGCTAAAAAGAAAATGTAAAATTTCCTTGTAAGAGTATTGTAATTTCTAGTCAATCTAGGTGACTCATTAGGCGGATGAACTTACGGTAGAAGTTATGTTTAATTTAGGTTTTTTTCCCTAAAACGAAACCCCTCATTTTGTATGAGGGTATTGTATTGTGGTTATGCATTGTATGTGTATTCTCAGAGAGAGAAACATAAAGGGAGATTGTGATAGATAACAAAGGATATTACAACGGATCTGTTGTAGGTTGTGTCTCTTCATTTTGCTGGATAGTAGAAAGGAAGGACTAGCTATTTGGTGTGGACGTAGCCCAAACTGGGTGAACCACGTACATTTGTGTCTCTCTAGTTTTATATGTTTTATATGTTTTTTTTTCGAAAATATTTTATGTCTTCCATTTCTCTATAATATATAATTTTCTAACAGGAACGAGACACAGAATTCTGGTCAACATAACACTTCGTAACTTCTCAAATAAGCATAAGTTGGAACAATCGAAGGCGAATGGATTCATTGGTAATGGAATTAGATGAACACCACATATGAAAGGAGCGTACAACTAGTATAGTCCTCTGTAGTGTTTCCATAAAACTTAGGAATGTCGGAAGGAAGCTTAGTTGGAATATTTGGCCAACCTACATCATGGAGTATAGGGTGATTGATTAAATGGCTAAAATTGGGAAGGCTTAAACCTACCATAAAAGGTATCAAAGGAGTAGATGGAATGGTTCTAGTAGTGGTTCCGCTTGTATCAACTCCACCATTAGGTCCAGGGACACTACCAAGTTGAGGACCTACACCTAAATTGGAGCCTCACATGGTGACGGTATGAGGGTTAGGGGAACTGGGTTCAGAATCAGAGGAAGAACCCAATGAACTAGAATCAGAGTCAGTATGGGGACTCGACGGAGGACTAACTCAGACCCTACGTGATGGAGTAAGTCTTCCTAACAAAAAATAAGGGTGAGGGCCTTCAAGTCTCTGAGATAAACACCTTGGAGCGGAATGATGGAAAGTCAAAAATGACACGAAAAGGTTGAAGAGTGATAAAAAAATTCTTTGTGACATAGATTGGTTAATTAATATGTTTATGTCTTGGCTTGGTGGTGTAAACCAAGATATCTTAGCTTTAGGTGTGAGTGTGTATGAGCCATGTGCTAATTTCAGTTAAGCCTAGAGGGTTGTACAAAGAAAAAAGAAAAATTGCTGAAGTAGTCTTAATAAAAATGAAATGATAGTAAAATAAACAGTTAAACATGCATAAATTCAACCCAAAATAAGGCTTCCCAAACAACTAGTATAAAAGGTGGTTTAAATTGACTCAAAATGTACATGACAGCCAAAATATATAAGGTTTAAGGGGAAGGGATTTAATGACCATGAACTACTAGAAATGACGTATAAAACAACAAGAAACCACAGGGGAAAGCTGCTGCAAAATGGGAGGCGAAAGGTTAAAACCGTAGGGGAAACAAGGGTACTCTAAGGGAAATACCAAACAAAACTCAAGAGAAGGTTTTGTATGGATAATAACCTATCAAAAATTCCTTGAAAGAAGGATAGACCATACCCTAAAACAATGGTTGAAAGTGTTGCAAATCTTAGACTACCTAGTCAACTTAACCGCTCCTAGAAAAGTGGAAGTGTACTAAAACCCTAGGGGGATTGGTTCTACTTCAAGGAGAAAATATGAGCATATCGAGGCCTAAGCTAGGTTGAGGCAGAGGTCAGAAAACCCAAAATATCAATCGCGGCAAACCCTCGCAGACACATAAAATATCAGAAAAAAAATGTTTGCCTCGCAGGTACTGAGCTGTGGGCTATGGAAATCACAGTTTCTGGGGAGATAGTAGTGAGTTCTGGTATAAATTGTAGTTTTTGGCTCAAAAAGTGCGAGTTCTTGTTCCTGAATCTTTGGGCAGAATGTTGCGGAAAAATTTTTGTCACTCGCGCAACTGATACCTGTTACGTGCGGAAAACACTTGAAAACAACCAGAAGTTAGATTTTTGAATGATTTAGGGCACAAAATTTAAAAAAAAAAACATCAAGAGATTGAAAAAAGGTCAAGAAAAACACTTTTTACTGAAGCTATTGGTCATGTAGGAATCTAAATTACAAGTGTGGAGTCGTTATTTCTTAGCGTAAATTCTAAACATGTGTACAGAAAGAGCTCACTTTAGTTGTGTGTGAAAAACAACCCTAACAAATGAAATGGCTACTTAAATTCTTTATATTTTCAATCGATAGTTAGAAAACATGCTGCAAAAAACTAGATGTATGCATTAAAAGTAGTTAAACAGTAAAAAGATAGAAGAATTTTTCCATGCATCCAATGGACAAGGAAAGATTTAAAGAATTTTCAATATATTATAACACCTCGTAAAGGGAACTAATACAAGTTACCAGTCCCCCTCAATGGGCTGGGTTCTTGGTTGTCCTGAACACTTTAGTTCTAGAAGTTTCTCTCTCTCAATGGTGTAAAAAACCCAAAATGTGTTGAACTCTATGGGAGCTCAAGGCGTAAATAAAATAGTAGCAGCAACGAGAATGATCGAAGCTCGACAATGAAAGTGATCAAAGTGAAGTATGAATGGAAACGACTCCTATTTATAGCAAAATATTGAGTTATCCTAAAAAAGGGAGAATAATAAAATATTATTAACCAAGATCTAGATCTAACCGCTAGGAATATTTTATTATATTTTGTTGGAGGGAAAATATATTTAAATTAGTTTAATACCTTTATTTAGAAATAATAAGGAAATAAATTATTTATTTATCATTTCAAGGATATGGTTAAGCAATAATTAACAAATAATGATTTCTTTGATTATACCTAGTTGATTTAGGCAAATTTAACAAGGAATAATAACTAAATAATTTTTTAATTAATTATTCATAGAGAAAAATAACATAAATAATGATTCATTGAATTATTTCTCATAATTGGGTTAAATATGACAAGGAATATTATTTAAACAGTGGTTTAATTAATTATTCCTAGAGGAAAATCAAATAAATAAGGATATATTTAATTATTCCCCATGGGGTTTCTTGCTTTAACCAAAAATAAAATTAATAAAATATGTTTTATTAAATTATCTCTTATAGTGAAAGAAATTTTAGTATGGTAAATTGGTCTTAAATGGTGTGTTTCGATCCATCTAATTGTAAATGGTTAGATGACCAAATTTTGGTGATAACAAAGATAGTGATGCCTTGTGACCCTACTCGACCAACTTTAAAATTCCATCCTTTCCTGTATATTTTGAAGGGATAATGAAATAAATTTGTTAGTGGAGGTGTAATTTTCTCAAGCCCAGTGGCCTGGGAAGAATTTTGTCTCAGGGTGAAGCTACTTGCTTTTTCTTCCTTTATGGTGTTCAAGGAGTGGTTTGTCTATGGTATGACCCTCCAGTTTTATTTGAAGAATGCATAGAATAGAAGTTAAAGTGGTCCAAGGTATTGCTTGAATGGTATATAGAGCTCATATCCAACATACTATGTCTTAAATGGATTCAGGACTATGGGGACATAATCATCTCTAGTCATGTGGCAAGGAAGGAGGTCAGAAATTTAAATACCAAGGAGAGAACTCCTGGATCTTGTCCCTGAGACTCTGGTATCTATGAGCATTGCTACAAGAAGCATGGAGAGCTCAAATATAAAATTTATAATATGTAGGTAATGGTTCTAAAATAGATCTCATTGGAAAACAACACTCTGGAAACCATTGACAATCAATAGCAGTGAATCTCGCGACTGAAAGATGAAGTGGAGGTTCTGAGAAATATTCTTGTTGATCTACAAATTCAAAATGCTAAACTGAGCAGTCCTCTAGAATACATGACTTTAGAAGAAACGACTCGGGACATAAATCTGAATTGTCCATGAGATCCTCCTTTCTATGCTAATTAAGTTATAACTCGGTTCCAATGCATCTTAATTTTGTCTCAATGTTTTTTATTATACTCTACTAGGATAATAAGAGTACATATAGTCCATGTATTTGTAAATGTGATCTAATTGTGCCTTGTTACTCCATATGTTAGTCACAAATCTTAGACTTTGAAGTGTCATGTAAATTTCCTGAGTATCTACTGTGACCGAGCACAAATTTAATAAAAATAATACTCATTATAGCTTAAAAAAAAAAACAACTATGGAAATATAGCACGAAATTTTAGGTACAAAATTGAATCCTTCATGATCATCAACAATAATATGAGGTATAGGAAAATTTGGAGAAGAAAAAAAATGAAAAGATACGAGGAAAATATGAAAGTATCAATAGTAATGCTTTCAGTTTTTATAAAGGAAAAAGAGCTTGAAGAATCCATAGTATAAGATGTCAAGGTTCGATATGATCCAGATACAAAGTTTCTTTCTACCTTGTTCTAAAATTTTTATTTAAGATTCCGTGTTTGATGAATGTTGAACATGGAGATCCTATATAGCGGGTAGATAAATTACATATGATAGATTGAATAAGCAATCATAGAAGTCTTCAACATCATAGGCCACTTTAGTAGAATAAAAATTTCAAATTGACAAGTCATGGAAAGGATTGGAGAAAGACTCAAGTAAAATCAGATGTTTCAAGTCATGGAACCATTGTAGTTTAGGGGAAGAGAAAAATTTAGAGAAAGTAAACTAGTCTATTTCAAGAAGCATCAACGAAGATATTTTTTCAGGGGGATAAGTAATATAAAAGGAATACAGGTCCACGGTCATTTTCATCTCTCCCAAATTGATAGAGAAGAAGAAATGCATATCATTAGAAGAACTCAGAAGAGTCATCAACATTATGGGAGTATTAGTCTATTTGAGAAATAACAAGTTTGCAGAGAAAAATCCTAGAAGGTATTAGTTAGTAATGGAAATTTTAATGAAGGAAACCATGTCAAGGAGATATAGGTTATTTATTACAACAAGCATTGATTAAGAAATATTAAATTAGATAAGCTATCTTGAAGCATAGTACAGTGTGACCCTTACTAAACATTGAAATTGATGTTTGAAACAACCATATTCAGTGAACAAATGTGGCCTCACCATGCAGTAAATTGACACATCGAGACAATTTCCTTATGTCAATTGTGATCTCTCTCTTAGCCTAAGGAAATGATAATTTGTTTCAATTTTGTACATCGAGATGTTATTGTACTTTAAATTTCCTCCACTAAAAAGAATATCTAATTTAAATAGTGGGATATTGACAATCCTTTTGGCACACTTATTTACACCTTTGTACTTTCATCAAATCGATCAAATTAAATTCTAAGTTTTGAATTTTTAGTGGTGGGATAAACCTCTAAAGACTTAATGCAAGAACTTTGGTCTTGAATATTTCAAAATTTGTAGCAGAGGTAAAACATACCCATGTCTAAAAATATTCGAAATTTAAATTGCACAATTGAGCCTTAAAGTAACCCTTGATCAAGCATCATACCTCGTTGACTAGCGGTTTGATCAAGCCATTAAAAAGCTAACCTGCGGCCTTACCAACTTTTATTAAAAATCTAACTTCCTATAACTCTCGATCGAGCCATAACTCTAGATCAAGATGTTAAATCGGGTTATAAAATTGCTTGATCTAGAGTTTTTTGGAAATATCAGTTTGCAATGATCAAATGGACCACTTATGCAATATATCATGATAATGCTTAGTCCTCACCAACCTCTTGTGAACATGCCACTCATGAATATGATTGGAAATTAGTGTGGCATCATCCTATTTAAAGTAATACAAGAGATCGGAAACGTTAAAATACCTTGTAGGAAACTGAAAGTGCATCAAAAAATTTTGAGCTAAGGAGGAAAAATAACCATAGGATGTTTTATCTAATTTTTTATACCATTTGGAAGAATCCAAAATCAAATTCTGTTGGAACAAACGAATTTTAACAGAATATTCCATTAAAGAGTTGTATGAACACCATAGGTGATATGTGGTGATGTGAGTGGATATATTCTCTCCCGCATTTCCTTCAAATTGAGGTATATTATTAGGAAACTTTGTCAGCATAGGTGGCCACCAGGGTCATGAAAAATGGGGTTTATGGACAACCTCACCAGATTAATTAAATCAAGATAAAATATAAATGGATAAAGGATTTTACTTAATGGATGATAGGAAGGAGAATCCCCTAACCAACCTTGCGCCCCCCCCGGTCCATATAAGGATTATGATGCATGGTTTTTTGGTAAATTTATGGGTTCGCCTGGGCATATGACTGTTGTGGGACAGGATGAGTGGTAAAATGATGTTTCCCTAAGGGTAAGTTCCCTAAGACAGTAATGGACCCTTGAGAGCATGACTACTTATGGGGTTGTACCGAAGATGAAAGGACCTGATGGCTTGTGCAGTAACACTGATATAAGGAGAAGAATCTGTATGAGTGACGACACTAGCAACAAGGTTTCTACTAGGTAAATCAACCCATCATGGGAAGTAATAATAGGTGGCATCCCTCCAAAAATCCAACTATACGAGGTTTGTGACATGCTAGAAGCGACGTTTCCCCAGAAAAAATATGAACAACTGATGATCCCCCCCACAAATTTTCAAAAGCCACCGTGCTTGATGAAGGAACATGAATTGTAGGTTGAGAGAAGTAAGAATTTTAGAGTCCAAATCCTATAGGTTAACTAGGGTTAACATCCACAATCAAAAAATAAGATCTAGGCATGGAAACACTAGGAAATTTTTTGGTAGTCATGGAAGAAACTAGTGGGATGCCCCATGAGGACGTGAGTAGTGTGGAAAAAGGAGGAGTAGGAATCACCATACTAAGAGGTGAGACTGATGACATGGTAGTTGACACTACCGATGCATAAGATAAATATGTCTCGTAATCCACCATATGATACAATGGAAAATGGAAAAAAGGTATAAGAAGGTGTACAACCATTAGGGTTCAACCACAACATCTCAGGTCCTAAAGGATTGGTCAAAGGTGGATTGGAAGGAGAATCGGGATCATTTTACAAAGTCTCAATATAAATTAGATCACTATGAGAAGGACTAGGTATAGAGACCATAATTATGGGTTGGTGAGGGTCTTGAGAAACGACAAACATTCTCCGTGGAGTGGTAGAAAATCCACCTCATTCAGGAGGAAAACCATGAATATGATGTGACTCACAACGAATAAATTGTACCAAGGTGAATATTTTTAAATTAAAAAAATATATGTTAGTACATAGACTCTAAGATAAAAACTACAAAATAAAACCAAACAAAATGCACTAGAAACATCCGATATGGTTGTCACATGTAGACCAAATACAAATAAGTTGGTTGTGGGGAAGCTATACCAGTGACCTGCTTCCTAGTTCTTTTAGCTGAAAACTTGATCCAAGCTCCCTTATTAGCCGTGGGGAACCCCCTGAGAGGATTGACAGAGTATTATTAATATTCATCCTAGGTAAAAAGAAGAGAAGCCCCGCCGTGCACCTATGTATGATCCCTAAAATGATATCCCACTATGGTTACCACCGATGATAACACGTCCTAGGGGGACAATCATCAACCAAATTCACATGCAAGGGTAGGACACTTAGCCCATAGAGCTAAGACCGAAACTCTCTTGATGGTTTCCTCCCAAGTGGCCCTTAAGTGCTATATAAAAATTCCAGTAATACCATTTATAATACGTGAAATTTTTTCAATCCATGCCACCCAAAACTAAGTGAAATGGTGTATGTCACCTCGCCCAGCCCAAGTTCGACCTTGTGATTGACCCTTGTGTTAGAAGGGGTTCCAAGACCACACTACCACAAGTGGATTTTTATCCCTACCCTAAGTTTTTATGTTGAATTTTAGTCTTGGAGTACTTAACCCACATACCAGTCTCGAAGGCCCTAGCCTAAGCTATTGTTGGTGTAGTAACAATAAAATAAAAAGAGGAGTCTAGTTGATTTTATTATCGCATTAATTTGAAGTGGTTGTTTTTTATACAATTGGGATGTCACATGAAACTTATATGGTGTGAATGACTCTTGTTAGTAATCTTGATGCAGCTATATGAAAAAATTGTTTTCACTTTAATGAATTATAGCTATAGGAGGGTAAGTGTTTTTAACAACACACCAATGCCTATTATAATTCACCTCTCACTAGATTCTTAAAAATCCCAAAATTTATAAAAATTTTGACCCAAAAATAAAACCAAAGAGAGAAAGTAACCAAAAATAGGCCAAAGAAAATTCCCCAATCTAGAACGTCGAGCACTTCAAAAGAATCAAAGCTAGGAAAACAAAACCAAAGAAGCAACCGCATTCAAACAATTGATCCTTCCTATAAATGATATCCTCTCCTCAAGCTTGTATCATGGTCTCCTCTCCCAATAGAGCATAGCTCTTGAACTATAATGATTCCTCCTTCCACATTTCTTATTGGTGAGATTATAAAGGATTATTCTATCCTCCAGGATGATGTATCTAAAAACCTATGGTTGAGAAGTTAGGAAACTTCTACAATAATGGACCCCTAGCCAACCCATACACAAGTGGGTCAAGTTGATCTCCATGGGAATTACAAACTCTAAAAACATTTTTCATAATTATTATGTTTTTCTCACTTATGTCAATTATGAAATAATTACTATCTCATAATTATAATATTTTGGAAAATTAATTATGATAAATAACTAAATCATGTAATTCCACCCTTTTATCATTGAATAAATCACACATAAGTAAAATAAAAGGTGAAAATGGATGCATTTTAGCCAAACAACTGAGGTAAGTTGATATTTTCTTCCTCTCGCTATAATGGAGTTGTAAATAGGGTTATAAAACCTTGCGTGCCTCCTTTTCTAGTACCAATCTGGGTGCCCTATGATGATGCTATTGAAATTGGAAAATATGAAAATCAAATCATTGATATGCCCATTCAACCGCCATTCCTTTCTTGTGATCCACATCATATTGAGGAAAACTTGGAATGGTTTAGTAATTGTGCGGAGCCGAAAGTGAAAGTCGATCCCTTGGGTTTTCAAGATCATATTAATCTACATAAGTCCAAACTGGAATCTAAACTAAATTAAAACTCGATTGTCTCTGGGGATAGTATGAAACATCTTCCTATCTATGTTTCATGATTCCTTGTTTAGTAATATTCTTGATCAACATACTTCAACTTTTAATGATATTCAACGTATTGTTTCGAGCAATAATCAATAAAAGGTAATTTTATTTCACATGTAGTGGAGAAAAGTGTTGGACATATGTTCCACATTTCTTTCCTCATTCTGAATGTTGAAACTATACTCTCAATTGTGTTGGGTGTGGAGCTTGATTATCATCCTGATTTGGATGTCTTTTTTTCAACCATATGTATAACCCATGAAGAATGTACAAACCTCCATGTGTGGGGGACTGCCCAACCCCCTTGAGGGTTCAGGGAGGCCAATCCCCCCCGACTGGGGGGTCAAGGGCCCGCGTTCCGCCGGCAGGAGTTCACTGGCAGCACCCCTGAAGCTAAAAATAGATGTAAATTTTCATTGTAAAATATTGCAATTTTGTAGTAAATCTGGGTCATTCAATAGGAGGATGATATAACGGTAGACGTTATGTTTAACTTAGGTTTTTTTTCCATAGAAGGAAACCCCTCTTTCCTGTGAGGGAATTGTACTGCAGTTGTATGTGGTGTGTGTATGCTGAGCAAGAAAGAGAAAGGGTGGCTGTGTGAGAGAGTATAGGATTTTATAGTGGATCTATTATAGGTTGTGTCTCCTCATTTTGTGGGATAATATAAAGGAAGGATTGGTTTTTTCTTCACCGACGTAGCCCAAGTTGGCTGAACCACATTTGCGTCTCTCTTGTGCTATATGTTTTATGTGTTTGTATTTCCACATATTTCTATGTGTTCCATTGATCTGTAATATATAATTTTCTAACTAGATGATCATGAATACGACAATCTTGATAACCTATCAATGACTCTAAATGCCATATTAATGTTGAGACTTTTGATAACCATCACCATGACATATTTGTTTCCATTAACACATATGGTGGTGAATATCCAAGTATATTGGATGATATGTTCTCTTATTTTGAGGAGATTTGCAAGGTATCGATTCATAATTTCTTTCTCAAAATTTCCAATCTCCATTTTTGAATTGAGATTCTATTTTAATTCATAATGATCTTTAGTATTATTTAATTCAAACATCCTTTGATGAAAAACACGAAGTGATAAGTTGTCAGGTTTTTGAATTTTTGGAAGATCTCGTTCTGAAATCAGAGTGTCATATTTTTTTTTTCTGAATTGGTCTACTCCTATATTGATAAAAAAATAAAATTACAGAGAGGCAATGGCCTCAAGAGATCTAGCCCATAGTTGCGGCATTCGCACATTACAATGCTGAACATTTACTAACAAAACTAGTTGTATACTGACCAAGAGAACTTCATAAACCATGACCATGTCTGACTCAGAGACTGTGAACTGACCAAAGGTAATTCAAAGACCCTAGCAGATTGACTAGGCACATACAAACGCTGCCCTTTTCAAAACCAAAATCTGACACTTTGAATTTATGTAGCAATCGCCAAAAATCAAAGACATATGCAGTAGTATGCCGCCCACGCAGGGGAAACCGGTAGTTTAACATAAGAGTAAACATCTGTGCCTGAGAACTGTAGAACATAAGTTGACTGTAAAACAAGAGGGAATTGAACACCTCCGTGCTACCTGAAATCAAAAAACAAGGAGCACAAACCTGATTAAGCTTCATGAGAGGGGGATGGCACTTCCTCGACGATGCGGCAAGCATATTTGTAGGGATCTTCATCTTCAAGAGGAGGGCTCTCCTTGCTTGTAGAGCCGCCACCATTTGGGACGCTAGGACCTGCTTGCAAGCTCACATCCTGGGTTGCAATGCCACCAGGTTCCACACTCTGCCTATTGTCATTCTGATAAGTGCCAAGCGTGTCTTCCTCCCTTGTCTCCAGAGCCACCCCAGGAGTTGCCGTAACTGGACCAGAGGATACTTCACGAAGCTCAATGGTGACTATGGCTAAGAAGGTGAAATTGCTGAGAGTACAGGGGTATTGAAGACGAGCAATGTGATATTGAGTCCTAAAGGATAAACGAAAGTGCACTGCAGAATGAGGCTACCCTCGACCCCGTCCACGACCCCTCCTAGAGGCGGGATAGCAAACAGGGCTGAAGTCTGAAGAGTAAGACGAGGATTCAGAAATGGAGGAGGAGGGCTGGCGATTAACTTGCCCACGGGAACTTCCCCTCCTGCAGCGCATTCTCTGGCGCAATCTTGGCATAGTATGAAGATTAGGGAGAGCGGAGCTATCAGCAAGTTTGTGGAGACAAGGGGAAATAGAAAGGAGCCTAGCTTCAACTCGCAGAGGATTCCTGGTTAAAACTGAGGACGAACGACTGTAAATGCAGAAAGGGCTATGGGAAACATGAAATCCCGGCATGAAATCTACACAGCAACCCAATGCGCATCGTTTCCCTGTGCTGGTGCGAAAGCGAGGCTCAGCGGCAACAAGGGAGCACGAATGAGTTCTCGGAGGGGCGCCATGACAGAAGAATGAGTAGGTTTGCGTGGAGAGATGGACTGCATTAACGCATCATTGAAGAGTTGACCAGAAGAATTTAAAACAAACATCATGCGAGGTTGGGTGGTGGTGGTGATAAGCCACGCGCCGACCCACCAAATCTCCAACGTATAGATCGCCTCGTTACCCACCCGCATCCGGGAAATCAGAGTGTCATATTGGTATGTCTATATTTGATCATTATAATGATGATGATGATGTTGATCCATTGTTCTTTCAAGTCCAATTTCATTTAAGCACGGATTCCCATCCTCCTTCCGAGTCTTTCAATCTTTCCTCATCTATACCATAGTATTCATTGTACCTAAATATGTTTGATAAGTTTTTCACACTAGAAACCCCATAAATCATTTCGATATTGATCTCGATGATCATGGTTGCAATCAGGTATAAGATGGTGTGATGCTACAATGTGAGGATGAAAAGTTTGAATCTATTATTCATGATCTATTCAAATGTAAATATTTTTGAAGTCGAGGAGAAGATCTTCCTACTCCATATAATCAAGGGAATTATTTGATAAATGTTATTAAATTCTCTATCCATCAATAATATAATGTGTTTAATCTTAAATTGGTCAAACCAATGGAAATAATAGTGTTTTCACTAAAACATAAAATGAAAGTGATTCATTTCTACCTATTGGATTTTCTTATCCAACCAAGTTTGATGATCCACCATCAGAAAGTTCTAAGAACTGTTAGGGGGTCAAGGCACTTTAGCTCTTGTTAATGGTTATGTCAGGTCCTCTAAATCCTGATGATACCTATGAAATAATTTTGATCCATATTTTCATGCGTAATTGTTTCCTTAACATTCTTCCACTGGATGTGAGTTTACCTTTGAATCACATTCAATATTTCCAAATTAATCTTCTTGATGCTGAAGATATACCTCCTAATCATATAAAGGATTCTAGTTTTTTTAGTCCATTTCCATGTGAATCCCTTGTATTAGACCAAGGATTTGAAAACACATGTTTCACGGATCTTTACAACCTTATAACATGTCATTCTAATTACCAAGATAAAGGTCATTTTGGGTTTATGGATTTATCTCTATCAAAATCTCCCGAATCTGATCCTCCTTTTATCTATTTTGTGGATGTCATGAAGCTAATAATCTTTCTGACACATTTCATTTTCTAGAGTAACTGTAATTTCTTCAATCATTCAACTGAACAAAAACCTTCTGTTGGTATAAGTATTTGGTTTGGTTTGACACATCTTTCTAATCTCTTGTAAACCCAATATTCAAATTGGTTTCCTAGATTCAAAATGTCAATAATTTTTTTGAATGCCATAATATTTATTATTTTTTAATTTTCATGTAATTGGATACAAAGGGAACTGATTGAGGCTTGAGAACCTTAAATTTTAATCGATAATTATGATCATTATACCAAAGATTCTCTTTGTTATTTGAATGTTTTAACTCATGATTTATCTTCTCATTAGTCTCATGGTCTTCAAAGGGGTTTGTATGAATATCATGATCCAAATTCTGAATGGTTAGAGAAATCTTAGTTGGCAAGCTCCGCTGCAAATAACAAGTTTTAATCTTTTCTGATGTTTTCAAGAACTGAAATTGCAGATGAATGTGTATTCATAAGCAACATGCAAGATTTGTATAATTGAAATTTCAATCTAAAATATCAATCTCAAAACTGGTTAAAACTAGTCAGTATGGCATATTCTTTCGTTATCAAGCCATACCTCAGCCATTTATGCACATTTTTCAAGTTCTTATCTTTTCTATTACACATTATTTAATATTACTTTTAATTGATTATATCTTTGTGGTTGCGGGTCGGGAATGAAAATAGCTAGATTGGAAATATAATTGCACTTAGTCCTGACTTTCTAGATGATTAAGTCAGGAGTAGGCTTAGTTGCATTTAGTTTCCCTAGCATTGCATCCACCCTTTACCCTACTCTCCATTCAATATCTGAATTTGTGTGTTTTCTTATTTTATATTATCCATGTATTCTTTCTTCTTTTGTTTGCTTTTTCCTCTTGCTTTTGTTTCGTTGTTTTGTCATGTATTTTCTTTGTAATTTTTTTTAATAAGACATTGTGTGAAAGTGCATGGCTCAAAAATAACTTGTGATGAAATGAAAAATAAAATGTGACAACAACAACGCTTGGCTATTTGTTTGTTCTTCTTCCTTATTTGTGAGGATGCCATAGGTTAAGGTAAGTCTGGATGGAAAATATGATACATACAAAAAGAAAACCTTGAAGGAAACTATCAGCTACACATATATTATAGCATCCAAACTTCTCAACTTGGTGTAAATTTACTTTTTGTGTTATGGGCTAATCCAATCAAGTACATAAAGGATAAGGGGAAAATATAAAGGGAGCAAACCAATATCAGAGGTTCTAAAATAATTCTCTAAAGGGGAAACCTCCTCTACTCTCAATAAGTTGAGATCCCTCTACCGGCCATTCAAAATAAGAAGTGTCGTAGCACAATTATATTAATTAAATAAATAAAGGGTGAAATAAGAGAAAGGAATCCTCCATAGGGATGTGAAGCAAGTGACTTCGTCTTAGTACTATCCAGGCCTACTGGTAGTGAAGAATAATGTGTGTTCCTTAAGTGACTCCATTAGCGTATTGTCCAGTCCTACTGGTAGTCGAGCAACACCAAAGATTAAAACCAATACTCTGAATATCATAAAATTTTCGTGCACATTATCCTTTTCCTCTATTGAAACAATTGTGATATGGTGTATCTTTGTGTTTTTAATGAAGAAGAAAAAAGTGACGTACTATGTGTATAACCGGGACGAAAGGGGGAAGTCAAGGAAATCCAATTGGTGAATAAATACATCCACAAGTGTTGACCCTTTAACTGAAAAGTTATTCTTAGAAAGAAAATTTGAAGCTCATAGAGTGTGTCGCCAAGTGTTGTTGCTGCTACAACACCCTCCAAAATTTCAGTATATTCTAATTTTGGATCCTACTTCAACGTCATATCTTATTTTTCCTTGGTCGTCAAGTGTCATATGTTTCAAGTGTCCTTGACCATTCTTAATTATCGTTGTATTAACTAGAACATATTTGTGTACTTCATGGTCGTAACACCTTTGCTGTTGTAAACCAACACTTTTTAGTCGCAGATGCACACACTTCACCTATTGTACTTGGGGAATGTTTGTAAATTTGAACTTTGATGATTACTTATCATTTTTCAAGCTTTTATAAGTTTTCTTGATGGGTTGGTATGTGTCACACTTGATTTTATGTCTAAAATCCTCTTGTTCATCACTTTCCCTATCTTGCAGACTTACAAAAACTTTGGTTTCAAAGAAAAAAAATTGAGGCTAAGAACACATGAGTGCACTTTGAAGCCTTGATCGGGAATCCTTCATTGTTCAAAAGTTCATAATGTGCCCTCCAAGAGTACAAAGTGCACTCCTTAAGCCTCTTCCCCTTCCATGTTCTGAACTGCGCCCAAGAATAATACCAAGTATTCCTTTGAGCACACTACTATGACTCAAAGAAGCGCACCCTCCTTGAGCGCATGAGTGCACCCTAAAGGCCTTAAGCCCAACCATTAATCCTTTAATCATACATTATGCACCCTCCTAGACCCTTTGAGCACATGAGCACTCTCCGAAGGCATGAAGAATCAACCTTTAGCCTTCAAAAGTGTGTCGTGTGCCCTCGTGCGCCTCTTGGGGCCATGAGTGGACCCCCCTCGAGCCTTCCTCCTTCAACCTTCAGGAGTTCACCCTATGACCTCCCTCTCTTCCTATGCCGTACTGTGCACTTGGGAAGCTGAAAGCCTTCCCCTTTGTCCTTTGGACTTGCATCATGCACCTTTCCTTCACAACCTCTCTCTCTTGAGCACATGAGCACATGATGAAGCCTTGAATCCTTCTTCATTTAGCCCTTCAAACTTTCAAAGTGTGCCCATACACCAAAAATTTCTTTTTATCTCACTTAAGAAAACTTAAGAGGCATGAACAGAGAAATTTGCATAAGACATGGTAGAATAGGAGATTTTTAGGCTTTTGGTTGCTTGCCATAATTGATTCCAGATACATCTATTCCAAGAAAAACATGGAAAACTTGTACAAGGAAGATCAGGAAAAGTTTAAAAATAAAGGAAGCTTGGAAAGAACGAAGAACACACTTAACTCTAAATGATCAAACCACCCCGAAGAATCCATCAGATCGAAGACACTTTGGAGGGTAGCGAAATGAATGATTGATGTTGCACAAAGAACGAAGATACAAGTGGAAGCCATGTCACCACTGGAGAAAGTCCATGTAATCGATCACTATTGGTCTGAGTCATCAAAGATAGTGAGTCATCAAAATCTCATGATATGATGATGTGGAAGTGATGTTGTATTGTTGTAAACATTGTAAAGACAAATAAGTGGAATTCCAAGAGTCATGTAAGTCCAAAAGACATGTAATACCAAAAGTGATATGCAAATCCAAAGGTCATTTGGAAGTCCAAAGGTTGTAGAAGTCGAAAGGTCATTAGGAGTTGGAAAGTCAAGAGTCATGGGGATGCCAAAAGTCATGCCTCAAGTTATAAAAGGATCATCATTTCCCATGTAAAATACTTTTAACCTTGGATTCTCCCACAAGGAATTAGAGAGCTAGAGTTAGTACTTTTGGGGAGCAAGTAGTGGCTCTAACGCTCCCCTATTGTAGCTAGTGATGTCCATTGTATTTATGTATCTTGGAACTTTTGACTAATATTGAAACCTTTTAAGTCCAACACAATTTTACTCATGGATTGTGAATGTTTATAAGACTATTCTTTGAATGTTTATGGTTCATATTTGCTTTCATATTTACTAGAGTAATTGAAATATTACAGTGAATTCATTGCACAACTTATCGAAATCATGTTGTAATGTTTGTAATGATCATCACATCTATGTGAACTGTTTCACTTGATGTTAGACGAGCATTTTTCTTTCTATGTGTGTCTCCATTAGGGTAGTACTATTACTTGTCTCTTAGAGGCTCACTTTATTTCCCCTCCAAAGCGAAAGAACTTAGATACATCTGCAATGAGACACTCGCTTGCTCATTTGAAAGTACATTTGCGTCTGTCTCTCTTGCTCACACATAAAGCCAAGACATATCATTAATTAAACGACAACCAAGTTGTATTCGAGATGGGACCCCTACACCAAACACTATAAGGTCTAATTGGGACATTATATCGCGGAGATCCCGTGTATTTCGGTGGTTTCCAGCACAACTTACCTAATTAATATTAAGACAAGTAATTGTTAAGACACCATATTGTTGTATGTAACTCTTGCTTGACCTAGGTGTGATCATGTTTATGTTTTGTTTAGATTATTGATAACTGTTAGGTAAAGTTGTAATATTTACTAGAAGAGACCCTTTTTAGCTTCTAGGAAACTTTTGAGACATGCCCCATAATTGGATGTGAAAGATTCTCCAACTAGTTAGATTCCTACATTTATGTTTGATTCATATATTTACTCAATTAGTTAATTCACACCAATATAATGTATCTACTTCATATATTCATATTTGTATTGTTTCATTGTTTAATAAAAGTCTCAACACATTTTTCTATCTAATAAAAATCTACCCTCCCCTCCAACTCAACAATTTGTGCGAACTGACTGAATATTTTTTTCATCATGGGGGAGAGGTTATCAAATAAAGGGCAATTTCTTGCACCCAGAACTTTGCCCTGCAGTGTCTAAGACAACTCATGAGTGAGAGAGCCGACTTTATCATGACATTTGTGTACACCTGAACATGCCCTATAGCCGTTGCGTCGCACAGCACCTTGCCTTATATATTCTACAAGGTGAATCGACCATATATAGCTATCGAATCTCTCGAGGTCATCAAGGAAAGAAGTTAATCCCTGGAATCTCCGAGAGCGATCCATGATCTGTACCAACCAAGAAATTTGGCTAGATACATTGCCTACCTACAACATTTTGACAGTTAGATGATGTACTAGAAACAATGACGATGTCATTCACATAATTGTGATTTTTATATCGCATTAGTGAGTCAGGGGAGGAATCTATAAAGCTGGATTCGTTTCAGTGAAGCACGAGAGAGATACTAAATTTCTGTATCTTCTGGCGATCTCTAACATTGAGACAAGAGGGCCGGAGGACCACAAAATTGATATTGAAAATACCAATGTTTTAAAGGAAATATTAAGAGGCTCCTAGGTCGAATATGAGCCGTTCCTGAGAAAGATATTGATTTCATCTGACAGGAGTAGATCCTGCTCAGAGATCGCTCACAAGTATATAAACATTAACGGCATGGTATGATTATTGAACCCTTGATCAAGATTCATGGAAAAAGGGCTGTTTTAGAGAGAAACTTGAGATTGTCATATCTTATGTCATATCTTATTTGGTGTGGAGTGGAGTTTAAGTCCCTTAGATTTCTAGGTCTAGGTCTAGTGGACATCATTAAAATATATCATATCATACCTATTGGGGTGGGGTGGGGTGAGTTTGATTTGACAAACAATTTTAGTTTTACAGAATTATAACGAATATACATTGTATGACAGGCTTAGCATTTGCTGGCGAGTTCTTGGCCTTTCCCATGCAGAAAAGAAAGGGATCAAACAAAACTAAAAAAAAAATCATTTCTGTACTTTGCACGCTGTATTTATCGTCTCTATTTGATAATTAGAGATTCCAAGCCATGAAGAGAAGAAGATGGAGATTCTTCTACTGAAACCCCGAATCTCACTGATAAATTTCAGTATCTGCGCGCTCTACACTTTTCGAGGCGACGGAGAGGTACAGACGTGAATTCAGGATACTTTGACGACTGTATGTAGGTCGACCACGAGTAGGCTTACATATAAATAATAATATTTAGAATCCCAATGGTGTAAGGTGTATTTTCGATCTCCACATGAGTCAAGGGTCAATTCTATACACGGAAAGAAACATGTGTCCTTCAACAGTGGGATTGTTGGTACGCTGTTTGGCAGCTGGACAGAAAGATGCCCTTTGACACAGTGGATAAGACAACGGGACTAAACAGTGAGATGATTTGATTCAATTGAGTTTGTTAATGCAAAACTAACTCTGAGTATATGGGAGATTAATAAACTTAATGATAAATTAAGATGCGACCTTTCTTGGCAAAGTATTATCTATGGAAATTTCAATCGTCCCTTTTTTGAACTTACCGATTTTCACTTGGTTTGTATTGTCGAGAAAGAAAAATAGAACTTACCAATTTTCACCTGGTTTGTGTCGTCAAGAAAAAAAAAATAATACATCGACAAAGTATTATCGACGGAAATTTCAGTGTTCCCTATCTTTTTTACCTTAAATTTGAGCCTACCAATTTGAACCTGCTTTAGTATTACTGAAAAGGAAAATTAATATACTTTCAATGTTCCATTTTTTTGGTTTAAATTTGAACTTGCTTTAGTAAATAAATGAAGTTGTTTTTAGTGTGACTTTGTGGAGTTTCACTTGTTTGAATTGGGTGAAAAAAATAGAGGTAAAATTTTGATTTATATTATTTAAATTGATTTTTTTATGGTATATATGGATTCAGCACCCTAAAAAACTTCTAGAGCATTTCTATTATGCAAGATTATCCATCAAACTTCTATTTTCAATAAATTCTTCCTAAATTTTAAAGAAATTAGACCGAAAAAAACCACCATAAAACTGTTTAAAAAATCAAATCGCACTACTCCAAAAGCTCATTATTATGAAGGAAACTGGCATAGATCGCTTTAGCATCGTAACATACAACTACCCAACCATGAAAACATTTCCTTTTTTGTTATGTATTCCGTTTATTTCAACCCCAACAAATATTCTCTCTCACGAAACTTTCCTAGTGCACTTGTATAAATTTAATACATATAAACGTTGATCGGTGAGCTCACCAATATTAGTTCACAAAACAATGACTCTTTACAAAAACGCATTTGGTCATATATCCCTATATAATTAAGCTCTCCATAGGTGTTTTTGTACATAATACCTCTACACGAAGAGCAAATACCTGGAGTGAACAAAAGGTATGTGAAATCATTCATTTGCTTTTCATCCTCATAAAGCTATGGCACGAGAAATCATGAGTACCTTGCATTATAAAATAAGATTTCGGTTAAGCATTCTTTCCAAATTATGACATGAGAAATCGTGAGTACCTCCGCATTATAGAATGAGATTTCGGTCTTTCCAAATCATTTAATATTTTGTTTAGAGATTTTTCCACCTATCCTTCCTTATTTAAAACATCATCGAAGAGAGCGGTGAATGCAACATTCCCTATTCTAATGTCACAATCAACTCTATTCTAATTTCACAATCCTAAGAGTTGATTGTTCTAATTTCCCGTGTTTTGGTTATACCATACATAGTTCAGAGTCACACATAATCTTTGTTATTTTTTATTCATTAAAAAAAATGTAGGTCATAAAAATTTACAGCTTTTAGCCTTAACTTGCCCGTAGGAAACCAGGTTTGTTGGCTGTGTTAAAGAGTTATAAATCATCCAAAACTTATACAACTTAAGGCAGTCTTTTACTATCTTTAAGGGACTATTCTCTATCTTTCCTTCCATAAACATATAATAAATGTAAATGCTATCCATTGTCATCACAAAAAACATGATATACAAAGTCAATCATAGGATGACTCTATAGGAGCTGGGTCTTTTACACTCGATCTTGGCATGTCAACCTGGTGCATGCTTTGTAGCTGTCTGTCAATTCACCCTAGTCGAACGCTGTGGTGATGTTGTTGCAAGTTGATTCCCTGGATGTATTCGCAGATGTCCGCTAGAGTTTAGGTTGCGTGTGGGTCACCCCCTATCTCTTGGACAGAGACAATTTCCTTCACTAAGAGGCACTTCAATATCGAATAGGTGCAGATCGAGTGGTGTAAAAAAGACAATCTGCTGCAGGTATTACGGGGATAATTTACCATAGGGTTCAATTCATCTTCAGCTAGTTCAACGTCCTCTTCTTCCTTGGCCCTTGCACCCTGTTCCCACTCGTGAATCAAAGAGTTGTTGTAACAGGGTGTACCATTCAAATAGGTCTAGAAAAAATTCTCCAATACCTCTTTGAGAGACTTCTAACCTCGCTTGGCTGGGGCAGTTTTGGGAGATTCGGCTTTCCCCTTATCCTTTCCTTCCTTCTTAGTTGACTAGGCTTTCACCATTGTCTTCAGTTGCCGTTCTTCCAATAAATTTTTGTGCAGGCAAGAATTGTTTGGAAGACCTGCAATAGTACAAATCATGGCGAGATTAAAGAAAACTGAGATATAAACACGAGCAAAGTGTTGTATGGAAGGTAGAAGAGATTGGTTGTCTTTACCAACTTGCACTGGACCCAACATTGGCAGATAGGGAGGACTCGAATTTAAAACAATTGGTAGCTTATTAACAGACTAGACTCCTCATTCCCGCCGTAGCCCAAACCCAGATAATCCCATTATAAAAAGTTACAGTAGTATATATTACCCTAGCCATGGAAAAATTAATAAAATTGACGAGACAATAGACAGAGCTGGCCCACTGACCACCCGAGCCATTGCTACAAACCTTTACAGTGTTTTCACCCACAGTAAAATCATTGGAGGCCATATAGTCAATTTCCCAAAGCTGGTGGTTACAGTACAAATTAGAGCCATGCAAAGACGAGGATAGAAAGGGAAACCAAGATTTGTCAGAATAGAAACCCTCCAATGCAAGAGACTGACAATGAAGATCATATCAACGTCATGCAAGGTCATTACAGTGCCATGCAAGGTCCTTGCTACACCATGCAAAACTAGTACAACACCAATACAACTATACAAAGCCTAAATAGAAATCCAAACATACAAAAGCAACAAAACTGGCCGCAACATGAAGAAAGCGGTTCTGGATTAATCCCTTAGTGGGAAGGTAAATGGCCGCAATTCCCACCAAAACCCCATCACTGAAATACTGAACACGGAACCCACTATCTTCTTCCAAAACCAGGCTAGCCACGATGAACATATCTAAAACTAGGTAATACAGTTGTGTGAGATGATATCTTCAAAAATATTCTTGTCATTTTCATAATCCAATCATTCCATAATGATGAAATCCTATGGTTATTACGACAAGATTTCAATTAGTTTGCAATCAAGCATTGGCTTGGTAGACGATACAAATGGTCTAGTTTTGGATTTTAACTAAGTGCCTGATTCTTTCACATTTGACCAATATGTAACAGATAAAATGAGAGATCGCTGTGAAACATAGTTTTGACATATAAATTGATAAGTTTTTAATCTCCATGAAAATTTATTATTAGACGATGGAGGTTAAAATGAATGATAATAATTGAACATAATCAAAACTATTTAATCTAGAATCTCCCATATGATCCAAATAGATACCCATCTATTGACATAAGATTCCATTAGTTTGTCAGAAAAAATTAACTCTTCTATGAGCTCTTTGTTTGTCTCACCATCTTCAAGTTGATTAGTCTTAGGCATCATGTTATGAGGGTTAGGTATGGAACACCCTATCATTGCTAAACATGTTGGATCTCAACTTAATTCTATTTGTGCATCATTACCAAACATAAAATATAATTATAATGGAAAAACTATCACACCTACCGGTTTCAAAGCTTGATCAAATTAATGTATGAAGTATTAATGGAGCTATTTCATTTAGTGCCAATGTTATAGATATTAGCCGATATGCTTTCATTTTCCATTGTGTGTCTTTTGCGTCCAAATCTTATATTTCAATATTTCAATCACATTGCTCATATAAGTTGACTTGATATTATTTATCCTTCATACTATTATTTTCCAAATTTGTAATGCAATCCAAAATTCCTATGAAATTCTATTTTAACTCACATTATTTTAGAAAAAAAGTTAATTGATTTTGTAAATTCAATTTCTCATTTTGTAGAATTTTTTTATTTGAATTTACTATGTCATATTTATATTTTCAATTTTTTTAATATAAAAAATCAAATTAAAACAAATTTTTCATTATCCATTTTTGTTGTCAAGTTGTCAAATTTTGAACTAGTCACCTTAGTAGTTATGCTCTATTGTAAGCACTCCAATTGAGACTAATGCTACACATATTCAAACTCTAGTCTAGGCAATCCAAATGAGGCTCACATTATACATTATGTCTAGTGGAGGTTGACAATTCAGTGGAGGTTGACACTTCATATTATCTATGTCTACCATTAATTAGTCTCCTTAAAATTGGTATAAACTTGGCTTACTTATTCCTTAAGTTATACCTGGATCTTCTCAACCCTTCCTTATGTAAAAAAATGCATTGCTTGAATAGCTCCAGACCCTATAGTAGCACAGAATCCACTTGAGAGAAGGGCAGATCCTAAAATTTACCAAGCACAAGTAAGGAGATACCCATTATATTTAATTCAAAAGGAAGGATTTCCCTCTTGTATAGGTATTTATCTCTACATCAATTGTATTAATGATTAATTAAATACTTACTAGCTACAACTAATGCTTGGAGGTATATTTTCCTCGCTTGGATTACTTATTCTTTCAATCCTATCTAGATCTTCTTAACTTTTCTTTTCTAAGCATTCCATTGTCTAAATAGCCCCTAAATGCTTGTGTACAGTTATTAAGTGGGAGTTACTTTTCCTACTATTGTTCTCTCTATGTTTTCCAAGGCCCTAAGTAAGCTTTTTACTTTTGGGAATCTAGAAGTAGCTATTTGTTGGGGCCCTTGTTTTGGAAACCCATTTTGAATATTTTGAATTCTGAACATAGGAGTCCTTTTTGGGTTGCGGCAAGATGACACATGGCAATCACGACCAAGTCGCGACTATAGCAAGCCGCGGAGCTATCGAGGTGGCACAGAAGCAAGAGATAGCGGAAGATAGCAGATGCATGAGGATAGATGGCAGAAGACAGAAAGTGGAACACATAGATAACAGGAGAGAAGCTGGAAGCAGCTGAAGAAGAACAAAAAGAGGAACTAACAGTTG
Source organism: Pinus albicaulis (assembly GCA_034641835.2). Classification (NCBI taxonomy): domain Eukaryota; kingdom Viridiplantae; phylum Streptophyta; class Pinopsida; order Pinales; family Pinaceae; genus Pinus; species Pinus albicaulis. Next base: position 1,769,894,810 of record CM076580.1, read on the forward strand.
CGGAAGTGGGTGAATAAATAGCAGTCACCCGGCCAAAAGAAGAACAAGGCTATCGGAGACGGAACGCAGAGCAACTAAAGGAGATCAGCCAGGATATCTCTGTAGTTCCTAGGGCTCTCTCATTTACCTTTCTGTTATGTAAGGCATTTGTATCAGACTGTAAGCTCTCCTTGCGGAAGCTACGTAATGATCATGGTGGATGAAGATATCAATACAATTGTAGGTTACTGTCCTACTGTGTAATTCTTATGCATGCATGATGGTCGCGATGGTTTAAAATTTTAATTGCTTAATACCTGTTTATGATCTAAATTCTCTTGCGAATATGTCTATGTTTATGCAATCTGTTTAATGGTAATCATGAGTTGCGGATTCATTCCTTGCTATCGATCTATTCCCATCCTGCATGTGTTTGCCTCATACCTCGTGTGAGACTCTCTGCTCTCCGGAGTAGGGTGATAATGCCGGCGTGGTTCTAGACTACAGCAGATTCCCTTGTTGGCCACAACTCCTGAACCTGGGTCTTGCCTGCAAGACCTGATTCCTCGCCAACAAATGGTTCCGTTGTCGGGACCCGCATGTTATGAGGGGAACTAGATCATGGTATCAAGGATCTATGAAGGCGAAATACGGAGATGGTGGGATAACCATCTAGACCAGTTCGTTTCTCAGCAAGCGGAGTTAACGAATCAAAAGGAAAGCGTGCTCAAGGATCTCATCCTTTTCTCAGATTCCGCCAGTGATACTTACGAGATCCTCTGGGGGAAGTTCCCTAGTGACCTGTATAACTGGTTGCGGAGGCTACAGACGAAGGTGCCTAGGGATAGCTCGTAGAAGATAAACTGCAAGTGGGTGCGCGGGGATCTGGTGGCTCTGCATCGGGTGGACAATGAATTGACCCACGAGGTGAATTTTTGGGTAGAGACCACTTTGAACGGGTATATTGTAGAGTTTGCCGCAGAGTGCTACCAATCCTTCTCGAAGGCTGAAGCTATTTTCTGTTCCAGGTTAAGGGGGAAGCTGCTTAAGGAGATTCTGTTGTGGATTAAGACCCTGATGGTGGACGAGGGGCTGATGGAATTTCAAAAAACGATCATGGAAGCGTAAACCTCCGGTGCTGGGGGAAGGGCTGAAGGGACAGATGCTACGTACAATGTGAGGCGGGGAGTGGGGAATGGATGCTGAGGCCACACGAAAGTTGAGGGAGCGACGTGCACATCGGCGGGCGCAGATTGCCGATAGGTGGCGAAAATGGGTGATGCGGGATTTGAAACGAAGGGAAACCGATAGGAAGAACCAGAAGGAGGCGCCTCAGAGGATAGGAATTATGGACGTGGATACCCGGGAAAAATAAGGGACCACTGTGGGAGTGAGGCAGGTGCATGGGAGCCTAGCTAAGCAAGAAAGGGAGACGGTGACTGACGAAGACGATGCGGGGATGCGGCCCGATGATAGTTCCAATGGTGAATGGTACGTCGCGATGCAGCGATTGTTTCAAGAGTGGAAGACATTCATTTCTCTAGGCAGCCTTGCTTCCCACACTCTGCATGGCAAGGATCCCTACCTTCCCCTGGTACCTTATCAACCTGTAAGTAATATTTTCGTCAAGTTACAAGCATTGAGTCAATTACGTAGCAGTTCATTGTTGACGGTGACCCACGTGACTAGCAACGTCACTGGTAGTATTGCATTCCCCAGTGGGACAATTACGCAACCAGGACCCGGAGGATTTATCCTAGTCAGCCCTCCGCAAGTAAATATGGCCGGGTCATTCACCCGGTATCCAGAATTCTCTGGTCGGGGAAACGATGATGTAGAACAACACTGGTATCTCTGTGAAGCCATTTGAAGGGCTCGCCAGACACCAGACGCAGGGAAGTTAATAAAGTTCCAAACCACGCTCAGAGAGAGAGCTCTGTGGTGGTTTATCAAGTGGTCTGAGGCCCATCCTAATCCAGTACTCTCAGATGTAAAGCAGGATTTTGTCCGTGAATTCAAGTTGCCCCAGACGGACCAGTAGGGTGTGTCCGAGCTCTGGGAGATTAAGCAGAAAGAAGGAGAGACCGCATGGGAGCTGATGTGGCGCTTCAAGGACGCGATCGGGAAACTCAGCTACCCGATCGATCCAAACCATCAGAGGGAATGGTTCATCAAGGCTCTGCTTCCCTTGACGCAAACCCCCCTCACACAGCAAAAGATTGAAAATTTGCAGGATGCTTTAGAGAAGGCCATGAAAATAGAGGCCATGGCGGGCTACCCTCAGGAGTATCACGGGGTGTCGGCTCCATAAAATCCTTCCTTAGTGGGGCTACAACATCAGATCACTAGTCTGACAAAGAAGCTCAAGGAGATGCAACCTATAAGACCAGCCAGGCCGAATGTTTGGTGCACTCACTGCCTGGTCGAACGCCACTTCGCAATTGAATGCCCTAAGCTGTGTGGCGCGGGTGTGGGACCCTCTGTTGCAGCAATCCAGGGGGGTCCACCCCCTGTGGGGGGTGCAGCAATGAGTCCGCAGGGGGTTTACTCATTGCAACAGCCCTATGCGGGGTTCCCACCGCAACCGAACGCAACCACCACGGAATACTGTGAGATTTTCCGGACGATGGGACATCCACCTCGGATGTGCCCAATACTACAGAAGTACTCCACCATCCCAAAAAATGTATATTGTGAGTTTTGCGTTTCCATGACTCATAACACTGAGTAGTGCAGGGCTCTCAACGCACTCGCGGATAGATTGGACCATCCCTCCTACAGGGTGAATGAGGCTTCCAGGGGAAGAGGCGGCGGTATGCGCGGAGGCCGCACCGGGGGACGTGGTCCAGTGAAATGTTACAACTGTGACCACGAGGGTCACGTGGATCGGGAATGTCCCCTTCCCCGACGCCCCTGGTGTTCCCAGTGTCATGTGAACGCCCATGCTACAGAGGACTGTCCAAAACTCATCAAGAAGTGGGAAGAACGGGTATGGCAGAGGGCCACGAATTTGGTAAATTTCGAGCCACGAGGAACCATGACTCCGGCCATGCAGAATGTGGCAATCGTCACGAGGGGTGGCAAGAAGACGGGTGAGGACGCCGATGGAAGGGAGTTGGTCTGGGCTATTCAACCTTCCTCCCCCATACAACTGATCCGGCCAGACGCGCAGAAGAAGTACTTTCAGGAGGCTGTGGAGGCCTTTCCTCAGCTGCGGGAAGCCGGGGGCCTTGAGATACCCCCAACGACTGGTTCTGGTGAATAGAGCACCACGGGGACCTTGATTGAGGAATGGCTTCAGCTGTTCCTCAAGATTGTTGACGATGCTTCAATGCAGGACCAGCTCAAGCATACCCTGCAAGACGCACTGCAAGGAAGTATAGGGCAGAGAGACTCGGGTAACACAACACCCCAGTATGTGCAGCGCGTCAAGCAGAACAAGCGACGAACGGGAAAAGAGTTCCGGCTGAAAACACAGGTTGCGGGATTCCAAATCAGCGACACCATGCTTGATTTGGGGTCCGATGTCAACATCCTACCACGGAAGACGTGGGAGGCTCTTGGAAGGCCACGGCTGACCTACTCGCCAATCCAACTCAGAATGGCGAACCAATACTGCATTTTTCTGATCGGTCGACTTGAAGGTGTCGAGGTTGACATTGCAGGGGTAAAGACCTACACCGATTTTGAGGTTATCGATATTATGGGTGACAAGGATCCTTATCCTACCTTGCTAGGCATCGATTGGGATTTTGAGAATTATGCCATCATCGATCTCAAAAATGAGCTAATGATCTTCGAGGATGGGGAGGTACGGGTCACGCAGCCCCTCGACCCGTATCAAGGTCCGCGATACACTGAAATTGTGGACAACCGGGCGGACGCACAGATGATGGATCACCTTTATCAGATGAATGCAGGGAAGCGGGAGGATTATATCAACCCGACTGCAACAGGGTCTATCATCTGGCGCAGTGTATAGAGCTCGGAGCTGGGCTCGGAACTCGCCTGGGAAGACTGGCAGCAGGGTGGGTACGAGACCAGTGCGCGGAGATGTGCCGCCACTACTCGAGTCTGTTGGATTGGCACTGAGTTATGGGCATATCCCACCTTGTCGAACATGCAGGCTGTCAATACCTTTATTTCGAAGGTGGAAGACACGGTTCCAGAAAGCCGTAGAATACCACTTTTGGACGTTGCACTACAGTCCACATCCGCAATATGGTGGAGGAACCACCGCAACACCCTGTCGCGGTGGATTTGTGTGGCGACGGCATTGCGGGCACAATTTAAAGAAGACGAAGGCCCTCGAAGCAAGCTTAAGTACGAAGGGACTTCCGATCCACGGGACCACGTGAGGAGCTGTGAGGAGCAGTGGCAAGGGCTGGGATACCTGCAAGAGCTGTGGGTACATCGATTTATCCACTCCATAGATACAATCCCCCAGGCCTGGTACTTGGAAGAAGAGCAGAAACGAGGAACCCGCTCGTGGCAGGAAGTCATGGAGACATTTTTTTGGTGCTTCTCGTTCGAAGGGGAGACAGAGCTAGAATCTCGGGCATTACAAGCGATCAAGGGGGTCCTGTTTTTCCGCAGCCTCGAGGTCGATGGGGGCACGGTTGCATCAGGTCCTAAGGCAAGGCGCAAGTTGGTTTGCCAACAGATTAACGGAGATCCAGACGATGACAATCTGGAGGACCTCAAGCACCTTTATTTCGAAGAGAAGGAAGGCGAGCGGAACATCAACGAAGAACCGACCACTGAAGGCATCCATTTAGAGCCGCTGAAGACCAAGAAGTTAAACATTGGTATGGTGGAAAAGCCCAAGTTGGCTACTGTTGGAGATTACTGGGACGAGGAGACGACCAAGGAAATTTTCAGCCTCCTCCAGGAATACGAAGACTTGTTCCCTTCGTCGGTGGCAGATCTGAAGGGCATCAAGGGTGACCTCAGAGAAATGCGCATTGTGCTGAAACCAGATGCTTGACCCGTAAAGCATCGACCCTACCGACTGAACCCACGAATCAAAGAAAAGGTCAAGATGGAGATTGACAAGATGCTAGCCGCAGGCCTCATCTTTCTAGTAGAAGAAGCAGAGTGGGTGAGTCTTATCGTCATTCAGAATAAGAAGGACAAGGCGGAGATACGCGTCTGTGTCGATTACAAAAGTCTGAACAACGCCTGCATCCATGATCCGTTTCCCACTTCTTTTAGCAATGAAGTATTGGATCATCTTGCGGGAAATGAAGCTTATTCCTTCACGGATGGTTTTTCGGGTTACCATCAGGTGCGCATTGCAGAAGAGGACAAGTTGAAAACTACATTCACCACTGAATGGGGATCGTTCGCATACCACATAATGTTGTTTGGCTTGAAAAACGCTCCGGCTGTGTTTTCCCGAATTGTCATTGCTGCTTTTCGGGAGTATATCCACAAGTTCCTGGAAGTATACATGGACGATTGGACTGTGTACAGTCTGCTGAAGAAACATGCCACCCTGTTGCGTATTATGTTTCATCAGTGTCACGAGTTGCAGATTTCCTTGAACTTGAAGAAATTCATTTTTGCAGTTCCTTTTGGCACACTCTTGGGACACGTGATATGCAAGCAAGGGGTCTATGTCAACCCCGCCAAGGTCGCGGTAATCATCCATATGGAAGCCCCCGAAATAGTGAAGCAGTTGCGCGCACTTCTTGGCCACACAGGGTATTATAGGCGGTTTATCCGAAATTACGCAAAGATCACTGCCCCTTTAGAAAAGCTGCTACGGAAGTCTGAAGTATTCCAGTGGACGGAAGAGTGTCGGGTGGCCCTCAACATTCTGAAATAAAAGTTGGCAACGGCGCCTATTCTCGTTCACCCAGATTGGGATAAACAGTTCCATGTGCATATCGATGCGTCCTGTATCGCACTTGGGGCTATGTTGACGCAACCCGGGGAGACGACAGTTGACCACCTGGTCTACTTCGCCAGCCACAAGTTGTCTAATACAGAAAAGAACTACACCACGACTGAGCGGGAGGCCTTGGCAATGGTGTACTCTCTCCAGAAGTTCCGCCACTACCTTCTTGGAGGAAAATTTAAGTTCTTTATGGACCACTCTGCATTGAGGTACTTGGTAAATAAGCCTGTTTTGGAAGGGCGGATCTGTCGTTGGCTTCTTCTCTTTCAAGAATTTACATTTTAGGTGATCGTCAAGCCTGGGAGGTTGAACGTCGGGCCCAATCATTTATCCATATTGGAGATGGGGGAGAACGACGACTCACTTGATGATCAGCTGCTGGATGCTGACCTCTTTCAGGTCGAAGCGGTACTGGATTATCTGGCCGACATTGCCACCTATCTGACCACAGGGCAATGCCCTCAAGATTACACCCCGCTCCAGAGACGGCACTTGGTCGTCCGTGCTGTCGAATACCAACTGATTGCGGGACATCTATATAAACTGGGTCTTGATGAGGTTCTGCACCGGTGCGTCCTTGACCACGAGCGCGAAGCTGTGATGTGGGAATGCCACAGTGGGGTTGCAGGAGGGCATGTTGGGGCAAAACCCACTGCGAGGAAGGTACTCCGTGCTGGCCTCTGGTGGCCAATGGTCCATGCAGATTGCAAGATATTTGTTAAGCAAATGGGGAGGCCCTCTCATAGGGACGAGCTTCCGTTACACCCAGTGCATGTGTTGCGGCCATTTGAGAAATGGGTTGTCGACTTCGTAGGTCCTATAGCCCCGGTCGCCAAACACTCCAAGGCCCGATACATCATTACCGCAACCGAATACCTCACTCGATGGGCTGAGGCGGCGGTGGTAGGAGACTGCACGGCGGATACAGCAGCACGGTTTATCTTTGAAAACATCATCAGCAGGTTTGGCTACCCACGAAGTTTAACCAGCGATCAAGGTACACATTTCATTAATGACATGGTCAAGTTTTTGTTGGACACGTTTATGATTCAGCATCACAAAATCAGCCTGTACCACTCGCAAGCCAATGGTACTGTTGAAGCATTTAATAAAATTCTTGAAAAGGGTGTTAACAAATATCTGTAACGCCCAGCCGGATGACTGGGATGAACGGTTACTAGCTGCGCTCTGGGCCTACCGGACTATGGTGAAGCGCTTGACCAATCAGACATCGTTCCAGTTGGTGTATGGCTAGGAAGCTGTGATCCCCGCCGAGTTCACGGTACCAAGTCTTTAAATTTCCATGACTCTCAAGTTCTTAGAAGAAGCATCACTCCAGGAGCGCCTACATGAATTACAGGAACTGGACGAAGCCCGGTTCCTGGCGGAATTTCATCAAAAGGTTCAAAAGGATAGACAAAAAGCGTGGCACGATCGCCACATCAAGAACAAAGCATTCCAGGTTGGCGACAAGGTCCTTTTATATGACAGCAAGTTCCAGAAGTTCCCAGGAAAGCTGCAGATGCACTGGTTACGACCTTACTTTGTCATCGAGATTAGAGAGTTCGGTGCCGTTCGTTTGGCTCAGATGGATGGTACTGTTTTACCGGGATGGGTGAATGGTGCATGCCTAAAACCCTACCAGGAGTAAGTTTCTTCCAACATTCATCAATAAATCTCGCAACCGAGAGCACCCATAGAGTAGTGTAGTCGAATAACTCTCCCGCAACCGGGATGAGCATAGGTAGTATTGTCCATTCCTACATTATTCACCACTAATCCCTCTGTTACGGGACCGCACCGCAACCGACTGTGGTCAGGGAGGGGCGCGTCCAGCGTTTCATCCCCGTAGGCTTCATAAACGTGTCAATATCAGTCCAGTTCATGTCAGTCAGTATTTGTGTTAGTCTGTAGGATCGTCTAGATTTGCATCATAAATTACCATAATTGGAAGTAACCTTGCCATAATCATTTTGCCATCATCCGCAGCTACCCCAGCCGTCGCGTCCGCCCATTTTCCCATGCCACCGTCAGAAACTGTCAGAATACCCATTGGCACGCGATTGATCGCACGATTATCACAGAAAAGCATGCCAGCAGGAATTAACTCGTTAAGGGGTCTCATCAACTCCACTCGTGCCAGGTGATGACATAACTTGCATGACACCCAAAAGAACAAGAATGCCGGACCAGTTTGAATTAGCAATTGCAGCAGCACCAGAGCCGTTGAAGTCTCAAAATGCACAGAACCAAGAGGGAAGCCTAAGGCAAATTCTACAGGTCTATCAACGTCAAGCCAAAATGCCGAAGGCCATCCCAGCTGTTATTGAACCAGAGCTCGATAGCAGAATCCACAAGACCGAGTCCCTGGTCGGGAAATATGATAATGCAGCCTTGATCGATGCCAATATTTCAGACTCTGCCGAATTCCCGTCCCTCCATTGGCACGTGTATATGAAGCACTAATACACCCCAGCCGGAAACACAGCCAACCGAATGTTACCAGATTTCAAGGGCCTTCAGCAATCGTCCTTGATGAACTTAGGAAATCTTCCGATATTTGGGACCACCAGACCGGCTCTACAGTGCACGCGCTTCCTCCTCAGCCACATTCAGAATGGGTCCTTGTGGCTGAACAAGGAAATTCCCATTCATGCTGAGGATATTCATCGCCTCACAAGGCTTTCGTTGAATGGTGCAGACGTCTCGACTGCCTGTCAGACCTCCTCCAAGCGCGCACGAAAGTCGGGAGATGCAGACCTCTATGTCAAGTATGGCACCCGTCGGGGGGGTAAAGGCGCCAAGATAGACCTCATCAATAAGCCTGAGATTCGATTTTCTTGCTACCTCATTGCCAGCAAGACGATGAGGCACTACACCAAGGGCGAATGCACCCTGGACACCATCTCCATTGCAGAGCACTGTGTCCAGGGCACCAAGCTAAATTGGTGCTCCTTCGTGTTAAAAGAACTGTTCGACGCGTGCGAGGAGAAATATAAGCATGCTACTAGTTTTATTTATGGATAGTTGATCGTTGCTTTTGCCATGTGGAAATGGCACACTCCACTCGTCAGGGTCCCAGCAGAGATTCACGAGGGCTAGCCCCTCACGATGAAGTTTACTTCGTGGATGGTGTCACCCGACCCCAGCACTAAATAAGTGAATGCAGAGGCGTTTTGGTCCTGGTATGGGCTAATGACGGACGTGGTGGCCAATCAGCAACGGGTGCCCAGGAACCTGCTAGATGAATATAGTGAGCAAGTGTGGTTCGGGGTAAGTCACAGGCATACTTACCTCCGACCCACTTGCGTGCCAGAAGCCACCTTCCACATGACGCCGTTGAAGTTCTAGCTGGACGATGCCACCTTCCACCGCGAAGTCTGTTCGTGGCCGGGGGTCACGAAGCACACCCGCGACAGCCTCCCCAGGTACAACTTTGAGTAGATGTTGCCATTGCAACAGCCTGTCGCGACGAGTGCGGCAGCGCCACCACAGGAGCTCCCCGAACCGCTCGTCCCCGTCGTTCGCCACTTCAATACTCAGGTACACAATTCCAATGCAGTGGCCCAGGTTATTTCCTGCGGTGCTTCTCCGTTCCCTTTATTTTCTGAATTTCAGATTTCTTGGTCTACTTTGCACACCCCTACCACTCCTCTTACTTCTCCCCTCCTGACCATTTTATTTACCTCTACAAGCCCTATCATCACCCTGATGGGAGAAAAGGGCCCGACCCCATAACAATTAGAGACTCCTCTGGCTAAGCGGGCCCGCACCACCGTAGCCAATCCGGTGGTGGACCTTACTGATGATGATCCACCATCGCCCACAAATACAGGGGTACTGGTCTAGGAAGAACCCCTTATTGATCCTTCTGAGTTTATTAACATTTTCCCTCCATCCACAACTCCAACTCCATCCACCATTCCACCTCCACCTCCCACTTCATCTGTTCCGTCCAATTCATCTGCCACTGTGTTCGACCCGCTCATCCAAGAACTCTTTGGCGGGGACCACGGGGCTGAATTTGACTCCAGTACTGCTACCATAGTACCACCAGTCGACCCCGTGGGCGGACCCCAGGTTTATTTATCTACTATATTTACCCAGCTGGCCAACATTGGGGCCGACTCGGTCGAGGCTCAGCCCGAGCATGCTGACCCTCCTCCCCTGGGCCAGACCGATCAGCAGGAGTGGCCATATTTAAATATGGCCAACTCAACGTAGCAATAGACATCGCCGTCCCCTCCGGAGCATTCCAACCGCTCAGTCGCCAGTGGGCAACCCCTACAAGAAAGGAGGCCGACCCAGGATGCTTCAGGCACAACTAACTTAGAAGCGTGAGGCACACGACCTCCTGAATGGTCTTCAGGAATGCTCACTGGCCTTGACTGTCAAAGCATAGCTAATCTCTGCGCAGCTACAGCAGGTTTCCCAGGAAATTCAAGAGGTCACGGACCCCGCCCGGCTGGACCAATTATACGCCCAGGCAGATGAGCTCGAGGTACAGATCCAGAAAACGGAAGTGAATTCTGCCGAGGCTAAATGGGTAATTCGTGAGATCCGCCTGCCCCTCCAAAACAATGCCAGGATGATGCAACAGCTAGCCGCCGCAGGCGAAGCCCAAATTAGCATGTTGTTCGGGGCTATCCCAGTTCCCCTAGAAGAGGCCGCTGTCACCAAGATCACTGAAAACATAGATTCACTCTTGCAAGGGTGGCAGCACGCTGTATCGGCCTTCACTGAGCTTCGAGCTATAGCATTACGCAGAGTCCCGGAGTTGGGGCCCTTGTTTGAACAACCGGCAGAAAGCACACAGCAAGAACAGGAACAAGCTGATGGTGCACAACGGGAACAGGTGCAAGATGAAGGCACACGGGGCGAACAGGGCACGGGATGAAGCGGGGCGATGTAGATAGAGACTGTCATTTGTGATTGACTCAGGGACGAGTCAAGAAACTGTGGTCGGGGCCTATTAGGGCCCTTGTTTTGGAAACCCATTTTGAATATTTTGAATTATGAACATAGGAGGCCTTTTTGGGTTGCGGCAAGATGACACATGGCAATCACGACCAAGTCACGACTACAGCAAGCCACGGAGCTATCGAGGTGGCGCAGAAGCAAGAGATAGCTGAAGACAGCAGATGCATGAGGGTAGACGGCAGAAGACAGAAAGTGGAACACATAGATAACAGGAGAGAAGCTGGAAGCAGCCGAAGAAGAACAAAAAGAGGAACTAACAGTTGCAGAAGTGGGTGAATAAATAACAGTCACCCGGCCAAAAGAAGAAGAAGGCTATCGGAGACGGAACGCAGAGCGACTGAAGGAGATCAGCCAGGATATCTCTGTAGTTCCTAGGGCTCTCTCATTTACCTTTCTGTTATGTAAGGCATTTGTATCAGACTGTAAGCTCTCCTTGCAGAAGCTATGTAACGATGGTTGTGGATGAAGATATCAATACAATTGCAGGTTACTGTCCTACTGTGTAATTCTTATGCATGCATGATGGTCGTGATGGTTTAAAATTTTAATTTCTTAATACCTGTTTATGATCTAAATGCTCTTGCGAATATGTCTATGTTTATGCAATCTGTTTAATGGTAATCATGAGTTATGGATCCGTTCCTTGCTATCGATCTGTTCCCATCCTGCATGTGGTTGCGGCACGCCTCGAGTGAGATTCTCTGCTCTCCGGAGTAGGGTGATAATGTCGGCGTGGTTCTAGACTACAACTGATTCCCTTGTTGGCCACAACTCCTGAACCTGGGTCTTGCCTGCGAGACCTGATTCCTCGCCAACACTATTCACATGGATTATCTCTCTTCATATATTGTATTGGATCCCATAGCTTTCGAAACACTTTACAAGAAGCCCTATAATTTGTTCAACTAATTCCTCCAATCATATAAAAGAATTAAAGGAGGCGAACCAATTTACCAAAAAGGTGAGTTATTATCCTTAAATATAATGGTTTTTACTTCCCTATTTATATCAATCCATAATAGAAGGGAAATCTAGAATTCATACACTCTAAAATCAAACAATTGTACAAATCATATGTATGTTATTGATATACCAATATTTTCCTTCACACTCCTTCACTTGTAGTTGTTAGTTGCGACAACAAAAAAAGGAGGTATATTTTCTATTTGTTATCAATTTAATTTAAATGATACCTTGATTGAAATATTGAATCTACCTAAATGCACAGTTAAATGCGTAATTATATTATGTTATTAATTTGCTAGAATTTTTTGAACACATAGATCTTATCAACTTATAGGAATTTTATATATTATGAAGTAGATTATTTGTGCTAGTTTCGTAAATTCACAACCAAGGTCTGTTTTCATGCCTATCGTGACAGAAGGGGTGGATTGTAGTTTTCATGATGCAAAATATTAGTACATATGATTGATTGATTAATAGAGGATTGGTCATACTTAATGTCTATATCAAGTCATCAATGGGGAAGGTATTTCACTTTGTACCAATGTAGAGACCTGTTGACAGTGTTGGAAATCCGTCAACGAGGGGGATTTCCCCAATAGAAAGCCCCAATTAGACCTCACACCATTTGGAATACAAGCCCCAAACATAAATATAGGTAGGTGCCATGAGTATGATCTCAAATATGTGACTTGGCTACAATAAACACATAAGAAGAGATATGCATGTATTTGGTAGCAACAAGTAAGAAAAATTTGGTTGATATTAATTGTAATGCATAAGATTTTTTTCACGCAACGGGAAAACAATGAGCCCCTAGAAGAAAATTAATAACAATATCCTAAAAGATATGCACGAGCAAAGAAAAAAATTGTTAGTTAGCGTGAAAAGTAGTTTAGAAGTTAACAATGATCATGATATCATATGTGAAACAAAACCGACAAGAAGCATAATAAAGTTAATGAAATAGTTCCTTGAAATTAGCATAAATGAAATAACATACACTGTAAATATATAAGGGATATTCTTACAACATCCATAATATATACATGAAAGTGTGTCGGCTCCAAGAGCTTTTGAACATTAAGGGGAGGTTCCAAGTATAAAATTACAATGATATGACTCTAGCCCCAATAGTGGAACATGCAGCCACCACTTTCTTCTCCAAAGAATGGTACTCACTCCTATGTTAGACTAGAAAATCCAATGCTCCAAATCTCCAATGCCTAGGCCTTTGTTTGAGTTATGATGGCTTATTTATAACAAATGGGATGACCTTTAATCTCCCCTTGTGACCTTTTAGTTTCCCTTCTGACTCTTCGACTTATTTTTTCCTTGTTCGAACTAATGACTCTTCATATTACACATTTAACTCTTGGACTTCCACTTACATTTACACTTTCATTGTTTTCTAAATACAATAAGACAAAACTCCCCATATAAGAAAAAATATGTTTGAGCATAATAAGACAAAAATTTATACATGGAGCTTGAGATTGAGGAAACTCTAGCTAGACAACTTCCACTTGTAATTTTGTAGTAAAATATTGATGCCAAGGTTTATATTATGAAATTGTGTCCTCAAACTTTGAAGGAATATTTGGCTGATATTTTACTCTAGCGTGCATAACATGTAGATAAATAGTTTTGGAGCATTTTTAAGCTTCATTACACAACAATAATAGTTTCATATTTACCTTAGCAAGTCGAGGCACGTACAACTACATGTTTTTCTTGGTGATATCCAAATATTTTTTAATACTGACCTGCTTCAAATTGTTCAAGCATTCTTGGATTTAATGCCTCATGATGTTTGTGCCCTTGTCTCTGAAAATGGTCCAAGCGAAGGAATCTTGTGTGTTCTGACCAAGTAGTCCAAATCATTATACAATCATGAACAAGTGGATATGATATTGGCCACATAAGTATCAAGTTGCTTGCTACTTTACATGAGCATTCTAACCACGACCCTCTCCAATTCTTGTTCTTGTCTCATTTTCCTAGCCAAATTTGTTGGTGCATTCTTGTACTTGGTGGCCCTTTCCTAGAACGCATTGATCACTACATGAATAACCTTCAAATAATTCACATTTTATCGAGACCTCTTCTGCATGTCATGTAAGAGAACTATTTCCTTTTGTGAAGTGATCATCTCTTCATAAAGTTGCATCTTGGTGTCCCCCAATGCCTGAATTTGACAATATATCATTCCTTGAAGCTCTTTCAAATGATAATATTTGAAAGAAAACATTTGGTTCTCAACTTGGATATGATTAATTTGATTTCTTTCAACATATATACTTTTCTAATTAATTCTTTTCTGCCACCAAGATTTATTTTTTTTACTTTTTTAGCTCCTGCAAAGGCCAAGTTTGTTGCTACAATTGAATTTGGATTCCTCATGGTGTCGATAAGAATCACATTCTCTATATCGACAGACGAAGGATGAACTATGTCATTAGGGAAATATTTCCTCCATTCCTACACTATTTTTTTCTTTATCTGGTCAAAGGTTGGGTTAGAATTATTCTTGACCATAACATAATATGGAGGAGAGATTCCCATTTCATCAAATGGGATGTGACCACCTATGATGTGGGGTGAATGTTGACGGCTTACATGGTCTACAATAGGCATGATTTCAACCTCTTGATTCTACTCCACCTGCTCAATATCCATTTCTTGGGCCTCTATATTCTCCTCATCGTGATTTTTCATTTCCTCCTCCTCTTCCAGTTGTTTATGTTGTTCTTCCTCAATCTATTTCTCCCTTGCTTCTTCTTCTTCCTTCTTCTTATTTTTCTTCCATGGTTTCTGTGAGAATGATAGGTATGATTTGAACTTACAACTCTACTATGATTCTGGATTATGTACAAATATCTTCTTTTACTTTATGCTCAATGGAGTGGGCACTTAATGCTTCCTTGCTTCTTGGGTAACACTTTGCTTAGGTACTACAATGGCAGGGCCTGCCTCTCTTCCTCATGCATCTGATCAAGAAGTGTTATAAAAATTCTTGATCTTATATTCCTCTAATCTAGAATAAGACTCATACAACCAAACAAAGTGCAACTTAACACAATTTATTTTTCATACTCCTCTTGAATCATACCAATTAAATTTCATTGTACTGAACTTAAGGCTCTCAATTTCTTTCACTTCCTCTTCTACGCCCTTAAAACTCTTAATCTCATAGGTCCCCACCTGCGAAGGGAAGGAAGGTTACAATTCCTTTTTCTTCCTTTACATAATTGAAGATAGATCTATGAAAATATCATAAGTAACCTCCTACATGACCACCTTATCCATTACATACCTCGACAAGAGATGATGATGTTTTTATAGCCAAATACTCTGAGGTATGTGTCATCATGTGAGGAAAAATAATCTAATACTTCCACTAGTGTATTCATTTCCTCATGGGACATGCAAGGGGCCTCTTCCTTAGATATCATCTTATATAAAACCTTGAAGAAGTGCTTAACAAGTCTGCCATACACCCCTCCGTAGCTACTTTTTGCCAAAAAATTTCAATACAAGTGGACAGGGGACTCTTTGGGTGTCCATTTCCAATTCAGACCTGGGAATTCAATACATGAACATATTCCATCCAAAAAGTAGGCAGGCATGTCATATTATGATTTATTTCCATGAGATATGTTTTTCACCTTGTTTAAGCTTATCTACAATTGATGAGACACTAAATGACACTAATTGAATATCTTCCCTTATATGACCATCAGATGCAACATGTAGACCCATCCTTCAGGGAAGAATTCAATATTTCTCCTCCGATAGACTCGAATACACAAGGCTATCAAGCATTAAAAAACCGTTCTAAGATACTTGGTTTTATAAGTATTGTTAGGCTTTTAGCGAAATTTGGCTTGTTCTTTCCACCATGACCTCATCATGTCTTTACTATTGAGATAGATACAAGCTACATGGAATTACGAATCTAGGTGCTCCTTACAATTTGACAAGTTGTAAATAAGGTGGATTTCATGTGGCCTGTTAGTGCTCAAATCTACCTCAGGCTGAAATGAGATAAAACTCAAGGCTACATCAAACCACGTTCAGCCTCGTAGCTAGCCCTACGAGGACAGGAGAGGGCTTTCTCCGTCAATCTCGATAAAATGAGCAATAAGGTGCGAGATGACTTAAAATGGGAACTGATTTTAGGCTAGTAAAGAGATAGGAATGTTTGATTTTGATTTTTTGGGTTTTTTGCTGGAGAAATGGGAAAAACAAATTTTGGGTCCGGGGATAAGGTCAGACCTTTGCAGAATTCGAGTTGGGGCGGTGTAGGTGAATGTCTTTGATGCTTTTGATTTGGATATATGGACAGATTAGACCGACGAGGAGCTGAAGAGGGCAAAGAAGAACTTGGATCCTCTCCAAACAGTCGAAAACATATAGAACTAACTGAATTCAA
Organism: Pinus albicaulis; assembly: GCA_034641835.2. Taxonomy (NCBI): domain Eukaryota; kingdom Viridiplantae; phylum Streptophyta; class Pinopsida; order Pinales; family Pinaceae; genus Pinus; species Pinus albicaulis. The sequence continues at coordinate 1,769,911,072 of CM076580.1, forward strand.
AGGCAGAGCACTGTGAACAATGGATTCAACCTCATTTACTCATTCAATTTAGTTCAGAAGCATATGAAAGGATGGCATACATTACACATGAAGAAACTTACAGTAAACAGAGAGAAAACACCATCAAGAACAAAACACCACAAGGATCCCAACAAGTGCCGCAAAACCACTGATCTTTCCTTAGCCAAAATATGAAAAATATGTACAATGGTGCCAAAAATCTCCCAAGAGTCCAACCTCTCCAACCTCTGAAAAGGATTGAGAAATTACATCATATAGATCACTTAACCCTTCCCATGCCTCTAGGGGTCGAATTCCTTCTTCAGTGGATCAATTTCTAACAAATTCTAAACAAGGAACTAGAATCTAGGCATCTAAATAACTTGTCTCTAAAAGAGGAAACTCATTCATTTACATGATTTTCACTTTTTTGAGAGTGAATCTTCTAGAATAGGTAAAAATAAACCAAAGTTACATGCCAAACATAAATTTACATCATAATAACTCAAAAATTTCATCCACAAGCAAAACTGGTCCAAACTGGCCGAAAATTTGAGCTGGAAGTTGAAAATTCAGCCAAAAATTTAAGTGGGTCGCACCCCTGAGCCAAGTGGGTGGCATGCCTTTCAGCCCGATTTTGAAGTACTTCCCGGCATCCAAATTGAGCTCATGATAGCTCTTTGGAAAGCCCTGGATGTTGGCTATCCAACCCAAGTGGAATTTCGCAATTTGGAGCTCATTTGCCTCTCCAAAACTTCATTCTCCCAGAAGTAATTCCTGCTGGTGCAAAAGGTGGCAGCAAGGTGGTTTTCATGGTGTTTTTGAGCTTTTTGACCATCCAGAATCTGATGAAATGCTTCGGCAATGCCTAAGGATGCATAACTTATCATGACAAATCCAAAAATGCAAATATTTCCTTCAGAAAGTGTCCCAAAAAAAAGTGAGCATATGAGTGCGCGACCCGCTTAACTGAAAAACCTGTTTTTGAGACCAAAATTTCAAAATGACAAAAATTTCTACGAATTTGCTCAAATTCGGAGTGAATACCCTCCATCATGTATCTTGCCCAGCGAACGAAGCCTCGGCCAAAATCTGGAGTGGATCAGGCCTTTTCCGCCGTTTTAGTGCTTCGCTCAACCTCCTTCGTAATCTTCATTCTCGTATTAAGTTTTACGCATGCGAGCCCAATAATGATTTTTCATGAGGAAGAAAACATGTCTTTGTTTCTATCATGATCCCGTGAATGTACCTACGCCGATGAAGAAGGCGAGACCCTTCCACGCCATGTGGAGATAGTACTGCCAATGCCGATGAAGTCAACGAGACCCTTCCACCCCTGTGAGATAGTACTCGCCGTGATGCCGCAAACAAAGCTCTGTCCTCTCTCGGGATAGTTTACCACTACTCGATGCACCGGCTATGCTCCATCTCAAGACATCAACCCCAAACGATTGAGTCACCAGTCCGACTCCTGCTCATACTCTGACTCTGTCTCTGACATGGCTTTGAACAAGATATTTGCAATATGTATACTGATATAGATGCAGTGAAAACAAAGTTATAATGTATGTTTCAACACCCAATAGATATCACCCACTGCCAAAGTATCATAGGAAAACAAAATCATCATGAGGATGGCTCTGCTTTAATGGCATGAAAACTATCACTATTTTGATCATAAGTGAGTTTCACAAACTATCACTGTTTTGACCATAAGTGAGTTTCACAAAACTACAAAGTATGGTGCAAGCTTTTGGTAATGATGGGCTAAATTAGTCAAAGAAGCACACAAATGACTATCATAGTGGTAATAGAATGATAACAACAACAATGATGATATTATGGTGATGAAGGCTATAGACTAGTTCACATAAGACTGTGTGAAAACATGAAAGGGCACGAACAGCAGTGATAAGATGATAACTAAGGGCATGAGGATCATATATACAACGTGGGAGGGTGTGAACATATCTACCATTCAAAAGTTTTCAAATTTTTCATAAAACTGCCCATACAATTTCAAAACCCTTAAGGAATTAACTTGCATGTGAATGAAGCATTCATACATTTCTCTCCAATCATGGCTTGTTTCCCCAACATCAATGACATCACAACCATATTAAAAATCTATTGAACAATGATTAAAACCTGTTTGCAAGCTCTTGGAGTCGACTAGAATCGAATCTGGGTGCAAAAAACGAATTTTCTAGGTTCTGATTTATGTGGGTCGCACGCTGGTTTAAGTGGGTCGCACCCCCCAAGTGGGTCTAACCCGTTTAACTTTACACTGGCTGTGGCGCTCAAGTGGGTCGCGCCCCTCAAGTGGGTCTCACCCGTTTCAAGTGGGTCGCACGCACTTTTCCATGAGTAGCTACATAATGCATTTTGTAGGACGCTTTTCGAGACCTTCCTGGTGTCCAAATCGAGCGTGTGATAGCTCATTGGAAAGCTCTTGGAGTCTACTTTCCAAAACAAGTGGAATTATGCAATTTGGATTTCATTTACCCTTTCAAAAGTCAAATCTCCCAACACTAGTCAAAATGAGCAGAATGAGGCTGCCTCAAGGCAGAGCGCTGTTGCAGTCAACTTTTGAAGGTCTTCCTCAACTCCAAATTGAGCTCATGATAGCTCATTGGAAAGGTCTTTCTGTCTAGTTATCATTTGAATTATCATGCAAGTCATTTGGCCAACCATGCTAGGGGAAATCTTGATTTTCCCAAGGTCACTTCAGAGGTGGATTCAATTCTCCTGAGGCAACGGTAGTTTTGACATTTATCCAAAACCATGATACCTGTGTAAAAAGTGAAGGAGGTTTTTCTTCCTTGTTATGTTTTGGACAAAAAACTCTCTCATTTTTCCAAAATTCATCTTTGATTTCTCTGAAACATCTTTTGAGTGAAACTTATCCCGATGTGTGAAACAAGGAATTTTGTCGAAATGAAGCGAAATGAAGGGGATAAGGGGCTTCTAAATTCTTGGGGAAATTTTGGGAAGTAGGGAGGGATGTTAGGAAGCAGGGAAAAGTGGAATCTCAGAGATTGAGTGAGGGGAAGGGGTCCAAAAGGGCAAAACACAGGCCTAGCCTAGAAAATTGCCAAGTTGTGGCAAGAAACTAGGGTTTGTGCAAAAATGAGGAATTTGGGGGATCTCAGTGATGGGAAGTGTTCAATAAGGTACATTAATGATAGGGGAAGGTGTATGAACATCAGGATACAAGTTTTTTCTAATGATTTGACCATCCAAGAGAAATTACCTCCAAAACCCTAGGAGAGGGAAATGGACCTTACCTAGGCACAACTGAAGCATGAACAAGCTGTAAAATGACCCAATGGAACTTGACATGATGATGACAACCCTCTGAATGATGGTACACTCAGCTGAATGGTGACATGAACCGACATTTGGACAACTTTGACAGGAGTAAAAGCAACCCCTAGACCTAATGCCTAGTGACCAAATTTTGCTTGAAGACTCATTGAAATGACAAAATTTGACCTTGAAACTTTAAAATCACTTTGTAAGAGCATGCTTGATCACTGGAGGAAAGCTACAAAGGCTGACTCTAACATTGGCTCCAATGGGGATGGTAGCTCCTTGGAGGTGCCAAGAACGACAGATCTTTGGGAGAGGAGACCAGTGCCTTATCCATTGGGAAATGGAATAAAAAACTCAAACTGAAATGCATGACTGAAAACTGATGACTTGACGACACAAATTGAATCTCACTCAACTAAAAACTAACTCGATACTTAAACACAACCGACAAACTGGAAATATGCTCAAAGTAGAGCTTATTCAATACAACCTACTCTAATTGTGCTTTACACCACCCGATCAAGTGTAATGGAACAACCAATGCAACCATGTAAGCATGTTGGCTGCTGTTTGATTTCTTCCCACATGCTTACTGATGCGCAACAAGAAATAACTACTGAAAGGCAACTCCCATGGAAACTTTGAACCAAGTGGACTGCTGATAAACTTGCAAAGCATAAATTGATTGGATGACTGCAAGAATACTGCGAATGGATCTTCATAAACATAGCTCTGGTCCAGATAATCTCCATACCTTAATCTTAAACTTTTCCTCACATCTGCGGTGCTTTTCTTTGGTGATTGCAACAAGCTGTCAAAAGGATCCTGAAATTCATGAAAAATCAAACTCTGTTGCTGATTCCAGACAGAACAAAAGTCTCCTTCATCAATCTCCTCATATGAATGGAAATCTTGACATGTGCTATGCAATGAAAAATCTGTTAAACAAGACAATGAAGGTGACCTTTGAATAAGATTATCATCAACATTATTTTCGGGCACATGGTTAGCTAATGGAGCAGAATTTTTATAACAAACATCATCCAACACACGAGCAATAGGATCATCAAAAACTTGAGAAGACTGCTGCACTGTATCTCTTGAAACTGTATGACATCCTACTGGCTGTTCCTCTTTTCCTTGAGATATATTACGAATATTCTGCCTTATAAACTGAAATGCCTCGAAACAAAAGGGTATAGAATTTTCCTGCATCATCAAATCATGTATTTCATCTTCCACAACTTCATCTGTAATCTGACCTTCAATTGCATTGGATGGCTGCAAATCTGATGCTACAAGCTGCTCAAAAATCTCGTTATCTGTCTCATCCTCAACATTAACACTGAGAGATTGCTGATTTCCTATGGGCTGCTCATTTGAAGATTTACTATGCAATTTTTTTCTCAAAAACTGAAGTGATTCAAAACAAAATGGTACGGAGTCACCTTGTATCATTAAATCATGTGTGCCTACTTCCAAGTCTTCAGCTGCAACTTGACAATCAATGACTTTTAGGGGCTGCAAGTCTAAATATGAGAAGTTTTCGTTGCCCTCAAGACGATCCAGATCAAGACTTGTTGACGTTTGATTTTTGATTGCATAGAAGTTATCTCTAATGAACTGAAACGAATCAAAACAAAAAGGCAAAGATCCTTCACTTACATCAAAATTTTCTGCACTTTCCTCATCATTTCCATAGCTGATATGCATCGGTTGATCACTGTATTCGAGCTGCTGAAAGTGAACTTCCTCCTCGCACAAGCTAGCTGCTGATTTGTCTGCAAGATTAGATTCTTTTTGGAGAACATAATCATCATCATACTGATCAAACTGAGGCAATTCATCAGTATAAAACACATCATCAAACATACACATCATATCAACAACTCTCTCTTCTTCACAATGATCTATAAAACAATCACTATGACTAATGGGATCAGAAACAAAATGTTTTGGATCAGCAACTTGTTCTTGAATGTCATTTTCATTTTTTACAGTTATTTTCCGCACCATCTCTTCTACTGCATTTACGAAAAGATCAAGCTTGTCCTCTGAAGGTGTCACCTGCTCTGAAACATTCTTCTTTTCTTCTTCCTTCAACCTTGCCCTCAAGATCAGCAAATGAGCCTCTACATTCACTGCCTTGTTCTGCATTTCGTGAAGCGTTGCAATATTCTTTTCTCTCAACTGAAACTCCATTTCCGGATCAAAGGCACCCGGGTAGTGCAAGAGAGCAGATCTAGGAGAAGGTCTTATATCAACTGGCATCGAATAATAAACTTGGTTAAATCTAGCAGAAAATTGTTGTACTGTCTCCCCTGGCATTCTTTTCAGCTGATTATACTCTTCTATAATCAACAAAAAGTTCTGTCCGATCATCCACCTGTCGAGGAAAACTGTGACGAACTGCTAGAAATCTGAGATGCTCGCATCAGGCAAGGCTTTGAACCAACTCTTCACTTGGCCTTGCAAAGAAAGAGAAAAAAGCCTAATACTAACATCTTCGTCATCAACTTCAAAAAGATCTAGAAAAGTCTCAACATTCTGCACATGTTGCTCAGCGTTGACATTGTTACATTCACCATCAAATCTTGGTAGATATAGGTCATAATTTGCAGGAAAAGCATGAAGAACAGAAGGTAAAACAAGAGGTTTGTACCGATCTGGAATTTTACAAGATGTAGGGGTATGTACAAGAGCTGCGGAATCAGCTTGATTTTCTTGCTCATCACTCTGAAGAAAGTCATCATAATATGTGGGAAAAGTAAGGAGACCAGGATCAAAGGGAAACTCAGCATTTGCACTTTTTGAATGGGTCGAGTGAAGATTTTGATCACCTTTCTCATACAACAAATTTTGAAAAACTTTCAGGACAGCTTCAAGACCAGCAAAGAAGTAATTTACAAGAAAGAAGATTAGATCCTGAATACCATTCCACTTTAGATACCTGAACTTTGTGTAAGATCCTTCCATCTTCTCAGAGAAAGAGTCAGTCCTCCAGTGGAGTCTCTACTTTGATTTGGAGTCACCTGGTGAATGATTTCAGCCTTCTTATGTCTGATCGCTGTCCACCATCAAAGATCAGATCTGAACTTGATACATGTACTGGGGAAATTTATAAGTTAAGTGTTACGATTACAAGCTAGACCGGAGATCGACTGAAGCAGCGTTTATCTACTATGCACTCGCAGAGCAAGAGCAGTTCGAAAGCTACCTGGCGTGACTTCAGGCTCCGTCTGTAGCTATAAATCAATCAACACTAACCAGCAAACCAATTTCTTCCCCAGTATGGTCGCCACTATGTTAGCACTCAAATCTACCTTAGGCTGAAATAAGGTAAAACTCAAGGCTACATCAAACCACGCTCAGCCTCGTAGCTAGCCCTACGAGGACAGGAGAGGGCTCTCTCCGGGTCTATCTCGGCAAATGTTTTCAGAGGGGCTGAGATGACTTATAATGAACAATGAGTACTTATTTTAGGCTAGTAAAGAGATAGGAATGTTTGATTTTGATTTTTTGGGTTTTCGTTGGAGAAATGGGAAAAACAAATTTTGGGTCCGGGGATAAGGTCAGACCTTTGCAGAATTCGAGTTGGGGCGAGGTAGGTGAATGTCTTGATGCTTTTGATTTGGATATATGGACATATTAGACCGACGAGGAGCTGAAGAGGGCAAAGAAGAACTTGGATCCTCTCCAAACAGTCGAAAACATATGGAACTATATGAATTCAAAGGAAGAGCATGGTAAACAATGGATTCAACCTCATCTACTCATTCAATTTAGTTCATAAGAATATGAAAGGAATGGCATACATTAAACATGAAGAACTTACAGTAAACAAAGAGAAAACACCATCAAGAACAAAACACCACAAGGATCCCAACAAGTGTCGCAAAACCTCTGATCTTTCCTTAGCCAAAATATGAAAAATATGTACAATGGTGCCAAAAATCTCCCAAGAGTCCAACCTCTCCAACCTCTGAAAAGGATTGAGAAATTACATCATATAGATCACTCTAACCCCTTCCCATGACTCTAGGGGTCGAATTTCTTCTTCAGGGATCAGTTTCAACAAATTCTAAACAAGGAACTAGAATCTAGGCATCTAAACAACTTGCCTCTAAAAGAGTGGAAACTGATTCATTTACATGATTTTCACTTTTTTGAGAGTGAATCTTCTAGAATAGGTAAAAATGAGCCAAAGTTACATTCCAACCATCAACTTACATCATGAAAACCCAAAAATTTCATCCACAAGAAAAACTGGTCCAAACTGGCCGAAAATCTGAGCTGGAAGTTGAAAATTCAGCCAAAAATTTAAGTGGGTCGCACCCCTGAGCCAAGTGGGTTGCGTGCCTTTCAGCCCGATTTTGAAGTACTTCCCGGCATCCAAATTGAGCTCATGATAGCTCGTTGGAAAGCCCTAGATATTGGCTATCCAACCCAAGTGGAGTTTCCCAATTTGGAGCTCATTTGACCCTCCAAAACCTCATTCTCCCAGAAGTACTTCCTGCTGGTGCAAAAGGTGGCAGCAAGGTGGTTTTCATGGTGTTTTTGAACTTTTTGACCATCCAGAATCTGATGAAATGCTTCAGCAATGCTTGAGGATGCATAAATTATCATGAAAAATCCAAAAATGCAAAGATTTCCTTCAGCAAGTGTCCCAAAAAAAAGTGAGCATATGAGTGCGCGACCCGCTTAACTGAAAAACCTGTTTTTGAGACCAAAAATTTCAAAATGACAAAAATTTCTCCGAATTTGCTCAAATTCGGAGTGAAGACCCTCCATCATGTATCTTGCCCAGCCAACGAAGCCTCGGCCAAAATCCGGAGTGGATCAGGCCTTTTCCGCCGTTTTAGTGCTTCGCTCAACCTCCTCTTCAGAATCTTCATTCTTGCTTTGCAGACATGCATGCGAGCCCAATAATGATTTTTTCATGCTGACGAAACATCTCTGTTTCTATCATGATCCTCAGAATGTACTCTGCGTATGAAGAAGGCGAGACCCTTCCACGCCATGTGAGATCGGCGCTGCCATCGATGAAGTCAACGAGACCCCTTCCACCCCGGTGGAGATAGTACTGCCGTGATGTCGGGCAAACAAAGCCCAGTGTCTTCCGATATGTTACCATCATCGGTAATTGCTATGCTCCATCTCAATACATCAACCTCAACGATTGAGTCACTGTCCGACTCCTGCTCATACTCTGACTCTGTCCCTGACATGGCTTTGAACAAGATATTTGCAATATGTATACTGATATGAAAGCAGTGAAAACAAAGTTTCAATGTATGTTCAAAACCCAATAAATGTCACACATGTACCCAAGTATCAAAGGAAAACAAAATCATCATGAGGATGGCTCTGTTTTAATGGCATAAAAACTATCATTGTTTTGATCACAAGCAAGTTTGACAAAAGAGTACCAAATGCAACTGTATGGTACAACTTTATAATGATGGCCAAAATTTGTCAAAGGAGCAAATAAGTATGGGACTGTGTTTTATGAACTGGAGAATAGGGACAACATGACAATGATCATAGTGAAACAAAAGGTCATGACAGTGGTAATAGAATGATGATGACAGCAGCGGTGATATTATGGTGATGGAGGCTATAGACTAGTCAACATAATACTGTGGAAAAACATGAAAGGGCATGACAGCAGTGATAAGATGATAACTGAGGGCGTGAGGATCATGTACACAACGTGCCAGGGCATGAGCATATCTACCATTCAAAAAGTTTTCAAACTTTTCATAAACTGTCCATATATTTTCAAAACCCTTAAGGAATTAATTTGCATGTGAATGTAGGGTTTATACATTTCTTTCCAATCATGGCTTGTTTCCCCAACATCAATGACATCACAACCATATTAAAAATCTATTGAACAATGATTAAATCCTGTTTGCAAGCTCTTGGAGTCGACTAGAATCGAATCTGGGCGCAAAAAACGAATTTTCTGGGTTCTGATTTAAGTGGGTCGCACGCTGGTTTAAGTGGGTCGCACCCCCCAAGTGGGTCTCACCCGTTAAACTTTACACTGGCTATGGCGCTCAAGTGGGTCGTGCCCCTCAAGTGGGTCTCACCCGTTTCAAGTGGGTCGCACGCACTTTTCCATGAGTAGCTACATAGTGCATTTTGTAGGAAGCTTTTGGAGACCTTCCCGGTGTCCAAATCGGGCGTGTGATAGCTCGTTGGAAGGATATTGGAGTCTAATTTCCAGCACAAGTAGAATTATGCAATTTTAATTTCATTTACCCTGTCAAAAATCAAATCTCCCAACACTAGTCAAAATGAGAAGAATGAGGTTGCCTCAAGGCAGAGCGCTGTTGCAGTCAACTTTTGAAGGTCTTCCTCAACTCCAAATTGAGCTCATGATAGCTCATTGGAAAGCTATTTGTGTATATTTATCCTTTGACGCATCAAGAAAGTCATTTGGCCAACCATGCTAGGAGAAATATTGATTTTCCCAAGGACATTTCAGAGGTGCATTCAATTCTCCTGAGGCAACGGTATTTTTGACATTTATCTAAAACAATGATACCTGTGTAAAAAGTGAAAGAGGTTTTTCTTCCTTGGCATGGTGTGGACAAAAACCTCTCTTAGTTTTCCAAAATTCATCTTTTATTGCTCTGCAACATCTTTTGAGTGAAACTTATCCCGATGTGTGAAACAAGGGATTTTGTCGAAATGAAGCGAAATGAAGGGGATAAGGGGCTTATAAATTCTTGGGGAAATTTTTGGAAGTAGGGAGGGATGTTAGGAAGTAGAGGAAAGTGGAATCTTAGATATTGAGTGAGGGGAAGGGGTCCAAAAGGGAAAAACACAGGCCTAGCCTAGAAAATTGCCAAGTTGTGGCAAGAAACTAGGGTTTGTGGAAAAATGAGGAATTTGGGGGATCTCAGTGATTTAAAGCATTTAATAAGGTACATTAATGATAGGGGAAGGTGTATGAACATCAGGATACAAGTTTTTCTAATGATTTGACCATCCAAGAGAAATTACCTCCAAAACCCTAGGTGAGGGAAATGGACCTTACCAAGGCACAACTGAAGCATGAAAAAGATGTAAAATGACCCAATGGAACTTGACATGATGATGAAAACCCTCTGAATGATGGTACACTCAGCTGAATGGTGACATGGACCGACATTTGGACAACTTTGACAAGAGTAAAAGCAACCCCTAGACCTAATGCCTAGTGACCAAATTTTGCTTGAAGACTCATTGAAATGACAAAATTGAACTGGCTAATCTTAGAAAATCACTTTGTAAGAGCATGCTTGATCACTGGAGGAAGGCTGCAAAGACTGACACTAACATTGGCTCCAATGGGGATGGTAGCTCCTTGGAGGTGCCAAGAACTACAGATCTTTGGAAAGCAGACAATGCCTTCATCCATTGGGCAATGGAATCAAAAACTCAAGCTGAAATGCATAACTGAAAAATGATGACTTGACAACACAAATTGAATCTCACTCAACTAAGAACTGACTCGATACTTAAACACAATCGAAAAACTGGAAATATACCAAAAGTAGAGTCATTCAATACAACCTACTCTAATCGCTTTACACCACCCGATCATGTGCTGAACAAACAATGCAACCATGTAAGCATGTTTGGTCACGTTTTCTGATTACTTCCCACATGCCATCGATGAATGCGCAACGAGAAATAACTACTGAAAGGCAACTCCCATGGAAACTTTGAACCAAGTGGACTGCTGATAAACTTGCAAAGCATAAATTGATTGGATGACTGCAAGAATACTGCGAATGGATCTTCATAAACATAGCTCTGGTCCAGATAATCTCCATACCTTAATCTTAAACTTTTCCTCACATCTGCGGTGCTTTTCTTTGGTGATTGCAGCAAGCTGTCAAAAGGATCCTGAAATTCATGAAAAATCAAACTCTGTTGCTGATTCCAGACAGAACAAAAGTCTCCTTCATCAATCTCCTCATATGAATGGAAATCTTGACATGTGCTATGCAATGAGCAATCTGTTAAACAAGACAATGAAGGTGACCTTTGAATAAGATTATCATCAACATTCTTTTCGGGCACATGGTTAGCTAATGGAGCAGAATTTTTATAACAAACATCATCCAACACACGAGCAATAGGATCATCAAAAACTTGAGAAGACTGTTGCACTGTATCTCTTGAAACTGTATGACATCCTACTGGCTATTCCTCTTTTCCTTGAGATATATTACGAATATTCTGCCTTATAAACTTAAATGCCTCGAAACAAAAGGGTATAGAATTTTCCTGCATCATCAAATCATGTATTTCATCTTCCACAACTTCATCTGTAATCTAACCTTCAATTGCATTGGATGGCTGCAAATCTGATGCTACAAGCTGCTCAAAAATCTCGTTATCTGTCTCATCCTCAACATTAACACTGAGAGATTGTTGATTTCCTATGGGCTGCTCATTTGAAGATTTACTATGCAATTTGTTTCTCAAAAACTGAAATGATTCAAAACAAAATGGTACGGAGTCACCTTGTATCATTAAATCATGTGTGCCTACTTCCAAGTCTTCAGCTGCAACTTGACAATCAATGAATTTTAGGGGCTGCAAGTCTGAATATGAGAAGTTTCCGTTGCCCTCAAGACGATCCAGATCAAGACTTGTTGACGTTTGATTTCTGATTGCATAGAAGTTATCTCTAATGAACTGAAACGAATCAAAACAAAAAGGCAAAGATCCTTCACTTACATCAAAATTTTCTGCACTTTCCTCATCATTGCCATAGCTGATATGCATCAGTTGATCACTGTATTCGAGCTGCTGAAAGTGAACTTCCTCCTCGCACAAGCTAGCTGCTGATTTGTCTGCAAGATTAGATTCTTTTTGGAGAACATAATCATCATCATACTGATCAAACTGAGGCAATTCATCGGTATAAAACACATAATCAAACATACACATCATATCAACAACTCTCTCTTCTTCACAATGATCTATAAAACAATCACTATGACTAATGGGATCAGAAACAAAATGTTTTGGATCAGCAACTTGTTCTTGAATGTCATTTTCATTTTTTACAGTTATTTTCCGCACCATCTCTTCTACTGCATTTACGAAAAGATCAAGCTTGTCCTCTGAAGGTGTCAGCTGCTCTGAAACATTCTTCTTTTCTTCTTCCTTCAACCTTGCCCTCAAGATCAGAAAATGAGCCTCTACATTCACTGCCTTGTTCTGCATTTCGTGAAGCGTTGCAATATTCTTTTCTCTCAACTGAAACTCCATTTCTGGATCAAAGGCACCCGGGTAGTGCAAGAGAGAAGATCTAGGAGAAGGTCTTATATCAACTGGCATCGAATAATAAACTTGGTTAAATCTAGCAGAAAATTGTTGTACTGTCTCCCCTGGCAATCTTTTCAGCTGGTTATACTCCTCTATAATCAACAAAAGGTTCTGTCCGATCATCCACCTGTCAAGGAAAACTTTGACAAACTGCTGGAAATCTGAAATGCTTGCATCAGGCAGGGCTTGAAACCAACTCTTCACTTGGCCTTGCAAAGAAAGAGCAAAAAGCCTAATACTAACATCTTCGTCATCAACTTCAAAAAGATCTAGAAAAGTATCAACATTCTGCACATGTTGCTCAGCATTGACATTGTTACATTCACCGTCAAATCTTGGTAGATATAGGTCATAATTTGCAGGAAAAGCATGAAGAACAGAAGGTAAAACAAGAGGTTTGTACCGATCTGGAATTTTACAAGATGTAGGGGTATGTACAAGAGCTGCGGAATCAGCTTGATTTTCTTGCTCATCACTCTGAAGAAAGTCATCATAATATGTGGGAAAAGCAAGGAGACCAGGATCAAAGGGAAACTCAGCATTTGCACTTTTTGAATGGGTCGAGTGAAGATTTTGATCACCTTTCTCATACAACAAACTCTGAAAAACTTTCAAGACAGCTTCAAGACCAGCAAAGAAGTAATTTACAAGAAAGCAGACTAGATCTTGAATACCATTCCACTTTAGATACCTGAACTTTGTGTAAGATCCTTCCATTTTCTCAGAGAAAGAGTCAGTCCTCCAGACTTTGAATTGGAGTCACCAGGTGAATGATTTCAGCCTTCTTATGTCTGATCGTTGTCCACCATCAACCATCAGATCTGAACTTGATACATGTACTGGGGGAATTCTCAAATCAAGGGACACATTCACAAGCTAAACCGGAGATCGAATGAAGCAGCTTTTATCTACTATGCACTCGCAGAGCAATGTGCAGTTCGAAGGCTACCTGGCGTGACTTCAGACTCCGTCTATAGCAAATGACAGTAACAAGCAAACCAATTTCTTCCCCAGTATGGTCGCCACTATGTTAGCGCTCAAATCTACCTCAGGCTGAAATGAGATAAAACTCAAGGCTACATCAAACCACGCTCAGCCTCGTAGCTAGCCCTACGAGGACAGGAGAGGGCTCTCTCCGTCAATCTCGATAAAATGAGAAATAAGGTGCGAGATGACTTAAAATGGGAACTGATTTTAGGCTAGTAAAGAGATAGGAATGTTTGATTTTGATTTTTTGGGTTTTTTGCTGGAGAAATGGGAAAAACAAATTTTGGGTCCGGGGATAAGGTCAGACCTTTGCAGAATTCGAGTTGGGGTGAGGTAGGTGAATGTCTTGATGCTTTTGATTTGGATATATGGACAGATTAGACCGAAGAGGAGATGAAGAGGGAAAAGAAGAACTTGGATCCTCTCCAAACAGTCGAAAACATATGGAACTAAATGAATTCAAAGGAAGAGCACGGTAAACAATGGATTCAACCTCATTTACTCATTCAATTTAGTTCAGAAGCATATGAAAGGAATGGCATACATTAAACATGAAGAACTTACAGTAAACAGAGAGAAAACACCATCAAGAACAAAACACCACAAGGATCCCAACAAGTGCCGCAAAACCACTGATCTTTCCTTAGCCAAAATATGAAAAATATGTACAATGGTGCCAAAAATCTCCCAAGAGTCCAACCTCTCCAACCTCTGAAAAGGATTGAGAAATTACATCATATAGATCACTCTAACCCCTTCCCATGCCTCCAGGGGTCGAATTCCTTCTTCAGGGATCAGTTTCAACAAATTCTAAACAAGGAACTAGAATCTAGACATCTAAACAACTTGCCTCTAAAAGAGTGGAAACTGATTCATTTACATGATTTTCACTTTTTTGAGAGTGAATATTCTAGAATAGGTAAAAATGAGCCAAAGTTACATGCCAACCATCAACTTACATCATGAAAACCCAAAAATTTCATCCACAAGAAAAACTGGTCCAAACTGGCCGAAAATCTGAGCTGGAAGTTGAAAATTCAGCCAAAAATTTAAGTGGGTCGCACCCCTGAGCCAAGTGGGTCGCGTGCCTTTCAGCCCGATTGTAAAGTACTTCCCGGCATCCAAATTGAGCTCATGATAGCTCGTTGGAAATCCCTGGATGTTGGCTATCCAACCCAAGTGTAATTGCCCAATTTGGAGCTCATTTGACCCTCCAAAATCTCATTCTCCCAGAAGTACTTCCTGCTGGTGCAAAAGGTGGCAGCAAGGTGGTTTTCATGGTGTTTTTGAGCTTTTTGACCATCCAGAGTCTGATGAAATGCTTCAGGAATGCCTGAGGATGCATAACTTATCATGAGAAATCAAAAAATGCAAAGATTTCCTTCAGCAAGTGTCCCAAAAAAAAGTGAGCATATGAGTGCGCGACCCGCTTAACTGAAAAACCTGTTTTTGAGACCAAAAATTTCAAAATGACAAAAATTTCTTCGAATTTGCTCAAATTCGGAGTGAAGACCCTCCATCATGTATCTTGCCCATCCAACGAAGCCTCGGCCAAAATCCGGAGTGGATCAGGCCTTTTCCGCCGTTTTAGTGCTTCGCTCAACCTCCTCTTCAGAATCTTCATTCTCGCTTTGCAAACATGCATGCGAGCCCAATAATGATTTTTCATATGACGAAACATGTCTTTGTTTCTATCATGATCCTGTGAATGTACCTACGCTGATGAAGAAGGCGAGACCCCTTCCACGCCATGTGGAGATAGTACTCGCGCTGCTGATGAAGTCAACGAGACCCCTTCCACCCCGGGTGGAGATAGTACTCGTCGTGATGCTGCAAACAAAGCTCTGTGGCCTCTCTGATATGTTACCACTACTGGTGCACTGCTATGCTCCATCTCAGTACATCAACCTCAACGATTGAGTCACTGTCCGACTCCTGCTCATACTCTGACTCTGTCTCTGACATGGCTTTGAACAAGATATTTGCAATATGTATACTGATATAGATGCAGTGAAAACAAAGTTATAATGTATGTTTCAACACCCAATAGATATCACCCATTGCCAAAGTATCATAGGAAAACAAAATCATCATGAGGATGGCTCTGCTTTAATGGCATGAAAACTATCACTATTTTGATCATAAGTGAGTTTCACAAACTATCACTGTTTTGACCATAAGTGAGTTTCACAAAACTGCAAAGTATGGTGCAAGCTTTTGGTAATGATGGGCTAAATTAGTCAAAGAAGCACACAAATGACTATCATAGTGGTAATAGAATGATAACAACAACAATGATGATATTATGGTGATGAAGGCTATAGACTAGTCCACATAAGACTGTGTGAAAACATGAAAGGGCACGAACAGCAGTGATAAGATGATAACTGAGGGCATGAGGATCATATATACAACGTGGGAGGGTGTGAACATATCTACCATTCAAAATTTTTCAAATTTTTCATAAAACTGCCCATACAATTTCAAAACCCTTAAGGAATTAACTTGCATGTGAATGAAGGATTCATACATTTCTCTCCAATCATGGCTTGTTTCCCCAACAACAATGACATCACAACCATATTAAAAATCTATTGAACAATGATTAAAACCTGTTTTCAAGCTCTTGGAGTCGACTAGAATCGAATCTGGGCGCAAAAAACGAATTTTCTGGGTTCTGATTTAAGTGGGTCACACGCTGGTTTAAGTGGCTCGCACCCCCCAAGTGGGTCTCACCCGTTTAAATTTACACTAGCTGTGGCGCCCAAGTGGGTCGCGCCCCTCAAGTGGGTCTCACCCGTTTCAAGTGGGTTGCACGCACTTTTCCATGAGTAGCTACATAGTGCATTTTGTAGGAAGCTTTTGGAGACCTTCCGGGTGTCCAAATCGGGCGTGTGATAGCTCGTTGGAAATATCTTGGAGTCTAATTTCCAACACAAGTGGAATTATGCAATTTTGATTTCATTTACCCTATCAAAAATCAAATCTCCCAACACTAGTCAAAATTAGCAGAATGAGGCTGCCTCAAGGCAGAGCGCTGTTGCAGTCAACTTTTGAAGGTCTTCCTCAACTCCAAATTGAGCTCATGATAGCTCATTGGAAATATATTTGTGTCTAGTTATCCTTTGACTCATCAATCAAGTCATTTGGCCAACCATGCTAGGAGAAATATTGATTTTCCTAAGGTCACTTCAGAGGTGCATTCAATTCTCCTGAGGCAACGGTATGTTTGACATTTCTCTAAAAAAAAGATACCTGTGTAAAAAGTGAAAGAGGTTTTTTTTCCTTGGCATGGTGTGGACAAAAACCTCTCTTAGTTTTCCAAAATTCATCTTTTATTGCTCTGAAACATCTTTTGAGTGAAACTTATCCCGATGTGTGAAACAAGGGATTTTGTCGAAATGAAGCGAAATGAAGGGGATAAGGGGCTTCTAAATTCTTGGGAAAATTTTGGGAAGTAAGGAGGGATGTTAGGAAGCAGGGGAAAGTGGAATATCAGAGATTGAGTGAGGGGAAGGGGTCCAAAAGGGCAAAACACAGGCCTAGCCTAGAAAATTGCCAAGTTGTGGCAAGAAACTAGGGTTTGTGCAAAAATGAGGAATTTGGGGGATCTCAGTGATGGGAAGTGTTTAATAAGGTACATTAATGATAGGGGAAGGTGTATGAACATCAGGATACAAGTTTTTCTAATGATTTGACCATCCAAGAGAAATTACCTCCAAAACCCTAGGAAAGGGAAATGGACCTTTCCTAGGCACAACTGAAGCATGAACAAGCTGTAAAATGACCCAACTGAACTTGACATGATGATGACAACCCTCTGAATGATGATACACTCAGCTGAATGGTGACATGAACCAACATTTGGACAACTTTGACAGGAGTGAAAACAACCCCTAGACCTAATGCCTAGTGACCAAATTTTGCTTGAAAATTCTTTGAAATGAAAAAATTTGAACTTGACACCTTAAAATCACTTTGTAAGAGCATGTTTGATCACTGAAGGAAGGCTGCAAAGGCTGACACTAACATGGCTGATTAGAGGAAATTTGTTTCCCATTAGGACTATTCAATGTCATGTTCTTGGTGTTTAGGTCCTACAATATCCACTTGATAACATCTATGTAAGGTAGAATTGGAAATATCAAGGCAACCTTGTGAAATCCCAATCGTTGAATGTTTACATAAAATTCCCTATCCTCCATATATTCATTGAACTATGTGGAGGTGAATGCATCTTTGATGGTGAGCCAAGTGACAGAAAAAACCTTTTCAATATAAAAATTTGTATCTACAAAAATAGGGACTCTTGTTGGGGTATTGTTGATGCCCTCATAAGTATGCTCTTTGTGACTTCCTTTGATGTCAGTTTCTTGGGATGCATGGTGCAACCTAGTCATGACAGAGTATTGTGTTTAGAATGTGCAATTATTGTTGTAAAATATGCATTCATGGAGATAATAAGTTAGTTCAAGAGAGATCAACTACACAATCAACTTTCAAGTAGAAATTAGTCACCTATGGAAATAGTTTTACAATGTTGTGGCTCAAGCGGGGAAACTGGGAATTTAAACCACACATAAAATAGATGTAGATGAAGACTACACATTTTAATATTACAAGGGAATTGAATATGCACTAGATCTATGCAATGCATAATCTTAGCTGGGGGAGAGAGACACTAGATTTCATAGTGCACAGGTTTAGTTGTAATACAAGCCCACCGTTGACTATGATTACACATTGCGTAGCTAGGGAAGGCCATTAACTGCATAGTGTTCAGCTTCAGCTAGAAAGGAAGGGTTATTGTTTCTTATGATTGCACAATGTGGAGTGGGAGATTCCATCAAGGATTGAATATTGTGTAGTTTGTTCCAGTAGAGAGGTATACTATGGATCTCTGACAGAGGAAGTGAAGGGAATAGATCGGTCTTGGAATTAGTAATATTAGTTACTAACATTGATCATACAATATTATGTAAAGAGAAGAAGATACATGCATAAATACACCTAGTAGCAGTAGCTATTGGTAGGAGAAAAGACAAGATCTGCAATGTGATTCTTATAGAGAAGCTCAAAAGACTTAAACCACACTTTTACAAGTTAATAATAATATAAATTCCAGTTCTTAAAAGAAGAATCAAGAAAAACAACACTTGAAAACAGAAAAGTGATAAAAGCAACCGAAAATCTAACATAAAGTGACACTTCAGAAACTTACCCGGAAAAGAAATGAAAATTGACTCCAAACATCCTTGAAATCACAAGGATGGCTAGAGCTCTAATTCTAAATGTTAGAATGAACTATATAGGCCTCTCTTATATATATATTAAAACTCACAATATTAGGGTTAGGGTTTCTAACATGCATGCCTAAAATCAAGGAGAAACCGATACTTGTCTTCATATCAGACTAAAAAAATCGTGCCACTCTATCAAATAAGAATTCACACTTCCTATTTTCTATTAGTGTGTACTTGGATGAGCTAGGGGACTACATAGTTCACTTGCTGAAGGGACTATGCAATTTACGTGTTGAAGGTACTAAAAATTTCCTAGTGATAGGGGCTTGTATATTTTTTTAGCTCAGTGAGTTGAGCAGTTTCATCTCACAGTGATGATTCTGCAATTTTCTTTCTCAATTCATGCATGTGTCACAAGATTATGCAGTTTAGTCTCAGAAGGAGTTGCACAGTTTCCTGTGATAGAGGATTGTGTAGTTCCTCAAGCCCATACATGAAATTGGTGATTCATCACGATAATACTTAGCTTGTGTTTGAACGATTGTTTGCTTCTCTCCATAGGTTCTACAACTATAGTCAAAAAGACCTAGTCGTTCTCATGACAACACAGTTAATACATCAAAATCCTTTACATGAAAGAATAATTCATTGTGGCTCTAAATAAACAATAAGAACATTTGATTCCAGTTAAAATGATAGTTCCTATGATCAAAATAGGCTCCAAAAACAAAGCATAGGAAATTTTTTGGAGGGGGGTTGTAGCAGCTACAACACTTGGCGACACACTGGTAGGACTTCAACTTCTTTGTATGGGTCTAACTTTATATATCAAGTATATCTCTTTAGGAATTCTTGTTTCATCTCATCAATCACCATAGTTTCCTTATTTAGCTTGATTAAAGATGTAATTCCCTCCATTACTTTTATCGACCAAACACATACACAAGAAATCCATACTTCAGTCATTTCAATTAGGGGTTAGATGTATTATAGGAATATGAATGAAAAATTTTAGAGTCTTAGGTACCATCTCTGGTGTTTCTTTGTTGCAAGCGAGCATGTTCAATACCCCAACAAATTCACTACAAGAGCACAAAAATTGCTTCACTACTAGCGATCTTGTTCAATACCTCGAAAAAGTTACTTCCTTCACCTCTCTATGTAGGAATCCTTTCTCTTTTTTTCACCCTTATTGTTTTATTTTATACTTGTATGCTAATTGGAAATTTATTGGCATTTATATCACATGGGTGGAAGATGGATCTGAACTTATTGAGATGAAGAGATGTTTCTCCTTCAGAGAGAGTCATATATATACCTTGGAAATACAGTTTTATCACTTAAGCTTCCTCCTTTTCCTTCTCTACTCGAACGAGTTGAAAAGTTAAAACCTACCAAATATAACAGGGTGACTCAATAAAGAATATCATATTAAATATTCGAGAAACATAGATATGCTAAGGTTTTCTCTGAGAAATAAATGTATTGTTCATCCAAGCATGATAGACAAAACATACAAGGTCCACATAAGGAGGAATATTGATAGATAACCAAGCATTAATAGTTACCTGAAGTCCTCTTGAAATTTTCCATGCTTATTCAGAACCAGAAGCACCAATTTCATATGAGGCTTATGGAAAACAAACCAAAAGAAAGTGTCGAATGAAAATAAAAGAAAAGAAGTGACACTCCATCAAAAAAAGAAAATAGTAAACTAAACCTTCTCCTAAACTAACAAAAGAAATTTTAGGCTCATGTGAAATTAAATTTCCAATGCAATCATAGAAGTAATTCCTAAACTATACTGGTGAGGGAATCAATAATAAGAAATATCATCAAATAAAGTGAAAAGAGAGAAAGATAGACCACAACATGCTCCAAAATTCGAAGGAAAGAAGCCCTAGAAGAAAAGTATAATAGGAAAACGTGTGGTAAATAATGTGTTTGTATATAGGTGGTTACACACATCATGATAGATTTTCATGTTAAAACATCCATTCTAAATATCAATATTGGTAAATAATAAGAAATATAAAAAAAAATTATGAGTAGAGGTGATTTCAAGGGAAGACTCTTCTATCCATTCAGAGATGGGATCATAATAATAAGGTGAATATTCATGAAATTGAAAGATATATTCATTCTTAACATGTTCAATTAATACATAAATATTATCTTGTGATGAAATATTGATCTGGTCATGTTCGAAACACTTACTAAGATTGCAAGGTCCTAACATATCCATTTGTGAAGGCTGAATTTCCTTGACTTCTTTGTAAGTTTCCAAACTATCGAATGATGCATCATCAAACATTGGTGGTTTGGAAAGATGAATAGATGAAAGTGAAAAACCATGACTAGCTTTATGAATGAAAATATTAAAAATTGGACCGGATCATATTCCACACTTGAGTCTAGGGCTCTTCATGATCAGAAGAATCAAATAAAATATTTGCTTGAATACAACAGGTTGAAAATTATGCTTCTTCACATGTTGAAGATAAGGAATGAGAAATATTATGAACAACGGGTTAAATACTTTCTTCCTTCGACTAAACATCAACATTCCACCACTCCTGACCATAATCAATAATATAAAGGCTAAGATCTGAATCATTAAAAGAAATAACTAGTGTGACATATTCATTAAACATGTCAAGAAAGTGAGTGAATGGTGGAGAATAAAAGGAAATGTAAATGGAGGAATCGTCTATAATAAAAAATTCTTGTTCATAATCTAAAGGCCACATAAAATCATCATGACTGATATATTGAATCTCCTGATCTTCATTAACAATATTTTGATGTTGATGTTCATAAGATTCAAAAGAGGTTGATACAACAAGTTGATCTAGTGAATCATGATAAATAGGATCAAAGGAAATGGTTGATGAAGAGTAATAGATATATATTGAAGAAGCAATATCATCATTTAAATTAGATTCAATATTTAAGAACTTTTTCACGCTTTGATTATGAGGGGAGGGTGCCCATGGGATTAGATCAAATATCTTATCTTCCATTTTCCCAACCTCAACATTGGTACATGGGGCTATTTCATTTGATAAAAACATGAGAGAATATGAAGATTTAAAATATTCAAGAATGATGAGATCCTTCGTTTGAAACTTTAATAAATCCATGACCAACGAAAGTTGGTAGGCTTGTACGCGATTTATATTTAGGATGATTCAAATAAATCTAGACAAGGTATTGAAACTTATGTTTCATAAAATCCCAATATATGTCTTCATCATAAACCTCATAACAAAGGTGAAGGGAGTGATCAAGGAGATCTTCCACGGATTTGTCAAATTTAATTCTAAGGATAATAATATTCTTACAAACACTTTGGTAGTCATACATGTCAAAGGCTTGGTGAAGCTCCATGAAAAGTTGTTCGAATGACTGAATAGAAGCATTTGACAATGTATAAGACCATTGTTTAACATGAACTTCAAAAGTGAGAATAAAAAACCTGCAAGAAACATTCTCACAATTAACCTCAAAAGAATCAAAAAATTCAAGAAAGTGCAGGGTGTGTCCAAGAATGGTTGTTTCACCCTCACCATTGAATTTATGATTCAACACGTTATGAATTATCCACATGGGAAACTCTAGATTTTAAAATCTATAAAAAAACTCAATGTTATGATTTGTGAGGAAGCCGTTCAATATAAAAAATTCGAAACAAAATCCATGCGCTCAAATTTTCATCTGGCCCTCCTTTTAGCGCGAACTGTTGACACTGTCGAAAATCCGTCAACGAGGGGGATCTCCCCAATATGAATTCCAAATTATCCCTCACACCATTTGTGGAGACCCAACCAGAAATACATCTGGTTTCCATGATTGTGATCTCAAATATGTACCTTAGTTGTAATAAACACATAAGAATATATACACATATCATTGATAACAATAAGTAAGAAACTTTGGGTGATATTAGTTGTAATGCATAAGGGGTTATTTCATGCAAACGGAAAACATTGAGCCTGTAGAAGAAAATTAATAGTGCAATCGTAAAATATATGCACAAGTGAATACAATAATCATTATTTAGCCTACAAAGTAGTTCACAAGACACCAATGATTATGATACCATATTTGAGACACATCCAACAACATAAACACTAAATAAAATGAAATAGCTCATTGACATTAGCATAAATGAAATAACATACACCGCAAACATATAAAGATTATTCTTAGCGCATCAACGATAAATGCATAAAATTGTGTAGGATCCAATATTTTTTCATCATTAATTTAAAGTTCCAAGTATACAATTAAATGATACAACAGTAGCCCAAATAGTGGAACATGAACCCACCACTTTCTTCTCCAAAGAATGATACTCACTACTATGCTAGACTAGAAAATCCAAGCCTCCAAATCTCCAACTCCTAACCCTTTATTTGAGTTATGAGGGATTATTTATAAAAAATTTGGAGGACCTTTCATATCCCTTTGGTATATTTGAGTTTTCATCACGAATCTTGGACTTATTTTGTCCTTATTCTAACTAATGACTCTTCGTATTCCACATTTGACTCTTGGAATTCCACTGCATTTACAGTTTTGTTGTTTTTAAATATAATAAGAAAAACTCCCCGTTAAAAAAAATGGGCTAGAGCCTAATAAGGGAAAAATCTATACATTAAGCTGGAGTTTAAGGAAAATGTAGCTCGAAAAATTCCACTTGTAGTTTTGTAGTAACATATTGATTCCAGGCTTTATACTGTGCAACTTTATCATCAAATTTTGAAGGAAGATTTGGCTGATACCTAGCTCTGGTCTCCATAGCATATGGATAACTATTTTTTAGCCTATTTGAGCTTCATTAAATAATAAGAACCATTTCATATTTACCTTAGCATGTCCATCCACATACAACTACATGTTTTTCTTGGTGATCTGCAAGTATTCTTTAGTAGTGATATGCTTCAAATTTTCCAAGTATTATTGGATTTCTTGCCTAATGATGTTCTTTCCCTTTGTCCCTGAAAGTGTTCCAACCAAAGGAATATTTTTTGTTATGAATAAGTAGTAAAAACCATTGTACAATCATGCATAGGCGGCTATAATGTTGAAAACATAAGTACCAAGTTCCTTGTTACTTTGCATGAGCATTGTAACCTCCACCTTCGCCAATTATGCTCATTTTCTCATTTTCCTAGCCAATTGTGTTGTAGAATTGTTGTACTTGGTGCCCCATTTTGGAGCACGTTGATATATTCATGAATCACCTTCAAATGTTTCATATTTTCTTGTGACCTCTTCTGCCTATCATGTAAGGGAACTACTGCCTTATGAAATGTGATCATCTCTTCATAAAGTTGCATCATGGTGTCTCCAAATTCCTAATTTTCACCATATATCATTACTTGAATATATTTCAAGTGAGAATTTGTGGAAGGAAATTTTTGGTTCTCAAATTGAAGATGATCAATTTGTTATCTTGTAGCATCTAGATCCTTTGCCAATTTTTTGTTTTTTTCCATCGAGAAGTTTGTGTTTTCTTTTGTAGTTCCTGCAAAGGCCAAGTTTGTTGCTACAATTGTCTTTGGATTCCCCATGGTGTTGGTAACAATCACCTTCTCTATATGGATGGAGGAAGGATGAAACAAGTCATTAGGGAAACATTTCCTCCTTTCTTGCACTATTTTGTTCGTTATCTAGTCAAAGTTCAGGTTGGAAATATGTGTGACCATAACATCATCTAGAGAAGAGATTCCCAATTCATCAAAAGGGAAGTGACCACCTATGAGGGGAGGTGAAGATTGTCTACTAAAATTCTCTACAATAGGCATGATGTTAGCCAATTGATTCTGGTACATCTACTCAATCTCCATGTCCCGGGACTATATTTTCTCCTCAATTTCTCATGAAAACTCCTCATTCGTATTTTTCCTCTTCTCCTCCTCTTCTAGTTTTTTTTTTGTTGTTCTTCCTCAATCTATTTTTTCCTTGCTTCTTCTTTTCCTTATTCTTCTTTCTCTTTCCATGATTTATCTAAAAATGATAGTATTGTGCCTCTACTCCACTTTTTCATTATGTACAAACATTCTCTTGTACTTTCTTCTCACTGGAGTGGGCACTTCCTAGTTCCTTCCATGTTTGGTAAAATTTTTCTGAACTACCACATTGGAAGGGTCTGCCTCTTTGACTGGTGCGTGTTATCAGGAAACATTATAGAAATTCTAAATATTCTCTTCCTCTAATCTGGAATAAGACTCATACAACTAGGAAAAGTGAAACTTAGCATAGTGTCTTTTTCATACTCCTCTCAAATCATACCTACGAAATCTCATTGTGCCAAAATTGTGACTTTAAAGTTATTTCCCTTCTACTTGTGTTTCCTTTAAGCTCTTAATCTCATAGGTTCCCACCTAGAAAGGGAAGAAAGGCCAAGGTGAATTATTATTTCTTTGAAATATTGAATATAGTCTTGTGACAAGATGATAAGAAACCTCTTGCATGACCACCTTATCTGTCACATACCTTGGTAAGAGATGAGGAGGTTTATGATAGCCAAATACTTCAAGGTATGTCCCATCAGGTGAGGGAAAATAATCTACTACTTCTGCCACTATCCTCTTTGCGTCATTGGACATGCAAGGTGCCTCTTCCTTAGAGATAATCTAATATCAAAAATTGAAGAAGTTCTCAACAAGTCTGTCATACACCCCTTGGTAGTTTCATTATGCCAACATTTTGCAATCGTTGTGGATAGGGGTCTATCTGGGTGTCCATGTTCAATTAAGACCCAGGAATTGATTACGAGTACATATTCCATCCAATAAGTATGTATACATGTAGAATTGTGGTTGCTTTACTTGTGATTGGATTTTTTCCTTATTCAAGTTGATATGCAACTATTGAGATACTAAATGGGACCAATTAAATATCTTACCTTCTATGACCATTAGATAAAACATGTAGACCCATCCTTTGTGGAAGGATTCAATATGTATCTTACCATCATCTCGACAACACAAATATATGAAGCACTTATAAACTGTTGTTGTTGGAAATACTGAGAGGGGGGGTGAATCAGTATTGCTTTCAATTAGAGCATTAGTTAATCTTCAATTATTAGCAGTGTTTGTACAATGATAGTAGCAAACAAAAGGAACACAAATGCACACAGTTTTTAAGGTGGAAACCCACTCTGGGACAAAAACCACCTAACACTTTTCTAATAATTCTTTCATATTCAACTCCAATTGAAAATAAAGCTCCAACTTCCTAGAATCTAGAAAAGCATTCTTCTCCAGCTCCCACTGGATGGATGCTCCAATGCCCAAGGTTCTTCAGTAGTCAAATGAAAGGATGCCCCAACACCCAATGAGCTACAACTCAACCTAGCACCACCCTACCACCCTGTAGAAGAATAAAAGAAGAATGGACTCCTATACCAGGGAAAATGGTCCACTTTACAATTATATAGAATGATGTAGAAGAAGAAGACACACTAGAACATAACCCCAACTATGACACAGCCACCTAATGATGATCTAATACCACCTGACACTGCCTCTTCAACTCTTGGCAGATAGACACTAGTGCAATTTTTACAATAATGTATTTACAATGACTTAGTACAATGGTACCTTTACAATGATTCTATGCATTGCTGCCCACTTGAAGACTACATGTAATGAACTTTTTTCTGTTATTATGCACCTTGGTTGTTTCTCTCGTCATGCTACCCTCTGTTGCACCTTGCTTTTCTTTTCTGCCCTAGAAATTCTAGTCCTTTGCAGCCCTTGACAACACATGATATAGCTTTTTATTACCTTCTAGGAGCTCGATATTGAATCTGGTGTATATTTCTTATTTTAGATCCCCAATATCTGATTTTTGGTCCCGTAGTAATCCTCTGAGTTTTCTTTCCAATGCCATAGGTCTAACCCACTTTCGATTCTTCAAGGGAGAGTTATACCCAATCTCTCACAATGCCCTAAGTATGGATTGTTTCAGTAGAGTGAACTTGTACGACATGCCATGTAACACTGTTTCTTCATTCGGCTTTGAAATTGATAGAGCAAAAACTACAGTTTGTCCACTATCCACCACTTTTTACAGAATTCCAATTTGATACTCAGAGAGAGAGTTATGATGATTTTACCAAGGTCAGTTCTTTGAGATGAATTTCAGGAGCTTGCAAAAACCTTGAATTCCACAGATCATATCTCTGAAACTGTTGTGCACCTTGATCTGAAATTTTCACAGCAGCTTCTTTAGGATTTTTCTTTTCCTCATAAAAATATCAGCTTCTGAACCTTCGTAGAAAAAAATTTTGAGCGAAAATTCCACTATGACCTGTTTCAGATGGTGAAATCCCTTACATAAGGATGAAATGAGGATCACAACTTATATAAGTGCTTAGGTTGAGAGGGGCTTCAACAGATGAACGTGGGAGAGATTTTAGGAGCTTAAAAAATATTAATTAGGACTTTTTAATGACCCATGCGACAACCCTATGGGGTTTTAGCCCGTTAACTAGGGGTATAAACTTCAAACATGAATATCTCTCAAACCGTGAAGAATTACGTGGCGTGCCATATATCAATGGAAACATCTCGACAAGTAGAAACCATCAAAAGCATTCTTGAACCCGAATATAGTAATTTTGTAGGTCAAAATTCCCATGCAATATTGGGTTAGCCCCTAGTGCTGCTTGGGTTGACATCAATGACAACCGATGATCAAAAACCTCCCCTTTTGGCATTGATGGCAACACAAGTACTCCCCCTGCGATCATGAAACCTCTTCCTACACATTCTCTCCCCATTTGACATCAATGGAAAAGGGTAACTCTGCCTGAAACACAACCATCCTGCGGACTTGAACACACTTCCACTCCCCCTGACACACAACCCTCCTGTAGACCTGTAATATAATGAGAACTTGGGAGAATACCAAGCTTCTGACGAAGATATTCAAATGCTTTACGAGGTAAAGGTTAAGTGAAGATATCAAAAATTTGTTCTTTTGTAAAACCATACTCAAGTTTGATATTCTTTTCAGTGACTTGTTCTCTAACAAAATGATATTTTATCGGAATGTGTTTTGTTTTTGAATGCATGACATGATTCTTGGAGATGCTGATGGCACTAGTGTTGTCACATAATATGTGAATAGGCACATTGAATTGTACTTGAAGATATTGCAAAGCTTGTTTTATCCAAAGGACTTGAGTAAAACATGATGCTGCTACAATGTATTCTGCTTCCACTGTAGATAACGAGATTGAGGTTTTCTTTTTGCTCAACCATGATACGAGACAACCACCAAGATAGAATGTTGCTCCACTAGTACTCTTACGATCATCAATGCTTCCTACCCAATCTACATCTGTAAAGGCTTGAATAATGAGATTGTTACCCTTGGGATACCACAAGCCATATTCTTCTGTGCCCTTTAGATATCGAAGAATTATTTTGACGACAATAATATGTGATTCTTTTGGTGCTGCTTTGAATCTTGCTACTTGTCCAACTACTTGCATAACATCTGGTCAAGAGGTTGTTACATATAGAAGACTACCAATCATAGATATGTACAACCTCTGATCCACATCCTTAGATGAGTCTTCTATGCTCAATTTGCAACCTGTTACCATCGGAGTAAGGACGGGTTTGCAAACTTCCATTTTGAATTTCTTAAGCATTTCCTTGATGTACTTGGCTTGACATATAAATATTCCTTTCTCTTGCTGAGATATTCGAAGCTCTAAGAAGTATGTCAGCTCACCAAGTAAAGACATCTCGAACTCACTTTGCATCTTTGTAGAAAATTTCTTACTTAGTCGATCATCATTGCTACCAAATATTATATCATCCACATATACCTCAACAATTGTTAAATTATCTTTATCTATTTGTACATAAAGATTGCTAGCAAAAGTACCTTTCTTGAACCCTTGTTGATGTAGATATCCATCAAGATGAGTATACCATGCTCTAGGATCCTGCTTGAGACCATATAGAGCCTTCTTTAACCTGCAAACATAGTCTTCTTTTTCTGATAGTAGAAAACCTTCATGTTGTTCAATTTAAACTTATTCTTCTAATTCTCCATTCAGAAATGCTGACTTAACATCCATTTGGTAGACTTTGATTTTTCGTGAACATGCATAGGCGAGAAACATTCGGATGGCTTCCATTTTGGAAACTGGTGCAAATGTTTCGTCGAAATCAATTCCTTCCACTTGGGCATAGCCTTTGCAAACAAATCTTTCTTTGTTTCTGGTAACCTGCCCATCTTCATTCAATTTGTTCTTGAACACCCATTTAGTCCCAATGACGTTTTTATCTTTGGTCATGGAACTAATTCCCAGGTGTTATTCTTCTTGATTTGATCCAATTCTTCATTCATAGCTGCTACCCAATGTTCATTCTGGCTGGCTTCCTCAAAACTACTAGGCTCAAAGGTTGCTAGAAAAGCAATGTGAGCTTGTTGTGATGAACGAAGCTGTCGACCTTCATTTCTGTCACCAATAATTTGATTTGATGGATGGTTCTTTTGAATCCATTCTTTTGTTCTCCTTGGAGGAACTTCTTGTTTTTGTTCTGGTATATCTTGATGATCATTATTTACTTCTTCCTTGTTGATAGTTGCTTCTTATTCTACAATTTTATCTGTGGTTTTTCAGCCTCTATCTCAAATTTCAAAGATTCTAGATCCTCATCATTATTCAGTGGAACAACATCTTCATCAAATGTAACATTTATGCTCTCCACTATATGATTTCGTCTTAGATTATAACATTTATAGGCATTTCTTTTGCATGAGTAACCAACAAAGATACCTTCATCAACACTTGATTCAAACTTACCCAAATTTTGATCTTCTCTTTTGATATAACATTTTCTTCTAAAGATTTTGAAATATATTACATTCGCTGGGTTTCCTTTCCATAATTCATATGGAGTCTTGTTGCAACTATTTCTGAGAAGACTTCGGTTGATAATGAAGACTGTCGTATCAATTTCTTGAACCCAGAAATTTTCATCCAATTTTAAGTCCTTCAACATTGTTCTACCCATTTCCTATACGGTTCTATTTTTTCTTTCAGCAACTCCATTTTGGTGAGGTGTTCATGTTGTTGAAAATTGTCTTTTTATTCCATTTTCATCACAGTATTGCTGAAATAATTTGGAAGTGAATTCTCCACCATTATCTAATCATAGACACTTTATTTTCAAATCAGTTTCATTTTCAACCAGCTCCTTGTAGATCTTAAAGCACTCAAATGCTTCAGATTTTTTCTTTAGGAAACTGACGGTTTTCATCCTGGTATAGTCATCTATCATTAACATGAAATATAATTCTCCATCTAAGCCTTTTGTTCTCACAGGACCACATATATCAGTATGTATCAATTCCAATGGATGTGATACAAAGTGTTATTTTGTTTTAAATTGGACTTTTATCTGCCTGCCATGCCGACAGGCCTCACATAGTGTGTTGGAAGGTTTTGAGATTTTCAGCATTTCTCGTACTGCTTCCTTTTTTCTTATCCTAACAAACTTGTCAAATTTTATGTGACCCATTCGTTTGTGCCATAACTAGCTTTCATCTTCTTTAGCTAGTAGGCATGCTTTAGTTGCTTCATCCAGAACATATATGTCGTTTGGAGCTCGACTTGCTGTAGCCACAATTTTACCATACCTGCCTTTCCTTATTTCACATTTTGTGGTGTTGAATAGCATTGTGTGTCCTTGATCACACATTTTTCCAACACTGAATAGATTGTGATTCATGTTTTAAACCAATAGAACATTCTTGGCTATAACATATTTACTTCCGAGAGTGACAGTACCTGATCCTATAACATTTGAAGATCCATCATTTCCAAAGGATATGGTTCCATCCTTCTTCTCTTTCAGAGATACAAATTTTCTTCTATCTCCAGTCATATGCGTTGAGCAACCGCTGTCAACATACCACACATCTTTGTTTTTTTGAGCCTTAAGAGCGAGAGCACAATTATCAGTCTTCTTCTTCTTCTAGGTTTGTTCATTCTGTGGCTTCGAAGATTCTTCTGGAGGATTTTCAAGTCTGAAGTCTCTGGCTATGTGTCCAAAGTTCTGACATTTGTAACATTCCATATTATTTCTTAAATATTCAAATCTATTGATGTTTCGTTGAGCCCTGGGAGGTTCATATTTGAAGGATCTCCTAGAATTGTATTGGTTCCTAGGGCACGTGTGACATTCTACAGCTTTATGACCAAATTTCCCACATGAATAACAATAGCCATGAAAAATATGTCGGTACCTGGATGGAAATCTTCGTCGAGGAATAGTCTTCCAAGGATGTGCTTGCGAATCTTGTCCAATGAAGTCTACTTGTATGTCAGATCTCATAGGTTCATTGTATTTTATTGTAGAAGGTCTTGCTTCTTCTTCTTTTTAGTCGAGGCCAGTTCTATCGTTGTAAGATCATTGATTGTTGATAAGTTCTTCTAATTCCCTTGAGATGTTGGCATAGTTTTGGATAGTTTTTCTGTTCTTCACTTCCTTACCCAGCGAGACTACTTCGGCTTCTAATGCTTCCCTTTCTTGGTTGATTTCTTCCAACTTCTTTTGAAGTGACTCTTCAATACATTTTTTTTCTTCAACTTCAATTTTGAGACCTTGAACTTGTTCTTCAAGAGTATTGGAATGGATCTTCTCAGCATTGAGCTCTTTTATAAGCTTGATTGCCTCCTCATAAAATTCTTCTATGGTCAACCCTTATTCTTCATTGTTTGATACTTCTTGTTTATTGTGCTTGGCCATAAAAAATACTTTCTCATTGGCTTCTTCTTTGCTGTCACTTTCTTCATCGGATGATGAGCTATCTTCTTTAGAGAGAAAGTTCCTTTTGGATATTTTCTTTTTTCCTTACTTGTTGAATTTCTTAAAGCCTTTCTTTCCTTTTAATTTTCCATCACTTTTGTTCGGAAATTTTGCTGCGAAATGCCCAACCTCACCACAACCGAAACATATCAATGGAATTTTACCTTTGAATTTTCCCTTACCAATTTTTAGTTTTCTCGTAAAGTAAGCATATTCTTCATCTGAAAGACCTTCTCCATCATCTCCCTTTTCTTCACACTTGCAGGTGCATGTCATTTCAATTGAAGGTTGTTTGTCCTTATTGGTTTTCTTAGATGCAATGAACGCAGTTTCTAGATTTGAAGTACCCTCTTCTTCATCAAGTCTCATTTCATATGCTATGAGAACTTCATGTAATTCCTCTTTGCTGAGTTTGTCCAGATTTGCACCGTATTCTAAGACCAATACCTTTGGGTTGAATCTCCCTGGAAATGTTCTAAGAATCTTCCGTATAATAGTCTTGTTGTTAACTGGCTCTCCCAATCCTTCCAGAGTATTGGTTATTTCATCAACGTATTGAAAGTATACAACAATGTTGCAATATTATTTCATTCTGAGTTGCTCAAATTTTTCTCTATAGATTTGAAGCTTTGCTTCTTTGACATTTGAGTCACCTACATATATATTCTCAAGCTTGTCCCATATAGTTTTGGCGGTTTTACAACCCAACACCTTATGATACGCATATTCAATAAGTCCACTGATAATAATGTTCTTTGCTTTTGCATCATTTACCAAATTCTTCTTACCTTGTTCATCCGCGGTTGATTTAAATCCATTTTGAACAGTGTCCCATACTTCGTAACCTTGTGCCAAGAGATAGACCTCCATTCTTCCTTTCCAGAGTGCATAATTATTTTCATTGAACAGAGGTACACCATTCTTGGTATGCTCCATGACCTCCTTCCAGTTGTTAAACTGCTATTGAAGGAACCAAGCTCTGATACCAATTGTTGGAAATATTGAGAGGGGGGGTGAATCAATACTCCTTTCAATTAGAGCATTAGTTAATCTTCAATTATTATCAGTGTTTTGTACAATGATGGCAGCAAACAAAATGAACACAAATGCACACATATTTTAAGATGGAAACCCACTCTGGGACAAAAACCACCTAACTCTTTTCTAATAATTCTTTAATATTCAACTCCAATTGAAAATAAAGCTCCAACTTCCTAGAATCTAGAAAACAATTCTTCTCCAGCTCCCACTAGATGGACGCTCCAATGCCCGAGATTCTTCAGTAGTCAACTGAACGTATTCCCCGACACCCAATGAGCTAAAAATCACCCTAGCACCACCCTACCACCATGTAGAAGAATAAAAGAAGAATGGACTCCTGTACCAAGGAAAATGGTCCACTTTACAATGATATAGAATGATGTAGAAGAAGAAGACACATTAGAAGATAACCCCAACTATGACACAACCACCTAATGATGATCCAATACCACCCAACACTGCCTCTTCAACTCTTGGCGGATAAACACCAGTACAATTTTTACAATAATGTATTTACAATGACTTAGTACAATGGTACCTTTACAATGATTGTATGCAGTGCTACCCACTTGAGGACTTCACGTGATGAAATTCTTGTTGCTGTTATGCACTTTGGTTGTTGCTTTTGTCATGCTACCCTTTGTTGCACCTTGCTTTGCTTTGCTACCCTAGAAAGTCTGGTCCTTTGCAGCCCTTGACAACACATGATCGATCTTTTTCTTGCCTTCTAGGAGCTCGATATTCAATCTGGTGTATCTATGTTATTTCAGATCCCCAATATCTGTTTTTTGGTCCTGTAGTACTCCTCTGAGTCATCTTTCCAATGCCACAGGTCTGACTCAATTTTTATTCTTCAAGGGAGAGTTATACCCAATCTCTCACAATGCCCTAATTGTGGACTGTTTCAGCAGAGTGAACTTGTACAGCATGCCACGTGTCACTGTTTCTTTATTAGGCTCTGAATTTGATAGAGAGAAAATTAAATTCTATGTACTATTTTCTAATTTTTACAAAATTCTAATCCAATGCTCAGAGAGAGAGTTATGACGATTTTACCAAGTTCAATTCTTTGAGATGAATTTCAGGAGCCTGCAAAAACCCTGTCTTCCACAGATCATATCTCTGAAACTATTACGTACCTTGATCTGAAATTTTCACAGCAGCTTCCTCAGGATTTCAGTTTCGCTTCATAAAAATATCAGCTTTTGAAACTTCGTAGAAAGAAAGTTAGAGCGAAAATTCCACTATGACCTGTTTCAGATGGGAAAATCCCTTTCATAAGGAGGAAATGAGGATCACAATTTATATAAATGCTTAGGTTAAGAGGGGCTTCAACAAGTGAACGTGGGAGAGATTTTATGAGCTTAAAAAATATTAATTATGAATTTTTAAGGACCCATGCCACAACCCTATGGGTTTTTAGCCCACTAACTGGGGGTATAAACTTCAAACATGAATATCTCTCAAACCGTAAAGAATTATGTGGCGTGCCATATATCAACGGAAACATCTCGAGAAGTAGAAACCATAAAAATCATTCTTGAACCTGAATATAGTAATTTGGTAGATAAAAATTCCCATGAAATATTGGGTTAGCCCTTGGTGCTGCTTGGGTTGACATCAACGACAATTGCTGATCAACAGTTGTTAGAGGCTTGGTTTTATAAGTAATGTTATGATTTTGGAGAAATTTTGTCATTTATTTCCATAATGACTCCATTAATTCTTTAGTAATGAGATAGCTCCAAGATGTATAGAATTGAGAATCTAGGTGTTGCTTACGCGTAGGAAAATTGTAAATCAGGTGGTTGCCATGTGGTCAATAGGAGGAAAGTTGTATACTACTAGCATTGTTCAATGTCATTCTCTTTGTGTTTATCCCCTACAATATCCACTTGATAAAATCTATGCAAGGTAGAACTAGAAATCTGCAGGAAACCCTGTGAAACCCTGACCATTGAAATTTTAGATAGAATTATATATCTTCTAGCTCTTCGTTGAAATCTATGGATGTGAATGCATATTTGTAGTACTCATTGTAGGAAACCCTGTGAAACCCTTACCATTGAATTTTTAGATAGAATTATATATCCTCTAGCTCTTCATTGAAATCTATGGATGTGAATGCATATTTGATGGTAAGCCAAGTGATAGCAGAATCAACTTCGATATAAAATTATGTATTTGACAAAATATGGACTCTTGTTGGGGTATTTTCAATGGCCTCTTTAGTATTACTCTTTGTGACCTCCTTTGATGTCGATTTCGTGGGAGCCATGGTGCTACCTAATGATGAAAGAGTAATGTGTCCAGGACCTGTAGTAACTATTGCAAAAGATACAATTATGGAAATAATAAGGTAGTTTGATATAGTTTAGCTACATAATCAACTTTTAAGCAAAACATTACTCAATAAGAAAAAGTATTGCATAATATTGGGCCTCAACGGGGAAAAATAGGCACTAAAAAGGCGCACTTTGCAGCTGTAGATGAAGGTTGTGTAGTTCAAGATTGCAAGGGATCTAACTATGCACTAGATATATGTAATGCGTAGTCTCAGCTGGGAGAGCGAGATATTGGATTGTACAGTGCGGAATTTCAGGTAGCATATAGGGCCACTACTGACTATTATTTCATAGTGCGTGACTGGGGAAGGCTAGTGATTGCGTAATGTGAAGTTGCAGATGGTAAGGAAGGGTTATTTTTGCTTGTGATTGCGCGATGCATAGTTGTAGAGGACAATAAGGCTTGAATATTGCGCATTTTTTTAGGAAGAGAGGTACACTCTGAATTTAAGAATCAGGAATTGAAGGGTGTAGATTAGTCTAATAATCAATTATATTAGTCACTCACATGGATCATATAATATTATGTAAAGAGAATGACATGTATGCATAAATACACCAAACAACAGTAATTGGTAATAGCTGAAAAGAAAATAATGTGACACTTGTAAATAAGCTCAAAATACTAAAAATACATTTGTAAAAATTATTAATAACATAAATTCCGCTTGTTACAAGAGGAATCAGGAAAAAGACATTTACAAACACAAAAGTGACAAAGAAACTAAAAGAGAAATAGAAAGCGAAACTTGAGAAACTTACCCGAAAAGGTAGCATAAATCGACTCCAAAGATCCTTGAACTCGTGAGGATGGCTAGAGCTTTAATGGAGAATGTGAGAATGAGCTTTATGAGCCTCTCTTATATATATAATTTTTCTTTCTAGATCAGGATTAGGGTTTTTGACATGCATGCCTAAAATTAAGGAGAATATGTCACTTATATTTAGATCATAATTGGAAACTTGTGCCACACTATCAGATAAGAATTCACACTTCCTATTTTCTATGAGTGCATAATTGGTTGATCTAGGGGACTACGTAGTTCACTGGTAGAAGTGAATACATAGTTCTTAGTTCAAGGGATTGCGTAGTTCTATGCCTTAGTGAGTTGCATAGTTTCATCTCACAGTGATGATTGTGTAGTCTACCTCCTCAGTGGCTACATGTCTCTAAAGATTGCACGGTCTAATATCACAAGGATTTTCACAGTTCCCTCAAGAAAAAAAATTCAATTAGTACTTGATCGTGACAAGAATTAGCTTTTCTTTGGATGGGTGTTTGCTTCTATTCAGAAGTTGTGCAACTGTTGTCGATAAGACCTAGTCATTGTCATGATAAAAATGTTAAGACATCAGAAGGCTAACATGAAGGAATAATTCATTGCAACACTAAATAAACAAAAATATCAATTTATGCTAGTTAAAATGACATTTCCTATGATCAAAGGTGGGCTCCAAAATCAAATCGTAGGCAACATTATGGAGGGGGTTTGTAGCACCTACAAGAAGACCTTGAGGAGTTTTCATGTATCTGTAGTTTAGAGGTAGATGGTTACTAGAGTTTTATAGTGGTAAATAACCTTGATATTTGTTGGGATGGAACGTGGTTTGGCTCTATCTATTTTATCTTATTTCTTATGAACTTTTCTTCCACTACCCTTGGTTAAACCTCTATCACTTGTTTCTAGTCATTTCTCTTATGTAGGTTTTTCAGTTGAGAATGTTGGTTATTTTATACCTACCCATGGGTGGATGTCACTTACAATGTGTGAACAAATACCATCAGTGGATGTCACTTACAATACAATGGGTAAATTCCATTGGTGGATAAATACCATGGGTGGATGCCACTTACAATACAATCGGTAAATTCGATGGGTCGATAAATACCATTGGTGGATGAATACCATGGGTATATGCCATTTTCCATTCGGATGAAATTTTTTAGCCTAGTTAGCGACAAGAACAAATTTGGAAGTATATTTGGAAATTTCTCCAAATCTTCTAGTTTTCCAGATTCAAAAATTCATAGATAAACCTTGATATTTTCAAAATTAGAAGTTTAGTCAATTTATATTATTTTTTCTCATAAAGGTAGAAGATTGGGGTTTGAATACTAATTAAACTCATCTACAAGGCTTGAAAAAATGGGCTATAAGAAAAAATAAGAATTTATGCATGAAAAACAACTAAATATAACTATAATGTTTATATTTAAGAACATCAGTCCTAATTGTTTATACGTAGAATTGAATTTACAAGAATATTGTTGTCCATAGGTTGATGTTATTGTTATTTGTACTGGTGTTATGTGTGTTGATCAAATATTAGAGGATGTTGAGGGTTATTTTGTGTTGATTAGATTATGTGATTGAGGAGGAATTTATCTATTTTATGAAAGGATGTGGCCTTCATGATTTGATTTTGAAAATTTAATGAAAGATGAATCATGGAGGTCAAGCAAGTTGGAACTTGTAGATTAGGGTTTGTTGGGAAAAATACTGAGAGGGGGTGGTGAATCAGTATTTAGGGCATACTCAAAACTTTTTACTTTTTCATGATCTAAAACCCATATGCTACTTTACTGAACCAGACTCGCATATATACGCGGATACTCTTCACAAAACTCACGTATATGCAGAGATCTTATTATGCCATTAATTCTTTACTTAGATCTATGAAACATTCATTCATCGGATGTTTATATATCAGTAGACATGTGCAATAATAACAGAATAAATCATCACACATAAGCATCAAACATGAACACCAGGATTTTAGGTGGAAACGCAAGTCGGGAGAAAACCACCGCTGCCGTTGTCTGAGCCTTCAATATTTTATTATAGAGAAAACATCTTACAACTATGTGCTGGCGCAGACTCATACCAGCACGCAGGCACCCACCTGCAGAAGGCTACAACCTTCTCTCGTTTACCAACCTCTCCTGGAAGGGAGCTACAACCCCCTGCTCTCGTTTACCAGCCTCTCCTGGAAGGGATCTACAACCCCCTAAACTTGTTTACCAGCCTCTCCTGGAAGGGAGCTACAACCCCCTGACTGAAGGCTTCGACCCTCAGCACCAATGCAGACCACGTTTCATCAATTTTCACATTGGATCCAACAGCTTCAATAGAGCACAACTTGCAGGCCATTTTTCATCATATTTTCAGACTGGACCCACTCCACACATTTAAGCTCAATAATACATCAAACTGATACTTATAACACATTGACAGATAGCAGTAAACCAACAGAACAGATCAGACATCTCATACCACAAACTTCAGCAAACCCTAGTTTTTCATACGCACTTTCCTTTTACTGATCTGGTGTATATACGCGCCTTCATGCATATAAACCCGCGTATACTTCTGTACATATTACAGAGCTAATTTTACTGCCCATACGCGCTTTCTCTTCAGAAAACCCGCGTATATATGCGCTTACTCTGCGGCGAACTAGCGTATAGTTCTTCAGACATTTAGGTCATTGCAATTCTTCAGAACAGATGCATCACTCAGATTTTACCCTTTACTTCAGATAGATGTTCGCCTCATCTCATAACTAATCATTCCATAAACAGATCTAGCAGATACAAATACATTCCAGATCTAGATTCCCTTCTTCATCATTTCTTCATTGGTGCATCATACATTCAGATATTTCATTCAATTGTAACCCTTTCCATTTAGATATGCTTCAGAGAGAAGTATTCATTCAAGCTCAGACTTCTTGCACACCCTTGCACAATGAATTTCGTCTCCTTATATAGGTTTACCCTTTATCAATACCATGAGCCAAAACCACATTACTTTCGATGGTATTCTTGGATGGGGTCACATAGACGAATCATTACTCAATACAATGGGTCAATACCATGGTGGTTACCCCTGGTTTTACATATTTAGAGCGCTTTTGCCCATACGCGACTTGGCACGTTATTTCCCGCGTGCATATGCTACTTTGTCTAGACAAATCCGCGTATGCCTTGAGACATACTCTTTTCATCATGTTCTAGCACATACTGACATTCCTTCCATCATTACCTTCTATACTAATTGTATATACATCAGATTTGCATCATTTAACAAGTTCATAAAGACATATTCCATCAGGGACAACTTCATCAAGTAAGTTGTCATCATCTTCATCAAGTGGGTTGCCATCAAGGACAACACATTGCATCATATTGCCAACAATCTCCCCCTTTGGACTTGATGGAAACCACGATGGTGTTTGATCACCACAACAGATAGATACATTAAGAATACAATGAGACCATGTCACTCTTGACACTTCAAACACCATGTCACTCTCCCCCTTTGACATCAAGGGCAAAGGGCGGACCAAAACCAACACAAGGTTTTTTTTCCTCTTGTAGAAGGAAGCGTTCTGCAGATCTGATGTACACTGAAGTGACCATGCTCCCCCTGAGTTCATGCTGAACCTACAAACATATTTTTCAATGAAGTACATGAATCTATGACCTTCCTATCACCAATGACTCATACTTACATCAAAGATCCATCCAAGTGGATTTACATATGAGACTCAAATACCCAACCAAGTGGGTTTACACATCTCAACTCAACTACCCAACCAAGTGGGTTTACAAATTTTAACAAGTCCTTACATGACTGAATATTACAATTTTACATCATGGGTCTCAACAAGACCTTTTTATCAAATTACAAGTATGACTTTTTATGACCAATACCAGAAAGACCTCAAGAGAGAGATCATATTTCAAAATCATCATAATGCCAACAATGCATTATACTCAGCAAGACTAGTGCTCCCCCTAAAAATGTGCATCCAAACATCCTTTCCATATGTCCAAGGCTCCTCCTTAGCTTGTGCAATCTGAATACTTTTAACAGCAAGTCATCAGCAACCATCTCTGCATGATCTGTCCGGATCTCTGAATCATAAGACTTCCATCATATCCAAAAGATATTCTTCATCAAATAAGCAATCCGGGCTCATCCATAATCTTCAACATAAGAAACCATGTATCATTTCATTAGCATGAGTATAACTAGAATAATGCTAACAGTACAATCATTAGCAGTCAGACTGATGCTCCCCCTGAACCTCTGCTCCTGATCTTCAGTTGTCATCCCAATTCTCTTATCATCAATGCATACGTGACTGTGTCTGTTGGAACTCGCGTGTATACGCGGCTTTAGTTCACTAAACCCGCGTATGGTAAGTGAAACATTGAAAGATTCACATTCCTTCATCTCCCCCTGAGTTTGTACCACATGTACCTGACTTCTGCATATCAGATGCTCTGTCAGAAATAAACATAACCAGAATAACCAAACTAACCATGAGAAACATCATATATTGCTCCCCCTGTGATGATACATTACTAATCCCTATAATGTATCTCACATCTCTCCTGCAGTCATTCAGAGAAGTAAGCTTTAGAAGCGGATGACTGCTGTATGGTCAGTATTCCCTACGTTTCTGACCGGTTTTCCTTCTTTTTCCAAATTTGCTTGAACTTTCTAATTGTGTGATGGAAGTTATCCAATTTCTCATATCTTTTCATCCTGCATTCTTTTTCCATATGCCCATACTTGTTACAAGCATAGCATATTATATGACCAGAGAAGCAAGCATAAGGATCATAGTGTGTTTCTCTATTCTTCCTTCTATTGCAATCAGCTGCTTTATGACCATACTTGTTGCATGAAAAACAATATCCCTTGAAGTAACCATAGTACCTTTCTGAATAAAATCTATTTGATTGTGACTGAAATGATCTGCTTCTGCAATTTGCTGCAACATGCCCATAATTATGACATTTAAAGCTTTCAACATTATTGAATGATTTCCTTTGAGAATTCATGATTGTTGGTTGACCTTTTGTTTCTTTCAACACTTCAGGTTTTGTTTTGACATCCTTTGAATCTTTAGCACTTCCTTGTGAACTAGATTCTCCTTTAACCATTTCATGAAAACCCAGACCAAGTTTGATAGAAGGAGACCTTTGACTACTAAGAATATTGTCCAGAATCTTAGTACTATCTTGAAACCTCAAGAGTTTATCCTTTTCTTCTAATTTACCTTTGAGAATGTTTACCTCAACCTCCAAGCCTTGGCATTGCTTCTTCATGCTTTCTTCTTTCCTTCTTTCGTCTTCTACTTGATCATTCAGATTTAGAATCTCTTCTTTCAACCCATTTTCTTGTTCTTCAAAAGTTTGTAAGAGTTCTTCATTCTTCTTATTCGATGCTTCGAGATCAGCTTTTAGAGAGAAGATTTCTGCTTCAAGTTCTTCATTCTTCTTATTTGATATTTCTGGGTCT
The DNA here is from genome assembly GCA_034641835.2 of Pinus albicaulis. NCBI lineage: Eukaryota > Viridiplantae > Streptophyta > Pinopsida > Pinales > Pinaceae > Pinus > Pinus albicaulis. The sequence goes on from CM076580.1 coordinate 1,769,952,510, forward strand.
TCTTTAAGAGAGATGATTTCAGCTTCAAGTCTTTCATTCTTCTTGTTTGAATCTTCCAGATCTTCTTTGAGGGAGACGATTTCTGCTTCAAGTCTTGCATTCTTCTTGTTTGATTTTTCGAGATCTGCATTTAGATCATTGATTTCTGCTTCTAGTCTTTTAATTCGATTGGATGCATAAGCATGAAACCTTTGATACTTGTCTATCTTTCCATTCAGTATTTCTATCTGTTCTTTCATTTGAGAGATCATCTCATCATAGATAGATTCTTGTCTTTTAGATGCTCTTTGTTGTTCTTCAATTTTAATCTTGAGAGCCTCTTCTAGATCCATGACATTACTTTCACTATTTTCACCATTGCATGCACAAGAAAGTGAGTCACAAGAACAACAATCAGTACCTATTTTATCTTCTTCATTTTTTGCTGCACATTTTTTATGAGATATCTCCTTTTGAGTAGCCTTCTTCTTTTGCTTCCTTCCCATTGTGACGGATCTATTGACTGATCCATTTCTGGGACATAAATTGATGTTCAGGAAAAATCTTGCGAGAAGGTGGGGCTGGTGTGAGACCTTCAGAGCTGCTGGCCTAGCCTCTAAAACCCATACGCTGCTACTGAACGGACTTCTGGCGTATATACGCGGATACTCTTTACGAAACTCGCGTATACACAGATATCTATTTATGTCATTAATTCTTCACTTAAATTATTCCTTCATTTATTCATCAGATATTCAATAAGCAGTAAACATGTGCAGTAAGAACAGAATAAATCATCACACACAGCATCACACATGAACACCAGGATTTTTAGGTGGAAACCCAAGTCGGGAGAAAACCACCGCTGCAGTTGCTCAGCCTTCAATATTTTATTATAGAGAAACATCTTACAACATATGTGCTGGTGCAGACTCTACCAGCACGCAGGCACCCACCTGAGAAGGCTACAACCTTCTCTCGTTTACCCATTTACCTCTCTTAAGGAGGCACAACCCCTTCTCGTTTACAGCCTCTCTGAAGAAGCTGCCTTCCCCAGACGTTTGACCTCTCCTGGAAGGGAGCTACAACCCCCTGACTGAAGGCTTCGACCCTCAGTACCACTGCAGACCACGTTTCATCAATTTTCACACTGGATCCAACAGCTTCAATAGAGCACAACTTGCAGGCCACTTTTCATCATATTTTCAGACTGGACCCACTCCACACATTTAAGCTCAATCATACATCAAACTGATACTTATAACACATTGACAGATAGCAGTAAACCAACAGAACAGATCAGACATCTCATACCACAAACTTCAGCAAACCCTAGTTTTGCATACGCGCTTTCCTTTTACTGATCCGGTGTATATACGCGCCTTCATGCATATAAACCCGCATATACTTCTGTACATATTACAGAGCTAATTTTACTGCCCATACGTGCTTTCTCTTCAGAAAACCCGCGTATATACGCGCTTACTCTGCGGCGAACTAGCGTATAGTTCTTCAGACATTTAGGTCATTGCAATTCTTCAGAACAGATACATCACTCAGATTTTACCCTTTACTTCAGATAGATGTTCGCCTCATCTCAGATCTAATCATTCCATAAACAGATCTAGCAGATACAAATACATTCCAGATCTAGATTCCCTTCTTCATCATTTCTTCATTGGTGTATCATACATTCAGATCTTTCATTCAACTGTAACCCTTTCCATTCAGATATGCTTCAGAGAGAAGTATTCATTCAAGCTCAGACTTCTTGCACACCTTGCACAATGAATTTCTTCTCCTTATATAGGTTACCCTTTGTCAATACCATGAGCCCCTTTTTCAATACCATGAGCCCAAAACCACATTACATCCGATGGTATTCCTGGACGGGGTCAATTAGGCGGATCATTACCCAATACAATCGGTCAATACCATGGTGATTACCCCTGGTTTTGCACTTTTAGAGCGCTTTTCCCATCATGGCAATAGATTCTTCCCATTTTCAGCTGCTTTGTCCCCGAACAAAATCCGCGTATGCCTTGAGACATACTCTTTTCATCATGTTCTAGCACATACTGACATTCCTTCCATCATTACATTCTGTACTCATTGTATATACATCAGATTTACATCATTTAACAAGTTCATCAAGACATATTCCATCAGGGACAACTTCATCAAGTAGGTTGCCATCATCTTCATCAAGTGGGTTGCCATCAAGGACAACACATTGCATCATATTGCCAACAGGGTTTACAACTCCTTCCAGTAGTTGCTAGTAAATAGTTTTGGATTGGAGCTCCTTTCAATAGTAGATGATAAATTAAGGGTTGTTTCTCCTTTAAGTGGTAGATTGTAAAATAGGGGTAGTTTCTCCTTTAAGTAGTAGTTGGTAAATTATGGAGTAGTAACTTCCTTCTAGTTGTAGCCAGAGAAATTTGTAATAACAAGTAGAATCTTTCCTTTGTGAAAATAATTAAAGTGAAAGTTTTAAGAATCTATATGCTTAATATTGGCTTCTTATTTTGATTCTTGTAAGTCTTATTTGAATGGTTGTTGAGGTATTAATTGGTGTTATGATATTCTTTACTTAGGAAATAATGTTGTAAAGTTTTCACAATACTAATTCACCCACCATAGTATTTTCCTTGTTTCTAACATCCCAAGGTGCTTATTATAATACATAAAGGGTTTTATTTAAGTTGCACACATGATCTTTTTCATGTGATAGTTGGAATCCTTTTGGTTTTTGAATAAGTTTAATATATAGATGCATGTAGAAATAATATTTCATTTCATTTTTCATGAATATATTTTAATACGTTTGTCTACAAATATATTTTTTAACTCATTTCCTTTATGATGTGGTCTCTATTATTTTTTGTAACATAGTCATGTACATTTTTTATCATAACATGATCTTCTAGTATAAAAACCGTATTATATTCATCATTTAATTATAATTGATAAGTGAAATGTATAAATTATAATTATTTAGTTTATCTTATCTCATTTAGAGTGAAACATTCACCACTTGTTGATATATATATATATGTGTGTGTGTGTGTGTCATACCTAGCTTGTTTGATTTCAATTATATCATTTACAAAGCTAACTTAAAAATTTAATCATAGTATATTTTTTTTAATCATAGTATAATTTTTTTTACCATAGTTTAGTGTAGGATTAGTTTAGGTTGACCATAGTTTATATTAGTTTAGATTAGGATTAGCTTTCCTCGATTCAATCATTTGTAAGAAGAAATGATCCAATGCTAACAAAGCCTATAAACCCGTCAAGGGTAGCTATACCAAACAACTTGGGTTATTAAAGAGCCTCAATCCAGGTTACTCCTCCCTTGTTGACTTAGGTGTAAAACACCTGCATTAACAAAATGGCACTAGAATGAGGGGAAAATCAACTATAGATGGAAAATAGCACCCATAAATGTCAAAATGTTAGGTCACTAATCATCACTAGGAGTCACACAAACCCTCCCCTTGTTGATACTTCAACTAGTTCTCAGCCACAACCTAAAGAAATAAATAATGAGCCTACTACCCCAACTTAACCATATTCAGAAGCTACAATTGAAAATGTCCTTAGAATATTTCGAGAACTCATTACTCAAACTCAAGAGAGACTCGAAAGTACTTCTCTTCGAAGGAGATTATATCAACACTTGCTACACATATTGATTTTCATATGCATGAAACTATGGTGCTTGAGTCACATGAAGGCACTCTTCAAACTACCATCACAATAAACGATAGGCTGCATGCCATTATTACTTGTAAATTGACTAGCCTGTCTAAGTTACCCACTGGTGTGACCATAAGACCAACCCTGTGTTAGAAGGGAAATTCAAAACCCCCCCCACTTTTTACTTATTTAGTTCAAATAACGGGGACCCTTTCCTTAAATTTTTGGCTAAATCACCTTTTATTATTTTGTTTTGGTTAAGTGTCCTACAATTTTTCCATTTTTCATTTTCATCAGATTTCTATTTTGACTATTTCATTAAGTTCAAATTTTAGAGAAACCTTCATCTATATGTGTTTTGTCTCATTAGGTTATCTGGTTTGAAAATGACACTCCTTTCAAGTTATATCATTTTGTCACCTAGGTTAAAAAATGTATATTATTTTAATTTTTTGTAAATAAATTAGAAATTGATTGTAAATATTAATTCCTAGTCAATTTTCACTAATTTCTTCCGTTTTCACTAACGGTCCTACAAAATTTCCCAACCAAATTGGAGAAGAGTTAATAATTTGTTTTTGGGATCTCGGTTATTTATTTCAATTCCTAATTTAAAAGAGAGAGAAAGAAATTACAATACCTGAATTATCAAAATTAAAAAGTGATTGTAGTTCATTTTGTAAGATTTTCAATTCCACGACCCCACTCCACCTCACCTCCTCCCTTCCGATATAAAAATTCACGATATAAAATTCCGATATTAAAAATTCTGATATCCCCATATCGGAATATCAACATTTTCATTTGGTGTCCATTTTAAAATTTCTGAGATTCATTTTTCTCTGACCTGCGATATTGTATTTTACGTAGTGGCTATTTTAATTTAATATAAGTTCACGCCTCCTACTCCTTTGTCATCCATATGTCAACCTTATATTGTATAAAGCCCCTCCATTTTTATTCGATCCACCATGGCCACGTAAAGCTTTTTGTTTTTTGGGTTTAGTTTATATATATATATATATATATATATATATATATATTAGATTTTTAATATAATTTAATTATAATATTAATATAATTATATTATATTTTTAATTAATGTTTTAATGCATTTTATTTTTTAAACTAAAATTAGTTTGTAAATAATTTAGTCTAATTTTGTAATTATAATTAAATTAATATTAATTATCTAATAATTGTTAATCTAATTTAGGGTTAGAATATAATTAAAAATTTCCTACTTTTGGCCGAGGCAACAAATTTTCCAGAGTTTTGTCAGTTTTGATTCTTTAACTTTGGTCAATGACAACTCGATGGATAGATAAAATCATGGAGGATATCTATCAACTATTTTCATAACTAGATTTGATCATTTAATGAGTATGACATTTAGCATAAGTTCGAGTTCCGAATTTTTTAACTAAATTAATTTTATTTTCCTTTTCTCATAACCTTTGTTGAATACAGATCAATTCAACTATCTTCTGCTTGATCAATTATATTTTTACAGGGATCGATGGAAAGCTCGAAATTCCCTCTATTTATTTAATTAATTAAATTTTTTATTGCATATATTTTATTTTCTAGATTTGATATTTTTATTTTTATTTGCATTTTAATTAAATTTTGATTGGTCTTGACAGGAAAACAATTAAAGATATTAGGAGGAAAATATTTTAGTCAATTAAATTACTCCAGCAATAGAAGAAAAAAAAATTGGAACCAGTGAAAATTGTTGGAGCGAAAATATTCTTCAACAACTCGCCTATTTTGGAGTTCAATTTGTAAATTATAAATAGTATTTTATAGAATGGAGAAAGGGATTCTCTCTTCAGCAAATTTGTAAATCCTAAAGCACTATTATAATATGGGTTTCAAACTGTAGTTTGAGACGATCAATATCACATTTAAGGAATATTGAGATTTATTGTTTTCAAAACTAAACTATGTATGAGAGGAAGAGCTTGCAGTATTGAAACTCTTCCTTTTAGCAGGAAATTTTATGCTTTGGAGAAGATTGCACGAGATAATATTCAAATAAAATAGCAAGAGAACGAGTTCAAATTTATTTGTATTAGAAATACTATTAGTTTTGATATGAAATTCATTTTTTTATGGCAGAATTATGTTAAATGGATTTATATTATGCACTACTATAGATATGAATTCATGTCTTACAGATTAGCCATCTAATATGTTTGTTTCATAGATTTTTTGCTAATTCCTTCTTATGCTTTTACGCTTAAATCATATTTCCGAGTAGCTATTTACTCAGAAATATGTCATCTAATTCTGATTTAATTTCCATTGGAATTATGAGAACTTATTCTTAATGTTATTGGTTCATCATTCATTGTTAATAGGTCTCTAAACAACATGTTTGATAAATTATAATCTCATTTAATTAAACTAATTAATTAGCCATATATTCAGCATAAACAATGCATGTTGAAATCTCAAACATTTAATTACTTTTATCTTGGTTGGGTTAGATCTATATCTTCATAATTGAGACAGGCTTAGGATTTCTTTCCTCTTGCTTACATTTATATTTAATTCTACATTCCTAGAAGTCTTCTTATCAAAGAGGAAAATTTAGTTGTGGCTTGGTTGCGCCCCAAATCAACTCAAGGATGACTTTCTTCCCCGATCAAAAAGAGGTTTGATATGATGTATCTTCTCTATTGGTAATTGAAAGTCATACTTCAGGCTAGTAGAGATAGAGAGAAGGTAACTCAACCTAGTTTTACCAATTGGAACCACCATTCCAAACAGAGGAGCTGCTCTAAGGTCCCGACCAGGTGGTCTCCCTTATAATGTTGAGGCATAGAATTTTGGTCCTTCAACATTTTTTGCGCTAGAATGAGGGCCAATGAATTTTTTTCATTTGATATTTTTATTATATTTATTATGCCCCCCATGAAAAAAAGTTCCTTCGAGTTTCTTTATTGGACCTCATCCAAAAACCACTTGAGTAAAGGCAGTCATGATCTAGTCTCAAGTGAAATAAAATGGTAAGAAATATGTTTTTAGTCATATCCTATGATTTATTTTAATTTTCAACAATTTCAATATTGATGAAGATATTATTTGCAGTATCTTTACTCGTAATTTCATAGGAAAACCCAAAGGCTGGTGCTTATCACTTACAGTTTCCTCTGTACATAGTTGGGACTAATTTTGGAAGATTTTCCTTCACACATTTAAGGGTTATGATTACAAAAATGTGTGTGATCGGTTACAATAATTACGTAGGATGGAAGGTGAGACTTTGGATATTTTTTATGTTAGATTTAAATAAAATTTAATGCAATTCCTATCAAAATATTTGCCTCAATTCCAATTAATTGGATGGTTCGGGCATTTAGCGTCTTTTTCCTATGGAAAATATCAAGAACCATAAAGTATAGCCTTTATTGATGGTGATACACTTTCTCAAAATGACAAATTTGACACTTCACAAATTGTACTTACAAATGCCAAAAAGCCTCCAAATTTACATAATCCTGACCAAGTATATTTTCAAAACAATGCACAATCTATTAGCAACAATAAACAAGAGCTAAATAAAAAACAATTAAATCAACTAGAGAATGTCAGAAATGCACAATCTACTCCTAAAATTAATTCACAATATGCTAATAATAAATTTCAAATGATGGAGCAGTTCAACAAAAATTTTCAAAATAATCAAATACATGAAGAATTTGAATTGTCTATTTTGGAAAATGAAAACATATATGCATAGAGAAACCTTTAGGTATATATCTTCAACCTCCTATTTTTCTCTCTACCCCGACATTTTTAAAAATATTATTTTAATCCATGATCAATAAGAGGTCGCTTTAAAATCAAATTTAATTTTAAACACATGAAATGATATTAATAATGAATTATTAAAAGTTTGTAGATAAAATTTAATTGACAATTCAATTAATAAACCTCAATATTCGGGATTCGGGTTCAGAATGGCTCTGCGAAGTAGCGTTTTCTTCTTTGGACTAGGGTTTTAGGGTTTTTCTGCCACCGACTGGCTCGAGGATGCACTGGGGGAGGGATCTCAACCTTCACCAGCAAGAAATGGATGCAAAGCACTGTTGGAGATGGTCAAAGACCCATTGCACAACGGAGCTTTGAATCTATGCGATGTGGAGGTAGGGGTCAAGGCATCGCACAACACTTCTCTCACCATCTGCTCATCTATGCACTCGTATTCTGAGCTGGACTCTTCCCTGGTGGACGACTGTGGAGGATGCTTTCAGAGGGCTTTCTGGGATGAAGGCAAAGTCCTTTCTTTCCATTATCGAAGGCGGCAAATTCAATGCCTTACTCCCTCTGTTTGGGGCAGAGTATGGTCCTGTTGCTGGGCTTTCCCCCATGCGGAGTATCTTCATATGGACGACTTACCTCAGAATCTACGATGATAGTACCTAGCCACAGATGCCATTATGGCTTTCACTTCGGCCTGGTTCAGCCAAGCCGTCGTTGCAAACTACACAGCTCTCCCAGAAAACTCTGCGATCTGCATCGCCGCAGCTCCTTGCGGTCTCCCTCTTTCAACTCCATTTTGGCTGTAGGTTTCTCTTCTTCAGGCTACCACCGCCTCTACCTAGGCAGACAAACTAGGGGTACCTTCGGTCTCGAGCTAAATTGCGAAGAAACACGTGAAAGGCTCCAAAGTTGGGCTTCTACGAGGCATCAAAACTGAAGCAATATCGAAGGAGGCTCCACCTCTCCAACTTCCCTTCAGCTGTTAGGCAGATCCAGTGCTAAAAAATTACCCTGTCTCATTTCAGATCCAAATTTTGCAACTCTCAGGAAACACATTACTGTAATGGGTCTGTTCTTCAGATCTGGTGCAGAATATGAAGCGAAATCTGGAACGTCAGACTGGGATGCTGTCGAGCCTCCAATGACTTCTTTACCAAGGTAAACAACTTGAGGACCTTCTTCTCCTCTCAATTTACGGCATTAACAAAAATGATTCTATTGTGTTCTCCCTTCGTTTGAGGGGTGGCATAGCTAGACAATCATCTTTTGCCCCTACTTTCTCATACAAAGAAGTTGTTCATTCTCAGCATCCCAAAACCCTTGAAGCCCCTAAGCCCCAAACTTTTCTGGTTCACAAGTTGATGATGTTCCCTCTGTTGAGATTTCGAATCCAGATCTCACAGAAGATCTTCATAAATTTGCAGAAAAAGCCATCATTTGCAGATTTAATGGACTTTGGCCTCGTATGAAGGAACTCTATGAATGGATCCACGCTAACTGGACTAGCAAGTGTAAGGTCAGCTTCTGTTTGAAAGGATTCTTCATAGTTCTATTCGATCACTCTAAGCATTATGAACAGGCCTTAGAGGAAGGTCCCTGGTTTTTGGGAACAACAGGGCTCTTCTTAACCCCTTCGTTTGTAGACTTCGACGCAGCTACAGCTATCATCACCAGGACACCTGTCTGGGTCAGGCTTCCCAACCTACCAGTCCATCTATGGCATCTGGCAGTCTATAGAAGTATAGGAAATGCCTTGGGCTGCTTTGTTAAGGCAGATTTTGGGAGGGAAACTCAGGGTCTCTACACATACACCAGAATATGTACAGAATTATACATCAGCAAAGGCCTACCCGACCAAATCATTATCAAGGTTGGTGACTTTGTATGGAATCAGATCCTAGATTACGAGAACACGACATTCCATTGCCGCCATTGTCTTCAAGTGGGGCATCTGCAGAACTCTTGCCGCACATTCCCTACAAAAGAGAAAAAGGAAAACAGTTCAAAGTCCAAATCCAAAATATGGACTCCTTGTAACCGACCACCTATTGTTGACTCTGAATCCTCGAGTTTAGAAGATGAAGGGCATGACGCAGAAACGGCTCATGCTCCTCAGATGAAGAACTTGTCCATCGCTGCTCCTCAACATCGTCCTAATTCTACAGTCACACAGAAACACGTTCATGAGTCCGCCTCCTCGGATTCAGAAAAGGAGATCCCCCATTTGGAGAACTCCAGTCTTCAAATCATCCTTGCACACGCGCACCGGGATTATTTGGTTAAATTCAAAAAAAAGAAAGGGAAAAAAACTCGTGTGGAGGCCTCTACCCATGCTGGGTAGAAGTTGGTTTTTTTCCAATCCTCTAGTCATTTACTGCAGCTCCTTGCTAGTCTCTTCTTTTCTCACCGGGACCGAGGTTGATAATTTATCATTTCCGGTTGGCGGGTTTCTTGTTTCTCTTGACTGTATCACCATGATGTACCATATTTTCACTTAATAGAATTAGTCCAATTCAGAAAAGAATAAATAAATAAATAAACCTCAATATTCTCTTAATTTGATAGTCAATCACTTGTATGGTTCTTATTTATTTAATTCATCGGAAAGTAACACTTATGAAGTACTTATGTTGATGACTTGGAAAATGAAAACATTCAACCTCTTTTCTCTTCGGAAAGTATTTTATTTGATTCCTTAGGTGAATCTATTTTTTAGAATAAAGATAATTTTAATCAAGGATTTATTCAAATGCATTATAATTTTAAAAAATTCAATCATCATATTAATTTTGGTATTTAGCAACCTATCCCAATTTTTAGTTCTTACGATGATGAAATGCCATTTTTGGATCATAAGCTTGAAATATTCCCATTCCTGCAAAAGAAATAAAACAATGAGTTTAATTTTATAATGTCTATTCATTCTTGTGGGAAATAAATCTCCACAAATGAATCCCACCCATGTTGTACCATTACTTGTAATATTAATGTAAACTTGAATTTTCTTCATTTTCAGTTCCCTCAGTTTGAATTTGTTTTTTCTTTCGAATTTCATTTTTGAATTTTTTAATATATTGTGTTGTAAATTTGAGCATTCAAGCTATAAAAACTACTCAAGTGCATTAATAAGCATATACGAAAATAAATTCCAGAGTTTTAGGCAGGGACATCAACTACTTTCTATTTTGAATTTTTATTTGTTCATGCTTAACAAATTTATTTCTAACTTTCAAATAATTTCACCACAAATTTTGGCTCTTGAGAGTGCACCATGTCATTCTAACCAGCAATGGTGTTGGTGTTAGGGTATGAACATAATTCAACCCCTTTTCTGTTGATAAGCAGTTGTTATTAATGTCAAACCAAGAAGCACCAGGGGCTACCCCAATATTTCATGGGAATTTTCACCTAAAAAATTAATGCTTTTGATGGTTTCTACTTTTCGAGATGTTTCCGTTGATATATGGCACGCCATGTAATTCTTCACGATTTGAGAGATATTCATGTTTGAAGTTTGTACCCCCAGTTACTGGGCTAAAACCCCATGGGGTTGTGGCATGGATCATTGAAAAGTCATAATTAATATTTTTTAAGCTCCTAAAATCCCTCCCACGTTCACTTGTTGAAGCCCCTCTTAACCTATGCATTTATATAAATTTTGATCCTCATATCCTCCTTATGCAAGGGATTTGGCCATCTGAAACAGGTCATCGTGGCACCTTCGCTCTAAAATTTTATCTATGAAGGTTTAGAAGCATAAATTTCTATGAGTCGAAGATGAAATCCTAAGGAAGCTCCTGTCAAAATTTCAGATCAAGGTGTGCAATATTTTTTGGAGATACGATCTGTGGAATTCAGTGTTTTGCAAGCTTCTGAAATTCATATCAAAGAAGTGACCTTGGGAAAATTGTCATAACTCTCTCTCTAAGTATCAAATTGGAATTATGTAAAAAGTAGCAGATAAATTTTAGACCCAAATAAAGAAACAATGACACATGGCACATTGTACAAGTTCACTCTAATGAAATAGTCCATAATTAGGGCATTGTGAGAGATTGGGCATAAATCTCCCTTGAAGAATCCAAATTGGGTCAGAATTGTGGCATTGGAAAGATGACTCACAGGAATATTACAGGACTGAAAATCACATATTGGGGATCTGAAATAACAGAGATACACTAGATTCAATATCGAGCTCCTAGAAGGCAAGAAAATGCTAGATCACGTGTTGTCAAGGGCCGCAAAGGACTAGACTTTCTAGGGCAGCAAAGAAAATCAAGGTGTAGTAGAGGGTAACATGACAAGGGCAGCAACCAAGTTGTAGAACAACAACAAGAATTTCATCACATGAAGTCTTCAAGTGGGTAGCACTACATACAGTCACTGTAAAGGTATCATTGTACTAAGTGATTGTAAATACATTATTGTAAAAATTGTTCTAGTGTCTATCTGCCAAGAGTTGAAGAGGCACTTTCGGGACGTCTAGGATCATCATTAGGTGGTTGTGTCATAGTTGGGATTATGGTCTACTGTGTCTTCTTCTTCTACATCATTCTATATCATTGTAAAGTGGACCATTTTACCTGGTACGAGAGTCCATTCTTCTTTTATTATTCTACATGGTGGTATGGTGGTCCTAGGGTGAGTTGTAGCTCATTGGGTGTTGGGGCATCCATTCAGTTGACTACTAAAGAATCTTAGGCATTGGAACGTCCATCCAGTGGGAGATGGAGAAGAATGCTTTTCTAGATTCTAGGAAGTTGGAGCTTTATTTTCAATTGGAGTTGAATATTAAAGAATTATTAGAAAATCTTTAGGTGATTTTTGTCCCAGAGTGGGTTTCCACCTTAAAAACTATGTGCATTTTTGTTCCTTTTGTTTAATGCTATCATTGTACAAACACTGATGATAATTGAAGATTAAATAATGCTCTAATTGAAAGGAATACTGATTCACCTCCCCTCCCAGTATTTCCAATAATTGATATCAGAGCTTGGTTCCTTCAATATAAGTTTAATAACTGGAAGGAGGTCATAGAGCATACCAAGAATGGTGTACCTATGTTCAATGAAAGTAATTATGCACTCTGGAAAATAATAATGGAGGTTTATCTCTTGGCACAATGTTACGAAGTATGGGACACTGTTCAAAATGGATTTACATCAACCGCAGATGAACAAGGTAAGAAGAATTTGGTAAATGATGCAAAAGCAAAGAATATTATTATCAGTGGACTTATTGAATCTAATTATCATAAGGTGTTGGGTTGTAAAACTGCCAAAAATGTATGGGACAAGCTTGAGAGTATATATGCAACTGGCTCAAATGTCAAAGAAGCAAAGCTTCAAATCTATAGAGAAAAATTTGAGCAACTCAGAATGAAATAAGATTGTAGCATTGTTGCATACTTCCAATACGTTGATGAAATAACCAATACTATAGAAGGATTGGGAGAGCCAGTTGAAGAGAATAATATTATACAAAATATTCTTAGAACATTACCAGCGAGATTCAACCCAAAGTTATCAGTCTTAGAATACAGTGCAAATCTGGACAAACTCACCAAAGAGAAATTACATGGAGTTCTAATAGCATATGAAAGGAGACTTGATGAAGAAGAGGGTACTTTGCATCTAGAAATTGTGTTCGTTGCATCTAAGAAAACCAAAAAGGACAAAAAACCTTCAATTGAAAAGACATGCACCTGCAAGTGTGAATAAAAGGGAGATGATGGAGAAGGTCTTTCAAATGAAGAATATGCTTACTTTATGACAAAACTAAAAATTGGTAAGGGAAAATTCAAAGGTAAACTTCCACTGATATGTTTCGGCTATGGTGAGATTGGGCATGTCGTAGAAAAATGTCCGAAAAGAAGTGATGGAAACTCAAAAGGAAATAAAGGCTTTAAGGAATTCAACAAGCAAGAAAAAAGGAAAGGATCCAAAAGGAACTTTCTCTCTAAAGAAGATAGCTCATCATCCGATGAAGATAGTAATAGCAAAGAAGAAGCCAATGAGAGAGTATTCTTTATGGCCAAGCACAATAAAAAAGAGGTATCAAACAATGAAGAGGAAGGGTTGACCATAGAAGAATTTTCTAAGGAGGCAATCAGGCTTATAAAAGAGCTCAAGGCTGAGAAAATTCGTCCCAATACTCTTGAAGAACAAGTTCAAGGTCTCAAAATTGAAGTTGAAGAACAAAAATATATTGAAGAGTCACTTCAAAATAAGTTGGAAGAAAGCAACCAAGAAAGGGAAGCATTAGAAGCTGAAGTGGTCTCGCTGCGTAAGGAAGTGAAGAAGGGAAAAAATGTCCAAATCTATGCCAACAAATCAAGGGAATTGGAAGAAATCATCAACAATCAATGATATTACAATGACAGAACTAGCCTCGGTTACAAAGAAGAGGAAGCAGGACCTTCTACAATAAAATAAAATGAACCTATGAGATCTGAAATGCATGTAGACTTCATTGGACAAGATTCGCAAGAACATCCTTGGAAGACGATTCCTTAACGAAGATTTCCATCCAAGTACTAACATATTTTTTATGGCTATTGTTATTCATGTAGAAAATTTGGTCATAAAGTTGTAGAATGTCGCACGTACCCTAGGAACCAATACAATTCCAAGAGATCCTTAAAATATGAACCTCCCAGGGTTGAATAAAACATCAATAGATTTTAAAATTTAGGAAATAATATGGTGTTACAAATGTCAAAACTTTGGACACATAGCCAGAGACTGCAGACTTCAAAATCCTCTAGAAGAATCTTCGAAGCCACAAAATGAACGGACATGGAAGGAGAAGATTGATAATTGTGCTCTCGCTCTCAAGGCTCAAAACAACAAAGATGTGTGGTATTTTGGTAGCGGTTGCTCGACGCATATGACTGGAGATAGAAGGGAATTTGTATCTCTGAAAGAGAAGAAGGATGGAACCGTATCCTTTGGAAATGATGGATCTTCAAATGTTATAGGATTAGGTACCGTCACTCTTGGAAGGAAATATGTTATAGCCAAGAATGTTCTATTGGTTGAAAACATGAATCACAATCTACTCAGTGTTGGAAAAAAGTGTGAGCAAGGACACACAATGCTATTCAACTCCACAAAATGTGAAATCAGGAAAGGTAGGTATGGTAAAATTGTGGCTATAGCAAGTCGAGTTCCAAACGACATATATGTTCTAGATGAAGAAACTAGAGCATGTCTACTATCTAAAGAAGATTAAATTTGGTTATGGCACAAATGAATGGGTCACATAAACTTTGACAATCTTGTCAGGATAATAAAAAAGGAAACAGTACGAGAAATGCCGAAAATTTCAAAACCTTCCAACATACTATGTGAGGCCTATTGGCATGGAAAGCAGACAAAGGTCCAATTTAAAACAAAAGAACACTTTGCATCACATCCATTGGAATTGATACATACTGATCTATGTGGTCCTGTGAGAATATACCAAGATGATCTATTTCATGTTAATGATAGATGAATATACCAGGATGATAGTCTCAGTTTCCTAAAGAAAAAATCTGAAGCATTTGAGTGCTTTAAGATCTACAAGGAATTGGTCGAAAATGAAACTGATTTGAAAATAAAGTGTCTAAGATCAGATAATGGTGGCGAATTCAATTCCAAATTATTTCAGCAATACTGTAATGAAAATGGAATAAAAATACAATTTTCAACAGTACGAACACCTCAACAAAATGGAGTTTTTGAAAGAAATAACAGAACCGTACAGGAAATGGGTAGAACAATGTTGAAGGACTCAAAATTGGATGAAAAATTATAGGTTCCAGCAATTGATACGATAGCCTTCATTATCAATTGAAGTCTTATCAAACATAATTGCAACAAGACCCCTTATGAATTATGGAAAGGAAAACCAGCTAATGTAAAATATTTCAGAAGCTTCAGAGGCACATGTTATATCAAAAGAGAAGATCAAAATTTGGGTAAGTTTGAATCACGTGTTGATGAAGGTATCTTTTTTGGTTACTCACGCAAAAGAAAGGCCTATAAATGTTATAATATAAGACTAAAACATATAGTGGAGAGCATACATGTTACATTTGACGAAGATGGTGTTGTAACGAATAATGATGAGGATCTAGAATCTTTGAAACTTGAAACAGAGGCTGAAAAGGACACATATAAAATTCTATAACAAGAATCAACTATCAACCAGGAATAAGTAAATAATGATCACCAAGATATACCAAAACAAAAACAAGAAGCTCCTCCAAAGAGAACAAAAGAATGGATTGAAAAGAACCATCCATCAAATCAAATCATTGGTGACATAAATGAAGGTCGATAGCTTCATTTGTCACAACAAGATCACATTGCTTTCCTAGAAACCTTTGAGCCTAGTAGTTTTGAGGAAGCCAACCAGAATGAACATTGGGTAGTAGCTATGAATCAAGAATTGAATCAAATAGAGAAGAACAATACCTGGGAATTAGTTCCACGACCAAAAGATAAAAATGTCATTGGGACTAAATGGGTGTTCAGGAACAAATTGAATGAAGATGGAAAAGTTACCAAAAACAAAGCAAGATTGGTTTTCAAAGGCTATGCACAAGTGGAAGGAATTGATTTTGAAAAAACGTTTGCACCACTTGCCAGAATGGAATCCATCTGAATGTTTCTCTCCTATGCATGTTCAGGAGAAATCAAAGTCTACCAAATGGATGTGAAGTCAACATTTATGAATGGAGAATTATAAGAAGAAGTTTACATCGAACAACTTGAAGGTTTTCTACTATCAAAAAAATAAGACTATGTTTGCAAGTTAAAGAAGGCTCTATGTGGTCTCAAGCAGGCTCCCAAAGCATGGTATGCTTGTCTTGATGGATATCTATGTCAACAAGGGTTCAAGAAAGGTAATTTTGATAGAAATATTTATGTACAAATAGATAAATATAATTAACAATCGTTGAGGTATATGTTGATGATATAATATTTGGTAGCAATGATGGTCAACCAAGTAAGATATTTTCTACAAATATGCAAAGTGAGTTAGAGATGTCTTTACTTGGTGAGCTGACATACTTCTTAGGGCTTCAAATATATCAGCAATAGAAAGGAATATTTATATTTCAAGCTAAGTACATCAAGGAAATGCTCAAGAAATTCAAAATGGAAGATTGCAAACCCATCCTTACTTCGATGGTAACAAGTTGAAAATTGAGCATAGATGACTCATCTAAGGATGTGGATCATAGGTTGTACAGGTCTATGATTTGTAGTCTTTTATATGTAATAGCTTCCCGGCCAGATGTTATGCAAGCAGTTGGACAAGTAGCAAGAATCCAAGCAGCACCAAAAGAATCACATATTATTGTTGTCAAAATAATTCTTCGATATCTAAAGGGCATAGAAAAATATGGCTTGTGGTATCCCAAGGGTAACAATCTCATTATTGAAGCATTTGCAGATGCATATTGGGCAGGAATCATTGATGATCGTAAGAGTACTAGTGGAACAAAATTCTATCTAGGTGGTTGTCTCGTATCATGGTTGAACAAAAAGCAAACCTCAATCTCGTTATCTATAGTAGAAGTAGAATACATTGCAGCGGTAGCATGTTGTACTCAAGTCCTTTGGATGAAACAAAATTTGCAAGATCTTCAAGCACAATTCAGTGAGCCTATTCCCATATTCTGTGACAACACCAGTGCCATCAACATCTCCAAGAATCCTGTCATGCATTCAAAAACAAAACACATTCCGATAAAATATCATTTTTTTAGAGAACAAGTCGTTGAAAATAATACCAAACTTGAGTATGTTGGTACAAAAGAACAAATCGTTGATATCTTCACTAAACCTTTACATCGTGAATCATTTGAATATCTTCTCCAAAAGCTTTGGATTCTCCCAATTTCTCATTAGAAGTGTGTATAGGTCCGCAGGATGGTTGTGTGTCAGGGGGAGTTACCCTTTGTCATTGATGTCAAAGGGGGAGAGAATTTTGTAGGAATATGTGTCATGATCGGAAGGGATGTACTTTTGTTTCCATCAATGCCAAAGGGGGAGATTTTTTATCAACGGTTGTCATTGATGTCAACCCAAGAAGCACTAGGGGCTACCTCAATATTGCATGGGAATTTTGACCTACCAAATTAATATATTCTGGGTCAAGAATGATTTTTATGGTTTCTACTTGTCGAGATGTTTCCGTTGATATATGGCACACCATGTAATTCTTCATGGTTTGAGAGATATTCATGTTTGAAGTTTATACCCCTAGTTAATGGGCTAGAACCCCATGGGGTTGTAGAACGGGTCATTGAAAATTCATAATTAATATTTTTTAAGCTCCTAAAATCCCTCCTATTTTCACTTGTTGAAGCCCCTCTTAACCTATGCATTTATATAAACTGTGATCCTCATATCCTCCTTATGCAAGGGATTTGGCCATCTGAAACAGGTCATCGTGGAATTTTCGCTCTAACATTGTTTCTATGAAGGTTCAAAAGCTGAAATGGTTATGAGGCAAAGCAAAAATCCTGAGGAAGCTCTTGTAAAACTTTTACTTCAAGGTGCGCAATATTTTCGAAGATATGATCTGTGGAAGTCAGTGTTTTGGCAGGCTCCTGAAATTCATTTCAAAGAAGTGACCTTGGGAAAATTGTCATAGCTCTCTCTCTGAGTATCAGATTGGAATTATGTAAAATGTGACAGATAGTGTATGGATAGTAGTCTTTGCGCTATCAATTTCAGAGCCAAATGAAGAAACAGTGACACGTGGCACACCGTACAAGTTCGCTCTACTGAAACAATCCATAATTAAGGCATTGTGAGAGATTGGTAATAACTCTCTCTTGAAGAATGAAAATTGGGTCATAGATATGGAATTGGAAAGAATACTCAGAGGACTACTACAGGACCGAAAATTACATATCGGGGATCTGAAATAACAAAGATACACCAGATTCAATATCGAGCTCCTAGAAGGAAAGAAAAAGCCAGATCATATGTTGTCAAGGGCTGCAAAGGACCAGAATTTCTAGGGAAACAAAGCAAAGCAAGGTCCAATAGAGGGTAGCATGACAAGAGTAGCAACCAAGGTGCTGAACAATAATAATAAGTTCATCACATAATGATGAAAAGTGAAACTACCACGGGAAGGTTCACCTTTCATTTAATCATTATGGACCTACAACCTTCAAAATTACGTCAAAATGAAAATACATAAACCCAGAATTCAATCTTGGGACCCCTGGGTTGGGCTCATCATGCTTCCACTGCGCCACTTCCATATAAAAATTCATTTCATATTTGTGCCCAAATATGACTCACAATCTAGACAATTTAAGTCTATGCGAAATTTGCCGACTGTCTTGATGCCGGACCTCACCAGATCTCAGACTACTATTAACCAGAGTTCAATTTCTCCTTTCAGAACCTCATCCGCTCCACTTAAATGCTATGGATTGACCGACCTCAATCCGATATCAATTCAACAAATAGAAACCGATACAAAAATTTAACATGCTTAATAGCCAGAGGCTACTGTTACTTGCGTCCTTCATTAACAAGGAACAAAACCTCATCGACTTCTGTATTGTGACTTTAACACACGAGTCGATATTGATTTGTGCAAATCAAATCCAATGATTCATTTCACCTCACCAGAAGTCATGTTCACCCATTAAAAATGTTCATCAGCTCTGACTTCGAACTCTGTTTTAAAACTCCAAGCAAACTCTTTGGTCATGGCATTCCAATCTCAAGAATACCACTTGCACCCCAAAGCTGTGCCATATCAGTGGTTTGATCTTGCAAAAGCACCCATCGTTAACTGCTATCCAAATACGTCCAAGCATGGATTTCTCCCTGGATTTGGCTTAATCTCTGATGCGCTCGGGCCCCTTCACTCTGCGTTCTTAACTCAATAAAAAGAGATCGGTTATCTCTTCCCAGAATTTATTCGATTCCTCGGAATTCTTTTCACAGTGCCAAACAACCCGTCTCCATTCAACTGGATGTAAGACTGTCACTATTTAGATCTGTCATATCAAAACGACTCACAGTCCGCACCATCATATGGATCAAAACATAATAAGTACATTAGATCTGCATTCTCAATCATACGCAGAGTGCTATGGGAAAAAAAAGGAAATCACAACCTAACAGCATTCCCAACAATAACTAAATCAGAAATCAACACACTGGAAATATCCACAAAACACCGTATTCTATTATAATACAAAATTCAATATTACATCTGAGGCATTTCAGCCTCAGTAATCATTTCTCCGACGACTACATTGCATGCGCTCCTCTACTCTCACACAATACATGCTCGTTTTATAAAGACTTACAAAAAAAAAAACATGCATCAGTTAAGATCCAAAACTACCCTACATTTTCTCAACCGCCACCTGGTAGATTTCAGTTATGGAAAACTAATTTGGTTTTAACAAATTTTGTCCCAAATTAAAACTGTTCGGATGCCCCTGCATCACATAAAGTCTTCAAGTGGGCGACACTACATTCAATCACTGTAAAGCTATCATTGTACTAAGTCATTGTAAATACATTATTGTAAAAATTGTTCTAGTGTCTATCTGCCAAGAGTTGAAGAGGCAGTATCGGGAGGTCTAGGATCATCATTAGATGGTTGTGTCATAGTTGGGGTTATGGTCTAGTGTGTCTTCTTCTTCTACATCATTGTATGTCATTGTAAAGTGGACCATTTTCCCTGGTATGAGAGTCCATTCTTATTTTATTCTTCTACAGGGTGGTAGGGTGGTGGTAGGGTGATTTGTAGCTCATTGGGTGTTGGGGAATCCATTCAATTGACTACTGAATAATCTTGGGCATTGGATTGTTAATCCAGTGGGAGATGGAGAATAATGCTTTTCTAGATTCTAAGAATTTGGAGCTTTATTTCAATTGGAGTTGAATATTAAATAATTATTAGAAAAAAATTAGGTGGTATTTGTCCCAGAGTGGGTTTCCACCTTAAAAACTGTGTGCATTTGTGTTCCTTTTGTTTACTACTATCATTGTACAAACACTGATAATAATTGAAGAATAACTAATTCTCTAATTGAAAGGAATACTGGTTCACGCCCCCTCTCAATATTTCCAACATTTTCCACATAAATTGTCAACCTAAGGGCGTTATTTATTTCAATACTAATGGCATAGTATATGCAGACACAAGCACATGACCTACTGTAGACCACAGGTTTAAATCCATAACAGACAAACCATTGTAATAGTAATTAAATAAATTACAGAATTAAAAGATATTCACAGCAATTAAAGATTAAACTATAACAAAAGTAATGAAATCACACTAAAACATAAACAATGAAAAAGAAGGGAAAACACAACACCTGATCAGAAGAATGGGCCCAACTCTCTGATCAGGGCTGCATTAAACTCATGAATCACAGAAGAAACAACAAGATGTTGTGCATTCAATTAATGATGGAATAAATTTGTTACAAGATCTGTATGTAGGTGGGATTAACCCCCATTCACAGCCCATGGGATTATTTATACAAATGTCCTGGAATCCTTGATTCCCCTCGGAAACTCAATCATTACAAAAATATACTCTGTTACAACGACAACCTAGTTGCCCAGAAGGAAACCATAAAAAGGCCTGAAATAACATTGGTATAAACAGAGTCTGTTATGATGTAACAAAAAATGAGAATAGCGCTAGAAATTATGGTTGTTCCATGAATCACGGCTGCAACGCTCTCGTTTTGGAAAAATCTATAGAAATATCGAAGTTAATATATAAAATGGTAAAACCTCGATGAAAATTACTTCACTAATAAAATATCCCATGAAAGATAAGGAAAAGGGGTTTTACCTCATGAATTTAAGAACAATAATGGTATAAAGATATAGAAAGATAGGGTAAAATGGGAGAGAAAGGATACAAATCCGGTACCTAACATCTCCCCCCAAATGGTCTATCTGCATGTCGTCATCCAGCTCATTGTCTCCTCAGATCTGGATTGGACTGACTATGATTGGAATGAAGCTGTGTGAGATCATACCCTTCAACCATTTCCGTCCCTAGTGATTTATATCCTTCTATCAAAACAACATCATTCCACCAATCTGGATTGACATTATATGGAGGAGTATATTGCTAGGCTGGAAACCAAATAAGGGAAAATTGAAACCTAAATCCCATGCATCTGACCCCACAGTTATGAGTGCATGCTACAAAACCTGGCATTCTCTCTAGAGCCCATGTAAAGTTATGTGCCCCAAATGGTTCTCGTTCTCTGACGGCTGAGGATGACAACATCCACCTTTTTTGACAACTGTCCAACACTTCTTTGTGGAACATCGTAATCTGGCTGGCACATAGGTCAACACACCATTTATGGGTTACCAACATGTGTTCTTTATATCCCTCAATCTATAGAAATGTATAATGCTTGTTATAAATGTTTGAGGATTGGTCATGCTCTTTCCTCATCATTAATGGCCTTCCTACTTGGTTTTCTTCAAATGTATCCCAGACCTTTCTCCACTTAATCTGATTGATGGTACAAGGTGAAAGCTCTTAAATGGATGCCCCCCACAAATGGAACGGGGTTAAAAGACTGATCATGCCTTAATAAATACCCATGCATGTAGACCTCGCACATTAAGTGTTGTCCTATGATATCATGAATTTTTAAAATATGGATAAATTGAATGGGGTCCTCAATTTTGTACCAAATATCCTTATATATACTTTCAAGACAAAAGAAAAGAAATTGCTCGTGAATGAATAAGGCATAGCTATGTGTAGGAGGTCTGCAAGCCATTACCTGTTGTGCCAGGGAGAACATCTTCTCCTTATCTGTTTGCAGTAGCTACACTTGTTCTTCCAATTCTTCTATTTTTGCCTTCTGTTTAGCTTACTTCAGTCGTGCCTCATATAATTGATCCATGTACCCTGTGTTGATTCTGGCAGCCTGTCCTCGAACTTGAGTTGTTTCCTTCTTATGGTCACTTGTAGCAGACTGCCACTTCTGGATTTCAATGGCTAGTACAAATTCTCGGCCTTCAAACAACTCCTCAATCAGGCCAGTTTGGGTGGCCGCAGAGGAGACCTCAATTTTTGGCTTTACTGCCCTCCATTTGTAGATTCTTACCTTCTTTTTTAGCTGGGAAACTTTTATTTTCAAATCCCGAACCTCCTTTTTCAGTCTCATCGTTTCACTGAACTGCAATTGATACCTCTTCTTGAGAGGTAACCTTCTTTTCTCACACTTTTCAATCCATTCATGTTTAACAATAAATTTAGTTTTTAGGCCTATAACAGGCTCAGGAGGCAGTGGAATGCTGTCGGTATTCTCAGTGGATTCTCTTGTTAAGCCTTTATGACTGGGCTCCCTGTCTTCAGGGAATTCTTCCTCTATATTCCCTTCGGGGACTCTTGCTGTCTGGTCAACATTTTCAATGACCACTCTATGTTCTGGTGTTTCCACAGGAATTCTATCTTCTTCTCAAGACTCTAAGTGCTCCAACAGAGGTTCAGTAGTGACAGGGCCAATCTTGGCCGTGTCAACAAATTTAAGCACTGGTGGGACAACTACTTCTTCTATTAATCGTTTGGGTGAGAAAAATCCCCTCGCCTCTCTAGGCATCATGGACTGGAATGGAGAACGGGGGACAAACTCATCATCCTCATTTCCGGTTTGAGCCTTAACTTCGTGCATTATTACCTCAACTGGGGTCGATCCTGGTTCTTGTAGAGTAGCATCAATTCCATGGCTTATTTCCCTTCTATCCTCTCGCTCTTTTTTCACCATTTCTTCTTCTAGGGTCAATACTGGTTCTTGTGGAACAGTATCAACCTCCTAGTTTATTACTTCTCTACCTTATTTTTCCTCATGAATTGCCTCTTTTTCCACAGTTGGAACCAGTTCTTGAGGGACAACGTTGATTTCTTAGGCTGACTCCTCCTATTCTAGCCGAATTGGGGGTGGTTCTTGTGTAGCACCCCCACTTGTATCAACATCCATATTTGCTTGGGTCGGTGATGCCGTTTCTTGCCAAACAAACCACTCGCCATTCCTCTGTCCGCAATTTCACTCCCTTGTTCTTCATTGAAAAAATTCGACGACTATATGACAATCCCGACTTCCTGCACTATGTCCATAATCTCTTCATCTGTGGGCTCTTCATGCGAGGTTGTTTCTTCTGTGGCAGCCTCGGTTTTGTCGCCAATTACCTCCTCCATTCTCGTTTCTTCAGGTTCCTCCTGATCAACCATCATTTAAACTTCTTCAAGTTCCTCCTGATCAACTTCCATTTCCATTTCTTCGGGTTCCTCTTAATCAATTCTCTCTGAATGTTCTTCTTCTTTAAGCCAACTGGAGAGACTGGTTCCTCTTCTCTAGCAGCAATAATGGCTGCTATCTCTTCTTCTAAGGATCCACAGAGTTGTGTCCAGGATACCCGAAGCCTATTTATTGCATGCACAACTAATAAATGCACCAATCTGTGGTTGGAGAGCACTGTCGGCATCCGACATGAACACAGAGCAGCCTGTACCATGTGCTGCAGCTATTTAAATAAGAAGAAGGGCATGTTTAAGGCATGCACCTAAGCCTGTGGAAATCGAAGGTGGATTAGAATTTTTAAATGATACTTAAATAGAGTTGTGGCCTGGCCTTCGCAAGTTATGTATTTTATTACGAAACCTACAACTTCACTCCAAGGATATGACACAGTCCTGCGTTCATATCCTCTTCCCATTTGAACGACACTTTCCCCTGCCTGCAAGAACAATTCGGGAAACTCTGGGAGAGAAACTCTCCGAGAAAACCATTTCTACCCCTACTATCTCAGCATGCGAACCTTTGAAATTACCTCTTCTGTGATAGTAACTACCAGACCTTTGACCCACAAGTAATCCTCGTCCAAATTGAGTGCGAACTCCATTGTGATTCCCCTATCAAACCCTTGCAATCTGTTGATGGAGGTATCCCACCCTGCCTTGACAAAGATTTTCCATACCTCTGGGTTGCTGTGGACTGAAGCTTTGTTTTCAGGCTCGTGCTGCACAGCCAAACCACCCATATTGTAGAGACTTGTAGCAGCACTTCTTGTAACAACAAACCATTGGGCGAAGTGGTAAATACCAAATTCGAAAAAACAACATGGTGAAAATGGAAGGTGGTAACGGTAAATATGAATGGTAACTCTCGGAAACCGAGAAAAAGCATAAAAAAATATGGTAAGTGTAGTGAATAAAAATAATAATTATTTCGTATGGAGTGGAAAAGACATATTACGGATCCCAATATGTATTGAATGATTATATCAAATTTTGATGGGGATTGTAAGGTGTACAATGGACGAACTGTAATAATGATTTATGAGGTAATTATTACACCGTCCTTGACTATGACATCAACCCTCCCAACTTAATTGTTTTCCGTCCGCAACATTAAAGTCTTCACATGGGTTATTTAATTAAATCGGTAAAAGTCATGTGGAGGTGTACCTAGCGGCCTACCTGGACGAAGTGACGGTTGGTCGGATGACGACGCAGTAATGATGCGGATGAAGTAACAGTAGTACGAGTAAAAACATCGGGAGTAACAACATCCAATGTAACAGCATCGAGTAGTAGCATCAGAATAACAACATCCAGTGTAACATCATCTGGAGTAACAACATCGAGTAGCAGCATCGAAGCAACAGCAATGCAAGTAGCAGCATCTGGAGTAACAACATCCGGTGTAATAGCATCTAGAGTAACAAAATTAAGTAGCAACATCGGAGTAACAACATCTGGAGTAACACGGAGTAGAAACATCAGAGTAACAACATCTATCGAGTAGTAGCATCCGGTGTAATAGCATCATGAAAAGCAGCAACCGAGTAACAACATCATGAGTAGAAGCAACCAAGTAACAACACCATGAGTAGCAGTAACTGAGTAACAACATCATGAGTAGCAGCAACCGAGTAACAACATCATGAGTGGTAGCAACCGAGTAACAACACCATGAGTAACAGCAACCAAGTAACAACACTATGAGTAGCAGTAACTGAGTAACAACACCATGGGTAGCAGCAACTGACACTTTGGAAAAAATTTCTTTTGTTTTTTTTACTCCTCAATAGTAACTCCTGCAAAAATACAACAAGATAAAACATAATTTTTTATTCTTTTATTGTCTGTTTTTCTTTTTTCTTTTTTTTTCTTTTTTTTTCTTTTTTACAACAAGGGTGCAGAGGAAGAGTTCTATGTGCTGAAGAAATTCAAACCAGATTTCTCAGAGAGATGTTTGATAAAAAGCGTCCTTAGAGGTCAAGCGGTGGTGTAATATTAGACGATGTCCATTGACTATAAATGAAGCACGTGTATGATCAATTGTGACTATCCTAACTATTCCATTATCAAATAGAGCATCCAAATCGTAACGTCCCATCCAACGAATGTAAATATTTACCTTAAAATCCCTAAAGCGGGAATCATAAAGTAGTGCCTAATATCCAATTTGAAGCACCTTATTTTTAATAAAATTATCTTGCCATTTCATTCTCTGTTGTTGAATAGCAGTAGTTCTCTGGACAACCATTGAACAAATTTCATCTAGCTCATTAAGCTGGGCCAGTCGGTTATTATGGGTATCTGACAGATCCAAACCAACTTCAAGAGTTGTTCTGAGCGTAATTATTTTAAATTCTATTGGAAATAATGGGGATTTCCCATAAACCAACTTGAATGGTGAAAGTCCAGTTGTGTTTCGCTATGTTGTTTTGTATGCCCAGAGAGCTTCAGGAAACTTCTGAGCCCAATCCCGACGATGGTAAGCCACAATTTTTGTCAAGATTTTTTCCAATGTCTTGTTTGTGCTTTCCACTTGTCCATTCGGTTGGGGCTGGTATGGAGATGCCACTCTATGCTTTACCCCATATTTCTGCATGAGCTTTTCTATCATGTGTGATGTGAATTGAATTGCGCTCCTCCATCTGAAACAATCTCTCTTGGAGTACCGTAACGAGAAAAAAATTCTTCAAATAGAAAATATAAGACCACCTGCTTTATTGCTTTCGCAACAGCTTTGGATTCCACCCACTTAGCCACGTAATCAGTACAGACCAAGATGTGGACTTTTTTCTGGGAGGGTGGGTTAAAGGGTCCAACGAAGTCAATAGCCCATTTCTCAAAAGGTTCGAGGACTACCTTTGCCTGCAAAGGCATTCCATCAGCTCAACTGGGCTGCCCCATACTTTGGCAACTATCACACCTCCTAACATAATTTTGTGGATCACGAAAGATATAAGGCCAGTAATATCCCATTTGTAGCACCTTATGCCCGGTTCTTTTGTCTGCAAAGTGCCCTCCACAAGGGGCATCATGGGCATCTTTCAATATCCCATAAATATCATCCTCAGACACACAGTGCCAGATATTCTTATCTGCTCCTGTATGAAAAAGGTACCCTGCCATTCAAGAATATCAGGCACTATGATGAATAATTTTTCGTTGTTCCCTGTATGACAAATGACGAGGCACTTTCCCTGTAGCAAGATAGTTAGCAATATCTACATACCACGGAGGTTTAGTAGAAACTGCAAAAAAATGTTCATCAGAAACCTATCCTCTATAGGTGTGCAATCATCATTGTTATCCGTTCTAGATAGGAAATCAACGACTACATTATCTTTTCCTAGCTTGTCTACTATTGTAATATCAAATTCTTGAAGCAATAGCAACCATCTTGTAATACGACCAAGAGTAATAGGTTTATTCATCAAATACCTGATTTCTACGTGATCAGTATGGACAACAATAGAATACCTGGTGATGTAGTGCCGAAACTTATTGATAGCATAAATGATAGCCAGGAATTCTTTTTCTGTCACTGTGTAATTTAATTCAGTAGGAATTAAGTTCTTTTGGACATAGTAAATTGCATACGGTGTTTTTTCTACTTTCTGTCCTAAAACAACCCCTATTATTGTCTGAGAAGCATTAATATGTATGTGAAACGGTAATTCCCAATCAGGTCCTCGGACGATTGGAGCCATGCAAACCAAACCTTTAATTTTCATGAAAGTTGTCTCACAATCTTCAGTACACAAGAATTCTGCATCTTTTTTAGAAATTAAAATAGTGAGTGTGCTATTTTAGCAAAATTTTCTACAAAGCGTCTATAATAACCAACACAACCAATAAAGCTACGTACCTGTGGGTGTTTTGGGTACCGGTAAGTGTAATATTACCTCTACTTTAGCCAGATCAACTTGAATTCCAACAGTTGAGAGAAAATGTCCCAATACTATTCCTTCTTCCCTCATCATATGGAATTTAACTGTACTCAGAGATACATGAGTCTGCTTACATCTTTTGAGTACTTTCTCCAGATTTTCCAATCCTTCCTCGAATGAGTTCCCATATGGAGTAAAATCAACCATATAGATCTCAACGCTATCATCGAATAAATCAAAAAATATTCCCAATATTTCCCTCCAGAAGGTAGCAGGAACATTACACAAGTCAAATGGGAGGACCCTGTATGCAAAGGTTCCCCAGGGGCATGTGAAAGTTGTTTTATCCTAGTCTTTGAGGGCTATCTGGATATGGTTATATCCATTGAATCCTTCTAGGAAGAAAAACAACTTCTTCCCAGCCAAGGTATCTAGGACTTGGTTAATGAATGGAAAAGGGAAATGGTCTTTTTTCGTTGCCTTGTTTGGTTCCCTATAATCTACATAGATCTGCCATTTACCATTCTTTTTGGGAACAATAACTAGCGGGGATACCCGTTGGCTATCTGAGATGGGGTAAATGAATCCTACATCTAATAATTTTTGTAATTTTTCCTTGACAATGTTTTTGAGAGTAGGGTTCATTCTTCATTGAGGTTGTCTTACAGGGCGGCAATCTTCCTTAATATAAATATGATGAGTACATAAGTTAGCAAGGATCCCCTTCATGTCAGTATAATCATAGGAAAAAAATTCCTGATGATCTTGAAGGACTTTCAAAAGCTGTTTTGTCTGGGATTCAGGCAGGTTTGGGTTGATATTAAGTGTTTTCCCTAGTTCATTCTCAATTAGAATACTGTAATGGGATGAGATTACAGGAATGTCTTCAATGTCATCTTCTGGTTCAATTTTTTCTTGTGTTTCACAGCTCATAGAAAATTCTAGAATATGTCAAGTTGAATCGGAAATAGAACTAGAATCATTAATGAAAGCATTAATGGAAACTTCCTCGATTTCTGTTTTAAATTGAAGGGTCTACCCAATAGTGAGGATGGGTCTAACATCTTCATTTTCAGGTTCAGGCTCTTCTACATGTAGAGGTCTCTGACTAGTTAATTATGTTTTAGATGGGCTAGGTTCCCCAGGAGGATAAAGCTTGAAATTATTTGTAACTGTCCCATTTGATATGAACATATGCCCATATCTGCACCCTATGTAGGTGTCTGCAGTTGTGATCTAGGGTTTTCCTAAGATCAATGGGTGACCACCAACTGAATATCTAGTCTATAATCTAAGGAGGTCCATAGGGTAATGCCATGAATCTACTGAAATGATCACATCTTCTAATTTCCCTACTGGTTTAATTGTTGATCTTTCTGCTAGTTCCAGGATAGTAGGGGTTGGTTTAATGTTTCCAAGTCCTAATGTGTTCATTGTTTTAACAGTGAAAATTTTGATGGAAGCTCCCAAATCTACCAGTACATTTGGGATTTCAACCCCATTAATATGTACTGCTAGAATTGGGTTCCCTGGGTCTCCGTATTTAAAAGGATGATCTTCCCTAACATGATGTCAGATAGTCTTCCCATTACATGAATGGTCAATGGATCTTTAGGTTTCTTCCCTGGTTTCTTAAAGCAGTATTCTTCAAGAGATTTTGCGTATATAGGTACATCCATCATAGCCTGTAGCAGGGGTATTTTAACAAAGCGATTCTGTAGTTCCCCTAAGAAGTCAAATTTTGCTTGAGGGTTTGGTTTACTCAAGGTCAGTCTTTTAGGGTATGGAGGAGAAGTTGAATGACCTTGATTAGGAACAGCTTGGGGAGGTGTCTGATTTATTATGTTTTGGTCTGATTTCCCCATCGTTGTTCTCTATTCTGATTTTGTATCTTCACTGTAAAAATTTTCTGTAATAATAGGTGAAGTTGGTACATTTACTACCCGACCAGACCATAGATTTATCTCATTGAGTCCCACGGTATAAATGCTATAAGATGGAAGGTTCAGAGTGTCTGTTTGTTGGACACCTTTATTATTCGGATTCAGGTTGAGCTAGATAGGAAGCTAGGGTCTAATGGCTGGGTTTCCTGGGGTTACATTGGAGGGAAACTGAAGTTGCTATTGAGGCATAGACTGAGGAAAATCTCTAGTAGGAGAGCATCCTTGCCAAGTTTGATTCCATGAAAGATTTAGACTGGCTTGGGGAACCCATTATTTCCAAGGGGGATACTGATATTGAGACCACATAGCTGAGAATGGTGAAGACTAGGAACCCATATTAAAATTATTAAAATACTGATATGTGTCCTGAAACATACCTGGATTCATAGCTGGTGGTCGATGTTGCCACGACTTCTTCTGCCCTGTGAAGTATATCTAGTCTACCCCACTTTCTTCACTTTCCCCTTGAAAAACTACCTTCATTCCGGGCAAGGAAGGGCACGAGTTGGTTGCATGAGTCTGTTCACAGATTGCACGGGCTTCCACCGTATTTAGCAGACATTTCTTCAAAGGATGCTCCTTTCTGCACTGTGGGTAGAATATGAACATGGTATTTTCCAACTCCATTTGTTTCTATTTTGCTTGCAGAGTGTCCATCTGGGCTGATAGTATGCTTAGAATAACAGTCCTTAGGTTTTCCAGTAGATTTCCAATTTCTTCTTTTGTAACTTCTCCACCAGAAGTCTTTAATGACCGAATTCCTTGTCCACTCCTTGCAGCCCCTCGTTAACACTTAATGCAATAATCACAGATAGTATTGAAGTCTTCTTTCGAAATATCCCCCTTGCCTACTATATTCAAAAGTTGCAGTGAGTCTTCTCTAAATTCTTGGAGAAGAATAATCTTTAGGATGTCCTTTTCCCAGACATTTTGTCGAGACCTTTGCAATATGTATTTAAATCATTCTACACAGTCCTCCATGTTTTCATCCTCTTTTTTTTCAAACTTAAATATTTCCTCCTTAATGTCATGGGATTTATAGTAATCTTGGTATTTCTCCAAGAAATATTCTTTAATTCCTTCTCATGAGGTAATTTTACTCCCTCCTAAACCCTGAACCATATCAGGGCTATCCCCTTTACAGTAGCAAGAAATATCTTCAATATCTGAGCATCAACAATATATTCATATCCTCAAAAAACAATATCAAATTCAAAAAGGAACGTATCAGGGTGTCCAGAAGAAAGCCCATGGAAACTAGGCAAAGGTGTTAAGGGGATGGGTCTTATTGGTGCATCACCTGTAACGTTTCCAATTGGAAAATCAATAGAGGAACTTACAGGTGACATAAATACCTTCCAATACTCACTTTGAATTTCGACTGGTTCTGCAGCTAGTATTTGGAGTGATTCAACTGTAGGAGGTTGCATCGCACTCCCCTGGTCCCTCGGTGACTCAAAATCCTTCAAGAATTCTTTCACCAAATCAGAATTTTTTTATTTGGCTGCAGGAATTTTTACAGCACTTCCTTGGTCTTGTGGGGATGAAAAGCCTCTTGGAGGTTCTCCTTCCCAATTAAAGTTGCTCAGTTCTTCTGATCCCCTACTTGCTATTTCTTCCCCTTCTACTGTAGATAAGGATGTCTCCTCCATCGATACCCTATTTATTAAATATTCTACTGTAGAAAGAATACCTTCTAGTACTATGGATGGCACTGATTGCTCCACAGACTTCCCTTTAGACTTCGTCTGAACTCTTTCCCTGGCAGCAGCACGGGATGATGCCACAGATCTAGATTTTTCAATAATTTCCTGAATGTCTGCCTTCCTTACCATATCCTTTCCTTTCTTTGGGGGTCTTCCTCTACCCCTCTTATTCAAATCCTTGTTCATGCAAATTGTGAATAGGGTTCATCAAAGTAACAAAATTTCTTATGAACCGGAGCAAGACAAATAGCTTCCTTCTCAGGACGAGAGAGTAGGTTCAAATAGACAATAAAGAGAAAGGAAAATCAAAGTTCAGGACCTGAAGTAGGGTAATCACATACCCTCCCCAGGACAAGAAGTTTGGCCCAAAGAAAAGAAAATAAAAATGAAAAACTGGAACTACACCCGAGACTTAGGGCAGGGTTACAAAAAACCCTCCCCAGGTCGAGGGATTAATTTTAATGAAAAAGCAAAGTAGAAAGACAAACAACATGCTATGATTAGGACTTGGAGCAGGGTAATATATGCCCTCCCCAAGACGAGAGATTAATTCTATTAAAAAACAATAAAAGCAGGAAAGAAAAACACAAAACACTTACGCTCATGAATTGAAGTAGGGCAATAAACTCCCTCCCCAAGACGACAGATTGACCCTTAGATATATTTCAAATCCTGTTCTTGCACCTGTCAGCCTTCCCCGACAACGGTGCCAAAATGTTGGTGTTAGGCTATGAACAAAATTCAACCCCTTTTCCACATAAATTTTCAACCCAAGGGCATTATTTATTACAAGAATAACGACACAGTATCTGTAGACAAAAGCACATGACCTGCTGTAGATCACAAGTTTAAATCCATAACACACAGACCACTGTAAAAACAATTAAATAAATTGCAGAATTAAAATACATTCACAACAATTAAAGATTAAAATGTAACAACAGTAATGAAATCACACTAAAACATAAAAAATGCAAAAGAAGGGTAAACGTAACACCTGATCAGAAGAGTGGGCCTAAATCTCTGATCAGGGTTGTGGTAAACTCACGAATCACAGAAGAAACAACAATATGATGTGCATTCAATTAATGAAGCAATAAACTTGTTACAAGATCTGTATGTAGGTGGGCTTAACCCCGATTCATAGCCAGTAGGCTTCTTTATACAAATGTCCTGGAATCTTCGATTCCCCGCAGCAACTCAATAATCACAAAAATATACGACGTTACAACAAAAACCTAGTTGCCCAGAAGGAAATAGTAAAAATTCCTGAAATAAAGCTGATAGAAACAAAGTTTGTTATGTTATAACAACAACTAAGAATAGCACTGGAAATTATGGCTGTTCCACTGCTCACAGCTGCAACGCTCCCGTTTTGGCCGAATCTGTAGAAATATCGAAGTTAATATATAAAAAGGTAAAACCTCCATGACAATTACTTCATTAATCAAATATCCCATGAAATATAAGGAAAAGGGGTTTTACCTCATGCGTTTAAGAACAATAATGGTACAAAGAGATAGAAATATAGGGTAAAATGGGAGAGGAAAGTATACAAATCCGGTACCCAACAAATGGAATACTTTTATAAACCTTTTAAATTTTCATCCATTCTTTGTTGATCCATGTGAAAAATATCTCGAATTTCCAGTGCTCAGAAATATTTTTGACTTTGCCAGTGTTCAGTAGGCTTCAGTATTTCAAAATGCAACATTCAATCCATGCCTGATATTTCCTCTTCCTTTGAACTTCTTACAATCATTCACTAAAATTAATGTTATTTTTTATGATCCTATAAGCATATGTTTGGAAGAATTTCAAGGTAAGAATTTTGTAAATAAATTTATTTCACTAAATTTGTTAATTTTTCATAGTAGGATGAAATTTTATTTTAATAATTTAATTACATGGGTTTACTCATGTTGGTTGACTTGTACATACATGCAGGAGTTAGAATGAAAGAATGGTTACATTGGAAGAATGACTATACCTAGTCATCTTTATTTTGAGTTAGAATTATAAATAGATTAATCTAGATTTAAATTCCTTTTATACTTGCATTTATTTCATTATTTCAGAATTTCAATAAATAATTAATGAATCCAAGTTTTTCTTGGCATCCGTTTTCATGTTCTCGAAAAGTGGCTTAGAACATATCAAATAAATCCCAAGGAATTGTTATAGCTTGGAAATTTTTTGATTCGCACGTAATTCTAAAAAGATCATAATCACAACTCATGTCCTATGATGTAAATTTAAGTTGGATTCAATCTATAAGTTTATTACTTATAATTTTATATTAAATAAGGAGATGATGTTGAATATATGTGAATTTTTAGAAATGCATGGAAGAACTTGAAGATTCATGAGGTAAACTTATAGTCAACATACTTCCAGGTATGTATTATGAAGTTCATCTTCATATATTGTTAATTTTTATTTTTCATAGTTTATTTCTTATGTCTATTGTGTTTCTTTCATAGGTCTTCATTTAATTGATTTTGGAGACTTGAAATAAGCAAGAAACCAACACTTTCTAAATCTGCAACATATTCAGGGAAGCATTTTTTGTTTCATCAGAATTTGGGTATTATTTATTTTTCCTTCTATTCATTAAAACCTCGATAGGCCTTCAATGCATTATCAAAAGATTCGTATCGGATCAATATAATATCGTAACTCTCCTCATAAAAAATTTACAATAAAATCATTCTCCGATCAAATATTTATAATAGTTAATATAATTATTAAAGGGGTTTTTGTTAAAAGGCAAAGTTAAGTGAGGCTCTTCCTTTTAAATTAAAAACTTTAAGAGCAATCGACCACACAACTTCCGGTTGGAATATCGGCCTTCGCAAATATCGTAAATTATAAAGTGTTCTATGCTCAAAAATTCTAATATCTCGATCATTCGATATTATGATACTCTGATATCATGACATTTATGATATTTCGATATCCCTTATCTTTGATCCTCCGATAAGCCCCTCTTGTCCATATCGGAATTTCCATACCAAAACTTCCATATCAAGTGATACTCTTTTAAATTTTTGATGTTGTCTCTCTGATACAAAACCTCCAATGCCCCTCCCTGCTATACTCATAGTCGTAATATCTTTGAACAAATCCTATCAGAAGTGAAATATATCACCAGTTTTAAAGGTATAGCCAAGTGATTTCTCCAATATTTTTCCTCTGATACGCTGATGTGTGCAGACCAACCTGAATTCACATTTTTACATTTAGAAATATGACTCAATAATCATTTTCTGCAGCTAAAATGAAATTCTTACACTGTTTATTGTTCAAACTTTCTACAAATAGAGGAAAATTCACACAGAGATCTTGTAGCAAATGATCTTATCCATGATTTTATCTATGCATGTTTTGAATATTACAATAGCCAAGTTGAGTTGAACCATTTCATCACAGTCATTTATATTTTTTTCCCTTTAGCCATATTCCTTTCTTCCGAAGGAACTCAAAGCCTATAATTTCGTAAATTTTGGAATCCAGATCCTCTGCTTTTAATTTTCCGAGATATTTCCTGAGAATTTTGGACTTTATTATTGAACTCTTGGGTTTGTATTTTATCATAAGAATTTAAAACAAATTCTTAGATTTACATCTCTGAGATCCACATTTCCTTTTCCTCCACTATCACGACAATTACACTTAGCAGAGGAAATGGCCGCTATTTCAATGTATTCACGAAAATATTGTGTTCTCAAATTATTCTAAGTTGATTTGAGCTTCAAAAAGATTTTCAATATCTTAGAGACCCAATTTATTCTCATATTTATTAAATATCTAACTCCTTTCCAGGGAATCTTATTTCACATATAAATGTATGTTCTCTTGCAATTATTTTTTACAAAACTTCAGGTTATTTCATTATTGAAATGAAACTCATCGAAACTACTTTATAAACTCTTATGCAACTTTTTTCTCTAATACATGAATGTTTGATGTACTAGAAAAACATTGCTCCCGCGTTATACATTTAAAAATAATTCATTATCGGGAATGGTCAATATCATACGTTTTGGTTTTGAGATCTTTCTTCGTTTTAATATTCTAAATATGAGGACTCCTTGTATCAGAGGTGAACTTTAATTAAACTTCCGAAAAAAAAAAAATCGCCAGAATTGTCATGAAGACAAATCTTTATTTATCTGAGTTTTTCTCATTAATATTTTTTGGAAAAATTAAGCTTTTACCTTTCACTTTGACTCTCTCGAAAACTTGTAACTTCATAATATTAGATTAAGTATCTTTATAGGTATCTGTTCAATTGATTCTGCTCTTTCACTATGCTCACATGAAGTCTTGCTTGATTATAATTTGTATATATGTGATACTTTAATGTTATCATGGTGGTCAAGAGCTTGGATATATTTGATTCATAATCTCGTCAAATCCAAGTATTCTTTCATGAGGATGATTTTATAACTTTAGTGATATACATTCTTTATGGTGTGTGGACATGGGTTGCTTTTTACTATTCTCGATAATCTTCTTGACTAATGAGAAATCTCATCACCTATGGTTCGTTTACGTTTTTGCCTTTAAATCATTATCAGATGCACATTTTATTATGTCAATCATTTTTTTGTGACAATATACATTCTATTTTCAAGGCACTCTTGAGAAACCACTATGGTAATGCAACAATTCGTAAGGAATTTGGAATAGGTATAGATAATAGAGCATGGTTAATTCATGTTGTAATTCTCTTTTATTTAAATTTTTGATATATCGCTCCATACTTATCATAGAAATATTAAATTCCTCTTCATATACATAATTTCTACATTATTTGAATTTTGAATCGATTTCAATATTTTGGACCTGATATAAATTTAGAATGGAAAAAGTAAACAGATCAATCATCGTTGCAATTCATAAAGAAGCATGCCTTCATTCTCATTTCTGATGGATTTGTTTATTTGTTTATTCTTTGGACATGAAAAATTGCTTTCTTTTGGTTTACTCCTTTCTTTAGTTCAGATTTAATAAATGAATATTTTGGGTCAATAAGATTTCAAAAAAATTTAAGTTCTTCATGATTTAATTTTAATTAAAAGAAGAAGTTATCTTTTACTGGAGAAGATGATATCTCTAAGGTAAGATTAAATGAAATTATCCAATGGTAATTTTCATATTCCCACTTTCATTCATTTATTTACTTTTTCTTTTAGTTTAATTTTTAATTTTTGCTGATATAAAACTCTGTTTTGCAATTCTTCATGTACTTTTCACGCCTCTACCATGTCACATTTGGATCCCATTCTCCTTTGTTTGTTCACTTTCAATTTTTTGGGAGAATTAGTAATGATCCTCATCAAATCAGATAAACTGGGGAATTTCAAAACCCTTGATATATTTAATAACCATGCCTTTTATTAGAAAATGGTTAAGATGTTTTGATACAGGTTTTTCTTTGAAAAAAATAAATTGTTGCAAGCACAGAATTCTCGTTTAGCTTATTATTTCTCATCATTGCCATTCAGAAGCTTAATCACTTATAACTCTAGAAGATATAATTTACTTAATTATCAACAATAAGACAAACGCACATATTATTTTCTTCTTTTACTCTTTTTTTGATACATTTTATAGTTAATCTTGTTGGAGTTGGTTCTCTAAATTTCGAATTTTTCTTTAGCCTTCACTTTCTTCATTTTTAAATTTTTAGAGTTTACTGACTTATTTTTCTACTTCAATTTGGAGTTATTTTCCGTTTTTCTTTCAGTTTTGATTTGATTGCAGTGACTCCACCATCATTTCCTTGGAATACCATTACGTTATCCAAAAATGGTTGGAATACATGGGAAACCTTTAACTCTATCTATTTCATTGAATTTCATTTATCATTAAAGGCATATCTTTATGGAACCATAAAGTCCTCTTTCTTTAAATATTTTTCATGGAGGAACAAACCTCCTTTGTAAGTTGTTGTCGACAGATATTGTCTCTCCTAGAGACAGTCTAGAGTTTCCATAGACCAGTGCCTAGGACATCTTATCATATCAAGGAGCATACAATATAACTTGGGTGTCAATCCAAAAAACTCTCCTGCTACCTCTTGTAAAACAAGGAAATTGATTTAAATGGGACCATAACTTACAGAAACTGCCACAGGGAAAGTAATGTTGCAGAGACAAGATACTAAGCTCCAACACGAAAGCATCAGACAGTTAAGAGACAATTTACTGTAAAGAGGGCCGATTCAAATAATATGCCACAGAAATCAAATATCAGAAAGTGAATGCGGTGAAAGAAAAGTTAAGAAGATACTAGTCAACCTTGGGATGATACCCAGATACACGACAGAACCATATATGGGCTTATCAATTTAAGAATCCATACATGACAATGGCATTTTAAAAGCACCCTCCCAAAGAAACTAATATAGAAGAAAGATGGTTGAGATGAATATGGAACAGTATATCATGCATGAGCCATATTTAAAGCACTTGACTGATTCAAGTATGGGCATCAACTAGGATGAATCCTTACCAAACCAGTGAGCCACTCGCATTCCAAAACATGATACAAGAAGATAAATGAAATGGAAAGAGATGTTATATTAACACATAAGAGAAAGTTACATACTGTGGAATACCAAAGACCGGAATCCTCTAAGACAGATATAACTCCTCCTCACTGAGACCCTACGGGCTCTGAGCCTTCACATAGAAACTTTACAAGATGTATACACAATATTCCTTTCACTGCACAATTTTCTCATAAAAATCTGGAACCCTTACAATGTATTTCTCCTCAGTTTTTATAGAGGTAACAGAAAATTCTAGTAGATGAGGTAGGTGGCGAGCATTTAATTTGCTTAATTTGAACAAAATGGTGGAAACATTCACGCCCACATGGCTGAATGACCATGCTGAGCTGTGTGTACTCTGCTGTTGGCAGAAATAAATGCACTGGGTAGAAAATCTCTTCAGGAACACGATATAGAGAGAAATTCACCTGAACTTTCTGTCCTTTCCTGAAGAAAATTCAGCTGAAATAAACCTTGAGGGCATTGTTTTCTGTGAAAAGATCTTTCTAGTGATCTGTAGGGTCTTCGATCCGGTACTTTGCCTCCAAAAGGGTATGTAAAAGCCCCAAAGTCCTTAAATACATTTCTTTAATCCCCTGCTCTTCACTGATATTCTCTATCTGCGCCATTAATTCTCCATCTGCTCAACCTGTGCATTGGAATGACCCCGGAGGGTTTAATAGATTTAAATCCTTGCTTTCCTTAATGGTGGTCATATCATAGCAGCGCCCGAATCTTTTTCATAAATTTTTCTCCTGAAACACGGTCCTATCATGCGTTCTCGGCTTCTGTAATGGAGGCGGTGAATCATGATAATTCTCTGTCGCAGAAAACCTGCAAAACCCACAAATGCATTAAAGAAAACCAGACACAGGGATGGGGATACGGCGGTGGCCATGAAATGGTGATGCATACTGGGCGAAATGTTGAGAAGATGAAGGGTCGCGGTGAAAACACAGTGGAACGACGATGAATGAATGAGGCGAAGGTTCATAACACAAACACTGAAACATGACACATGAATGCGATATACAAAGAATGGAATATACAGATGGTGAAGGGAGAATGAGATTGACACGTGGGACAATACGTGGTGGGAGACTCGGTCAATTAGTCAATCACGCCTATGATCTGGACCACACGATTTCAAAGCGATATCAATGGTTAGGAGTGCGTGGTACATCGATGGAATGGTGGACCCAGAACACTATAGACCTACATTAACACCCGTGTAATTACATCGAGCGACTGCCGTTGGATTGAGCTCTTCATATCGGACGGCCAACGTTAATATCGCTGCACAACTTTGATCAGAAGATAATGCGCGATGGAGGGTGGTATTTCCACCGTACACCGGGACGCGTGGCTTGAACTGAATGGCATCGCTGCGTTTTGCGGAATACCGCCTGCCTTGGATAAGTAGTGCGATGGATACCATGGGTTTCTGAATGGTTTTAGCGAGGCAGGGACCATGGGAGCAAAGGGATATGGTGCGTGGATCTGTTTTTAATCGAACGGCTCCAAGCGCACCCGATAGCTTTAAACGATAAGCTCCTTTTGGTCTGGCACAGGGTTTAGCGCTCGGGTCACGTGAAAGACTAGCTGTAGGAGGCTAGGACCAAAGGGGCTTGGATTCAAATATTTCAAAAGTGAGTCTTTCGGCCTTCTATCATGCAATTTGGATGAGGAGGAGGGAAACGGTAAGCAGAAAAAGGGTTTCTTGGGCCACGGTAGAAAATCCTGAAAGGTTTAAGTAGGGTTAATAGCCAAAATATTAAAGGGGGCTGACATGGTCAACATCGGCTCCATCTGGGGACGGCGCGTTCATACCTAGACGTGTCGAGGACTTGCAGACCGCCTGTTCATCTTTCTGCTAACTACGTTATTCAGCCCTGCTGCATTTCTCCTCACAATTCGTTAGCACGCATCCCTTATTGAAACCAGAACTGAACAAAACTTATATACAATTATGGTACAACAGGCACTCCCTGCCTAAATCAGAATTGGAAGTATGGTTTAAGAAATTGACCATTTACAGGGGCATCTAACAAATCACCCTGTAAGTTTTCCAACATAAAAGTATTATTGCCTCTATGTTCCACTATTTTGAAAGGGCCAAACCAGAGGGGATCGAATTTGCCATGCTTTCCTTTTTCAGCCCTCCGGATATCCCATCTGAGCACCAGATCCCCAGTCTGCAATTTTATGTATTTTGCATGCTGATCAAATATACGTTTCATTCTCTCTTGATATTCTGTTAACCTCTGATTCACTTGTTCCCGTGTTTCCTCTAATTCTACTAATTGATTGATTCTCCTGACCGTATCATCTGGTTCTTCCTGACTTTCTTTCATAAAGCGTGCCACTGGTAAAGCTAGCTGCACAGGAAACACTGCTGCTCGTCCATATACCAACTCATATGGAGATTTCCCAGTTGCTCTTTTACTGGTGATTCTATTAGCCCATAGAGCAAATTTCAATTAGGAATCCCAATTTTTCTGATTTTCATTTATGGTTTTCTTCAAAGCCCTCACCAGAGTTTTGTTGGAATATTCTGCCAAGCCATTTCCCTGTGGATAATAGGCTATGGAATGGTTTAGTGCAATATTATACTGCTGGCAGAAATTTACAAATTTTGCATATTTGAAGGCCTGTGCATTATCGGTCACTATTCTAGCAGGACAGCCAAACCTGGATATGATATTTTGCTCCATTAATTTGATGATGACAGTGTCAGTAGCATTCTTTGTAGGTATGGCTTCCACCAATTTTGTAAAGTAATCTGTGGCTATCAATATCCATTTATGTTGTCCACTTGATGGGGGATGTATTTCTCCAATAAAATCTATTCCCCATTGTTGAAATGGCTCATTCACATGAATTGGAATCAAGGGTAGAGCTGCCAACTTCTTTCTCTCAGCAAATTTCTGACACTTATCACATGCTCTAACCCAAGTAAAAACATCTCCAAATAATTTTGGCCAGTAGAAACCGTCCTTTAAGATTTTATGAGCTGTGGCCCTCTAGCTATAGTGTCCTCCACAGATTCCTTCATGAAATTCCATCATTATACTTTCTACTTCATCCTCTGTGAGGCAAAATAATAGGATGCCCGAAGGATCTCTCCAATATAGTTAGCCATTAGCAACCATGTACTTTTGTGACTTCAGCCTCAAAGCCCTTTATTTTGATTTATCACAGCTGGGAGGACAGCTGAGTGTCAAAATATATTCAACTATTTCTTTATACCATGGACTAGTGAGATATTTTATATGTGCTTTTTCAGTGGCCATCTCCAGTCCTTGCTGCTCTTTTTCTTTCCCAGACTCTTCATTTGCTATCATGGACAAATTTATGCCCAGAGCTTAATATTTTCATTCAGATAACATTTTTGCAAACCCTGTCCTTTGATCAGCTTAGTAGGACGGATGTCCAGATCATATTCTTGTATTTTTGCAATCCATCTCCCTCTTTTCCCTTCACTTTCTCCCTAAATAAGAATTTCTTTAACAGCTACAGTGGGGACAAATGCAGTAATGTGGGACTGCAAAATTTACATGCGAAATGCTTTGAGGGATTTTACTAGGGCATATGCCTGCTTCTCTAATATGTTATATTTCAATTCTGCATCATGAAGCACTTGGCTGAAAAAGGAAACAGGCTATTCGTATCCATCTTCATTCTTCTGCAACAACACTCCAGCCACTGTATGTGGTGATGCAAAGGAAAAAATCATAAATGGCTTGGAATAATCAGATCTAACTAGTACAAGGGCTTCAGCAAAAGCATGTTTTATCCTTGTGAATGCTTCTCTAGATTCCTGAGACCATTTAACTTCCTTATTCTTTTTCAACATGTCTGTTATATGCCTAACTATCTCAGCATAGTTAGGAATAAATCTTCTCAGGAAATTGATTCAGCCCAAAAACACCTGCACCTCTTTCTTATTCCTGGGGAGAGGAATACCATTTATGACTTCTACTCTTTTAGGGTCTATTTTCACACCATCTTTGGTCACAATGTGCCCTAAGAGCTTGCCCTCCTCTAATGCAAATAAAGACTTTTGGGGGTTAAGAGAAAGACCATACCTTCTGCATTTTTCAAAAGTTCTTCGTAAATGTTCAATGTGCTCATTTTCATTCTTTGAAAATACTGTGATATCATCAAGGTACACCACCAAAAATTTATCTTGATCACCAAAAAAAGCAATGTCCATAGCCCTTTGAAAGGTGGCCCCTACGTTAATCAGCCCAAAAGGCATCCTGGCATGTACATGAATGTTCCCCATGGTGTGGTGAATGCAGTCTTCTTCTGATCTTCTGGAAATACAACCACCTGATTATAACCGGAGAATCCATCCATCATTGACATTCTGGAAGCTCCAACTACTTTCTGCAGGATATGATCCATCTTGGGCAGTGGATAGTTGTCCTTTAAGGATGCTCTATTTAAATTTCTGAAGTCCACACATAACCTTATTTCTCCATTCTTCTTTCGAACAGGGACCAGATTTGCCACCCATTCAGAGTACCTCAGTGGTACAATTATTTTGGCCTTTAGAAGCTTCTTGATTTATTTTTCAATAGAAGGGAGCAGCAGAGGATTTATCTATCTGAGCTTCTGCTTATAAGGTTTTGCATCTTCCTTCAGAGGAATTTTGTGCTGCATAATACTGATATCAAAATTCTTCGGGTCCTGATAAGACCATGAAAATACATCTTTATAAGACTGGAATAATTTCAGGTATTTCTTCTTAGATAATTTAACATTCTTGGGCTTAGCCTCAGTACCCAGATTCAGATCTTCCACCTAATCTTCCTCTACCACTTTACTAGGCTGCGCTGGGACATCATTCCTGTCAAATAATCTTTCTAGAGGCACCAGCCCTCTAGGGATGACATTTCCTTTCAGCTGCAACACTTTACTTCCTGCTATTTTCTCCTCCCACTTATTTTATGAAACATTATCAGTACCCTCTTCATCACAGTCATCAATTTCCATATTGGAGAATTCCCCCATTGTTTCTAGGAATCTCTTCATTTGTTCCTCATCTTCAAATACTTGCCAATGATTGATATTTTCTGGGATTGATGGTCTATAACGTACCTCGACTTCATACCTCAAGAGAGGGTTCTGAGGAGAAAAAAATTTACTGGCAGCTACAGCAAGAGAATCCACCATTCTATTCTGCTCCCGGGGCGTGAACTGGATATTGAATCCCAAGAAGAATTTCTCCACCATGTCCCATACTTCATTTCTATAAGCTCTCAGCCGTGGATGTTTAGTTTGACATTGATTTCTGACCTGACTAACCACCAGCTCAGAATCTCCCAGAGCTTTTAAAATTTGTATGCCCATGCTCTTGGCTGTCTGTAATCCCAACAGAAGTGCTTCATATTCAGCTACATTATTAGTAGCTTCGTATTCCAATTTCAAGGACAGAGGCACCCATTTTCCTGTAGGAGAAATTAATAATACTCCAGCCCCATTACCTTCTCTTGAGTTTGCTCCATCAAAATGTAAATTCCAGATTCCTGCTTCATTATCTTCTGAGGGCTGCTCAATCTTGATTTGACAGAAGGAGGGTTCAAGAGCATAATCTTTCTCTTCTTGTAGCATTAAGCATGAAAAATCTCCTTCTTGAATATAGATTGGTGAGTTAACAGAGCTGTCAGCCTTAGTCACCATCTTAACAAACCTGGTTTCTCTATATAACCTCCTCTCTTGGCCACCAAAAACTGGGACAGTGGCATATGTTAAGTCCATCTTGAGTGACCCACCGATTTTTGTTCCCCAGGACCTTGACAGCAGCATGCCAAAGCGAGTTGGGATGTCCGCTACCATAATGTCCATTACCATACTCTTTGCTGGAATTTGAGCCAAATTGACCACTAAATCTTTAATCATCCCCAAGCATTTAACTCTTTTGGAATCAAATGAATATAGGTCTTTATATGGACGTGTGATTTGTAAACCTAGTTGTTCCATGACAGACAGAGGCATAAGATTATGGGAAGCCCC
Organism: Pinus albicaulis; assembly: GCA_034641835.2. NCBI lineage: Eukaryota > Viridiplantae > Streptophyta > Pinopsida > Pinales > Pinaceae > Pinus > Pinus albicaulis. The sequence goes on from CM076580.1 coordinate 1,769,996,416, forward strand.
AGAAATAAACATAAAATTGTGTAACAACAAGTTATGAATCACTAGAGACACATAGAAAAGAGGAGTAGAGGGGTCTATCTCCTCGACATGTGGGCCAAAGACTACCATGGGTCTTTCTTCTTGAATATTTAAACTATCTGTAATAATTGGTGCTTCAGGAGGGAACATAAAAGAAGTAACTTGAGATTGATATGCAGGTTGTTTCAGCAGTTCAGTCAAGGGGACTGGGATTTTGATTTTCTCAAGTTCTTTTTGCAAATTGAAAACAGAAGGGGAATTTTCTATTACAACTTCTTTTTCCTCTTTATTTTCAGCTGAGGACTTGACTTCTTTTGATACAGACTCAGCATTAGGAGGAGTGACTACTTTTGAGGACTCTTACCTTTGTATGTGACTTTCTTCATTGTTGACTCCTTTTGAGCCGATTATTCCTTTTGAAGTGGCTCCTCTTCTTCATCTTGAGTCCGAGTCCTCTTCCTTGAAGATATGAGATCATATTTTCTGTTGAAATGTGCTTGCATGAAATCATTAAACTGCTTGCAATAATTATCAATCTCTGCTTCTTCTTCTTCTTGCAAAGGGCATTCTATTTCATCATTATTTGAAAAGGCAAGATTTGAATCTTCTAGCTCATAGGCAGCGTCTTCAGTGGAGTCATCTACTGGACCTTCTAGGTACAATGGGTGGGGTACCTGATCTTGTTGCTCCTTTGCTTCCCTTGGCAATATCTGCAGGGGAGGTTTCCTGTACTGAGGATTATAACCTTTATTTGGAGCATTATAAAAATTCTTAGGGGCTGAATTTTTGGCCTCCAATTCGAGCTTAACCATCTTCTTAATCATTTTGCTTATTTTATCTATCTTGTTTGAATCATTGCCTCGATTAGAGGTAGATACCTCCTTTTTTCCCCTTCTTCTAGAATCTTGTTCAGCCTTTCCTTTTAACTTTCCAGTGGAGGCAAAATTTGCTTCCAACTCAAGAGCATCTGACTGAGCATCATCTAGGGTGGCAGGCTTTCTTTCCCTGAGAGAGAAACCAAATTCTGAGTCAAAGGCTGCTATGAAAATAACTTTGGCAGCATTCTAATGAGGCTTCATATCTACAGGAAGGTTTAGATATAGCTTATTAAATCTCTTGATAAATTCTGACACCCCTTCATTATGTTTCTTCTTGAGTGTATTGAACTCAGTAAGACACTGTCCATGATCTTTCTTTTCTCCCCATTTTCTGAGAAAAGTATTTTCCATATCATCCCAGGTGGTTACAGAACGGTTTCCTAATGTTTTGAACCATTTTATGGCTTCACCGTCCAGGGATTGCACAAACAGTCTTAAGACCACATCTAGATGTTCAACATTAAAGTTCTCTGCAAAAGAGCAGAAAGTCTGAAGATGTTTTTGAGCATCAATTTCATTTTCCCCAGTGAATCTAGGCAATATCTTCAAGTAATCATGTGGCATATCATTTAACACTTGGGGTAGTGCCAGGGGAGCATATTTATTCAATAAAAAGGCTGGAACATTTGCCATTAGAGGAGGTGGGGGTTGTGCAACAATCTGATGTACAAATGGAGGGAGAGGAGGAGGAGGGAGTGGAGTATGGATAACAATAGGAATATACTGCACCACAGGCTGAGGTGTAGATGGGAATAATTCACGGTTAACAACAGCTACTTCTGTGACCTCCTTGACTTCCTCGGCCTCAGGAGTAGGGTAAAGATTATCTTTAATTCTGGCACTGCCCCTGGGTGGACTATCTAAGTAGTATTCAAGGTTTTCTTCAGCGGAGTCGGGATCTTCTACTTGGATTTCTTGAGAAGAAGAGGATGGATAATCTTCTATGGAAAACTCAGGGATTTTAGCATGGGCTGATTTCTTTTCTTTCCAACTTCTTCTATGTATAATCTTCTCTGGGTCAGACACTGAAGGTATCTTTGACTGTGATGTATCTGACCTCAAATGTGCCTTACGAGGAGCCAGGACTACCGATAGATTTATCCAATAAATAACAGTGGAGTCGCCAAGGTGAGATATATACAACTCTTCAAATCTCTGTGCTCACCTGATTAGAGAGTGAATATGATTTGTCGAGGCCCAGGGAAACTGATATTCTTAAATTCGTCCCCGGCAACGGTGCCAGAAAGATGTTGTCGACAGATATTGTCTCTCCTAGAGACAGTCTAGAGTTTCCATAGACCAGTGCCTAGGACATCTTATCATATCAAGGAGCATATAATATAACTTGGGTGTCAATCCAAAAAACTCTCCTACTACCTCTTGTAAAACAAGGAAATTGATTTAAATGGGACCAGAACTTATAGAAACTGCCACAGGGAAAGTAATGTTGCAGAGACAAGATGCTAAGCTCCAACATGAAAGCATCAGATAGTTAAGAGACAATTTACTGTAAAGAGGGCCGATTCAAATAATATGCCATAGAAATCAAATACTAGAAAGTGAATGCAGTGAAAGAAAAGTTAAGAAGATACTAGTCAACCTTGGGCTGATACCCAGATACACAACATAACCATATATGGGCTTATCAATTTAAGAATCCATACATGACAATGGCGTTTTAAAAGCACCCTCCCAAAGAAACTAATATAGAAGAAAGATGGTTGAGATGAATATGGAACAATATATCATGCATGAGCCATATTTAAAGCGCTTGACTGATTCAAGTATGGGCATCAACTAGGATGAATCCTTACCAAACCAGTGAGCCACTCGCATTCCAAAACATGATACAAGAAGATAAATAAAATGGAAAGAGATGTTATATTAACACATAAGAGAAAGTTACATACTGTGGAATACCAAAGACCAAAATCCTCTAAGATAGATATAACTCCTCCTCACTGAGACCCTACGGGCTCTGAGCCTTCACATAGAAACTTTACAAGATGTATACACAAAATTCCTTTCACTGAACAATTTTCTCATAAAAATCTGGAACCCTTACAATGTCTTTCTCCTCAGTTTTTATAGAGGAAACAGAAAATTCTAGTAGATGAGGTAGGTGGCGAGCATTTAATTTTCTTAATTTGAACAAAATGGCAGAAACATTTGCGCCCACACTGCTGAATGACCATGCTAAGCTGTGTGTACTCTGCTGCCGGCAGAAATAAATGCACTGGGTAGAAAATCTCTTCAGGAACACGGTATAGAGAGAAATTCACCTGAACTTTCTGTCCTTTCCTGAAGAAAATTCAGCTGAAATAAACCTTGAGGGCATTGTTTTCTCTGAAAAGATCTTTCTAGTGATCTGCAGGGTCTTCGATCTGGTACTTTTCCTCCAAAAGGGTATGTAAAAGCCCCAAAGTCCTTAAATACATTTCTTTAATCCCCTACTCTTCACTGATATTCTCTATCTGTGCCATTAATTCTCCATCTGCTCAACCTGTGCATTGGAATGACCCTGTAGGGTTTAATAGATTTAAATCCTTGCTTTCTTTAATGGTGGTCATATCATAGCAGCTCCCGGATCTTTTTCATAAATTTTGCTCCTGAAACACGGTCCTATCATGCATTCTCGGCTTCTGTAATGGAGGCGGTGAATCATGATAATTCTCTGCCGCGGAAAACCTGCAAAACCCACAAATGCATTAAAGAAAACCAGACACAGGGATGGGGATACGGCGGTGGCTATGAAATGGTGATGCATACTAGGCGAAATGGTGAGAAGATGAAGGGTGGCAGTGAAAACACAGTGGAACGATGATGAATGAATGAGGCGGAGGTTCATAACACAAACACTGAAACATGACACATCAATGCGATATACAAATATGAATGGAATATACAGATGGTGAAGGGAGAATGAGATTGACACGTGGGACAATACGTGGTGGGAGACTCGGTCAATTAGTCAATCACGCCTATGATCTGGACCACACGATTTCAGAGCAATATCAACAGTTAGGAGTGCGTGGTACATCGACGGAATGGTGGACCCAGAACACTGTAGACCTACATTAACACTCGTGCAATTACATCGAGCGACCGCCGTTGGATTGAGCTCTTCAGATCAGACAGCCAGCGTTAATATCGCTGCACAAATTTGATCGGAAGATAATGCGCGATGGAGGGTGGTATTTCCACCGTACACCGGGACGCGTGGCTTGAACTGAATGGCATCGCTGCGTTTTGCGTAATACCGCCTGCCTTGGATAAGCAGTGCGATGGATACCACGGGTTTCTGAATGGTTTTAGCGAGGCGGGGACCACGGGAGTAAAGGGATATGGTGCATTGATCTGTTTTTAATCGAACGGCTCCAAGCACACCCGATAGCTTTAAACGATAAGCTCCTTTTGGTGCGGCACAGGGTTTAGCGCTCGGGTCACGTGAAAGACTAGCTGTAGGAGGCTAGGACCAAAGGGGCTTGGATTTAAATATTTCAAAAGCGAGTCTTTCGGCCTTCTATCATGCAATTTGGATGCGGAGGAGGGCAACGGTAAGAAGAAAAAGGGTTGCATGGGCCACGGTAGAAAATCCTAAAAGGTTTAAGCAGGGTTAATAGCCAAAATATTAAAGGGGGCTGACATGGTCAACATAAGTAATATAGTTCACCTTTTCCACGAAAGAACTGATTTTAATTTAACTTAATGGATCCCTCTCACCCCTTCACTTTATAAAATCCTTTGATCGATAGTTGCAGGAACATATTTTGGAGACAAAATTATGAAAGTATTGTACCCATTAACATAAGTCTCTATTACCATACCACCTATTTCACTCATATACATCAAAAAATAAAGCTTACAAATGTGCTTATCAAAAGGGTGATTAAAGGAGGAAGTATATGAAATGCAAGTAAACCCGTTGGGGCTATGGATGCTCACTGGAAGTGGGGTAGGCTTGTATGGCATAAAATATAACTTCAACTGGGTACTATTCAGGGTCACTGCCATCGAAGCGATGTCAGAGACCACTCATAAAAATGGATATATTCTTTATCAAAAAAATCCTATCTCTACTTTCCATTTATCGTACAAAGAAATTATAAAAGAAAATTTCCCAAAATTTGGATTCATGACTTTTAATCAAGTTTTCTTTGAGTACTTATATTTTAAAACTAATCTCTTTATGTGGGACCCATGGAAACGTTTACTATTTGATAGTATGATGGAATCCATTATTTTTAAACTTGTAGTTAAATTAAAGTTCATTATCTTTTAACCAGAGATAATTGGTTATTTCTCATGTGTCACCAATTGTTGAAGGGAAATTCAACACCCCACAGCCCCCCCCCAATATTTAAGTTATTTAGTTCAAATAATGAGGACCCTTTCCTTAAATTGCTGGCTAAATCACCTTTTATTATTTACTTTTTGTTAAGTGTCCTACAGTTTTTCCTTTTTTTCATTTTCGTCGGATTTATAATTTGATTGTTTCATTAAGTTCAAAATTTAACAAGCTTCCCATCGATACTTTTTTTTTTCATGAACAAAGTTCACGGGAAACCCGAGCGTACTTCCCCAGAATTTCTGGATGGTACACACGGTAAACCGTTCGGCGCAATAAGCGGCGCCTGACCCCAAAGACTCAAGGATCGAACCCGTGACCTCCCACAACGGAAAGGACCACATATTTGCTCACTACCACTTGAGCTAACCCTTGGGGCTTCTTCCCATCAATACTTATTTCATCTCATTTGGTTATTCGGTTTGCAAATGGAACTCATTTTAAGATTGATTATTGTGTCACCTCGGTTAAAAAATGTACAAAATTTATATTATTTTAATTTTATATAAATAAATTAGTAATTGATTGTAAATATTAATTGCTTGTAAATTTTCACTAATTTCTTCATTTTTCACTAACAATCCTACAAAATCACCCAAACAAATCGTATAACAATTAATAATGTCCTTTCCGGATCTCGGTAATTCATTCCAATTCCTAATTTAAAAAAAAAAAGAGAAATTACGAAACCCGAATTATCAAAATTGAAAAATGGTTGTAGTTAACTTTGTATGATTTGTAATTCCACTCCAAGAGGACCCCACTTTACCTAACCTCCTCCCTTCCAATATAAAAACACTCGATATAAAATCTATGATATTTAAAACTTCCTATATCTCGATATCAACGTTTTCATTAGGTGCACATTTTCAAAGTTTCGATATTAAATTTTCTCTAACCTCTGATCTTTGATTTTATGGAGTGGCTATTTTAATTTAATATCTCCTGTGTCATCCATATGTCAACCTTATATTGTATAAAGCCCCTTCATTTTTATTCGATCCACCGTTGCCACGAGGGTTTCGTTTTTTGGGTTTGATTATATATATATATATATATATATATATATATATATATATATATATATATATGATGATGATTTAATATTATTTAATTTGAATATTAATATAATATAATTTTATTTTTAGTTGAATTTTCTATTCATTTTAATTTTTAATTTAATTTAATTTTAATTATATATAATTCTTTTGTAATTTTTTTTTTTGTCGGTCAAAATCTACTTTCATATTATCATCTTAAACACAAAATTTATGAGAGGAACCACCATGGATCGATTACATTCAATCACCCTCAATGACATATAGTGCCCATGAATCTGGGGTGTTGGCCAAGGCCTTCGAAGCACTTGGTTATTTGCCGCAAAATTACAACAAAAAAATTGCAAGTTATCATCAAGGAGGTGGATGCAGGGGACCTGGTGGAGGAGCTAGGGTCATGGTTGTGCACGTGGTAGCTGATGTGATCCATTTGAGACTCCAAGGCATGGAAGTGCTCTTGATAGATGTTATAGCATCATTTCTCACCTTCATATGATTCATGATTGCTTTTATGGCTTTGGGCACCCATTCCTACAGACTTGGACCAAATTCACTAAAAAACAGTGTAAAAATCCCCATACGCGGTTATGCCCAGAATTTTCCGCGTGTATACGCGAGTCCACATGTACTTTTCCGCGTATGCCATTAAAATCATTAAAAATATATATAAAAAATCCCTATTTTCGGGCTGGGTTGATGGTTACTCTGGTAGTTCAACCACCCTAGCACGTGGCCAACTGTTTCCAACTTTTGAAACTACTTTGAGGGAGTATAAAAGCCCCTCATGTGTATGGCCTAAGAGAGAGAGAGAAATTATTGATATTATACTCTGTTGGTATTCCCTATCCAAGTATGAATTCCCGTGCCTCCTGCACTTCCCAGTTCATTACAGGAAACCCTTGTTTCCTGGAGATGCTCATCTCCCTATATGTCATCTCGTATGCACCAGTTCGGAAGGAATCTTAGTGAGGCAAGGGTGGGACGGATCCAGGCGATGGTCTGCTCGAAGATCGTGGAAGGATTCAGGTGATCTCTCCACTTGTTATTTCTGTACATGCTATTTATAATACAGAAGAACCATCTTGTTCCCGAAGTATACGTGTTAGTGTCCGCTTGCATATATGAGAATATTGTTATTTAAGCATTTATTATGGTTTATCTGATGTTTCATATGGATTTCACTAACATTTAGAGTAGATATATGTTGTACAACCAGTTCTTCATGCTTGTTTCTTCTTGTCTTTCAGGTTAAGAAGGAAGAAGGGTTGCTAGGGGTTTGGACCCCGCGGGATCTGCTTCAACCGTAGGACCTACGGGTAACTTCCTCGATCTGCTCTATTTAGTTTTTCATGAACATGTATGGTTGTGTGAGTCCTTCTTAAGTAGCATGCCCTGCTCTGTGGAGGTTTAAACCCAACAAACCTCTAGGGTGATTTTCCCCGAAATAGAACTGGCGACTCCACTGGGGATCGCATTCTTGTGATTCCCCTGTTGGGTGGTTTCAGCTGTTTGATAGGTTTCCAACAGTTTTAACTTTTATTTCCAGTCCATTTTACTCTTTCTCAGTCAGACTGAAGTCCTGGCTTCTTATCCAGGCTTGATCCTTTTTGTTTTTCAGTATCTACCTTTATATACGCGGGTTTGTCTGCACACAGTCGCGTATACACGCATTTTTTGTTAAAGGGAGTCGCGTATATGCGGCCTTCCTTTAGCACAGTCGCGTATGCACGCTTGTTGCTAAATGTGAAGTTGCGTATACCTAGGCAGATTTTGAAATTTTGGATTTCTTGACTTTTTAGTCCTTTCTGTCTATGGAGACCTGTTCCTGTAGTGTCCTTGTACTCTCTGGATTGTGAAGAAAGTGGTCTTTGGTCTTTTCTCTCTCTTGTTTGATCGAAAACTAGTCTTTTTGGCAAAGTATTGTTTCTGGTGCTGGCACTTCTGGTTCGAGTACGAAGATCTCTTTCTGGGGATTCTTGGCTGTTATGCTTTATCAGAACAGAGAGCTCCTGCACTTTTACTCTTTCCTATCTTTGTGTTTTGCTTTGCACTACGATTTTTGCCCGTTTCTTGGTTGGTTTTCTTGAGTTCAGTCGGCTAGGTCTTGTTGCAATTTTTGAAGAGTCTTTCTTGATTCTTTGAATTTTTTGTTTGCGGCAAGGTTGTACTATTCTTCTAGGCTGAGTGGCTAAGTTTTCTTGTCTTCTTTTGCTCATATTGATCTTGCTACTAGTTAGCCCTATAAGATTTGGAGCATTTTTGAAGTTTTTTCTTGAAATTCAGTGTTGTTTGGCTTGGGGTTTTATAGTTTTGCTTGGTCTTTTCGAACTCTTCCCTTATAAAATTCAAAAGCTCAAAAAACATTTTTCTTTGTTGTTTGCTTTTTTTTTTGCATTTTTGTTTTCGTTTCTTTGTATCTTTTGAAGCTTTTTTGAGGTTTCTTGCCTTTGGATTTTGGCTTGATTTTGGAAAGGAGTTGTCATTGATTTCTTCCTCTTGTTTTTAAGCGTTTTTGGTGTCTTCATATTAAGAGTTCTTGATTTTGGGAACTAGCTTTCTGGACAACCAAAAAGAGATAAAACTGAAGGATCTTTGGGAAATTTCACTCTGCTTTAGGAGATTTTTCATCTTAGAATTTGCATGTTTGTAGTGATTTCCATCAGGTGCACTTAAGCATTTAGTCATTTTCATAGTTTTTGTGAGTGTGAGTTTGTTATCTGAAAAGAAAAATACAATTTTTAATCCCGTAGAACCTGTGTAGAAGTTGCTTTTCATCGAAAGACAATAACTGCATTTGCATGTAGTTTGGTTTTTATTAATTTCTTTTCTGCGTCAAAACACCATAAGTTTCATCTCCATATCCCTTTGACTTAACATAATGGCCGATTAAAATAAGCAATATAATTTAAAATCAACTAGCAAGTTTTCTAAGTGTCATACACCAACTAGCTAGGTTGTAGGGCCTTGGATTAGGTGAGTGGAGAGTTAACTCTCCAAGGCCGCTCAAACAAAATATATAAGTTGATTAATTGAGCGAAATCCAACTCCGTTAGGTGGACTGGGAAAGCTCTCCTCCAGAGAGTCAAGCGCGAGGGGAAGTGAAGGCTGAGAAGAGGGATACCCCTCTCTGATTAGCTGAATCTGACCTGAAGACCGTTCCGCTCGGCTTCTGACACAGATTGGTGCCCATAGTTGCCACTCCTAGGTTCCACACAGGTGACTGCGGGGGGGAATACCCGTGGTACCTGAGGCAGACGTCGTATCACTTTCTGCAGTACTTATGGGGGGTGCCCCTGCAAAGCTTGGGTGCTTGTGCCAGCAAAGGTTGTCGTTAGGAGGTCGGTGTAACTGTTTCTGATACCTTCGCTAGTAGGCCTGGGCCGTAATTATCCCAGACTACTTTTGGGAGGTCCTATATTTCGCTTTCTTGTATTTTGGTGTCCGGTCCTAATCACCCGGAGCGGAAATACCTGAAGGCTGTTTGCTTGATTGTATCTCAGGGATTATTTTTTGTAGTGAGTGCTCTTTGCTCCTAGCTTGCTTAGCTTTATATTTTTTGAGTCTAATTAAAATTTGTTAAAGTGGTTGATCAAGCGCCTCGTCGATCGAGGAGAATCCGGGGGTTATCTCCCGAGAGTCCAGAGCCTTCTTCGAGAAGGCGTAGGAGTGATTTAGCAGGTGGTTACCACCCGGTGACGTCTGACGCAGTGGAGAGAGATCCTCCACAAGGATCTGAAGGTTTCATAGCTGATTCTGGTGTCGGTTCCGAGAGGAGCGTTCCGCTCACCTCGCGAGTTTTATTTCCTCAGGAAGAAGATTTTCAAATTGAAGAAGTACCTGAACCTCCTGTGTCAGGTCCATCTCCTCTTCCTCCGGATTATCCATTCGTTGTTCAATACATTGGACCTGAGTCAGAGAGTCCGAAATATCTTCCGTATCATTCATACCTTTCGATGGCCACGACTGGGAACGCGGCTTCTGCTGTGAGTGCTACAGGCATTCAGACTCCTGCTTCTGTTGAAGGAGGAGGCACTATTGCTTCATCTTCAATTGCTTCTAGTGCTGCTATGTTTGGCTCTGGTTTCACCCAAGCACATGCTTCTCATTCTGGTCCCTTCTGTTTCGGAATGCCCACTAGTGGGTTTCCTACTTTTTCCTTTTCCGCTGCTGCTGCTGGATCTACACCCATGTCTTCCATGGCTAGTGGATCAGCTTCTTTTCAGGGGTTCCCCTTTGGAACTGGGCACATTCCTAGTTCCAATCCTTCTTTAGGGTCCTTTCCGTTTACTTCTCAGACCCAGAGTTTCAATCCTTGGTCTGGAGGTCAGAGTTTGACCACTTTTACAGGATGGAACCCTGTATTCACTACAGTGGGGGCAGGGAATCAGTTTTACGCTGGTCACCAAGGGAATACTTCTTTCCCTTCGTCGAGTGCTTATCAGACCTTCTCTCCTCTTTCTAATGCCTGGAACCCCTATCAGGGGCTTTCCTCTTCATTTCATACTTCAGCGGGGGGAACTGGTCTGGGCTTTGGTAACTCTGCGTTGGGAGGAGGTTCTTCTCCTTTTTCTATGAGTCCTTTTTGGCAACCTGGTGCCTCATCAAATCGAGGGTATTATTTTCAGAATGTTGGGAATCCATCCCATCAAGGATGGAATCCTCAGGCTCCACCTTGCTTACCCTTTCTGGCAACGTTAAACTTGCCAGATCTGTCGAAATTGACTAATGATCCGATTCGTTATGGTCCGGGGTGGCCTCCGGTTCCCACCAAACTTCCTTCAGACATCCCAAAGTTTGAAGGCAAGAATGGAGAAGATCCGGCTGACCACATCACTACCTTCCATTTATGGTGTTCTTCGAACTCCCTGATCGATGATTCGATTAGGTTGAGATTATTTCAACGCACCCTAACTGGAAACGCCGCCAAATGGTATATTGAGCTAACTGGGGGCAGTTTTTCTACATTTGGAGAACTGGCTGTTACATTTCTAAACCATTTTCAGTTGCCTGTCCGATATGATGCTGGGACTGAACTCCTAGCTAATTTTAAGCAGGACGATGCAACCCACATTTCTGATCACATTCAGGAATGGAGGAGAAGGAAGAGGCTGATTAAAGCTCATATTCTAGGTGAATTCCTTTTGGAATGGTTTCTCAAATCCCTACAGTCAGATATTTCGAAAGATGTATCCCTCTTAGGGGTATTTTCCGAGGAGCAGGCCATTTTTAGGGCCCAGCAGCTAGAGTTGATATATTCTCATTCTGGGGTCCTTCACAAGTATCTGCCCAATGCTCCTCGCTCCAAATTAGATTTATCTAAAACTAAGCCTGGTCCTCATGGTGACGGACTGGTTGGATCGATCAATAGTGGTGCAGCCAACCTGCTTTCTCAATTGCAGTAGTTGTCTTTACAATCTGCTCCTTCTGGTCAGGCTGTGCCTGCTGAGTCATCACCTTCCCAGTCTTTGTCCATAAATGCTGTCCAAGCTTCTGATCCCAAAGGAAATCAACAATCCAATGGGAAGAAGAAGGGACGAAATAACAAGAAGAAGGGCAAGAACGGGAAGGGTAATGCAAATAAAACCAACGAGCATGTTGGTGAGGGTCAAAAGGAGAAGAAGAAAGTGAAGTTTCCATGCAAGCTGTGTGCTGGAGACCATCTCACACACCTTTGCCCTAAAATTCAGGATGCTCAGCGCTTGTTAGCTCAGCAGGGTTCTTCTAGTTCCCAGGCTGTGTTAACAAACCCTTTTCCCCAAGGGCAGAAATTAGTTGTTGGCGCGAACCAAAATCCTGGGGCTTCTTCTGGGGGCACCCAGGAAGGGGAAATTCCATCGAACATTTTTATGATGAGTGCTCACGCGGATATCGCTACGAGATCCCGTGATTATGGCGAAGAAGAGTCTTCGAAAACTAAGGAAATTCCTGATGCTACTGAGCCGCTTCACATTACGAAGCCTACTGTTGAGTCTATGCCTCGGATGCCCAAAGCATCTTTTAAGCGATCAACGATTAATCCAAATGCTAGGGCTGCCCAGAACTACTCGATTGTGGAAATCTGGCGCAAAGTCCTTGTGCTATGTCAGCTTTAGAGGTACTCCAGTCTTGTCTGGCTCAGCGCAGTGCTTTGCTCACTGCCATTGGGGCTATTGATCCGAAAAATTCTCTTCTGATTACTTTTGATATGACTAATTTTAAGAAGAGACTCCCCCATCACATGGCTTTTCATATTAAATCATCGTACCGGAAGTGTAACATCTTTCGGACGGTTGTTGATGAGGGTGCTTCCACATGCGTGATGTCTCTCACATGTTGGAAGACGATTGGATCTCCCAAAGCTATTCCATCTACCACTCTTCTGACTGCGTTTGATGGTCATTCTCACAGACCGCATGGTATTGTCCCAGCTTTGCCTATCTGTGTTGGGGGAAAAACTGTGAATATAGAGGTTGAGGTAGTTGACGCAAGCTTGGACTACAACCTTCTGTTGGGGAGAAACTGGATTTATGAGATGGATGCCATTGCATCCTCATTATTTCGGATTATATGTTTCCCCCACGAAGGGAGGATTGTTACAGTGGATCAACTGGACTGTCCTCCTGTAGACCCGAATGCGTCTACTGACTCATCTGTTCCAAAGTTGGATAATACTAAGGTGCCTGTTGAGAATTTAGGAGTTGGAATGTATTCTTCCTTGATGGGTACTTTCGATATTCCTCCTCCTACGGTTCATATTAATGCAATTTCATCCTCCAAGGCTCCTCTTCGAAGAGAGTTCTTCAGAACTCATTATTTTTTGGACCCTTGGACCTTACCTTCCCCTACAGCCACATTAGCGGAAGGTAAAGTGGGTGGAATGGCATTTCCAATGTCTGCAGCTGAGATTGCTTATCAGTCTATTTTTGACTTTGCAGAATCCAGTCCAACTCCTCTTTTGCCGGAAGAGTTGGATGGAGATGTGGCTCCGGCTTGGACACTTAGTTCTTATTCGGCCCAAGATTGCCTTGATACTACTCTTCCATCTGAAGAGGCCATCCTGGAAGCCATGACTGCTATAGATAGAACGTGGGATGATTTGCATCATCGGTCTTATTTTTTACCTGACTTGAGCGAAGTTGAAACGAGTTTTCCAAGTCCTCCGTCTCCTGGTTCTGTTCACCCAGTCTTGAACCCTTTAGCACCAAAACAGGTTTATGCTGAAGGGAACATGGCTGTGATTTCTCCTACTATCCCGGTGAACATTTCCAGGGATCCCAATATTATTGAGAATGTCTTCATCGGAGCTGAATTTTCCCGTGAAGAGATTCAAATTTACACCGAGATATTTAAAGAGTATAGGGATGTATTCGCTTGGTCTTATGAGGAAATGCCTGGAATAGATCCATCTATTGTCCAGCATGAGATCAAGAATTATGAAAACGCTAAGCTGGTGAGGCAAAAACTTCGTCCGGTCAATCCTAGGAAGGAAGCAACTATCAAAGCTAAGGTTGAGAAGCTGCTTAAGGCGGGATTCATTTTCACTGTTCCTTTGACTGAATGGGTTTCAAATCCCGTTCCCGTAGATAAAAATCAAGGAACGATTCGAGTTTGCATCGATTTCAGAGACCTAAATAAAGCATGTCCTAAATATAATTACCCCACACCATTTATCGATCAGATCATTGACGAGTGTGCCGGTAATGAGATTTTCTCCTTCATGGACGGTTTCTCCGGATATAATCAGATTACTATCCGTCCTGAGGATCAACATAAGACTGCCTTTATTTTTCCCTGGAGTACTTTTGCATACAAGAAGATGCCTTTTGGTCTTAAAAATGCTGGGGCTACCTTTCAGCAGGCCATGTCATATACCTTCCACCACATCAAAAAGATTATCGAGGCGTATTTGGATGAGTTAGCTGCTCATTCTCGAAAGAGGATGGATCATTCTGGTCACCTCCGGCAAATATTTGAAAGATGTCGTTTCTATAAGATTAGATTGAATCCGAACAAGTGTGTTTTCGCGGTTACATCCGGCCGGTTATTGGGATTCATTGTGTCTAGGGAAGGGATTAGGGTATATCCCTTCAAGGTTGAGGCAATACTTAGGTTTCCTCCCCCGTCCTCTATCCGTCAGCTTCAAAGTCTACAAGGAAAGTCTAATTTTCTTTGGAGATTTATCGTAAATTATGCTGAATTTACAAAGGGATTTATGAGATTGTTGAAGAAGGGAGTTCCATTTCTTTGGTATGACTACCCTCAACGCTCATTCGATGCTTTGAAGAAAGCATTGACCTCTGCTCCTTTATTGAGTCCACCTGATTATAGCAGGGATTTCCTTTTGTATCTGGCAGCAGCAGAATCTACTATTGGTATGGTTCTGGTTCAGGAGGATGATGCTCTTGCAGAGCATGTTATATACTACCTTAGTCGAGGCTTGGTACGACCTAAACTCCGGTACACTCCAATAGAAAAGTTAGCTTTAACAGCAGTTCATGTTGTTCAGCGACTCCGACATTACATTATTCTTCGAAAAACTTATGTTTTGGCAGCACATAATCCATTTTAGTTTGTCCTCAGTAGGCGAGTGATTGGGGGCAAATACAATAGATGGATTGTGATTTTGCAGGAATTTTATCTTGAGTTTATGTCTGCCAAATCCAAGAAATCATTGGTTTTCGCAGAATTGATCTCCGAGTTGCCCTGTGGAGATGAGATGATCTATGATGAATCCTTTCCGGATGAACATTTGTTTCTTATCTCTTCACAGGATCCTTGGTATGGAGATATAATTGTGTATCTTCAGACTGCGAAGTTTCCCTCTACTTTTTCGAAAGATGAGCATCGTAAGCTGCGTCACTTAGCCAAGAATTATTTGATTATTGGTGATGCTTTATACCGTCGAGGGGTTGATTCAATCCTGAGACGCTGCTTAACTCTCGAAGAAGCTGAGGCTGTGCTGAATGATTCCCACAGTGGAGCTTGTGGGGGTCATTTATCTGGGCTTGCTACAGCCCAAAAGATCTTGCGTGCTGGGTACTTTTGGCCCTTGATTTTCAAGGATTGTATCGAATCGGTCAAAAAGTGTCATCCGTGTCAAGTCTATACTCGAAAAATGCGCGCTCATCCAGCTCCACTTTTTCCAGTCATTATTGTCGGTCCCTTTACAAAGTGGGGAATTGATTATACTACTTGTAACCCGCCTTCGGCTAAAGGTCAAAAGTATATTATTGTAGCAGTAGACTACTTTACGAAGTGGGTCGAGGCTATGCCTACTTTTGGGAATGATGGTGAGACTGCAGCTCTTTTTCTTTTCAACCAAGTTATCGCTCGTTTTGGTATTCCTAGAGAGATTGTCACTGATCATGGCAGTCATTTTCAGAATAGTATGATGGCTGAGTTGGCTCTCAAATTGGGTTTCCGGTAGGAGCATTCATCTCCATATTATCCTCAAGCCAATGGGCAAGTGGAAGCCATGAATAAATCCTTGAAGACAATTCTTCAAAGGACAATTGATAAAGCTAGATCCAACTGGCATATTATGCTATATCCCGCACTTTGGGCATACAGGACGTCAGTGAAAACTGCAACTGGCTTTACTTCGTTTCAGCTAGTGCACGGGGTGGAATCTGTATTTCCCATTGAATGTGAGATTCCTTCTCTTAAGTTAGCTGTTGAGCTTCTTCCTGACACTTCAAGTATTGAAGAACGGATCCTTCATCTAGAACATCTCGATGAGCAGCGTCGGGATGCCGCCACGATGAATGAAGCACATAAAAACCGAGTTAAAGTTCAGTACGATAAGGCGGTCAAACCCAGGGTTTTTTCGGAAGGTGACCTTGTTTTGGTCTATGCCCAAGAAAAAGATGCCCTGGGGGCAGGAAAGTTTAAGTCTATGTGGTATGGCCCCTTCATCATTAAAAAAGTCCTTAAGAAAGGAGCGTATACCTTGGTTGATTTTGAAGGGACCGAGTTGCCGGAGCCCCGAAATGGGCTCTATTTGAAGAAGTGTTATGCCTAGGCTTCGGCCTGGCATGTTGCTTTTGTATATAGTAGTTTTTTGTTTTGTACATATCTGGTTGATTTTCGATCTTTGATGAGTTGGTGATGTTTTTGATCTGCTTTGGCAGGTTGTGTTGGATGTCATGAGTCATTTTGGTTTCACCGATGGTGCTAGTAGACACACTCGGAACTTAGCTTCCGCGGCTTGGGTGCTTCATTATCCATCCGGTCAGCTGTTAGTATCAAGAGGGGTTTGCATTGGTCCTGCTTCCAATAATATAGCAGAATACACTGCAGTTGTTTATCTACTCTCGGAGGCAATATCTTTGGGTGTTGATTTGTTGGTAGTTTTCTTGGACTCTCAGCTGGTGGTGTCGCAGTTGAACAATACTTATCGGGTTCGAGATCCATTTTTTTTACGGCTGTTCTTGAGGGTACGTTTGTTACAAAGATCATTTCAATTTTTAACTTTCATTCATATTCCTCGAGCTGACAATTGGTTGGCCGACTCATTATCTAATCAGGCACTGGATTGGCATATTAATCATTCCATACAATAAAATTTAATCATCGAAAACATCATTCATTTTGATACATTTATCACATCACATCAAATATCGTTGTATATATATCATTAGAGTGTTCAAAAACTTTACGAAATTTGGATCCATAAGATTATACAAAATTTGGGCTTATGCCTGATCATGTTCAGTCTCAAAAAAATATACAGTCATCTGATACATAATATCTATCTACTCCTGAGGTCCCTGCCCAGAAGTCGTGTTCCTATAGAACATGATCGCGGTGGCAACTCGGTGGAATAACCATACCCAGTCTCGGGGCACTCCTACCACCCGTCTCTGGATGGCTTCCGGCGGATCTTCCATGGCAGCCATAGGTATTTGGCGGGTTAACCCCTCCAAGTTCCTCTGTACAGCCTGGAGGGTCCTGTCTGAATCCACTGTATCTGCTTCGCCCCTGCGACGCTTGTGGCGCGGGAAACCCTCAGGTCGAACTGGTCCAATATCTGTATCATGATCATGTTTACATTGTCAGTCATTATGAATCCAATAAAAAACATGTTTATTTTCATTTTTTCATACATATTTGAAAAAATCCAAAAAAATTATATAAGTCAAAATTTTTTGCAAACTTACCGACTGTGCCCCATGCTGTGCCTGGTGGAAGAACAAGATCTGGATCTCCACGAAAGTCCATCCCGGCATAGGGATAGTCGTCCACAGCGATGATTTGTTCTCCCCACCAAAGGAAGAACTCATCATCCCAAGTGGTCCGGGGAACTTCACTTCCCCCTAATCTCTTCATCATGTCTGCCCAACGGGCAATTCTTGGATCTCTAGGGTTGTTGATGGTAGAGATGACTCTGGGTCTCAATGCTGGTATCTTCTCAAAGAAGAATGTCATCAAAATTGTACCGTATCCAAAGTGTTTTGTCTTTGCTTGACGGATTGAGGTCAATTGTTGCTTCATGTTCAGTAATAGGGCTGTGCACCAATCATATACATGAGTTAAGCATTCCACTGCTATACTCATTTGCGTCCTGGATGCCTGGTGTAGGGAGGCAGATCCTGCCACTCTGCCAATGGTGAAAAGGAGGATTTTCATGTGCAAATCCCTTAAATCTTTAATTGCAATCTAATTTCCAACTTTCTTGGAACCCTCTATGCAATACACGTGGACATAATCTTCCACGGTTAGCCCTCCCAGGGGCTTCCCGTGCAAGTCTACTGGTTCTCCCCTCCGGGAGAGTCCAGTGATAAAATATATGTCTTTCACTTCAATGCATACTGGCATCTGATCTATCATAAAGCAATCCTCTTCTAGTTCCCAATAATTTACAAGCATTTCTAGCAACCCGACATTGCTTTTCATATTTGGCATTTTGAAAAATTTGAGCAATCCGCAATTCCGAAGAATATTTTGCGATGCTCGATCTCGCATGACTTCTTGATCAATTGCACTGTGTTCACGCTCTCTCCATGAGATTGTCATCCTGTCAAAATTCAATAAATCCTTCATTAGCCATGCATTTTTCATTTGGGCCTGCGCATACGCGGCTTTCTTTATGCATAGTCGCGTGTATACGCGACTTTACTGTTACCAACCCGCGTATGCGCAAGTCCGTGTTTTTTTAGCAAGGGTTTCTGTGGTGAAAATCACTAAATTTTAATTTATAAACGGACAAAATGATTTGCAAGGATGATTGAGGAGCCTACCTGACAAATTCGGTGCGATTCGACGGTCGGTTGCTCCTGATTTGACGAAAGAAGTTTTTTGCTCCAGAACACTTTTTTTCAAATCAGCAATGTAATAATGAACCAAATATGAGGTAATTTGTCTATTTATGGCTAAAAAGTTGAAAATTTTCGCAAAATTTTGTTATGCTTATTTTTTCAATCTATCTTAAGCTGCATAACCCAGATGCTTGGAAGTGCCCAGTTTGGTATGTTTTCAGGTACATTTTGACGAATTTGAGATTTTTCCCGGTTTTTTGATCCATGATTACTGACTCGTCACGGCAGGTATATGATCTTCACTGGCATATAGGTTAGGGAAATCACTTTCCGCTGCATCTTGCATACTAGCCTCCATACTGATCACTTGCCATAGGGTCGATCCCATCAGGTCACGACTATTACACCCATTTCACTCGCAGATTATTCAATCATGACTTGGTGGTAGAGCCTTCCTTTACATGGGCTTCCTAGTTAGTTCCTCGCTATCACTTGTTGCCCATGCTGCGTTTTATGTAGGCTCGGGAGTCCTCTTTAGTCGCACCATGACTTACGTGTTGAAGCTTCATTCTTCTTCTTCCTCACTATCATTTTTCTGGCTATTACCCTAGAGGCTCCCTGGTGTCATTAAGTTGTATTACTGCATTGCATATTGGCTACTTGTTTATCCTGGCCTTTAGCCGACTTCATTTGGACTCGATGTTTAAGCCAAATTTTGACCTTGTCTATCTGTACAAGTTAACCATTGCATCCACTTAGCTATCGCGACTTGACACCCTTTTACCCATGGATGGAACATTCCTCTGAGTATCGCTTACCAGTTTCCGCCACCTTGCATTGAGCATAGGATCATTCCAGTCCCAGGAACTAGTGCATCTGTTTTTTTTATATTCGTTCCATCCATTGTACCATAGCATTCTTTTATTCTTTTTCAGGCTTATTATATGAAAAAGACAAAAAAATCAAATATAACAAAAAGAGCGGGAACGGGATGTATCTTCGTTGTTTTGATGGCAGTACAGAGTCAGTTTTTCGCCCTTGAACAAAGCACATATACTTATATATATTTCCTACATTTGGGATGGTTTTAGTTTTTGACCTAGGTTCAGCCTTTACCTTGTTTCACTTGTCAGTCCTCCCCCGGTTGGTTATCTCTTCCAATCATATGGAGAGTTTGTTCTGCCTCCTGCATTACAGACTTATACAGTGTCACGTTTTACTGCCATGGTCATCATGAGTCGTGCTTTTGTTCAAGGGAAGTCTAACCAGAGTCGGCCATTCTGCGGTGTCTCTTGACTCATTATTCAGTCGACCTTCCTAGTTTTGTCAGTATCTTGTTCTATCACATAAGATGTTTTGGTCTTCTGCTCGTGCTGGTTTGAGAAGGTCCCCATTGACTTCTTGCCGGCGGGTTTGTCTCTTATCGACTATGACACATTTCTCTGAGAGCAAACCTAGAGCCACACCCTGGCCCTATTTCCATCATTGATAGGTGACCTTGTGCTCAGAATTTGATCATCATTATGGGTCTTTGACTGAGTGGTTGCCCTTGTGTTCGACGTCAGCATACATTATCACACTTGGGATTCGTGCAGTACCTTGATTTCCATTTGACCCTATCGGTGGATTTCTTGCCTCTGTGTCAGCTTTCATTATTGGTTGGTTCAGAGGGTTTCTTCCATGCGCTAGCTTCATCTTGTGCATGTCGGAAACGTACTTCGGTTTTGGTTCCATCACTCTACTTCGTCCGATTCCTTCCAAATCTTGGCCTGCGGGTTACACTCGCGCTGGACTGATGTGGGATGCCTTAATGCCTTCCTTCCAGCAGATCTTTTCTCATCGACTCCGACTCATTGCTCTGGGAATAAGGTCTAGATTCTTTTTGTCAGTACCTTAGGGTTTGCAGTCATCAGTGGCAGACTCTTCGCTATCGACAGTGGGGATTCATCATTGCCTCCTGATTGGTAGATTCTTTTAAGTGTTCGACTTCAACTCATTCATTCGCACTTGTTAGATTGTACTGGGGCACCTTGACGCTCATTTTCATTATTGGTGGGTTGTCTCGTGTTGGTTAACGGTATACATTATTGACCGGTAATCCAACGATTTCTCACATGGTCGACTTCAGCTCATTTATTCCCATTGTGTAGAATTGTGCCATAGTGATCGGTGAAGACCTCGGGTTGCATCAAAATTTCTCGGTTCACTTTTGACAGTCCATTCAGTTTCTGCCAGTGATGCCGTCCACCCTTATATGTTGCAGTTCAGTACAGCAGCATCTTATATGTTGGCTCCCGAGTTGCGTGATTGTACCGTTTGTTCCACCTCTTATGATTTGGTACTTGGAGATTCAGTTACTTATATGATCAGACATCCAGTTGCACCATCCTTGATCAGCTTTCTATATGTGATACTTGGACACTGATTCAGACTTATATTTCCGGGCCATGCTCAGATGATTCATTGTGTAATTTCAGTTCAGCTATACTTGTATACATGTTGGATCTATTCAGTACTTTTTATCTGATGTATTTTTTGACTGAGCATGGGTATGCCCGCCTCAGCATGAGTTGACTCTCTATTTTCTTTCATTGGTTTTTGGCAGGCTGAAATCTGGTGAAGTCCTCTCTTGTCCTTGCGAAGTTATTTCTATGTGCGTAATACATTTCGGCCATCATGTACCCCTTCTGACCTCATATATTAGGGGGCATCTGTTATAGCATCATTTCTCACCTTCATATGATTCATGATTGCTTTTATGGCTTTGGGCACCCATTCCTACAGACTTGGACCAAATTCACTAAAAAACAGTGTAAAAATCCCCATACGCGGTTATGCCCAGACTTTTCCGCGTGTATACGCGAGTCCACATGCACTTTTCCGCGTATGCCATTAAAATAATTAAAAAATATATAAAAATTCCCTATTTTCAGGCTGAGTTGATGGTTACTCTAGTAGTTCAACCACCCCAACACGTGGCCAACTGTTTCCAACTGTTGAAACTACTTTGAGGGAGTATAAAAGCCCCTCATGTGTATGGCCTAAGAGAGAGAGAGAAATTATTGATATTATACTCTATTGGTATTCCCTATCCAAGTCTGAATTCCCGTGCCTCCTGCACTTCCCAGTTCATTACAGGAAACCCTTGTTTCCTAGAGATGCTCATCTCCCTATATGTCATCTCGTATGCACCAGTTCGGAAGGAATCTTAGTGAGGCAAGGGTGGGACGGATGCGGACGACAGTCTGCTCGAAGATCGTGGAAGGATTCAGGTGATCTCTCCACTTGTTATTTCTGTACATGATATTTATAATACAGAAGAACCATCTTGTTCCCGAAGTATACGTGTTAGTGTCCGCTTGCATATATGAGAATATTGTTATTTAAGCATTTATTATGGTTTATCTGATGTTTCATATGGATTTCACTAACATTTAGAGTAGATATATGTTGTACAACCAGTTCTTCGTGCTTGTTTCTTCTTATCTTTCAGGTTAAGAAGGAAGGACAGTTGCTGGGGGTTTGGACCCCGCGGGATCTGCTTCAACCGTAGGACCTACGGGTAAGTTCCTCGATCTGCTCTATTTAGTTTTTCATGAACATGTATGGTTGTGTGAGTCCTTCTTGAGTAGCATGCGTTGCTCTGTGGAGGTTGTAACCCAACAAACCTCTAGGGTGATTTTCCCCGAAACAGAACTGGCGACTCCACTGGGGATCGCATTCTTGTGATTCCCCTGTTGGGTGGTTTCAGTTGTTTGATAGGTTTCCAACAGTTTTAAATTTTATTTCCAGTCCATTTTACTCTTTCTCAGTCAGACTGAAGTCCTGGTTTCTTATCCAGGCTTGATCCTTTTTGTTTTTCATTATCTACCTTTATATACGCGGGTTTGTCTGCACACAGTCACGTATACATGCATTTTTTGTTAAAGGGGGGCGCGTATACGTGTTTTTCCTTTAGCACAGTCGCGTATGCACGCTTGTTGCTGAACTGTAAAGTTGCGTATACCTAGGCAGATTTTAAAATTTTGGATTTCTTGGCTTTTTAGTCCTTTCTGTTTGTGGAGACCTGTTCCTGCAGTGTCTTTGTACCCTCTGGATTGTGAAGAAAGTGGTCTTTAGTCTTTTCTCTCTCTTGTTTGATTGAAAACTAGTCTTTTTGGCAAAGTATTATTTCTTGTGCTGGCATTTCTGGTCCGAGTACCAAGATCTATTTCTGGGGATTCTTGGTTGTTCTGCTTCATCAGAACAGAGAGCTCCTGCTCATTTACTCTTTCATATCTTTGTGTTTTTCTTTGCGCTACAATTTTTTCCCATTTCTTGGTTGGTTTTCTTGAGTTCAGTTGGCTAGGTCTTGTTGCAACTTTTGAAGAGTCTTTCTTGGTTCTTTGAAGTTTTTGTTTGCGGCAAGGTTGCACTATTCTTCTAGGCTGAGTGGCTGAGTTTTCTTGTCTTCTTTTTCTCATATTGATCTTGCTACTAGTTAGCCCTATAAGATTTGGAGCATTTTTGAAGTTTTTTCTTGAAATTCTGTGTTGTTTGGCTTGGGATTTTATAGTTTCACTTGGTCTTTTCGAACTCTTTTATAAAACTCAAAAGCTCAAAAAACATTTTGCTTTGTTGTTTGCTTTTGTTTTTGCATTTTTGTTTTCGTTTCTTTGTATCTTTTGAAGCTTTGTTGAAGTTTCTTGCCTTTGGATTTTGGATTGATTCTGGAAAGGAGTTGTCATTGATTTCTTCCTCTTGTTGTTAAGCGTTTTTGGTGTCTTCATATTAAGAGTTCTTGATTTTGGGAACTAGCTTTCTGGACAACCAAAAAAGAGATAAAACTGAAGGACTTTTGGGAAATTTCACTCTTCTTTAGGAGATTTTTGCATCTTAGGATTTGCATGCTTGTAGTGATTTGCATCAGGTGCACTTAAGCATTTAGTCATTTTCATAGTTTTTGTGAGTGTGAGTTTGTTATCTGAAAAGAAAAATACAATTTTTAATCTCATAGAACCTGTGTAGAAGTTGCTTTTCATCGAAAGACAATAACTGCATTTGCATGTAGTTTGGTTTTTATTAATTTCTTTTTGCGTCAAAACATCATAAGTTTCATTTCCACATCCCTTTGACTTAACATAACAGCCCATTAAAATAAGCGATATAATTTAAAATCAACTAGCAAGTTTTCTAAGTGTCATACACCAACTAGCTAGGTTGTAGGGCCTTGGAATAGGTGAGTGGAGAGTTAACTCTCCAAGGCCGCTCAAACAAAACATAGAAGTTCATTAATTGAGCGAAATCCAACTCCGTTAGGTGGACCGGGAAAGCTCTCCTCCAGAGAGTCAAGCGCGAGGGGAAGTGAAGGCTGAGAAGAGGGATACCCCCTCACTAATTAGCTGAATCTGACAAGACCATTCCTTTTTCTACGAGTCCTTTTTGGCAACCTGGTGCATCATCAAATCCAGGGTATTCTTTTCAGAATGTTGGGAATCCATCCCATCAAGGATGGAATCCTTAGGCTCCGCCTCACTTACCTTTTCTGGCAACGTTAAACTTGCCAGATCTCTCGAAATTGACTAATGATCCGATTCGGTATGGTCCGGGGTGGCCTCCGGTTCCCACCAAACTTCCTTCAGATATTCCAAAGTTTGAAGGCAAGAATGGAGAAGATCCGGCTGACCACATCACTACCTTCCATTTATGGTGTTCTTCGAACTCCCTGATCGATGATTCGATTAGGTTGAGATTATTTCAACGCACCCTAACTGGAAACGCCGCCAAATGGTATATTGAGCTAACTGGGGGCAGTTTTGCTACATTTGGAGAACTGGCTGTTACATTTCTGAACCATTTTCAGTTGCCTGTCCGATATGACACTGGGACTGAACTCCTAGCTAATTTTATGCAGGACGAAGCAACCCACATTTATGATCACATTCAGGAATGGAGGAGAAGGAAGAGGCTTATTAAAGCTCATATTCCAGGAGAATTTCTTTTGGAATGGTTTCTGAAATCCCTACAGTCAGATATTTCGAAAGATGTATCCCTTTCTGGGGTATTTTCTGAGGAGCTGGCCATTTTTAGAGCCCAGCAGCTAGAACTGATCTATTCTCAGACTGGGGTCCTCCATAAATATCTACCCAATGCTCCTCGCTCCAAATTAGATTTATCTAAAACTAAGCCCGGTCCTCATGGTGACAGACTGATTGGATCGATCAATAGTGGTGCAGCCAGCCTGCTTACTCAATTGCAGCAGTTGTCTTTGCAATCTGCTCCTTCTAGTCAGGCTATGCCTGCTGAGTCATCACCTTCCCAGTCTTTGTCCATAAATGCTGTCCAAGCTTCTGATCCCAAAGGAAATCAACAATCTGAAGGGAAGAAGAAGGGACGAAATAATAAGAAAAAGGGCAAGAACGGGAAGGGTAATGCGAATAAAACCAACGAGCATGTTGGTGAGGGTCCAAAGGAGAAAAAGAAAGTGAAGTTTCCATGCAAGTTGTGTGCTGGAGACCATCTTACGCACCTTTGCCCTAAAATTCAGGATGTGCAGCGCTTGTTAGCCCAGCAGGGTTCTTCTAGTTCCCAGGCTGTGTTAACAAACCCTTTTCCCCAAGGGCAACAATTAGTTGTTGGTGCGAACCAAAATCCTGGGGCTTCCTCTGGGGGCACCCAGGAAGGGGAAATTCCATCAAACATTTTCATGATGAGTGCTCACGCGGATATCGCTACGAGATCCCGTGATTATGGCGGAGAAGAGTCTTCGAAAGCTAAGGATATTCCTGATGCTACTGAGCCGTTTCACATTACCAAGCCTACTGTTGAGTCTATGCCTCGGATGCCCAAAGCATCTTCTAAGAGATCAATGATTAATCCAAATGCGAGGGCTGCCCAGAACTACTCGATTGTAGAAGATCTGGCGCAGAGTCCTTGTGCTATGTCAGCTTTAGAGGTACTCTAGTCTTGTTCGGCTCAGCGCAGTGCTTTGCTCACTGCCATTGGGGCTATTGATCCAAAAAATTCTCTTCTGATTACTTTTGATATGACTAATTTTAAGAAGAGACTCCCCCATCACATGGCTTTTCATATTAAATCATCATACCGGAAGTGTAATATCTTTCGAACGGTTGTTGATGAGGGTGCTTCCACGTGCGTGATGTCTCTCACATGTTGGAAGACAATTGGATCTCCCAAAGTTGTTCCATCTACCACTCTTCTGACTGTGTTCGATGGTCATTCTCACAGACCCCATGGTATTGTCCCAGCTTTGCCCATCTGTGTTGGGGGAAAAACTGTCAATATAGAGGTTGAGGTAGTTGACGCAAGCTTGGACTACAACCTTCTATTGGGGAGAAACTGGATTTATGAGATGGATGCCATTGCATCCTCATTATTTTGAATTATATGTTTCCCCCATGAAGGGAGGATTGTTACAGTGGATCAACTGGACTGTCCTCCTGTAGACCCGAATGCGTCTACTGACTCATATGTTCCTAAGTTGGATAATACTAAGGTACCTGTTGAGAATTTAGGAGTTGGAATGTATTCTTCCTTGATGGGTACTTTCGATATTCCTCCTCCTACGGTTCATATTAATGCAATTTCATCCTCCAAGGCTCCTCTTCGGAAAGAGTTCTTCATAACTCATTATTTTTCGGACCCTTGGACCTTACCTTCCCCTACTGCCACATTAGCGAAAGGTCAAGTGGGTGGAATGGCATTTCCAATGTCTGCAGCTGAGATTGCTTATATGTCTATTGTTGACTCTGCAGAATCTAGTCCAGCTCCTCTTTCACCGGAAGAGTTGGATGGAGATGTGGCTCCGGCTTGGACGCTTAGTTCTTCTTCGGCCCAGGATTGCCTTGATACCACTCTTCCATCTGAAGAGGCCATCCTGGAAGCCATGACTGGTATAGATATACCGTGGGATGATTTGCATCATCGGTCTTATTTTTTACCTGACTTGAGCGAAGTTGAAACGAGTTTTCCAAGTCCTCCGTCTCCTGGTCCTGTTCACCCAGTCTTGAACCCTTTAGCACCAAAACAAGTTTATGCTGAAGGGAACATGGTTGTGATTTCTCCTACTATCCCGGTGAACATTTCCAGGGATCCCAATATTATTGAGAATGTCTTCATCGGAGCTGAATGTTCTCGTGAAGAGATTCAAATTTACATCGAGATCTTTAAAGAGTATAGGGATGTATTCGCTTGGTCTTATGAGGAAATTCCTGGAATAGATCCATCTATTGTCCAGCATGAGATCAAGACTTATGAAAACGCTAAGCCGGTGAGGAAAAAACTTCGTCCGGTCAATCCTAGGAAGGCAGCAGCTATCAAAGCTGAGGTTGAGAAGCTGCTTAAGGCGGGATTCATTTTCCCTGTTCCTTTGACTGAATGGGTTTCAAATCCTATTCCCATAGATAAAAAGCAAGGAACGATTCGAGTTTGCATCGATTTCAGAGAAAAAAATAAAGCATGTCCTAAAGATAATTACCCCACACCATTTATCGATCAGATCATTGACGAGTGTGCCGGTAATGAGATTTTCTCCTTCATGGACGGTTTCTCCGGATATAATCAGATTACTATCCATCCTGAAGATCAACATAATACTGCCTTTATTTGTCCCTGGGGTACTTTTTCATACAAGAAGATGCCTTTTGGTCTTAAAAATGCTGGGGCTACCTTTCAGCGGGCCATGTCATATGCCTTCCACCACATCAAAAAGATTATCGAGGCGTATTTGGATGATTTAGCTGCTAATTCTCGAAAGAGGATGGATCATCCTAGTCACCTCCGGCAAATATTTGAAAGATGTCGTTTCTATAAGATTAGATTGAATCCGAACAAGTGCGTTTTCGCGGTTACATCCGGCCGGTTATTGGGATTCATTGTGTCTAGGGAAGGGATTAGGGTAGGTTATTGGGATTCATTGTAATTATATTTAAGATAGTATTAATTAACTAATAATTGTGTATAAAATCTTTTGGTGAAAATTGTTGTGTAACTAGCTCCAAAAATAGAAGAAAAGAGATATCAACGCCTTAGAAATAAGCCACTTCGAGGGGGAAACCTCCAATACATTACATAAATGAACAATTCTTGGATGATCCAATTACAAAACCTCCTTTCTATATATAGGAGTCCATGGGGCCATAATGTAATCCTAGTGGGCCACAATGTAATCCTAGCCGACCTAACAATAATAATTTAAGGGCACAATAATAATAAAATGGGGGTTACAAGGGTACAACAATAACAATAAGGGGGTTACACTAACAACAATAAGGGACTATACTAGTAACATGCCCCTCTCCTTCAAAAAAGTGTTGTCCTCAACACTTGAGTAGCTCTGGGTGCTTTTGTATAAAATTCTCATCCTCCCATGTAGAATCTTCAGTGGGTAAGTTCTTCCACTTGATGAGATATTTTGAAATTGATCGATTCCGTAGTTGTCGAGTTCTTGTTTCCGTGACCGCTTCCGGTTCCAATATGATTTTTCCTTCCTCATCAAGTTCTGGAAATATTGTTTGAACTGGAAGATTTTCACCTATAACCTTCTTTAAGCATGAAACATGGAAAACTGGATGTACTCGCGAAGAAGCGGGAAGCTCCAATTTGTATGCCATAGTACCAATATTTTGCAACACCTTGTAAGGACCATAGTACTTTGGCGATAATTTATTATCCTTCTTTGCTTGCTTGAGGGACATTTGTTTGTATGGTTGTAGCCGTAAAAATAGCCAATCTCCTACATCAAAACTTCTCTCGCTGCGATGTTGATCTGCCTGTTGTTTCATTCGATTTTGTGCCAAATTCAGGTTATCCTTTAAGAGTTTGAGAACTTCTTGTTGATGCTCGATGTGATCTTCCACTGCTTGAACCTTCGAATTTTCCCTTAAAGATGATGTGATCGATGGTGGATGATATCCATAAAGTGCAATAAATGGGGTCATTTTTGCTGCAGTATGGAAGGAAGTGTTATACCACCATTCAGCGAGAGGTAACCACTTGACCCATTGTGTTTGTTTATCAGATACAAAACAACGAAGATATCCTTCCAAATATTTATTTACTATCTCAGTTTGACCATCATATTGAGGACGATAAGATGAGCTATGAGCTAATTGAGTACCCAAACAAGAAAATAACTCCGTCCAAAAATTTCCAGTAAAAATGGGATCTCTGTCGCTCACAATAACCCTTGGGCTTCCATGTAGCTTTTGAATTCTATCCATAAATGTAGTAGCAACTGTACTTGCTTTAAATGGATGAGATAATGCGCAAAAGTGTGCATACTTGGTAAGTCTATCAACTACCACCATGATGACACTCTTTCCTTCGAACTTAGGTAAGCCTGTGATAAAATCCATTGAAATCTCCTCCCAACGTTGACTTGGAATGGATAAAGGTTGTAGAAGTCCCAGGGTCTTAATTGTTTCCACTTTATTCTGCTGGAAAACCAAACATTCCACCACAAACTTTTGAATATCAGATTTAAGGCCATCCCAAAAAAATTCTTTCTTCACCCTGTGGTAAGTTTTTAAAAATCCTGAGTGTCCTCCTAAAGGAGAAGTGTGCAATTCTAGAATAATATTTTGTTTTAGTTGGGAATTCTTACAAAGATATAAGCGATCTTTGTACCATAAGGAATCATTTTTCCAACTAAATGTATTAGATGTACTAGGATCTTGCTGCAACTTTTGAATGAGTGTCCATACATCTTTGTCCTTCTTCCATTCATCTCTTACTTCAGTTATCCAATCTGGTTGGATAATAGAAATGGCACAAAGCAATGCTTCCACCTCTTCATTCTTTCTTGAGAGTGCATCTGCAGCAACATTAAGCTTTCCTTTTTTGTAGATTATTTCAAAGTCATAACCCAACATCTTTGTGACCCATTTTTGCTGCTCTTCTGAAGATAGTCTTTGTTCCAAAAAGTGTTTAAGACTATCATGATCATTTTTTACCTTGAAGTGTCTTCCCATTAGGTAAGTTCGCCATTTCTTTAGTGTATGTAGTATTGCTAACATTTCCTTCTCATAAATAGGTTTCTGTAAATACTTTCCTTTGATTGGACGACTTTCAAAAGCAATGGGTCTTCCTTCCTGCATTAAAACTGCACCAATTCCATTTCCTGAGGCATCACATTCCACAATAAAGGTTTTTGTGAAGTCTGGTGTAGCTAAGACCGGTGCTAAGCACATTGCCTCTTTAAGATGTTCAAAGGCCTTAGTTGCTTCAGGAGTCCATGAAAATGCATCTTTCTTCAATAATGTTGTTAGAGGTGCTGCTATTCTTCCATAATTCTTAACAAACTTACGATAATACCCTGTTAACCCGAGAAATCCTCGCAACTGCTTTATGGTTGTGGGGACTTTCCATTCCTTAATGGCTTTAATTTTGTTAGGGTCTACTTTAACACCCTCGTGAGATCCAATATGACCCAGATATTCCACCTCTTGTACTCCAAAGAAACATTTGGATGTTTTTGCATATAATTGTTTCTCCTGCAATAGTTTGAGCACACTATCAACATGTTGAACATGATCCTTCCAAGACCCTCTGTAGATTAGTATATCATCAAAAAATACTAGCACAAATTTTCTAAGGAAGGGTTTGAAAATGGAATTCATCAACCCTTGAAATGTAGAAGGTGCATTGGTAAGGCCAAAAGGCATGACCAAAAATTCATAATGACCCTCATGAGTTCGAAATGTTTTTTTTGGAATATCTTCGATCTTCATTCTAATTTGATGATATCCTGAACGAAGATCCAACTTGGTAAAATAAATTGCTCCATGTAATTCATCCAATAATTCATCAATCACAGGAATGGAAATTTGTCTTTAATGGTGAGCTTATTGAGCTCCCTATAATCCGGACACATTCGCCATGATCCATCCTTCTTGTGTACCAATACTACAGGAGCAGAGAAAGAACTTTGACTAGGTTGAATTATACCCGCCTCTAACATTTCTGCAATCATACGTTCAATTTTGCTCTTTTGGAAGTAAGTATATCTATAAGGCCTGATGTTTGGAGGAACACTTCCTGGAATCAAATGAATAGCATGATTTGGGGAGTAAAGGTGAAATGCAGAATCGGGCTAAACAGGGTGCTTGTGCTCTGGGACTTCATTTCATACAATTCCTTAGGTGGGAGTCCTTTGGGAGTTTCAAACACCTTGGAATGATTATCCAAGACTTGTTGGAGATCTGCAGAAATAGATGATTTTGATGTTGGAACTTCTAGTGAGCATAATTGTGCAATTACGTCTCGTTGTTCTTTCTTTAGAAGCTTTGTCATGACATTAGAGCTTATTATCCTTCCTGGCTTCCCTTCAATACCCCGTAATTCGACTTCCTTTCCTTCTGAAAAAAATTTCAAGAAAAGTTCTTGAAAATTAAAAACTACCGTCCCCAAAGATTGTAACCATTGTACTCCTAGTACAACATCAGCACCTCCCATAGGAATGGCAAGCATTGGACTAATCAATACATATTCCCCCATGGTTAGCTTGATATTATGGCATTTTCCAGAGCAATTTATAGTTCCTCGATTTGCAACCATCACTTGACATTCTGGTGCTGGGTATAGGAAACAATTTAATTCCTTGGCTACCTTATAATGAATAAAATTATGGGTGCTACCTGAATCAATCAACACTATTACCCTTTTCTTCTGTATATGTCCTTCTATCTTGAGAGTTTGAGGAGTGGTAATTCCTGCCAGTGCATTACACGATATGGTCGGATTCATTTCTTCCTCTTCTAGGGGTGGTTTCTGGTGTATATCCTCTTCTTGTTCATTTTCTTCTTCTTCTTCACAATCTATGTAAAATAATTTCTTCTCAGCACACTTATGACCTTTAGTGTATTTGCTATCACAACTGTAGCAAAGCCCTTTTGCTCTTTTTTCTTCCAATTGTTGTGGTGTCAACCTTGTAGGTTGTGGAAATATAGCGTAGCAACACTTCCTTCTTTATAGAATTGAGTGGTAGGCTTCCTTGTCGCCATAATTTTACATTCAACTTTTCTTGCCAACCTGAATGCCTTCTCCAATGAATCAGGTTCCAAAACGCGAACTTCATGTTGGATGTTATCCTTTAAAGTGCCTAGGAAGAGATCAATCCTGTGTTCTTCTGTAAGATCAGTTACCCTTATATTCAATTTTTGGAAGTCCTCAATGTGCTGCCCCACTAAACCCTTTTGTTTGAGATTTATCAATTGGGTAAAGAAGGTGTTGCTCTTTGTATCCTCATAATGTGCTATCATTTCCTCCGTAGAAATTGACCAAGTGACAATTTTTTTACGGGAGCAAAGCCATTGATACCATACAAATGTATTTTGTTCTAAATGTAAAGTTGCAATGCGTACCTTTTGTGTGTTTTGCACGTTATGGAGATCAAAATATTGCTCCATCTGTAGTATCCATGTTACAGGATCCTTTCCATCAAACTTCCTCATATCCAATTTTGGAATATGGTGGTTCTTCCCGCCAACATTAGAGTTTATGAAATCACGATTAACATTTATTTTGTTCTCATCATGAGGTTCTTCTACTATATTTCCACCATTAGGAATCATTTCTTGTTTTAAGCTTGTCATCAAGCCTTCCATGTATGCTTTTAGATCATTCTTCATGTTTTCCATGTTGTCTTCCATGCCATCCATCTTAGCTTCCATGCCATCCATCTTAGCTTCCACGCCATCCATCTTATCTTCCATGCCTTTCTTCAAACCGTCCATCTTCACTTCCACGCCTTTCTTCAAAACTTCCATTTCATTTTTTGTT
Organism: Pinus albicaulis; assembly: GCA_034641835.2. NCBI lineage: Eukaryota > Viridiplantae > Streptophyta > Pinopsida > Pinales > Pinaceae > Pinus > Pinus albicaulis. Next base: position 1,770,028,733 of record CM076580.1, read on the forward strand.
CCTCTTTGCGAGAGTGAAATCTGTTGCACTTGCTCTTGTAATTTTGATAGATCATGTTGCAATTCTTCATTTTCATGAGTCAAAGTAGAGCCTTCTGAAGGCTTAATGGGTGTTGAATTATTTTTAGGGGCCATTTTAGAATCCAATATTGATATCTATTCTACAATATTCCCTTGGAATCAATTCAACTTGATTTTTCAAACAAGACTTATGCAATTCAAAAAAACAATACACACCTTTTACTTTCTTTGAGGAGCTCAATATTTAAATTGAATTATCTCTGTAATTGAAAATATTATATATCTGAAATTCATCCCTGTAGTAGCCCTCTGAAGCTTCTTTCAAATGCCACAGGTCTGACCTGATTTGGATTCTCCAAGACAAAGTTGTGTCCAATCTCCCACAATGACCTAATTATGGACTAGTTCAGTAGAGCGAACTTGTACGACTTGCCACGTGTCACTGTTTTGTCCTTTGTCTCTGAAATTGATAGCCAAGAAACTACAGTATGTGTACTTGCAACCAATTTTTACGGCACTCCAATCCGATCCCCAAAGAGAGAGTTATTGAACGTTTCCCACGATCACCTCTTTGAGATGAAATTCAGGAGCCTGAAAAAGCACTACCTTCCACATATCATATCTCCAAAAATATTACGAACCAAGCTCTGAAAGTTTTTGAAGAATGTCCTCAGTATTTTAGCTTCGCACCATATGAATTTCAAATTCTGAAACTTCGTATAAAAAAAATTATAGCACAAATGCCACGATGACCTGTTTAAGAGGCTGAAAAAAGACCTATATTCCACAGATGATATCTCCACAAATATAGCGAACCAAGCTCTGAAATTTTTAGGAAATCTTCGTCAAGATTTCGGCTTCATACCCTAAAACTTTTAGCTTCTGAAACTTCGTAGAAAAAAAGTTATAGCGAAAATGCCACGATGACTTGTTTGGAGCAGCAAAACTCTAGAATCCAAAGCTCTGATACCAAATGTTGTGTAACTAGCTCCAAAAATAGAATAAAAGAGATATCAACGCCTTAGAAATAAGCCACTTCGAGGGGGCAACCTCCAATACATTACATAAATGAACAATTCTTGGATGATCCAATTTACAAAACCTCCTTTCTATATATAGGAGTCCATGAGGCCATAAGGTAATCTTAGTGGGGCCACAATGTAATCCTAGCCGACCTAACAATAATAATTTAAGGGCACAATAATAATAAAATGGGGGTTACAAGGGTACAATAATAACAATAAGGGGGTTACACTAACAACAATAAGGGACTATACTAGTAATATAGGGACCTAACAAAAATCGCATGTAAGCTAATGTTGTCAATGCGTTTTGAATCAGCCACTGTGGTTCATCACCAGGACAAGGTGAGAAATCTGATCAAGGAACCTGTTTAAATAGATAAGGAAAGCTCCAACTAGCCGTTGTAAAATAACGACTAGTTTGACTAGAATAAGAAATTTAATTAAATTTTATTTAATTTAATTATATTCCTATTTATTTATTTATTTATTTTTTATTCATTAATGAATTAATTAATAATTAAATGTTGTCTAATTTAAATATAAATCTTATATTTATATTTTTTGAATATAATTTAATATTTTTATTCTTTACCTACTAATTTTAATTATATGTTATATAATTAAAATTCATTAATAGTTATATGTTATATAATATAATCTAATAAATAACTTTATTTACTTTAATTAATAGGTAATTTTATTAATTTAAATCATAATATAATAATAATAATAAGTAAACTTACTAATTCAAATCATAAAATTAATAAAAATAATAATACTAAATAAAAAAGAACATAAAGGAAGAAAGAACTTGGCCAAATGAGGCCAAGAAGACTTGTTGGATAGATAAAATCATGGAAAATATTTATCTCGTAGTTTCATAACGATATTTTGTCATTTAATGAAATTTAGCATAAGATCAAGCTTCGAATTTTTAAGCAAAATTAATTTTGTAGTTTAATTTTTTGCATTTTCATTTGCTCATTACCTCTTTTGAATACAGATCCATTAAACTATATTCTCCTTGATCAATTAGATTTTTACAGGGATCAATGAAAAACTCATATTTCATTTTATTTATCTATTTAATTGAATTTTTTATTGAAGATATTGTATTTTTTAGATTTGATGTTTTTTATTTTTATTTTCATTTTAATTAAATTTTGATTGGGCTTGGTGAGAAAACTGTTGAAGACATGAGGAGGAACATATTTCCCTCAATAAAATTTCTCCAACAATAAAAGAAAAAAAATGAACCAATGAAAATTGTTGGAACAAAATTATTCTTCAACAACTCTCCTATTTTGGAAATTATTTTGTAAATTATAAATAGTAGTTTGTAGAATGGAGAATGGACTTCTCTCTTCTGCAATTTTGTAATTACTAAAGCACTATTGTAGTAGGGGTTTCCAGTTGTAGGTAGAGAAGATCAATCTTAGATCTGAGTAATATTGGGATTTATTGTTTGCAAATATGAACTATGTATGAGAGACAAAGCTTGCACTATTGTAGCTTTTACTTTTAGCAGGGATTTTTATGCTTTGGAGAAGATTGTCAGAGATCTGATTCAAAAAAAAGAGCAGGAGAATAGTTTCAAATTTATTTGTATTAGAAATACTATTATTTCTAATATCAAATTCATTTTTTATGGTAGAATTATGTTAAGTAGATTTATATTATGCACTATTGTAGATATGAATTCATGTCTTACACATTAGCTATCTAATATGATTATTTCATAAACTTCTTGTTAATTTTTTCTTATGCTTTTAAGCTTAAATCATATTTCTAAGTATATATTTACTCATAAATTTGTCATCTAATTCTAATTTAATTTCCATTGGCATTATGAGAACTTCTTCCTAATGTTATTAGTTCATTATTAATTATTAATATATATCTAAACAAAATGTTTGGTAAAATAAAATATCATTTAATTGAACTACTTCATTAGCAAGACATTCATCATAAATGAGGCATGTTTAAATATCAACCATTCATTACTTTAATCTCGATTAGGTTAGATCTATATATTCCTAATCGAGATAGGCTTAAGATTTATTTCCTATTGTTTGCATTTATATTTAATTCTACTTTCCTATAAGACCTCTTATCAAATAGGAAAAAATTAGTTATGGCTTGGCTGAGCCCCAAATCAGGTTAACGATCACTTGCCTGATAAGAAAGAGGGTTGATCTGATGTCTCTTCTTTATTCGTAAGTGAAAGTCACACTTTAATCCAGTAGAGATAGAGAGAAGGTAATTGGACCTACTTTAACCATTTGGAACCACCATTACAAATGGAGAAGGAGTTGCTCTAAGGCCCCGACCGACTAGTATACCTTATAATGTTGAGGAAGAGAATTTTGAGCCATCAACACCTTGTTAGGGGGATCTGAATCTCCTCCTTGTCCATCTAGTTCACCTTCATCCTTGGGGAATGTATCTCATGAAAAAGGCTCTTTTGAGTCCTAAAAATTGGAAGGATATCCCAAGAAGGAAAATAACCAAGGTGGCAATCAAGGTAACCCACAAAATGATCCTATAGACCCTTTGTTAGATAAATATGTTGATCTAGGTGGATATTGGTGGCCACCCACCTATTCCACTTGGGGCCCCACCATTGTTTCTTTCAGTTTTCCAGTTTCCTTAATAATAACACATTTTACTATTTTTAGCAGTTTTTTCGGGTCCTGAACTTTCAGAGCTGTTTTGGGGCCGTAAATGAAGTTTTTTGGGCATCGCTTCTTCGAATAGGTATTCACAATCAATCGTTGTATTCCTCAGATATATCTTTCTAACAATGTATCATGTGTGTCAAATAGAGATAGTATGCCAAAGTTACGACCCTGGCAATTGGATGTACCAATTTACCCCGACAGGGCCCATATTCTGGTGTTTCATGTCCTAGGGTTAGGTTTTTGGATGTTTAGGGTTTTCCATTGTTTCTCAATAATATATACGCCTCCGAGCCTCATTTTAACACATATTTCAGAGGCATGTATCTAACACACCTCTTCTTATAGATAAGCTACCAATGCCTTAGATAGTTTATTTCCATTCTGTTTGTAAACATATTTTAGTTCTCTGATATTAATGAAATGAAGTGTTATTTCCACTGCATTTTTATATTTATGGTTATATGTGTATTATGTTGCGTTCCTGCATAAATACGGATCAGACGTTGTGTCTATTCTTTTTGTACATCAACCCCTACCAAGGAATCCCCACAAGT